>CM061921.1:224732865-225021427 GCA_031002005.1 Vandiemenella viatica | reverse complement strand
TTGAGCTGAAGCGAATGCTAGCCACAGACAATGATTAGTTTCTTTTTCATCCTTCGTGATGAACCATCAACCATCCCGACCATAACTCGGCTCTACATCAACATGAATAATCCGTTACTATGACAGCCAACTGTATACCTGCGTTCTCACGATGTCTCTTAACGGAGGCCTCCCGGGACGGGACAGGTCGGATACCCAACAAAACGCCATGGGAACGGGGCCGCCTCTGCTAGCGGGGATGAGACGCAGCTACCACTCTATGTCGGTAAACATCACAGGCGTGTGTAGGGGTGCGCTGTTGTCATCGGTTTGCAGCAGAGGTACGCACCCCTTCTGTTGCTGTAAAGTGCTCTGTGGCAAACGACATTAGGCAACGTGGTGAGGAGGTGGTGGCGGGGTAGCGAGGGCTAAACTGCGGCGCGCGCTCATCCCTACACTTCGGCGTGCGACGTGCCGCCTCCGTTACAAGACGCCGTAGGAACGCAGCTTAAGGTAGATGTTTCCAAACTGGGGAGCGCGCCGTTGCTAGGGGGAGTAATGACATACCAGGGGGGGGGGGTGCTAGGTAACTTCTCCGCTCGTATGGACAACAATACCCTTCCTACACACTGCCGCAAGTATTTTGCCTCCTTCACTGCCTCTTAGTGTGGAAAATCTTTTTTAAACGTCACATCTAGTGATTTTCCTCTCGGATATCATTGTTAGTACTGAAAAGTAGTCATTTAATAAAACTGTGGCGGGGCGAGGGAGGTACGGGGGAATTTTTCTTTCAATGAAAGGTGGGCGTGATACGAAAAAGTTTGGTAACACCTAGTTTAAGGGTAGTCTCGTAAGTTCGACGTCTGACTCTGATGCACATGAGTCACTCTATTTTCAATACAGAAGTCAGTGGCAAAAATACATTTTCGAAATTCTGAATTAGGTTTAAGTCTAAAGGAATCCGATGCACTCATGAATTCTAGCCATGACTGTGACAGACTTTTAACTGGGAACATTGTACCAAATAACAGCATTTTTCTGATTATTTGCCTCTTTTATTTTTCTTGATAGCTTCATGAGGTTAGCACAATAAGCTCATAGGATTATTTCACTCCTTATATAGGAGAATTAATTCCACATAATTCCAAAACATAGCAACCATCACGTTCCATGCTGACGGATTACTATGTCTTCTTTGGAGGGGAAGAGTTGGTATGCTTCCACAGCACTGACTTATATTCTGATGTAAAGTAACGAGCCCAGGTCTCATCCATTGTCACAAATCTTTCAACAAAATTTAATGGATTGGCTTCAAAGGGGACTAGATTTTTCGCTGCCACCACCTTCCTCGTTGCTTTCTGAGCCGTGCTCGGCTCTTGTTGTATCTTTGCCTTCTCTTCCGCTCGCGATTGTTTCCTCTTTGGTGTTCCCCCGCTAGAGAGCGCTGGGGCTCCTGGCGATAGTGGTATATATGTGGGGAAACGGAACCGAGCGGGCAGTTAGTCTTGGTCAATCTGCCAGCCAGTCAGTCCGTCGGAAGCGGAGTGCTTCCCTGTGTCGCCGTGAGGCTGGAGGTCCGGTGGGGCTGCGGGGTCCGGGTTGGACCGGGCGGCCAGGGAGGCAGTCAGTGGCCGTGCAGTTGGAGGCATGCGATCGGCATACCGCTTATGTTTCCCGGAGTGATAGCTTTGCGGGACTAAGGAGGAAGCAGTCAGTGAGGCAGCCAACAGTCGATTAGTTATGCCTGGTATTTCTCGCAGTGACCGTGACTCAGCTTGATGGTTTGACCGGGCCGCCCGTGGATTATACTTCTGGTGAATTGGTGGGTCCCTCGCGACCGTGCTTCAACCACCTGCAGAGAGGGAATTTCTCCGATACACTCTTCGCCGAGAGTGCTGTCCCGAAGCTTGGGGAACACCGTGGCGATCGACCCGGGTGGTACCTTTCGAGCTGAAACCTGCCTTCTCGCCCTGGGACGGTATTGGAGGTAGTGGCCGTCAACTGCAACCACAAGTGTCGCCTTCCGCCTCGTCGTTAGCGGTGTGCTTCAGCCATAAATTGTGTTTGGTCCTACTGGCCGAGTGTTAGATGCTGGTAGACGAGAACGAGCCGTCTACGTGGAATTGTCGGCCGGTGTTATTTGACATTATATTGGTCATTTTCTCTGTCAATTACTACTACCAGTGTGTCGCTTTCTACCTCGTCGTTAGCGGTCTGGCTCAAATATAAAATTGTATTTGGCTAGTAGATTATTAAGAGCCATGCTGGTTATTTTCTATAATTTGGTATAAGTAGGATTGTTTGTAATTATAAGAGTTATTCAAGGTATGAGTTGCAAGACCAAGATTTGGTCCATAATATTATATCATTTTGTGATAACAAGATTATTTTTATTTTCGTTTGCAAGACCAGGATTGGTGGTATTTGATATTATATTTGTAACATTTTCTGTAAGTTTCAGCATTATCATTAATAATTGTAATAAACCAATGTTTAAACAAGGCTTGAACTGCTAACCATGTTCCCACACACTTCCCACTGTATCCTTGTGGACAATTACTGTCTGTTAGTAGTAGTAGCACCGCCTCACTTTCTTATCTTGTTTCGAAGGATTCAGTGCACAATGGGAGCAAACCTTCCTAACGGCTAAATACTTAAATCACAATTCGACCAATTGTTCGTGGAATGCTTGATATCTCCTTAATCTGTCGAACTGTTAACTTTGTCTGTCACACCAGTTCATGTACCCTGTCCACCATGGGCGTATCCAGCCAGGGGCAGAGGGGGCTGCTGCCCCCCCCCCCCCCCTAGAAGAAAAATTAAGTTGCCTTCAGTACGCTTCGATGAGTGAAGAACTAGTTCAGGAGCACTTTGGGAGAGAAAGATTGTCTGGATTATGTCTGATGAGTGTGCATCGAAATTTCGTGAAATAACACCATGAGATATTGAAAAACAAAATAATTGAAATTGAAAATCCGAGACAATTAATGTTTACATAAAAAACTAACTGACTTACGATCTTAATTAACTACATAGTAGGTCCTTAGATTAAGTAGTTGGGTTACTATATTAATCAATGATAAAAATAGTTTCCTGAATAGGTTTGAGTTTGATGTTGTAATGTCATGTTTCAGTCCCCCACCCCACTTCCTCGAAACCAAAATGAGTTGCCCCCCCCCCAGTTCAAATCCTGCCCCCTCTAGTTCTGATCCTGGATACGCCCTTGCTGTCCACATCTTTCCGAGTGTTTTTGTCCTCTTACTTTGTGTGCGGGGATCATCTATATATAAGTATATATAGTAAGGTACCTAGAAAATAATTGCCAGTAGTTTGTGTAAATATAGTTGATATAATTAATGTGTATATTATGCTGTGACCGTACATCTTGTCATGCAATAGTTTATTTGTAAATTAACAATTCTGCACATCACCCAGAGCAAGTCTCTTATATTGGGATCCATGGAAAATGAATGGATTGTTTAGTATTGTTGCTTAACAAAGAGTGGAGGGTCAGCGTTTACGCTCATGTCTCGCACTGGGGAGAACGTGGGTTTGAATCTCCGTGCAGTCATCCAGATTCAAATTTTCCACTGTTTCTCGAAATCACTCAAGGCGAAAGTCGGTATGGTTCCTTCAAAATGCCACTATCGAAATCATTCTCATTCTTTGCTCCCATTCATTCCCGCCTCTACTGACCTCGTCGTCGACGAGGAGAAAAAATGTTGGTTCTCTCCATCTAAATTCACATTTATAGTTTTTATCTGTGTTGTAGGCAGCATGTTGCAAAAATTTTTTCACTAATTTACGTTGGTGAATTCTTCTCTTTGCACAATTTAATCACAGGAAGAATATTTTTTTCTGCCCTTCAGTAGTGTGGATTTGAGAGAGCGCTGCCAAAGATACATTGTATCAACCTATTGTTATGCTAATTAGGCTATTGTTCTAATTGGATACATTGTATCATTCTATTGTTCTCCACCCTCCCACCTGTCAATCATTTTCACACCTATTGTTCTCTCCCCTCCCACTTGACTGGAGGGTCACTTGACTAACCACTTGACATGTATTATCTCTGGTTCTATTGGCCACTTGACTTGAGGGCCACTTGACTAACCACTTGACATGAGGGCCACTTGACTAACCTCAGTTATACCCCTATTGTCCTTGACCACGCACCCCTCTAGCCGCACCAGGTGTGACGCAGCCGTTGCCAGACCACTTGAGCGAGCAACTGGACTTTTCGGACAGATGTCGACATGCCGCTCCTTTTTCGAACGAGGAATTCGCGGAGGTATTTACCAGTGCGTGCCGAGGCAAATAACAGGTACATGCCGAGTGCGTCCATTAACTACGTAAGTACATTTTGGCCGAGTACCGACCAAACCACTTGAGCGAGCCCAACCGCACCAGGTGTGTACTCTGCTGCTTTTGTCGTTCTGTGAGGTATGAGAATTCTGCGGTATGAACAGAGAAGTTCACCGGAATAGCATTGCCATGCTCGAAGCTTGTGGACTATGCGTTTCTACCGAGAGTGGTGGTGTAACGGTTAGCGTTCTCGCCTCGCATTCGGGGGACGCCGGTTCGAACCCCCGTCCGGGCATCCAGATTTGGGTTTTCCATGGTTTCCCAAATCACTCCAGGCAAATGCCAAGTGCTTCCTTCAAAAGACCATGGCCGAATTCCTTCCCATTCCTTGCTCCCATCCTTGCCCCGCATCCTTTCCCGTCTCTAAAGACCTCGCTGTTGAGAGACGTAAAGCAGTTAAAAAAAATACGCGTTTCTGCCGCTAGGCGTTTATGGCGCAACTCATTTGCAGTACAGTGCCGCGTGTGTTGCCGACCTGGCTTCTGTCAATCTGTTTCTGCCAGCGCTGTTTTGTTATTGTTTCGTTTTTTGGTGATGTAAGTTTAAGTGAGTAACGTGCAGCTGAGAAACTTTGTTTTCTAATGAGATAAAATGCTGCTGAAACTCGGTTCACTAGGCTTAAAAATAGTGACATGTTGGTTGATGACAAACCTCGTTCTGCACGTCCATCAAATGTACGAATCGACGAAATGTTGAAAAAAAATTCCAGAGCTTTTGCTCTTTGACCGTCGACAGACAATTTATCAACTGTCAGAAATTAGTGGGTTATCTTGGAGCTCGATTCAGCGAAATTTAACAGAAGATTTGGGAATGAAAACGGTTGCTGCCAAGTTTTTTCCTCGGGCTGTGACTAACAATAAAAAAGAACGTCGACTTGAAACATGTCGTGCTTTGAAATTGATCCAGATTTTCTGTCATTATTGGTGACGAGTCATTGCGCTATGGTTACGACCCAAACACAAAGCAACAGTCAGCCAATGTAAGGCGTCAATGTCACCCCGTCCAAAAAAAAAAAAAATATCCTGGTATGGACTGTGTTTTACGTAGCATGGATTGACCTCTCATCAAACTGAACCGAACATTGACTTGAAATGGTTATATTCTGTTACTTGTAGACCATTTGCAATCATATGCCAGGATGCTTCCTTCAAAAGGCCAGGGGATAGACTACATCCTTGCCTTGGCCAAGACTTACTAACTGCGATAAGTTCGGCGAAAGACGTTTGTGACGGCGAGTGTTTTGGACAAAGTTTTATGCATATTCTTACGGCTCATACCGAGCGTGGTGGGTGAGCGGTTAACAGGGAAATAGTGTGAACTTTGACAAAACATCTTTAGCTGGGCGCTGCATGTTAGAGACTAATACAGTAACTCTAATAAACTACACAATCTTGCTACTTATCCCGTTTCTTTGGCAGAGGCATATTGCATACTGTACGGATATTGAGTGACCAAGACTTACTAACTGCGATAAGTTCGGCGAAAGACGTTTGTGACGGCGAGTGTTTTGGACAAAGTTTTGTGCGTATTCTTACGGCTCATACTGAGCGTGGTGGGTGAGCGGTTAACTCTCTGGCCTCGCATTCGGGAGGACGCGGGTTCGAACCCCCGTCCAGGCATCCAGATTTGGGTTTTTAATGGTTTACCTAAATCATTCCAAGCGAATGCCGGGGTGTTTCCTTCAAAAAGGCGTCGGGAGGACGTGGGTTTGAATCCCTGC
The DNA here is from genome assembly GCA_031002005.1 of Vandiemenella viatica. Taxonomy (NCBI): domain Eukaryota; kingdom Metazoa; phylum Arthropoda; class Insecta; order Orthoptera; family Morabidae; genus Vandiemenella; species Vandiemenella viatica. The sequence continues at coordinate 225,015,363 of CM061921.1, read as the reverse complement.
CCCGACCATCAAGATTTCGGCTTTCCATGCTTTTTGTGAAATTACTGCATTCGGTGCTTAAGCCCTCTGACGGGAAAGTGAAAAGCCCTCAACCTGACCTTCACATCTTTCACAACTTGCGTCGTAATGTAGTTACGCCTTAACACTTCCGTTGTTCGGTTTCAAGTTTAAACTGTAGGTTCTCTACACCCTGTTAAGTTCAAGTAGGCTATGATAGAGGCGGAATGCGCAGGCAATAAAAAACCCTGGTCATAATGACCAAACGAGCCATTACTCCGTACTTCAGGTGAATGTTGGGTTGGGTCCTTCAAAAGACCATGCCTGAATTCCATTCCGATCCTTGCACCAGTCCTATCACACTTCGTGATCGGTAAAGATCTGGCCCAGCATTTGGGAGGGCGTGGGCTCGAATCCCAGTCCGGGCATCCAGATTTGAGTTTTCCATGGTTTCCCCAAATAACTCGAGGCGAATGACGGGGATGATTTTCTTCATTTGCCATGGCCAAATTCCCCACCGTTCCTCGTCCACTGTCCTTTCCCACCTCTAAAGGCTTCGATGTCGACGAGGCGTAGAACCCTAAAAAAGAAAACCACGACCACCAACTCCAGATGAATGTCGAGTTATTCATTCAAAATACCATGCCCGAATTCCTTCCCAGTCCTTGCCGCCAGTCCATACAATTATGACCATTACATTCTCGCAATCACCATAGAGGGGGAATGCGCAGGCAATAAAAAACCCTGGTCATAATGACCAAACGAGCCATTACTCCGTACTTCAGGTGATTGTTGGGTTGGTTCCTTCAAAAGACCATGCCTGAATTCGATCCCGATCCTTGCACCAGTCCTATCACACCTCGTGATCGGTAAAGATCTGGCCTAGCATTTGGGAGGGCGTGGGCTCGAATCCCAGTCCGGGCATCCAGATTTGAGTTTTCCATGATTTCCCCAAATAACTCGAGGCGAATGACGGGGATGATTTTCTTCATTTGCCATGGCCGAATTCCCCACCGTTCCTCGTCCACTGTCCTTTCCCACCTCTAAAGGCTTCGATGTCGACGAGGCGTAGAACCCTAAAAAAGAAAACCACGACCACCAACTCCAGATGAATGTCGAGTTATTCATTCAAAATACCATGCCCGAATTCCTTCCCAGTCCTTGCCGCCAGTCCATACAATTATGACCATTACATTCTCGCAATCACCATAGAGGGGGAATGCGCAGGCAATAAAAAACCCTGGTCATAATGACCAAACGAGCCATTACTCCGTACTTCAGGTGATGTTGGGTTGGTTCCTTCAAAAGACCATGCCTGAATTCGATCCCGATCCTTGCACCAGTCCTATCACACCTCGTGATCGGTAAAGATCTGGCCTAGCATTTGGGAGGGCGTGGGCTCGAATCCCAGTCCGGGCATCCAGATTTGAGTTTTCCATGGTTTCCCCAAATAACTCGAGGCGAATGACGGGGATGATTTCTTCATTTGCCATGGCCGAATTCCCCACCGTTCCTCGTCCACTGTCCTTTCCCACCTCTAAAGGCTTCGATGTCGACGAGGCGTAGAACCTAAAAAAGAAAACCACGACCACCAACTCCAGATGAATGTCGAGTTATTCATTCAAAATACCATGCCCGAATTCCTTCCCAGTCCTTGCCGCCAGTCCATACAATTATGACCATTACATTCTCGCAATCACCATAGAGGGGGAATGCGCAGGCAATAAAAAACCCTGGTCATAATGACCAAACGAGCCATTACTCCGTACTTCAGGTGATTGTTGGGTTGGTTCCTTCAAAAGACCATGCCTGAATTCGATCCCGATCCTTGCACCAGTCCTATCACACCTCGTGATCGGTAAAGATCTGGCCTAGCATTTGGGAGGGCGTGGGCTCGAATCCCAGTCCGGGCATCCAGATTTGAGTTTTCCATGGTTTCCCCAAATAACTCGAGGCGAATGACGGGGATGATTTTCTTCATTTGCCATGGCCGAATTCCCCACCGTTCCTCGTCCACTGTCCTTTCCCACCTCTAAAGGCTTCGATGTCGACGAGGCGTAGAACCCTAAAAAAGAAAACCACGACCACCAACTCCAGATGAATGTCGAGTTATTCATTCAAAATACCATGCCCGAATTCCTTCCCAGTCCTTGCCGCCAGTCCATACAATTATGACCATTACATTCTCGCAATCACCATAGAGGGGGAATGCGCAGGCAATAAAAAACCCTGGTCATAATGACCAAACGAGCCATTACTCCGTACTTCAGGTGATTGTTGGGTTGGTTCCTTCAAAAGACCATGCCTGAATTCGATCCCGATCCTTGCACCAGTCCTATCACACCTCGTGATCGGTAAAGATCTGGCCTAGCATTTGGGGGCGTGGGCTCGAATCCCAGTCCGGGCATCCAGATTTGAGTTTTCCATGGTTTCCCCAAATAACTCGAGGCGAATGACGGGGATGATTTCTTCATTTGCCATGGCCGAATTCCCCACCGTTCCTCGTCCACTGTCCTTTCCCACCTCTAAAGGCTTCGATGTCGACGAGGCGTAGAACCATAAAAAAGAAAACCACGACCACCAACTCCAGATGAATGTCGAGTTATTCATTCAAAATACCATGCCCGAATTCCTTCCCAGTCCATGCCGCCAGTCCATACAATTATGGCCTTTACATTCTCGCAATCACCAAATTTTAGTGCCAATCGATTTACAGTAGACCTATCAACGGTATTGTCGGTATAAACAGCCTTGAAACGACGATGAATCGCAGTAGGAATCACTTTGTCAGCAGTTAAAAATTCGATAACAGCACGATGTTTAACTCACGTTGACACAACACTAGAACAGTTCTCCATAATTCCGGCAACGAATCCTTACTTCTCAGTACTTTCAAATAAAATGTAATGCCTAAGAGACCGGTATTTTGCGCGGCTAAGAAGACGAAATTTCGCGCGCCGGTTTTCCGGATGCAACGCGTTTGTATTTTTCTATACAGCAGCAGCTTACTGTGGGGCCCAAGCCACCTCAGCAAACACTTTTGGATATCCATGTATCAGTGGCACCATGAGATGGTGAGTTGAAATAACCTAACCTTAATTTACTCTAACCAACTATAACAAACACTTTAACATTCTGTATTAACCAGACTTTAGCATAAGTTCTGTCTCAGAAAGTGCCATAAGTTTTTAACCAATATTTTGCTATATTTGACCAGTATTCCCGAATTTTTATCTATTTTTCACTTTTTAAATGAAATTCATCGAAAGTGGCACTTACTAACTGATATCTAACATAATTTATGTTTCATCTGGTATTGAGCCCATTATGTTTCGGTCTTGTGGAGGGTCGTGTTGTTTAATGAAACTTGTGATGTTCTCATCTTCTGCATGCTCTGGTTAGTTCAACTTCAGTACTTTAGTGTGACTTTCGACAGGTATATCTGATGTACTACTCAAGTTGTCCGATGTCATATCGGGCCGTGAACAGAATGAGTTTCATTTATGATGGAACACCGCATCATGTCGCACTTTTTTTCTATTTTGGTGGATGCACTCAATACACATCGTATGGCATGATGGACACCTTCTAACCATGTAAACCGATGACATCTTTCGTATAGTGAAGTGGTATAATTGCGGTGATGTTTTACCTGTTTTCACGATCTTGTTTCCGACTGTGCACTTCCTCTGACGTGTCTATATTGATGGTAACGTTATGCGTGTATGTGTGAGAGAGAGTGAGAGCCATTGTCTTTAAACGCAGACTGCCTTCCGTGTAACTGCGTTAAGTCAGTTTCTGCACACATATACGTTGTTTCACCTCGTTTGGTACAAACACTAGGCTAGTATATATAGTTATCACCCTGTGCACTTCCTCTGACGTGTCTATAATGTTGGTAAGTTATGTGTGTTTAGACTCTGCATGTTATTGTTATGAAAATAAAGAGTGAGCAAACATGTAATTCATACAATTTACGTCTTTTGTGGAGGAAATTTAAAGAGTACTCCATATACACATGTGAATGCAGCATCCGATGCACTTCCACTGACACGTCTATCATGATGGTTACGTGACGTGTGTGTTGACTCTGGAGAACTCTACCAAGTTTCGTTATTCATCAGAAAATATTTATTACTGAAAAAAAAAACACTGCCATTACACTTTTTTTCCCCATATAACACGTATTTCTGTAATCCACACACATTATATGAACGATATTGTGATACACGCAGGTGTGATTTTTATGTCAACCATTGACTTCATTCATGGACGAAATTTACATTTTTACCGATTTTTGTTATATATGACCAAATTTCTTGATTTTGTACATTTTCACACTGTATTTTTTTATGATATTCATAGAAACAGCCGCATACGTACTTATATCCAACAAATTTATGTCTTTTCGAATGTTGGCGTCTATTACAATTCGCTCTTCAGACCAGTATGTAAGTGATGAAGCGTCACGCCACTACAGAACTCATAAAAATAACTCTGTAAAGGGTTTTATTAATGGAAAGTGGATAAAATAAAACAAATTGAATAACTTACTATGTGTATTTTATTCACACTGTTCACATCAATGTAGTATCCTGGGTTATAATTCTTAATTACTACATTGTTAATAGCAGGTAATACAAGTAAATTTTTATATGCAATAAGTTCATATTTTAGTAGATTATAGTCCAGTGACGAACTGGGGGCCAATTGAGTCACATAAACATCACGAATATGCATATCAACCAGTTTTTGCACTGTTGCCATATGATAGTCTCGTAGCACTTTACTAGATAAAATGTCACAAATTCTGTGTAGTATCTTGCAACTAGGTATCCCCACCTCTTCTTGACGGTCAAGGCGCTGGACACTGCAGGCTGCGCGTCGATGAGGTTCTTCCAAGTTGAATCGCTGAAGAAGATGCCGCTGGTGGGGTCAACATTTGGGTAAAAACATACAGTTTTCGTCCTGGCAATCGTACGGAAGGAGACGGCGTTCTCACCAAGTGGAATGTTTGTCTGGGAGCTGCCTGTGTAGAACAAATCTGACACTACATCCAATACTTGAGTCAGCACGACCCATTCTTCATACGTTAGTATAACCTTGGTGCGGTATCCAACTTTTTCGAGCACTACTAGTTCAAATTCATGTTTGGACGATAAACCTATCGTCAAACGCTTAGAATCAGCAGCATTGAGCTGATACATAGACGAAAACAACAGTACCGGGCTGGCCATCTCTGTACACTGGCACTAGCAGTCCATTTGGCTAGTAATCAGGTCTAGTCCGGGGTGGTGGGTGTAAAAAAAAACATCAGTACCGGGCTGGCCATCTCTGTACACTGGCACTAGCAGTCCATTTGGGTAGTAATCAGGTCTAGTCCGTGGTGGTGGGGGTAAACGTGTTCAGTCCTGTCCTTATGTAAGGCTGTTATGACTGAAAAACTCTGACGCCAGAACATACATACCAAGCGGCATTACATTTTATTTGAAAGTACTGAGAAGTAAGGATTCGTTGTCCGGAATTATGGAGAACTGTTCTAGTGTTGTGTCAACGTGAGTTAAACATCGTGCTGTTATCGAATTTTTAACTGCTGACAAAGTGATTCCTACTGCGATTCATCGTCGTTTCAAGGCTGTTTATACCGACAATACCGTTGATAGGTCTACTGTAAATCGATTGGCACTAAAATTTGGTGATTGCGAGAATGTAAAGGCCATAATTGTATGGACTGGCGGCATGGACTGGGAAGGAATTCGGGCATGGTATTTTGAATGAATAACTCGACATTCATCTGGAGTTGGTGGTCGTGGTTTTCTTTTTTATGGTTCTACGCCTCGTCGACATCGAAGCCTTTAGAGGTGGGAAAGGACAGTGGACGAGGAACGGTGGGGAATTCGGCCATGGCAAATGAAGAAATCACCCCGTCATTCGCCTCGAGTTATTTGGGGAAACCATGGAAAACTCAAATCTGGATGCCCGGACTGGGATTCGAGCCCACGCCCTCCCAAATGCTAGGCCAGATCTTTACCGATCACGAGGTGTGATAGGACTGGTGCAAGGATCGGGATCGAATTCAGGCATGGTCTTTTGAAGGAACCAACCCAACAATCACCTGAAGTACGGAGTAATGGCTCGTTTGGTCATTATGACCAGGGTTTTTTATTGCCTGCGCATTCCCCCTCTATGGTGATTGCGAGAATGTAATGGTCATAATTGTATGGACTGGCGGCAAGGACTGGGAAGGAATTCGGGCATGGTATTTTGAATGAATAACTCGACATTCATCTGGAGTTGGTGGTCGTGGTTTTCTTTTTTAGGGTTCTACGCCTCGTCGACATCGAAGCCTTTAGAGGTGGGAAAGGACAGTGGACGAGGAACGGTGGGGAATTCGGCCATGGCAAATGAAGAAAATCATCCCCGTCATTCGCCTCGAGTTATTTGGGGAAACCATGGAAAACTCAAATCTGGATGCCCGGACTGGGATTCGAGCCCACGCCCTCCCAAATGCTAGGCCAGATCTTTACCGATCACGAGGTGTGATAGGACTGGTGCAAGGATCGGGATCGAATTCAGGCATGGTCTTTTGAAGGAACCAACCCAACAATCACCTGAAGTACGGAGTAATGGCTCGTTTGGTCATTATGACCAGGGTTTTTTATTGCCTGCGCATTCCCCCTCTATGGTGATTGCGAGAATGTAATGGTCATAATTGTATGGACTGGCGGCAAGGACTGGGAAGGAATTCGGGCATGGTATTTTGAATGAATAACTCGACATTCATCTGGAGTTGGTGGTCGTGGTTTTCTTTTTTAGGGTTCTACGCCTCGTCGACATCGAAGCCTTTAGAGGTGGGAAAGGACAGTGGACGAGGAACGGTGGGGAATTCGGCCATGGCAAATGAAGAAAATCATCCCCGTCATTCGCCTCGAGTTATTTGGGGAAATCATGGAAAACTCAAATCTGGATGCCCGGACTGGGATTCGAGCCCACGCCCTCCCAAATGCTAGGCCAGATCTTTACCGATCACGAGGTGTGATAGGACTGGTGCAAGGATCGGGATCGAATTCAGGCATGGTCTTTTGAAGGAACCAACCCAACAATCACCTGAAGTACGGAGTAATGGCTCGTTTGGTCATTATGACCAGGGTTTTTTATTGCCTGCGCATTCCCCCTCTATGGTGATTGCGAGAATGTAATGGTCATAATTGTATGGACTGGCGGCAAGGACTGGGAAGGAATTCGGGCATGGTATTTTGAATGAATAACTCGACATTCATCTGGAGTTGGTGGTCGTGGTTTTCTTTTTTAGGGTTCTACGCCTCGTCGACATCGAAGCCTTTAGAGGTGGGAAAGGACAGTGGACGAGGAACGGTGGGGAATTTGGCCATGGCAAATGAAGAAAATCATCCCCGTCATTCGCCTCGAGTTATTTGGGGAAACCATGGAAAACTCAAATCTGGATGCCCGGACTGGGATTCGAGCCCACGCCCTCCCAAATGCTGGGCCAGATCTTTACCGATCACGAAGTGTGATAGGACTGGTGCAAGGATCGGAATGGAATTCAGGCATGGTCTTTTGAAGGACCCAACCCAAGATTCACCTGAAGTACGGAGTAATGGCTCGTTTGGTCATTATGACCAGGGTTTTTTATTGCCTGCGCATTCCGCCTCTATCATAGCCTACTTGAACTTAACAGGGTGTAGAGAACCTACAGTTTAAACTTGAAACCGAACAACGGAAGTGTTAAGGCGTAACTACATTACGACGCAAGTTGTGAAAGATGTGAAGGTCAGGTTGAGGGCTTTTCACTTTCCCGTCAGAGGGCTTAAGCACCGAATGCAGTAATTTCACAAAAAGCATGGAAAGCCGAAATCTTGATGGTCGGGGCAGGGATTCAAACCCACGTCCTCCCGACGCCTTTTTGAAGGAAACACCCCGGCATTCGCTTGGAATGATTTAGGTAAACCATTAAAAACCCAAATCTGGATGCCTGGACGGGGGTTCGAACCCGCGTCCTCCCGAATGCGAGGCCAGAGAGTTAACCGCTCACCCACCACGCTCAGTATGAGCCGTAAGAATACGCACAAAACTTTGTCCAAAATACTCGCCGTCACAAACGTCTTTCGCCGAACTTATCGCAGTTAGTAAGTCTTGGTCACTCAATATCCGTACAGTATGCAATATGCCTCTGCCAAAGAAACGGGATAAGTATCAAGAATGTGTAGGCTTATTAGAGTTACTGTATTAATCTCTAACATGCAGCGCCCCAGCTAAAGATGTTTTGTCAAAGTTCAAACTATTTCCCTGTTAACCGCTCACGCCACCACGCTCGGTATGAGCCGTAAGAATATGTATAAAACTTTGTCCAAAACACTCGCCGTCACAAACGTCTTTCGCCGAACTTATCGCAGTTAGTAAGTCTTGGCCAAGGCAAGGATGTAGTCTATCCCCTGGCCTTTTGAAGGAAGCATCCTGGCATATGATTGCAAATGGTCTACAAGTAACAGAATATAACCATTTCAAGTCAATGTTCGGTTCAGTTGATGAGAGGTCAATCCATGCTACATAAAACACAGTCCATACCAGGATATTTTTTTTTTTTTTTTGGACGGGGTGACATTGACGCCTTACATTGGCTGACTGTTGCTTTGTGTTTGGGTCGTAACCATAGCGCAATGACTCGTCACCAATATGACAGAAAAATCTGGATCAATTTCAAAGCACGACATGTTTCAAGTCGACGTTCTTTTTTATTGTTAGTCACAGCCCGAGGAAAAAAACTTGGCAGCAACCGTTTTCATTCCCAAATCTTCTGTTAATTTCGCTGAATCGAGCTCCAAGATAACCCACTATTTCTTACAGTTGATAAATTGTCTGTCGACGGTCAAAGAGCAAAAGCTCTGGAATTTTTTTTCAACATTTCGTCGATTCGTACATTTGATGGACGTGCAGAACGAGGTTTGTCATCAACCAACATGTCACTATTTTAAGCCTAGTGAACCGAGTTTCAGCAGCATTTTATCTCATTAGAAAACAAAGTTTCTCAGCTGCACGTTACTCACTTAAACTTACATCACCAAAAAAACGAAACAATAACAAAACAGCGCTGGCAGAAACAGATTGACAGAAGCCAGGTCGGCAACACACGCGGCACTGTACTGCAAATGAGTTGCGCCATAAACGCCTAGCGCAGAAACGCGTATTTTTTTTAACTGCTTTACGTCTCTCAACAGCGAGGTCTTTAGAGACGGGAAAGGATGCGGGGCAAGGATGGGAGCAAGGAATGGGAAGGAATTCGGCCTTGGTCTTTTGAAGGAAGCACTTGGCATTTGCCTGGAGTGATTTGGGAACCATGGAAAACCCAAATCTGGATGCCCGGACGGGGGTTCGAACCGGCGTCCCCCGAATGCGAGGCGAGAACGCTAACCGTTACACCAGCACTCTCGGTAGAAACGCATAGTCCACAAGCTTCGAGCATGGCAATGCTATTCCGGTGAACTTCTCTGTTCATACCGCAGAATTCTCATACCTCACAGAACGACAAAAGCAGCAGAGTACACACCTGGTGCGGTTGGGCTCGCCTCAAGTGGTTTGGTCGGTACTCGGCCAAAATGTACTTACGTAGTTAATGGATGCACTCGGCATGTACCTGTTATTTGCCTCGGCACGCACTGGTAAATACCTCCGCGAATTCCTCGTTCGAAAAAGGAGCGGCATGTCGACATCTGTCCGAAAAGTCCAGTTGCTCGCTCAAGTGGTCTGGCAACGGCTGCGTCACACCTGGTGCGGCTAGAGGGGTGCGTGGTCAAGGACAATAGGGGTATAACTGAGGTTAGTCAAGTGGTTAGTCAAGTGGCCCTCATGTCAAGTGGTTAGTCAAGTGGCCCTCAAGTCAAGTGGCCAATAGAACCAGAGATAATACATGTCAAGTGGTTAGTCAAGTGATCCTCAAGTGGGAGGGGAGAGAACAATAGGTGTGAAAATGATTGACAGGTGGGAGGGTGGAGAACAATAGAATGATACAATGTATCCAATTAGAACAATAGCCTAATTAGCATAACAATAGATTGATACAATGTATCTTTTGGCAGCGCTCTCTCCGCGGAATCGGAGGGCAGTCCTGCTTGTTGGAGCGGTGGTGGGGGGTGAGCATGTTCAAACCTGTCGATGAAACGATGCAGCTGGTGGGGTTAGGGGTCTGACAATAGAATGGGCAGCTGCTGCTTCGCAGATGACGGTTAGAGGCCGCTCAAGTGGTCTGACAATAGAACAAAGGACCGCGAGGGCAGCTGGCGCGACACACCTGGTGTGTTTGGGGGTCGCTCAAGTGGCCCTCGAGTCAAGTGAGGGCAGCTGGTGCTAGGGAAGGCAGGTGTTCAAACAAGTGGCCATGATTGACAGGTGGGGAGGACAACAAAGAACCGCGAGGGCAGCTGGCGCGACACACCTGGTGTGGTTGGGGTCGCTCAAGTGGCCCTCGAGTCAAGTGAGGGCAGCTGGTGCTAGGGAAGGCAGGTGTTCAAACAAGTGGCCATGATTGACAGGTGGGGAGGACAACAAAGAACCGCGAGGGCAGCTGGCGCGACACACCTGGTGTGGTTGGGGTCGCTCAAGTGGTCTAACAATAGAGGGGTAACTGAGGTTAGTCAAGTGGCCCTCGAGTCAAGTGGCCCTCAAGTCAAGTGGGAGGGGAGAGAACAATAGGTGTGAAAATGATTGACAGGTGGGAGGGGGGAGAACAATAGAGGTGTGAAAATGATTGACAGGTGGAAGGGGGGAGAACAATAGAGGTGTGAAAATGATTGACAGTTCTTTTGTGTGAGCGCGCTCCCCCCTTTTATACCTACTATCAACAGATGTGGTCCACGTGGAACCAGTGGAGGACAAACTCTGTTATGAAATAATATTGCAGTCCCTATTTGTTTTCGCTGTATAAGGGAAAATGCATTTAAATGGAGAGAGCGAAGCCGTTGGTGATGCGCAAAACAATATACGCCTACATAACGCAGGGAAACCTATTTATTTTCACTGTCAAATTTACAAAGTGCGTTAACATTTTCTGAAGCTTCCTATTTCAGTGCTCTGTCACAGGGAATCAAATGCTTGTGAAAATCTGATAATTTCAAGTTGAAACTGAAAATCTTGCTGCTTCAAAAGATATTTTGCCCTTTACTCGTGGGGTTTAATAACTAAAGAAGAATGAGAGAAACCTTTTACTTTTTTATTTATTACTTGTTTCTTTCAATTATGACTTTCTTTTAAAAGGAACCGTCCTGGCTTTCACCTGGAGTGATTTGGAGAGACCATGCAAAACCGAAATCCTGATGGCTGGACGTGGTTTTGAATCCGCGTCCTTCCGAATGCGATGTCCGGGCGTCACCACTTACCCATTGTTCTCTGTGAGGGTAATAAGTGTGATTTAGGGAAGGGAAGATGACACAAGATATCTGCTTCACTGCTTCTGATCTGGTATGTAAGGTCTGGAAACTATGTACAAATGCAGCTACTTACATCGATATTTTCAATTATATGTTTATAATGTAACATTTAACACTGGATATTATAAAAAATTGACTGTGTGATCTAAAAATCAAATATTTGAATTTCATTGGATGGTAATTTTATCGGTTTGGGGAATCATATTTTATATTGATTCATTCGCGAGAATTTTCTCATAAAGGATAAAATCGATTCTAATCTATACAACAGCAAAATATTGAACTAAATCTATATGTTTCACAATTACTTCCGCTGCGGTTGTTAGCAGAAAAGATCTAGTCATAATTTTCCTGTAAAATGGAACATTCCGATGACTTATAATTACTATCAATTGTAGTGTAAACCAGCACTTTTTTATCGCATAGACGCTACGTTGTCTTCACTGGTGTACCACAGTATAGTTTTTCTACACCCCACTATACCATTATTGTCAGTGTCAATATTCTATTATATTAACATTTGTGAAGAAACTTTGCTCTTATCACTTATAAATCAATTTTTGTTTGTGATAATCATATATTTGTATGATCACGGCGCTTACATCATTACTAGTTAGATGACTTACAAGCACTTCATTTTATCAATCAGCTCGTTGCTGATAACGTAAGTACCTATAACTTCAATTGTACCCAGCAGCAAGTGATGTTCAATAACAACTGGAATTACACAGCTGCTACTTAGATGGACGGAAGTGGCGATGGTTTTATTATAAATACTTTTTCTCTTCTAGAGCCACTATACAACCAGTAGTGATATTAGGGACGGTATTTCCAAGCTTTAAGTACGCTAATACAACTGCTGGATTTTAATTATAAATAAAATCCAATAACAGTTGCTTTGACATATATATGAAATAATAATTATTATTCCATTAATAACTGTGCTGATTAATGTTTATACACCAATACGCTTTTCGCCCTTGCATCATCAGTGGCTGTTAAAGTACGCAATGTTGCTGTGGACGACTGCAATATCTATATCAGTGTACAGATACACTCTGCTTATGGTCGTAGTAGTGTCTGTCACATGTCGATGCAGAAAAGCTCTTTTTGCACGTTTGTGGACCCGCATTTAAGGCAGAAATTCAAAATTCTGACTCTTTTATTCCACTTCACTATTTGTATTCGCCGGACTTGGTCTTGTATGATTGCGCCAAGCCTGTTTGTTTAAAAGGCCGCCACACACGAGCAGTCCATCTGGCGCCAGGCCATTTCGCACCATTCCATTTAGACTCGGTCCAAATCAGGGGGTCACACGACAGAGCCACTCCAAGCCAGGCCAGTGGGTGCCTACAACTTTCGCCAGTCCGGCTCTGGCAGTGTAGGGGCTAGCACGCTGGACCGGCATTTTAAGGGTCACCCGTTCGAATCCGCCCTGGGGTTTGGTTGGTTTTATTTTAGTGTTGTTTTGTCTTCAAAAATGTGTCCCAAAATTACATGTACATGAAAGAAGCCTGATACAATATTTAGTACAATATAAACTGGAGCTGGCTAAATGGTCGCACAGACCGAAGGCCTTTTTTTCGCTAGGTTATGGAAAGTTTTTTTTTAAAATCTGCAGTCATTTAAAACTTCTTTTTCGCTTTTAATTTTATTTTACAGGGAAAAAATTAAATGCTTCTTAAATTAATTCTTAAAAAACAATTGTATTAAACGATGAAAATTAGTAAGAACGTATAAAATTCAAAATACGGTGGTGTAAGTCAATTTTCCTTGCTTTATAGAAATTAACATAATACAAAAGATACTGTAATAAATTCAGGAACATAGATAATGTAATATATTCATTTTAGTGATGTCACCTGGAATCAAATTTAACACCGAGGTTATAATTGCATTAAGTCTATAAAATGGTTACATTTTACTGCTGACAAAAATGACTGAAACTAGTGTTTATTAAAAAACCGAACGAACACACTATTGTTATTTATAACCAAAACTGATATATAGTTAGATTGCCTAATGTATCTTGAATTGTAAGAAAGAAGATCTTGAATTGTTTCTTTAGAATCAATTATGTCTTTAGAAAGCCTATTCGGAAGTGCGCTATAAGTCAGCATGCAGGATACGTTTACAAAGTGAGCACGCAGGATGCGTTTACAAACACAATGATTTAAGTCTGACTTATACCACTTTGCTGAAGAGCAAAGCACGTATTTCGTTCATCAGTCGAATTTCCAGTTCCTCCTGTTGGAAGCTGAATGAAAATCTGACTTGCTTCGTATTTTTTACCAACAGATTGAAAGATTGATTTATCTACATATGTAATCGGTGTCTCTTTTTTTATTGAAAATGTGACTGACCTACACCATTGTGACTTAAACCCTTCCAAATCGAACCTATCTCCGTGAGATAAAAACTTCGTAATCTTTATTTGAAGCCGTGGTCAAAGCTCATATTTACGATCTATCAGAATTGTTTTTGGCGTTGCACTAATTCGCTATTAATACTGATTTTTTTAAAAAAAATCTTTGTGTACAAGAATGAAAGGACTAGGGTGAAAACGACAAACAGATGAAATTCTATGAATTTATTAGGCGTTCTAAACTAACTATTGGGTTTAATCTATAGATATAATAAAACTATAAACGGGAAAGTCTGCACATATGAAATATTCTTTAAAAATGAGTTCGGGTACTATTAACGCGCTACAGGAAAGAAATGAGCTGTATTTTTTTAATTTGTGTCCGTCTGAAAATTATGAACACGATTAAAGAAAAAAAATATTTATTAGATTTTGACCGGGTTTCGCTTAATGTACAGTCCGTGGTCCCGCGAGTAAAATAAGGCAAGTTTCATTTTGATGTGAAGTCGGAAAGCTGAGATATTTAAGACAAAAGTGTCTACAAATTAGTACCCACTTTTCGTTGCACGGGTTATCCCACTCCAGTCGTGGTGGGGATAGTCTACCAGACCCTCAGCTACCTGTGATTGCTCGGTGGATTTTGGAGCGGTCGAAAATCCAGCAAGGCTTGCCGAGCCACGCCAGTCCGTCCGCGCTGCCCCACACACGACGAGTTTCGAATCGGTGCGAGGACATTTGGCCTGTTGGCTCGTCCGTGTGTGGCGGCCTTTATGTGTTCTATGCTGATTATATTCACCTGAGAATCACGGAGCTATATATATAAAAAAAAATGTTACGATTCGGAACGGTTGGTTTTCTGATCACACAAGATCGCTACTAGGCCAATTAACAAAAATTAATAAAATATTGATTTCGGCTAGTGAATGCATCCTAAATATTATGGAGATATTACCTCACTACATAACAAGCCAAACTGACTACTGAATTTAATGCTACCGAAATAAAGTAAATATAATTTAGGTCAATTATTAGAAAATTTTAGTAAACTTTTATAGGCTAGGTGAGTCATGTTTACGAACGTTTTTTGACGGTAAATTTGACTGTTACGTTGTTTTACTGTGTTATTTTAAAGTATCGGTGTAATATGGCTCTTTGGTTTATTAGACTTTATACATGCAGTCGTTTAAATTACTATTACAGGACATATTTTGCCGTAAATGAAATATTTTAAAATGTAGAAAGTTTGTATAGAAATCATTGAGAAGGGCCATATTTTATTAAGTTTTCTAGAAAAATTGTCAAGAGTTATTTTAGTTTTCTGTATCATTAGGTTCTCTGTTACGTTCGCCACACTGATCACTATCTCTGCAGGTAGGTGATTTATCCCACTTGATCACAGACAGTGTGGATCAGTGCACTAAGGCAAATGCTGGGAGGGCCCCAATCTCCGCCTCATACACTACACATTTTACCAACAAGAAATACACTTGTCACTCATAGAACAAAGTTACACGCTACGCAGACAGATGGCAACACTTCACTTCCTCCACTACTGTAGCGCTAATGGCGGAGGCGGAAGACGCGGCACTTAAATCTCTGCCACTAGACGGACGAACTCTCCCTTCGGGCCCTCCCGATCAAAGAAATAATATGGTGAAAACAATTTTTTTTTTAACTGCTTAACGTCTCCTATAACAACTAGGTTTTTAGAGACGGGAAAGGATGGGGGGGGGGGGGCAAGGAATGGGAAGGAATTCGGCCATGGCCTTTTGAAGGAAGCATCCCGGCATTCACCTGGAGTGATTTGGGGAAACCATGGATAACCCAAATCAGAATGCCCGGACAGGGATTCGAACCGCCGTCCTCCAGAATGCGATGCCAGAACGCTAGCCGTTACACCACCACGCTCGGTGGTGAAAACAATAACATAAATCTGGCACTGACTTCTGTATTATGTAGAGGAGCATCTCATTAGTTTCTACTGACAAAGCAGCACGAGAGAAATTCATGGTATCAATACATAATCTTATTACTCTACATTCTGTTAAGTCGTTTCCAGCGCACTTACGGCGGTGTACTGTCATAACCCACTAAAGGTCAAACCTACATTTGTAGCACCACATGAGCTTCTTCACCACACCATTCCTCTAATACTGCTTTTAAAATGTTAGTGATTCTATTAATATTAGGTTCAGTTTTGGTCACATGAGGTTTTCAGTTAATCCTATCATCTAGCAGATCTTCCAAGTATTTAAATTTTTAACACCCCGGAAAAATAAAAAATCCCTGCTTTATTTTTTTTTTAATGGCTTTCGGCATTGTAGGCATTCAGCCAGCAACTGTGTTTCTTTTTTATTCCTCAGTTGTGTATGTACAGTCTTCTCGTGAAATTGATGATTACAAGTGGCAGGACGGACACAACACTTAATTAAAACCACCCATGCCCTAGGCCGGACTCGAAACAGCGACCCCTGAAACGAAATCCCAGCTTAATAATGGGAAGTTTGTTGATGCTCAGCCTACGTAAAATAGTGTCATTACGGACTGAGAAGATTAGCTAATGCCAGTATTCATTATCCATTCTACAATAGTTTCCGCAAACTCTTCTAACCGTTAACCCCTTAGACACAGGAAGGAAGTGGAGCGTTAGATGCGATCATCATTACTATAATTAATCAGCTTAACTGAGGAACTAATACTGGTAGCAATGCTGTTCATCTGGTGTGCAAAATAAGACTTAAAATACATCCGTCTAGAAGTCACTACGTGACAAGTACGACCGCATTTAACCTTGTTGACGAAGAAAGTTTTGCGTGCCAACAGGTTGTCGATACGCAGCTGATAGTAATTGGTGCGCAGGATGGAGACGAAAAACTTTGCAGCCAACTTTGTACCTTCTGCCAACTGGTTCCATCCTACTTTTCTTAAACACACACTGATCTTAAACATAAAATAGTGAACACTTCAGTACCAATGCTGACATTCATAGTTGTAATACTTGGAATATATAACACATCCAGAAAGATTACAAGCCATAGCCGATTGTAATGAAAGGTTAACAGACCTTCTTTATTCAGTAATCTACAAAAACCAAACAGCTTTAAATCGAAACTGAAAGAGATATTCTTCAGAACCCACTTTACTCTGTGAAAGTATTTACTCTTGCAATTTGCTATCTGAGAAGGCCTAAGATAGTAAAGGGGACGTCCATAAATTACGCGAGGTGAAGGGGGGGGGGGGGTCCGGCGAAATCTCACCAAGGGGGAGGGGGGAGGGATCAACGGAAATCTCACCAAGGTGAAGGGGGGTCAACGGAAATCTCACGTGAGGTTTTGTAAAATTTTTTTTGGATTGTTGAGCTAAAAAAAAGTCTACAAATGACGGGTAAGTCGATTTTAAGTGTATTTTTTGTCGAAAAGTATGGGGTGTTACCGGCTTTGGTAGGGTGAGACCTAAAAAAAAAGGTGCCAAAAAATTGCGAGGGTGATTTCTAGGGGATGTGGGGGGAGGGGTCTCACGAACCAGATTTCACCAGGAGGGGGAGGAGGAGTCGGACCAGATCTCACCAGAGGGGGGAGGAGTCGGACCAGATATCACGAAGTCTCACCAGAGGGGAGGGAACCGGAAAAACATCTCACGTAATTCATGGATTTCCCCAAATATGCTTTGAGATAAGAAACGGGAAAGTGAAAAATTACTGACAACCAGTAATCTGGTTCGACATCTTTTTATGGAATTGTTTTCGAAGTAGCAATTATTTAGAGCCTCTGTTAGTTGATTCAAATCTATATTCTCCTCACCTTCAACTTGCGGCTCACGGTCAAGCCACCCCCCCCCCCCCCGCCGTTGCCCAACCCTCCAAGCAGAGCGCTGTGTCCAGGAAAATGAGTGGCAAATTTTCTAGCTGGTACTCTTCTCCCTTCGCGTGTGGGGATAGTGCAGAGTGATCTTAAATGGACGCACTATAATACACTCACATGGGATATTACGTATCTGTAGATAACAATGTAAACTTATTATACTTCTGGAATGCTAAGTAGCTAAACCGTAATCATTAGTTGATGATATTATTGGTTTCTTAGCATCCCCCAGATTGTTATCAATTGGGATCGAAGCGAACATATCTAATTTATCCATGCGTATAGTAAAATTAGACACAAGTAGAGAAAGAAAGCAACTTCTGAGTAACTGATTTAGTGCTCGTTCTATGTATAGTCACAAATCAGCCTAAGAGTTGTTTACTATCCTCTGATTTGTAAGGAAGACGAAAGTATCTTCATATTTTATTCAGATCAGTTTTTCAATCTCTACTTAATATTTAAAAAAAATTTGTATCACGTCATCCACTTCTACTCCATTTTCAAAGTTATCAACGAACTGGTGATGTGAATTCTAATAAGAATTGTAGGAGTGGGGTACAGCAAACACTGTTCGCCCAGGGAAAGTGCTCAGTACCATGCATCTCCTTTCTCCTCTTTGTAGGTGTTAACAGCCAGAATGGTAACTGCAAATAGCCTCCCCTAATTTCTAGTAGCACCTCGTTGTAGCCGCCGCTGTTCTTACAGTATTTGACACGCTAGGGTGCGATGAAGTGTGCGGCGGTATAACAGGATGGACTTATTGGGCTCGTTAGCCTGATAGTCTACCAGCCTAAGAGAAGGTAAACTCTGGCTTCACACATGCTCGTTACTCCTATCAACCTGTCAGAAGAGTACACAGCTGTAAAATCTATAGTTTGGACGCTTCTACGCCACCGTCATGATGTGACATGACCTCCATGTGAAAAAGCTGGTACCCGGGTCCTCAAACAGTAAGCACTTTTCTATTACGTTAGTCCTCACGGATGTCAAGAGTATTCTTCAACATCTACAACATATTGTGTGAACCAGGCAGAAGCACCAGTATTTCCACGATATTATCACTGAGCATGGTGGGTGAGCGGTAACGCTTTGTTTTCGCATTCGGGAGGACGCGAGTTCGAATCCCTATCCGGCTATTCAGATTTGGGCTTTCCATGGTTTCCTCAAATCACTCTAGGCGAATGCCGGGATGGTTCCTTCAAAAGAGCTTAACCGAATTCCTTCTCATTTCTCGATCCCAGTACTTTCCCGCCTCTAATGACCTCGACATCGACGAATATAAAAAAAGAAAAAAAAGAAGCACGACACCATTTTTTTTTTTTTTTTTTTTTTGCTTGGGCTATACGCCTCATCGACAGCGAGATCATTAGAGGCGGGATGGGATTGGGGCAAGGAACGTGAAGGAATTCGGCCATGGCCTTTTTGAAGGAAGCATCGTGGCATTCACCTGGAGTGATTTGGGGAAACCATGGAAAACCCAAATCTGGGTGCCCGGATGGGGATTCGAACCCGCGTCCTCCCGAATGCGAGGCCAGAACGTTAACCGTTCACCCACCACGCTCAGTGATATCATCAACATGATGTCAGACATCTGACCATAGGCCACTCCTGAATAACACATAGTGAAACTGTCGATCATCTAGTGAAAAAGGAATCTAAGAGAGGTACATGAAGCAGATAATTGAGAACATAAGTTATAAGGGGTATGTTTAGATGAAGGGCTTATCAAACCTGATGACAGAAAGAAAAAAAGGGGCGAAGAAGAGGCACATTTCCAGCTACCATGGAAAGATTTCAATACCAGTGATCAAAAGAAATCGATTCGGACGTGCATTGATGACTGGTATCACAAAGAGCTCACCACAAGAAATCATTAGGCAGCAGTTCAACTAACTATACCCAGGAAACCAATTAACGTAGCAAAAAGGCATATGACAACAACAATAGGATGCGAATCTGCCATACTTGTTATACGAATCATATATATTGCACCCGAATAATAGACACCGCAATTTGTTCATTTATTCCACCAGAGACTTCAGATCCTAATCACCTGGCCTTTTGTTTCCGGTACCAACACCGAGCGTGGTGGGTGAGTGGATAAGGCTCTGGCCTCGCATTCGGGAGGACGCCGGTTTGAATCCTGGTCCAGGCATCCAAATTTGGGTTTTCAATGGTTTCCACAAATCACTCCAGGTGAATGTTGGGATGCTTCCTTCAAAAGGCCGTGGCCGAATACATTCCCGTTCCTTGTCTTCACTCCCATCCCGCCTCTAATGACCTCGACGTCGACGAGGCGTAAAGTCATAAGTAAAATAAAAAAGTCCGGTACCAACCACAACGCACAATGTTTTTTGTTTTATGACTCGTCGAGAGAGGGCGGGAAGAAATTCAACCATGGCGTTCTTAAAAAACCATCACAGTATTCACCTGGAGTGATTTCTGTAAACAGTGGAAAACCGAAATCTCTGTGGCCGTACGGGGATACGAGCCAGCGTCCTCCAGCATACCAGGCCTGAGTGTTGCCGCCACTCACCCTGCAAAACGTTTCAATTTCTCGATAAATAACATTACAAATCGACAATATTTAAGTATACTAAGCAATCAACGAATTACATCAAGAGACAAACACTGGATAATACTCTCAGCTCCGTTTAAAGTTTTTCACTTTTCTAACTGTTTAAATTATTGATAAAAATCCTTTCTCACGGCCATGCTTCCAAGTTGAAAATACCGTTGTAGACCTCACGACCAGAAGAATTAGAAGTCAATCATACTGAAAGCCCAAATAAATAATAAAAAAAGGTTAGAGCCAGTATTTCGCACTTTCCTCCCAAGGATTCGAAGGATTGACTAGGGGGTTGGGGAGAGGGGGGGGGAATAATCCCACGTGTATGAAACTTAGATCTGGCCTTCTCCCTTAATATTTGGAGATAGTTTTTAGGACTCTTACTTGAAACACCCATACCAGAAGCCTGCCTTGTATAGGCAACCCTCGCAACACAAAGCAGTGTAGTGAGCAGTGTACGAGAAGCTTTTTCATATGGACACAAGCCTTCCAGTGTTGACACAACGGAAACAAATGGAGAAGTTCTTCGATTGAGAAGCAGATCAATAAAGCCACATAAACATCGAGCTCTCTGATAGCATAAAACATTGCGCAAGCTTATAGAGTAATCCTATTACCAAATACACATATGGAGCTTGATTATTTCTAGTACTTAGAAATTATTATCTTGGTTCGTCGGGTGGAGCCGCGTCGATTTTTTTAAGTTTGAACCATCTTGCTGTGGCTTCCATCAGAGGACTCTGATAATAGCCACAGCAAGATACCTGGAGAGCCAAAATAATACGTACAATGACAACAGAAGTCTATCCAATAATTTACTTGGAAATTACTTTGTGTTTCTATAGCGATTTTTGCAGTAATGTCCTCACTTCATACACAAGACCTTTGAAAATGTGGCGACGACGGCGATAATTTGGCCCAGTTTCAAATAGATTTATACTGATCATAAAATGTGCAAAATTGAGGCAGATATGGCGCCGAAAAATGAAAACAATAGTTATTGCAGTTCTGCAAGAGGATGTTGTCAGATTCTTGGTGGTTTAATTAATACGGTAATTAAGTAGTCCACAATGTATTTCAGTTTAGACGTGTTTTTTATTCTCAAACACGATGTCAGCGATACAGCTTTTTTTTTTTTTGTAACAGTTTAACGTCCCTTTACAGCCTACATGCATTCATACAATCCAGAGGTTGCATACAATACTACTAACGCAGTCCTTGGCAGACGCAAAGTGAATCTGTATAAACTACTAGTGTCTTTCTGCTGATTTCTTTATATAGGTTCTATCCAAATTTCTAGAACTCTTTAAAAGCTTCCGCCAGATATTTCTCGAACATTAACAATTACTTAAACAACTGAAACATGTTAAAAACAATCAGAATTAATACATAATCATTTACAATCAATACAAAATGGTCAGAAATGGAAATGAAAGACACTTAAACACAAAATTATTCACAGAAATCATTTTAAACTGTCGTAAATTGTCCTTTAGACATATTAACTTACATTAATACTTGGAATTACCAACATTTAAGCAATTCTCTTGCATTATTCTGTTCTTAATTATATTAAATGGTCTTTAAATAATTTCTTTTCATAAAACAAAGTCTATATACACTGATTACAGTTAATTGTGAAACAAACATACAAGATCATATTAAAACAAACTTTAGCTCACTAAAAATACTTCATTCTATTTAAAGTTCAGGTATGAGGGCTGTTACAACCCCTCCCCAGGATTCACTTAATTTTACATAGTTAAAATTGATTGAATCTGTCATGAATCTAAGCAGGTTGTATGTACACCTTAGGCCAACATGAACAGATTACAATCAATCAACCATAATAACTTTTACAATTATACAATGCAGATACACAATCCTTCATTACATACATCATCTGTACATAGTTCATGACACTGATTCGGGTTACAATAATTGTCTTTTTTCAGTTCCAATCATTTTCTTAGTTACTGTTTTACACAACAAACATTCAATGCCATCACCTTAAGCTGCAATTTAATTATTCACTACAAATTACACAGTTTATGTCTGCTTGGTAATGACAACAGTCTGTTTACATTTTACAGCTGATCATTTGCCACCACAATGTATCAAGTCACAACATCATGAAAAAACCAAAAGTCTCTAGACAAAACTGTTACAAATTGTTTTATACATTGGAATTCTTACATCTTAAACATTCAGTATCATTACATCTGAACTAAAGTACTCAAACAAACTATCTATATACATCAATTAACAAAATCTTATTTACAAAATTTGATATTTACAGCTGGTGACCCTCCCCAAACCATGCATTTCAATTAAATCTCTTAAAAATAGCAGACATTAGGCACCCCTCCCCAGACTTTGGTAAAGGCCCCTACATCTTACTATAAAAGTGGGTTCCAGGATTTCCCTGGAAACCCAAGACTATGTAAATTACTTTTTCCTAACTTTCCCATTTTCTTCTACTTTTGTATAAACATCTAATACTACATTTCTATATACACAGAGCTTCACTATATACTGACAGATACACAAACTTTGAATCATCTGAAATAGAAGAGCTGATAGATCAAATGGTTCTGTTTGTACAAATTGTTTGTCCCTTAACAGCAATGTTGCTGACTCAACTGGTAATACAAATTTACTATCATCACTACTGTAGTTCAGTCTGTCATTAGTTCCAGCTCCACTATCCATTACCTGATTACCACCTAAATGTAACAAACTATCTGAATCAGTACCTAAGGTAGAAATGGTAGATGTTAGTTCATTTTGCTCTACTAACTACAGCTGCCAGTCAATCTGTTTCCTCTAATACGTTGATTGTGGCTTATTCCGGTCGTCAGATGGTTTGTGATTTCATCAGAGCCTTCTTCTTGGTGTCTGTAATTAACTTGTTACGGCAGGTTGCAACTTCGAGTAATTAGTCACTGTATAAAGAAAAACATCATCTTTTATTACAGAACATGGACTTAAAGCACTGATAAATAAAACACTTTAATTCACAAGCAATAGCAAGGTATTAAAACATGTCCCCATAATAATCACTTTTTGCTTAATGGCATACAGGCTCACACACTGGCTTTTCCCTCTCGGAACATTAAAATTAGAGGTATTTTTGCAAAGCACATTGGGGATCAAAGCCAGGTCTTTCTGCTGAAAAAAGATTTTATTTTATTTGCTTTTACATCTTATAAACTGTAATGTCATTAACGATTATTAATTTTTATTTTTTATACTTTAAGATTCATCTATGTTAGGGTAGTTGGAACTGAAACTCATGGATTTGTTGGTAATAAACATGTAGCAATTTGACCATCGTTTACTTTAAATACCATTCCGGTATACGCCTGGAGCAGTTTCGGAAAAACTACGATAAACCGAACATTGGATGGTGTTCCTATACAAAAGCTTGCTGCCGTTAAGATTCTATTGTGGGGAATTTCAGAGTCCCAGCCCTTCTTGGAACTGTGTATTCTCGTAAATGATTACAGTATTCTCGTTAATGGTTACAGAAAAATTGTCTTTTAAACTTTATTCAGAATAGACGGCGCGCCGGTCACAAGTACCTAAGATCAAAATAGTTATGCTTTAACGCACTCAACCATACTGACTAGCCAATTGTAAACCCATCATATTATGGAAGTACAACTAACCAGTGCATGAACGAAATTCAAGTGATCTTGGATTTCGTGAATGTTTATTTTACAATTTCTTAATGATTTCTTAGCCCGTCTCGTTGGTAGCGGCAACATGATGGTGTTCGGCCATATGGGTTAGCTGGTCCGAGTACTTGTGGTGGAAAAAATTTTCGTCATCAGAACATTGTGACAGCCCTCAAACCTAAACTTAAATGGAATGGTATAGTAAGCTAGAGATTGGCTGAATATGATCTTATATGTTTGTTTTTGCAATTTACTGTAAATCAATGTATATAGACTTTTGTTTTATGAAAAGAAATTATTTAAAGGCCATTTAATATGTTGAAGAACAGAATTATGCAAAGAGAATTGCTTAAATGTTTGTAATTCCGCGTATTAATGCAAGTTACGATGTCTAAAGGACAAATTGCTACCGTTGAAAATGATTTCTGTGGATAATTTTGTGTTTAAGTATCTTTAATTTCCATTTCTGGCCATTTTGTAATAATTGTAAATGATTATGTATTAATTCTGATTGTTTTTAATATGTCTTAATTGTTTAAGTATTGTTAATATTCGAGAAATATTTGGCGGAACCTTTTGAAGTGTTCTAGAAATTTCAATGTTGCTTATATAAAGCAAACATCTGAGGCAGAAAAAACAGTTTTCACTGACTCAATATACGACGGCGAAGGACTGTATTATCTGTGGAAGGAGTGTTGTATACAATCGCTTTATTGTGTGTATGCATGTAATCAGTATCTTTGACGTCGTGTTTTATGAAAATAAAAGCAAGTTTAAAGTGAACTGTATAGTGGACTAGTTATTTATCATATTAATTAAACCACGAACAATCTAATAACATGGCTGGCAGGATAGGAGAGGTCGTTGTGCACAATTCCTAATCACCAGATTGTGCACCAAAGTCCTGGATTGAATCCCAAACCTCTCCGCAGATCGTATGGAGTGAGGTCATACGACACTGTTGATGGTGACCCGTCCATCGGATGGGGCGTCATGCCTGGTGGCCAAACTGGTTGCTTTAGGAAGAGTAGGCCTGAATGGGCTGGCACTGTATTTTACCCTCTGCCGCCTTTCATCTCTCGCCACAACACAATAAACACTTTACACTGAACACAGGCACTATCACAGTCATCCACGCTGACAACAACACCTACGAACACTATCATACGGGAGAGGCAACGGGAAACCACCTCAGTTCATCTTCATAGAAGAAGAATTATTTCTTATTTTATGTTGTATAAGCTTTATACTCTTCTAGAGGCAATGTAACACAATGGTGGAAAAACTTAAATATCTGTGGCTGAATTATGCCAGAAGCCTTCTTGCTGTAAGCAGAAGTGGTTCGGTGGCTCAGTAGAAGGTCCACGGTCTAACTCTCAATTTCGGCAGAGGTATTATAAAACTGCCCTTAACTTCAGAAATATTTTTAAAAATATTTTAACTACGCTAGAAAGCTTCCCTGTTTCTGATTCCTGTAGTGCCTGGGAATACTAGATAAGTGCCTCATTAGAACTGGATAAATTGAAACAGTCTCAATGGCTGCCAGTCCTATGTAATTTCCCACCAATAATACTACACACAGCAAATAAGATTGTTGAAAACGAATATGTAAAAATTATAATCCTCTGAAACATAACTTACTACTCAAAAACAGAAAAACTTCTTTTTTTTCAGGGCTATTTTGAATAACAGGTGGTTAGCGTGACCAAGCGTGGTGGGCCAAGCATTCAGCTAAGGTAATTTTTGTTTTAAATAGGGCTTTACGGCTTGTGGAAGACGATTTCACTATACCTGGGAGGGATCTGAGGATAATGAACAGAAAGGAAAGCAATGTATATTTAGAAGTTAGGTTGAAATTCGTCTGGAGGAATTTCTGTGAAATATCTCCTTTTCATGATGCATGACCAATTCCAAGCGTAGGCTATTAGCATGGATGATGTATCTTTCCATGGGAATTTTCTTCGGAGGATGAACTGTGGTGGTTTCCAGTTGACTTCTTCAGTGTATGTTCGTATGTGTGGATTACTGATATTGCGTGTGCTCAGTATAAACTGTTGTTTGTGTTGTATGAAATTTAAGATGAAGAAATGAGAGAGTGAAAGCCGGTGCCAGTCCATTCAGGCCCACTCTACCGAAAGACACCGGGTCTCACCAAAAATAACGGCGGACGAGTTATGATCAACAGTGACGTATGTTCTACCCCTACATGCACTGTGGAGAGGTTTAGAATTTGGCCCACTATATCGGTTCACGATCTGGTGATCAGAACTGCGCGCCACCACCTCTCCTATCCTGCCGGGCAATTCCTGATGGTGAAAATTTCTTCCATCACCAAGACTCGAACCAGCTAACCTCGTGTCGGCGTCTGAAACCATCATGGTGCTGCAACCATCCGAGCCATCGGGGCGGGGCGGGCCCCAGGAAGTGTAGAGAACCGAAATATGGATAGGCCAGACTGAGGATCGAGTTCGCGTGCTCCGGAATGCCAAGGTCTTAAATTACCTCAGTTTTGAAATGTACCATCGGATAGTGTTTTGAAAACTCAATATTTCGACGACTAGCTCCGTCGTCTTCATCAGGTGTTGATACGTCTGCACAGGTCAGCTGAGCGTCGGATACTGCCCATTTTTTTTTTTTTTTTTTATCTTTCATTCCCTCTGCTGAGGGCAGAGGGCGGGCCGGTGTAGAACGTGAGTTCTTTTCAGCCAAAGGTTTACATTTTGTTTTGATTTTCTTATTTGAAACATTTTGATACAATTAACTTAAAACTAAATACATAAAATTCTTAATTTGGGGATACAAGTTATTTACAAATTCTTACAATTAATCTACTTATTTTATATTTTGTTTATTATTTTCTAATATTTACATTTCTATTTTTATCTAATATTTACATCTATTATTTGGCATCAGGCAGCTTTTAAGGCCGACAGTTTTAAGTGGTTTCATCTTTAATTAGTTATTTTCCGCATCTGTTCTGGGTCTTTCGTCAAGATGTGTTGGAAGTTGTTCATCTTGCGTCAGTTCATTTTCCTCTTCGTTTTGTCGCAGGGAGGTCTTTTCCATATTAAGGGCAATTGTTCTTGGTGGGTATTGGTATTTATGTTTTGGTTTAGTGGCTGTCCGTGGTTTTTTGGTCATAATGTCTCTCATGTCCTCTCTATGCGTCATTAGTCTGTAACCGTATTTTGCTCTTATCGTTGCCAGTCTCGTCTGTAGTGGAGTAATATTGGTAAGGTGATAAACTTGTTCAGGAGGGTTCTGTAGTGCAGTTTTAAGATGCTTCTAAGCAGTCGTCTTTCTGTAGCAAATAGTCTTTTGGCCGTGGGTTCATTTATGCTTGCAAAAGGTACTGCTGCATACTCTATTATTGGTCGTATGTAAGTCTTGTATGTATGAATAGCGGTTTCGTTGCTGCAACCGTAGAAGCGTCCTTGTACTAGTCGGATTAGGTTGTGTCTTTTACGTATTCTGTTTAGTGTTTCTCTAATATTCGTCTTCCAGTTGAGGTACTTGTCTATGTGGACACCAAGGTACTTTGCGCAGTCAGAAAGTCTTAGTTGTTGTCGCCAGATTGATAGTTGTATGTCATCTTGTCTTTGTTTGCGTTTCTGGGTTAAATTCCTGTGTCTGAACAGCACCATCTGCGTTTTGGTCGGGTTCGGCTTTATCCTCCATTTTCTCATCCAGTTTTGCAGTTTGTCTAAGTATTGCGTCGCTCGTCTGTTTGCTATTTTTGTATTTGGAGCTGAGCACCAGTAGGCCGTATCGTCTGCATATGCTTCGACCGCCTCGTCCTGTCTGTCAGCTGCCGGGGTATCCGAAGTGTATTTGATGAATAGCAGGGTGGAAGGGATCCCGCCCTGCGGTACTCCGGCTTCCGGCGTGAATGGGTCAGATGAAGTGTCATTGCAGTATACCTTGCATTGTCGTGTGTCAAGCTGGTTTTTAATAAGTCGAACAAGTTTAATTGGTATACCCGTTTTGGTTAGTTTAAACAGTAGTCCGTCATGCCAGATTTTGTCAAATGCCCGTTCAATGTCAAGGAATATAGCAAGAGTGCAGTGTCCTCTGTTATTACTTCTGGTCACGTGTGCAGTACGGTTTAGTAGTGGGTCATTTGTCGAGTGATGTCTCCTGAAACCTGATTGCATGTTGGGGATTAAAGCATTTTCTTCAGCGTATTTCATAACTCTGTCCGTAATTATTCTGTCAAATATCTTTCCGAAAACGTTTTGGAGTGATATGGGTCTGTAGGAGTTTGGGTCTGTAGTTGCCTTGCCGGGCTTTGGTATCATAATTATTTTTGTCTTTGTCCAGGCATTTGGTATTTTCTCTTTTGCCAGGCAGTAGTTAAAAAATAGAGTCAGTATGGGAATTAGGATGTCCAAGGGGCATTTTCTTATATGCATTCTGGTTATTCCATTTGGTCCTGGAGCATAGTTTCGACCCGTGCATATGGCAGACAGAACTTCCGTCTCAGTGATGGATTTTATTAAATCAGCTTCTTTCTCAGTGGGTACTGTCATGGAGTTTAGAGTTATGGGTAGTTGAGTTTCGACTACTTGCCGAAAGTCTTCGTCAAAAAGTTCGTCCTCGGGAAAGGCGTGTACATTTTCTAGTGTGCGTCTGAAGGCTTCCGCTTTCAGTCTGTCGTCAGTCGTTGGCATGTGGTCTATCACTAGAGTAGTCAGCCCAGGTGCCGCACCTCCTTATATAGGCCAAGGGCTCTCTCCGACGCCCGCGCCCGGCGGCTGGCAGTGAGTGGGCGGGACTACAGTTGTTCGTCAGCATTCCGAGTTCGGCGCTCGTTCACCGTGCATCCGCTACGATACAGAATTTTTCGCCTGTTCCGGGCCTCCGACGAAGCCTACTACATAAGTACTTCGAGATGGGACGAGCCAAGAAAATTGCACGTAGACAGTTGGCTGCCAGCACGCCAGCAACGTCTACGTCCTTGGATGAGAGCATGGCCTTACTCCAAGCCCAGTTCCAGCGAACTGTTGACAACCTTGACAGGAAGGTGGAGAGTATCCAGCAGGCGACTGCCGCCCGGTTGGGACGGCGCGAGCCAATGGCAACATATCCACCATCCAGCACCGATTTAACTTCTGCCAGCACCGATTCAACTGCTGCTGACGTCTCCACTGGGGACGTGCAGCAAGACATGGAAACCGAAGACATCGAGCCAGAACAGGGGCCGATACAGCCCATTTACGTCAGTGGTACGAATATTACGACACTCCTCGGAGAGCTGCAGCGCTTAACAACTCAGCCGCTGTTTGCATGGCCGGCTAATGACGGAATGAATATCATCGCATGCTGCCTGGCTGATTTCAACATTATATACAACACCTTCAACAAGATGCAGGATATTCCAAACAAGAAGATCCTTCCGGCAGAAGATGAACAGATCAAGAGAACTCCAACTCCTATGAAGTCAACACCTACAGCAAAGAAGATTACTGTCGGTACGCAATGCAGCAGATCTGCGCCCAAGACCGACGTCATCCAGTGTTTTAAATGTCAAGGATTTGAACACTACGCAAAACACAGCACCCGCAAGGTAAGGTGCGTGCGTTGCGGGGATGAGCATCAGACGGAGACCTGTCCCAGGCCTAAAGAAAATCCTACCTGCTGCAACTGCGGTGGACCTCATGCAGCTTGCCACCGTGGATGTCCTGCCCGGAAGCGACTGCGGCGGGGGAAATCGACGAGTCATCCTGCTGCTGCTGCCCACTCTGCGGAATGGGTTACAACGCCCGGCAGGGCTCGTCGTCAGACTACCAAGAAGGCTGCAACGTCCAGCTGCGCAGTCGGGGCATGTAACCCCGAACAGCCTCGTCATGACTCGAGAGCTCGATATGGAACTCGACCACAGCCATCCAGATGCTGCAACCATGAAGCTGCAAACGCTGAGTTGGGTTCTAAACTTGTCACAATCATCGAGTTGCTGACGCAACTAATCCAAAGGGAATTACGGAGACCTGCGAGCCCGGCTGACAAATCAGCCGACGCTCGCAACTGAAGCCACATCCAGTTCAAGATAATCAAACACGCCAACCAAAAAGACACTCCTAAAGAGAAGTAATGAACCATCAATTGAATAAGGAGAAAATGTCGAAAGACAAGAACTCCAGAGTAGACTGCCAAGAAAATAATGGCAGTGAATGGCGGAAGAAGAAGAAACAGTTGTTCGTTGCGGGGCGAGTAAGTTAATATTGGGCCGTTAGTGGCGGTTGCTCAACATGCGTGCCACGCGCTCTGCGTAGAGTTGCCAAGGCTTGTTTCCATGCCTCGCTAAGACATATCCCACTATATGTTTTGTACGTATCAACCAATAGAATTTCAATCGCTTCTTTGACTAGGATACGCCGGGAATGTCTCCGTTCTTATACCTCTGTTTTCTTCTTCTTCTTCATTAGAGCAATGTGGTTTGTCGATAGATGTAACGTTAGTACTTGAAGGGTAGTGTTAACAAGAAATGGGTTGATATGGTGCATTGAGAAATGTACGTATAGCCTACTGTGACGTGCGATCTGATATATAAGTTCTACCTCGAAAATTAAAGTCTCGCGGGCGTGCTTGGAATTTTTAGCTGCACTTAACATCTAATTCACATAGTGCAAAAGCTTGGTACTTGTATGTAAAGTATGTTCAATGGATTCGCATTCCTCGTCAAACTTTAGATCCATCTACCATAGAGACGGAATAATCAGCATATCAAATTCTGTTCCACATTGGTAATGTTACGTGAAGTAATAAAGGTGCTATGCTTAGGAGCTAAGCTGCATTAGAAATGAATGAAACTGGAGGTTACGTCCCTTTCAACATCAAAGCACTATTCTCGTAGTGAATGAAGGCATCATAAGCCAGCATGACTGCACGAACATCAGTGGTTCCAGCAGAATTTTACTGCGAAAAAAATTGATGTGATGCATATGCCTTGTAAGATTTATCGTATTAGTCCACTTCTACATATATGTACATCTTGCGTAGGATTAAGGCATATCATCTTTTATTAGAAACTGAATTACATATTGACTTGATAATCGCAGAAATTCATTTAAATCATCTTTTATTAGAAACTGAATTACATATTGACTTGATAATCGCAGAAATTCATTTTAATAACACAAACATTTTGTAAATACTGAACTCATTAATTACTTTCTCCCTGCCACACCTCTAGTAATAATCTAGCCCCGTGGTTGACCATAACTTGAATATACTCTCCTTGTCATCTATCCTGCCAACCTCTAAAAACCTAAACATTTAATATACCGCAAGATTTCAAAATCTTTTTTGGAGAAGGAAACCCGTTGCCTCACGGCCTCCTGCATTCATGTTATATCGCAATTCTATTTTTTGTCAGAATAAGTTGAAGAAGTGTTCCTTTGTTTTTCATTAATAAAAAGATTTTGTGTACATTTAAGTAACATACCAAAAATGTATTTAAAAAAGAGCAATTAATGCCTTAATTTAATTCATACCTCATTCTTTCGTTTCGAATGTACTCCTTAAGCTTGCCGATCAAAAAATTCCTATCGTCTTAAAAATAATTTCGTTTTAATTTTTTATGCTAAATTTAAAACTATATCCAATAAGGTGGTATTTGTTTTTAACATATTAAAAAAGTATATTTGAAGAAAAAAAACATGAAAGCTTTGGAGCTCATTTCTGTAAATTTACTAATTACTGCCATGACACCTCCAGCCATTCATGCATTGCTGATCGATATCATCACTGCAATTATTTTCTTGCTATTTAATACTGTATGCGTTTTGCCTCTCATCGAGGTATCGTTAGTGACAAATTCTGTACTGAAAATTTGTAGTTTTTTCACAGTTTTGGTCAAACCATTTTTGACCATGAGCGGTCTGTTAGCTCAATTGTCAAAGCACCCATCTTTATGATTCAGGACTTTCAGTTCGGATCCCTGTCCGGCAATGAATTCTTAAGGGCAATTAACGTGACCTTCACCTCTGTAAAAGCTTTTCTTTGTTTACGTGATGCGACAGGACGCTCCTTGGTTCGGATTCCACGCTATACTGCAGGTCCTGCTACGACAGAGCGCTGTCATCCTATCGTAAGGTCACACCAATGTACTTTTGTTAGCAGAATTCCATATTTTAGCATGTGCTGATTGTTTTCTATTTACTTTTACGATGATATGAATGGCTGTTACCATTTATTTATTTATTTGCACAAAGCACGTAGTGTTTTCTCTAATTTTTCTTTTCTTTTCTTGAAATGGCATTTGGCTTCTATACCACACAGCCAGCTCCATTATTACTGAAATTCTTGACAAACATATACCATTCAACTCTTACAAGGTATTGCTTTTTACCAAGTAGAGACAAAACAGAACGAACAGGTCAGTTAAGGTCGTCCATGCCCCTTACAGTGTGAGACCAGCGATCTGGCCCCTACACTGCCAGGACGCTCGCAATGGTTAATATGCTGTGCGGTGCACCTTTCCGCCGTTCGGTTGTCTACCGTTGTCGTATTACCTGTTTTGCCACGTGTGCACTTTCATCGCCAATTTTGCAGTTGTGAGAATGGGCGATGTTTGCATGATCTCTTACAGCTTAGATTTTAGTGATTTGAATGTGTATATGAAAGGAAAATTAAGTGGGTAGGTGTTAGTATTTATTGATGTTTTTAGTTATTGTATTATCGTGTCTATCTGATGAATTTATGTGTATCAGCTTGAACAACATTTTGTTTATTACGTTTGCATGATAGTATAGTACCTGTTTTCCATTGGTTATTGCCTTTTGGATGGTATTGTGTTTGTAACTGTCAATCTTTTGTAGTTGCATGTCTGTGTTTATGTCTGTTGGTAGGTAATCGTTCTCTTGATGTTCTATGAATGTAGGTCTGTTATTATAATTTAATTTTCTTATGTGTTCTTTTTATCTGGTTTGAAACTGTCTTCGTGTGTGTTCTATGTGAAATGTCTCGCATTTTGACATGTTAGCTGATATATTCCTGAATTATGGCTCTTGTTTGTGACTGACTGACTTATTTGTTTGTGTGTTGAGTTGTCTGTTTAAAGTGCAGGGTTCAAGCTGTTACTAATGTGCTGAGTGTTTTGTTCTGGAATGACAATGAGTAGCAAATTATTTTATTTTCAATGTTGCTAGTAGTTTGTTTATTTTGTCTTTTGAATTCAATTGTCTGGTTAGTTTTGAGTGACTACAGTTTGACTATAATATTTTTTGCTTGTTTTTTTATTTGTTTTGTGGTTTTTAAATTTATCATATCAAAAATCTGCATTTTGTATCCCTCGTTATGACTTACTATATTTATTATGTTCGACAGCTTTTCTTTAGTCTGTTAGTGTGATTCTGTTTATGCTTTTCGGCATGAATCTTATTGAAGCTTTTTGGTGATTATGTGTGTGGTTTGACTTTAAGTTTTACTAGCCTTTTGTTGAAGTTTTTCTATTTATTTGAAATGAGTGCTTGTTTGCATCTAATTTTTAATGGACATTTGCAAGAAATTGTTTGCGTTTTTCTTCCATTCGTATTTTGAAGCAGTGCTTTTGTGTAGTGTGTTAACTAAGTGTTATTAACTTACGCGTTTATCTGGTTCCTTGGTGAAGCATGTTATGTCATCAACATGTGTTCACTAATAAATACGTAATAGTATATCATTTTTGGGGGTTACAGCTTTTCCAGTAGTTTACCCTCACATTAAAGTAAACTAGTATATTTTTTTCATCGCTGTATCTTAACTCAGTACCTACAGTCTAATATTGGCCCTTATTTCCTTTTATCATGTGTGGATTAACACTTCACATGTAGTTAATGTAAGGAACTTTTAAATAACTATCTGGGGTAAACAGTTTTATCACAAAGTTCTAAACATTAAATGCATTTAATGAAGACGTAATAAGCTGCGGTTATTACTACTACCGACGAAATTATGTATTCCACAGGCGTCCACTCATTATCGTTGACGACGGCGCCCCGAACGTAGCCTATGTTGGAATCGACCGCGAAGTGATCCACCCAGGCCATCAAGAGCTAACATCCCGGAATACAAAGAGGGCTCCAGCGGTCACCGTCTACAGATATACATTGAGTCGTCCGTCCATTTACGTTACTCGTTTTCACGAGACTCCGCCGTGTTATCATTCGTCGTTTTCGAATTACTTGTTCACGAAGTCTATTCTGCTGTAAAATCGTTCATAAAGGAACTTTTATCTTCAATCTTCATTTCTCACATTAGTTATTATCATCTTAAATGCTGCAATGCTTTATTTTAAAATTTTGCTTTTGTGTCTAAAATTTTGATGCTAGATCTGTTGTGTCTTGTCTCGCTCAATGGGTGTCGCTAGCTCTCTCTAATTGTCACGGCGAATATTTTTTTCCCTTTGTTGGTGACTTACATTTTGCATTCCCATAGTACCCTCCCCAACTTGTTTCAATGAAGTTTCAATTTTCTATGATGTTATTTTACGGCCCTCGAGTTCTTTCATCGCTCCTGTATAACATTAGTGTTATCAACTTATCATTGAGCGAAAAGCAACTTCTAAACGTTCATCTCCGATGTTGTTTTGCTGCCTACAATTTAAAATTTCTTCTTTCTGAGCCAGTGTATAGTCCCCGTCAGCCCACTTCGATGTCTAGCAGCCAAAAACCTCCTGAAACGGTTCCTGCATTTCAAAGTCACTGTTTGGTATTGGGGACTGGCATTCCGGAGGACGTGTTTATCAAATCTTCGCCCGGTCAACCAGATCTCAGTTTTCTGTGGTTTCCGAAAATCACCCTAATTCCTTTATGGTTCATCCACAATGGCATCGCCGAATTTCTTCCCGATACTTACTCACAATACTCTTCCAGCTATACTAACCACGATGTCGACACGACGTGATCCATAATAAAAAACCAACTGTTAAGTATTCTCCCGTTAACATCAGTATTTTTTTTTATATATATATTTAGATTTAGCACACACGTACTTGATGAGTAGCCCATTAAGGAAACTATAAATGCTTCATGATATTAGCTCATTACTAGAAACGAAACAGTAAATCTTCGCTGGCCGAAATTAAAATTTTTACTAATGGTAGTCATTGCTTGTCTTAAAGCTTCTCCAGATGCGTTTCAGAATTTAATCACGACATAAAACCTAAAATCCTTATAAAATGTATACTTTTTTCCTTATGGTTTTCGTCTCGTCGACGTCGAGGTTATTAAAGGAGGGAAAGGGCTGGAGGGATGGAATTCGGCTGAGACTTTTTTAATGAACCATCCCGGCGTTCACCTGGAGTGATTTTCAGAAACCATGGGATAACCAAAATCAGGATAGCCGCACGGGGATTCTAACCCAGACGTTCCGTACTAAATACATTACTTATAGTCACTTACACAAACCATGTCAATCCAGGCGTACAAATATTTTTATCTTTACAGTTTGATGCTACGTGCAATGTTGAAAATTTTACTATGTTGTCGTCTGATATGATTGATGATAAACGATAAATCAATTTAATAAACATATTTTTGAAGAAAGGCTAATAATTATCTATCATTAAGTTTCAACTTAGTTAATGGTAGTTTAATTGTATCCGTTGGAAATTAAATAGTTTGTTAACACAAAAGCTCACTAACAAAATGTGAGTTCATTATTATGCCTCTTTTTCGTTTGATATCCTTTCTCAGTTTAGATTTTTCCATTCATTAATTCACTAAAAGTTATTATTTCAATTAGAATCATTACAAAAATAGTTCATTGCTTAATGTTTTTCCCCGAAGAACTGTAATGACGCTTTCCAGAGTATTAGTTCCTTCCACCTTCGCATTACATCTGAATATCTGTATTCCTTGAAACTAATAACAGTCTCTTAGTCCTTCATTTAGAAGAAATATGGAGAGCGAAGTCTGTGGTATTCTCTTCGGACAACCCGTAACAACCATGCCCTTTTGATAGTAAAGAGGCGGCTTAACGTTACAAGGAACTAACGTGTTTGTAAACGGTCGAAAACGCCCTCTCTGAATTCACGATTGCATTTTGTATTAAGAATAAGGACTCTTAAAAATACGTGTCAAATGTACAGAAACCTTTGTAGTGATTCCCGTTAAGAAAAAAGATAAAAGAGCAAGATATACACACCGAAAAGCTGTGCACATCACTATCGTATTAAATGACAGATTAACAATGTAAGTCTAGTTCGAAGCAAATAAAGCAACCTTGTTTTCGCCTTCATTCTATCAAAGAGATGCTGACAAAGAAGGGGCACAGGTCTGCTATAATGGCATCTTAAGAGGAATTTTTTTGACGAGCCATTTTACCCCTTCATACTTAACCAACATCACTAAAAGAGGTATCACATTAAAGACAAAGTAGTCTGCTTTATAAAGGAATTTTTCGAAATTCAACAAGTCTACAGCAAAATCTTAAAAAATAAAGGTCACTGGTTTGCGATAGTTCAGAGTCAAGCTGCTAGGCTTCGCTGGCGTCGATAAGGAGTGATCGCGTTACTGCTTGATATGAGGAACACATATCGCAGATATTGATAAACTGTGCGTTTTAGAAAAAGTAAGGAACTGCTGTGTTCGCACGGGGGCCGAAATGTCAACACGGCGGACGGGCGGTCACTCGGAGACGATCAAGCGAGAACCGAAGCAAAGTCCAAGATGAGCTGCGGAGAGTCCAAGGAAGAAACCGAACGTAGACCGAGACGCGCACTGATCCGATTCCAATATGCGATACATAGAGTCCAAAGAAGTAACTGAACGTAAACCGAGGCGCGCGATGATCGAAGTCCAAAATGGGATGCACTGAGAGACGGTAACGATACTGAATAGCACACTGAACACAGCACTGTCTTAGGTGGGACCGCGCGGCTGTATTTATACTAGGCCAGTCGCTTCTGATTGGCCGCGGCGGAAACTCTGCTATGCGGTGGCGCTAGTTGGCATGTTGCTAGCGCCGTTTATCGGTTGTCCACCACCATCACTTCTCCCGGGCATGTGACGGTGTCGGGCCGGGATACTAGAGGTTTCTGCTAGGGAAACATTTCAACATTTCTGATTGTTTTTTGAGAAGTTTTAAGTGTATTGCTACAAACCTGCTTCAGTTGACAAACGGTTGCTACTAATGAATCTGTTCTTATTTTACCTTACTACAAACCATCAACCCCACTGTTCACCGTATATAATTCGCACAGGCCCCCAGTGTAATAAAGTCTTCGTGGATATATTTTTCTATGTTTTTACGAAAATTCGACGTTTCAAGAACAGCTTGTGTAGTCTCGATTGGACGATTTGAGACCCTTGATCTATTTCAAATTATGATTACTAGTTATACGCTGTCTCTGTGTAATAAATCTTTCTGGGTACTTTGACATTGGTTAAAATGGAAGGCTTATAATTTCGTCATGACAGATTATTGATCTTGGTTATTCTTATCAGTGCTTATTTAGTTACTTTTTGTACTGATCTTCCACCTATTTCTTTACATACAAGTTATATCAGCACTTTTGGTTCGGGGTAATTTCAATGTAGTTCTGTGCGATCTTATGCAACATTAACCAAGACATCTGTATAATTGTAATATAAAAGCTAAGGAACAGGGAGCCAGGTGAGTTTGAACTGCACTTGATCGATTTTTGTTACTTTTTCTGTCAGATGTTCAACTCTTTTATTAAATTTAGATTCACTACTTTATAATTTTTGTCATTATCTTCTGGTTCTGTTTCATTGATGAAAGTATGGGACAGACTGTATTTTGGCACAGAATTTGGAGTATTTTGCTCTCATTTAGTCAGCGAGTCTAAAACTTCTAAGTTGTAGCGTATGTATCTGTTCACCATCAAAGTTAGACAGGGTGTATTACGTACTTTGCTATGTAGTCAAATATGTAAACAATGTTCGCTGTCCATACAAAGAATAATTAACTTCCCTGTCTTGACCAACGGAAGATTTACACTGTACGTTTAACTCCAAGTCTCATTTTGTCAATCAAAATTATTATTATTTGTTTTTATTGTTTTACGCCTCGTTGAAGGCTAAGGTCTTTAGAGACGGGATGGGACTGGGGACAAGGAGCAGTAAGGAATTCGGCCATGGCCTTTTTGAAGGAGGGATCCCGGCATTCGTCTGGAGTGATTTGGGGAAACCATAGAAAACCCCGTTCTGGATGCCCAGACGGGGATTCGAACCCGCGTCCTCCCAAATGCTAGGCCACAACGATAACCGTTCAATCACCACGCTCGGTGTCAATCAAAGAGATTCTGCATATATATTAAGTTAACCAGCTTTTTCGAGTGTCAGGAAATTTACGTTACAAATTCAAAATAGTAAATTCTTATGCGTAAAATACGAATTTTCTGGGACGCTGGCTTACAAGGAGACCGACAGACATGGTAACAACGGATTTCGGATATCCTTATGCATCTTGTAGGGTAGGACCTCCTTACTTATAGGTTCAAGGGATTTTATTTTTCTCGCCTTACTTTCCAAGATATCTCATACTATAATGTTTATAGCAGCTCTCATACAACGTAAGTAATACCCGTGTAAACAGGAACGCCAGACTAGACTTTCCGTAGTGAAAGGAGTTAATCCACAGTGGTGCTAGTGCAAACGGATATGTTTTAGGTGCACTTCTATGGCCCATTAAGTGTTCACGCTGTCCTTATAGCTCAACTATTCACAAATGATAAATGTAAATAATGTGGAGTAATCAAAATTTCCGAATTTCGAGCGTAGCTGGGCCTGCATAGTTTGTTGGTTTCCTTATACAGATACGTTCATCTGTGGATTTCCAATGTCCGTTTTCTTTTTTAGCGCTTTACCGCTTGTAGACGATGGAGTCATCAAAGCGAGTAGAAAACTGGTGGAAGTAAAGGTAAGAAATTGGGCTCTGTCCTCCCATTCGGCAGGAAGCCAGTTCGAATCCCTATCTGGGTATCCAGGTTTGGGTTTCCAATTGTTTCCCCAAATCACTCCAAGCGAATGCCGGGATCGATCCTTCCTTCAAACGGTCGTGGCCGAATTCCTTCCAGTTCCTTGTCCCCAGTTCTACCCAGCCTCTAATGACCTCGACGAGGCGTAAAGCCATAACAGTAAGTAAGTAAAAAAAAAAAAAAAAAAGAAATTCGACCATGGCATTTTTGAAGGAAGCGTCCTGTAAATTGCCCGGAGTGATTTCAGGACACCATGGAAACATAACTCTGGATGGCCACACAGAGGATTTGGACCCCAGTGTTTCTGCTAACTTAGCACGCTCGGTATGTCGTATTATTACAGAGTGCAGACGAAGAGAGCTTAATTTTACTTTGTTTACTGATGCATCCGTTACAGCAGTTTATATGAATAGGGAAGTCGTCCGATGGAGGAACAGTTAAATCAATAGTAACAATTCTAATTGTTTGATACAAGAATTCTTGACATACGTAACATATGTTGTCTTTTAGATGCATATATCCTACATCTTATTTAGTCTTTTAGTCATTTGTCTGATGCAACGCAACACTTAATCTACAATTTTTATTGATATTTTTTAAATGGGCGTAGTCTTCACGGGTTTGAAGCTGGATATTTGCATTTATACGCCGGGAAAATCTCCGTTCAGATATTGAAAAATATTTTCCTTTTCCTGTAGAATCGTTAGTTTCATGTAGCAAGTAATTCAGTCTTTACCTATAAGAACGAGACTGAGATCTCACAGCTGCACCGAGCGTGGTGGGTGAGCGGTTAACGTTCTGGCCTCGCATTCGGTCATTCAATTTGGATTTTCCATGGTTTCCCCAAATCACTCCAGGTGAATGCCGGGATGCTTCCCTCAAAAGGGCCATGGCCGAATTCCTACCCATTCCCTGCCCCTAGTCCCATCCCGCCTCTAATGACCTCGACGTCGACGAGGCGTAAAGCCATAAGTAAAAACAAACTCATAGCTGAAAGTTTTTATATGCTAGAAGGAAATGAATATCAGAAAAGTTTTTGACACGGTTAAATAAAAACAGTCCTATTTTGAAGATCTCCAAGGGCTCGCTCGCTAATGCGAGATACTACTGCGGCTTTGCTACACCCCATACCCGCCTCAGTGCAGCTCCTTTATATATATTTGTAGAATCAACTCTGAATATTATTTAAAGTAATATCTAACACAATGGGGCATATATACACCAAAGAGCCCAAAGTCATGGGTTACTTCCTAATGTAGTTTTGACTCCCGTTTATCCGGCGAAGTCCAGGAACCGACGTGGTATTGGTTCAACACTGTCTGAACTCTCCTGACGAAACATTCAGCCAGGCTTCCTCTACAGTATAGTGTGGTCGGCGTAGGACGTTGTGGGACACACTGAATTCTCACTCGCGTTCAGAATACAGACGACTAAATTCATGTCTGGCGATCTAGATGGCTGAATCATTCGATCGAATTGTCCAGAACGTTCATCAAAAAAATCGTGAACGATTTTTGGTCAGTGGTTACTTGTTACAATCCACACTTGCTGTCTTTTAGTGGGAAGCCGTTGCCTAGCAGAGTCGTTTAATCGCGTGGGTTTCTTTTTTCTGGCAAATAAGGTACAGCATGTGAAGGTAAGGTTGATATATTCCCGTGATATACCTCATATACCTACAGCGTGCTTTAGAGGTGAAGCACTGACAATTTGTATTTGAAATTACAGTTTCCGGTTTAGTTTCGTTGGCAAGCTTGTGCACATCAACTTTGATTCATGAATTCAAGGAAATAGTTCTTCCAGAAAAGAATTTTTTGTCAACTCCGAAAGGGAATGAATTGTACAGAGAAGAGATTAATATCGGCACAAAGCACCCAATACTTGAATCAGCACGTTTCATTTTTCCAAAGGTAGTGTAACTTTAGTGCTGTGCCCAACTTTTTCTAGCACCACTACCGGTTCAAAATCGTGGTTGGAGGATAAACCTATAGTTTTGTTAATTACAGAGTATAGATCTAAAAACTTGCTTAGCAACTCATTGAACAGAATCTACTAGAATAAAATATGAGGTTTTTAATTAAATAATTCTCAGAGTTTATTTGAAGTATTTAAATTCCATATGTTGTTTACCTAAGCTGATGTGTCTTTTTTTAAATTCTTTTTAAGTGACTGATGCGAGATTTTACATTTAATTTCCGTCCTAATTTAGTTTACCATCACAAAAATTAAAGAAAGAGAGAAGTCTGGTAGTAAACCCTACACTAGAGGCTTAAGGGGATACGGAATCGGATTTTGGCTGAAAAAAATCCATTTTCGTTTTATTGGCTTATTATATTCCGCCAAATTTCCTCTTTAAAATGACGTATCATACATTGCTCTACTAGAATTATAACTATTTTATTTTTATAGATTTGTGACATCGGGTATTGCGCTTTTGTTTTACACTTCTCTCATGGCTGACCATAAACTTTTTGGCAGTATATTCATGTGACATGAATTCAAATATCCCGCTAGATCGGCACTGACTAAGACATGGAGAAAATATAATCAAGACGTTAGTGAAAAAAAGCAAGAAAGGTGCAGAGGGGTGCCAAAAGAAGACTTGAACATGATTACAAGTTCAATACCAAAAGTAGTAGGACTGATTTTATATTAAAAAATATTATTGAAGATATGTTTAAAATTCCTTGATTCTCTTCGAAATAGCACCCTTGGGCAGCTACACACTTAGAATTACGCTGCTGCCATTGGCCGTACGCCTTCTGGAAGTCAGATTCGAGGACGCTGTTGAGAGCCCTCGTCGATGCTGTTTGAACGTCCTGAATCGAGTCAAACCGCTGTCCCTTCAGCTGCCTCTTCATCCGTGTGAGTAAAAATGTGTCAGATGGAACCAGATCTTGACTGTAGGCGGGGTGCAGCAACGCGGCAATGTCTAATCGGGCCAACAGTTGCCTCATGACAAGCGCGCCATAGCACAGCGCAGTGTCGTGATGCAGTGTCCAGTTGGCGGAGATGACTGGTCGGACGCGATTCACTCGTTCTCGCAGGCGGGCTGGTACTTGCACGTAAAAGTTCGAATTGACAGTTTCCCCAGGGGAAACTAACTCCTTATGAATCACCCCACAACGGTCAAAAAACACGATTAGCATTGTTTTGATCTTTGATTTGCTCATGTGAGACTTCGTTGAACGGGAGTACGTAGAAGGCATCTGTTGGCCAGATTCGGCGTTGCCACGTTGCTGCACCCCGCCTACTGTCCCAATCTGGCTCCAACTACCTTTTTGGCAGTTGAAGGGACAGCGGTTTGACTCGATTCAGGACGTTCAAGCAGCATCGACGAGGGCTCTCAACAGCGTCCCCGAATCTGACTTCCAGAAGGCGTACGGCCAATGGCAGCAGCGTAATTCTAAGTGTGTAGCTGCCCAAGGGTGATATTTCGAAGAGGATTAAGGAATTGTAAACATATCTTCAATGATATTTTTTTTTTTTTATAAAATCAGTCCTACTACTTTTCGTATTGACCTTGTATGAAGACTGTGAAGGGGTATTAACTAATATTCTTTCTCCGTTTCCCGTACGTTTACTTTTTATTTCTTCTAGGAAAATTCTCAGGTACTTGTGAACCTAGAAGTCTGAAATTTTTATGATATAGCCACGTGGGCTTCTTTTACATACCGAAGCAATGATTTTTTTAATTACTTGCTTTACAAAAGATTCAGAGGTGATAATCTAATGAAAAGTTATGGAAAAAATTACTTTAAGGTAAATATAAAATATCTCTGTAAGTAAATATTTTGACAAAAAACTGTTGTTTCAGTATTGTTATAACATATCAATGCACATAAGGTAAAATTTTTATTTCTCTAGCTCCAGCAGTTTGTGAGTAAATGTTCCCTATATTAGGCATAATTTAACATTGGGGGGGTAGGCGATTCCGTATCCCCGTAAGCAGACGTCAGACAGGCAATGGAACCACTGCGCTGTGAAAGTCAGAGATTCTTTTGTCTTCTGTACATTTTGCTGGGCACGATCACCGAATGGCGAAAAACTTGATTTGATGTAATTTTGTTAAGGTGCTTTCATAGTAACTCGGTTGTGGTATCTGCAGTAATATACCATTGCAGTACGTGTCCTACTCTGAGCAGGATATGCCCGAAAATTCGTCAATCTTATGACTAGAGATCACGGCCCCATTTTGTCGTTAGTGAAGTTGATGCCGATAAATGTGATTCTTCAGAAAATTAAGAGTTCTGAACTTATTCGAAATTGATTACGTTTCTAATAATTTAAAAGCACTTCTGTAATCGTAATGCAGTTTACTTAGCTCTCCTCGGGTTTTTGGTGAAAGAGCGGTAACATTTTAACCAGTTATTCGGTGTTAGTCAAGTTCGATTCCTTATACGGCCATCCAGATTAAGGTATCAAATCTTTTCCCGAAATCACTCCATTAAAAAGCCGGCGTGGTTCATTCCTCAAGACCATTGATCAGTTTTAAACCCAGTCTAATGACCTCGCTTTGGACGAGTCATAAAACATTTCATAAAAAAATTTAACGTATGTCTACAGTTGTAGGAAAATGACCAAGGAATGGATGTTTAGTAATTAAAGTATGCTGTCAATAAATATCATGTAACAGATTCAAACACTAAGTTCGCAGGGGTCTCCACTTGCAGGGGCTGCAGATTCGAGTCCGGCCTCCGGGTCCAGTGTTTTCAATTAACCATTGTGTCCGTCCTATTCTGTTCTTAATATTGTTCACATAAAATACAAAGAAATAATGATTAAGAGAATTTGTAAGTGGTTGAATAATTATTGATGCTAAATGCCTCCGTAAAACTCGGATGTTATTTCCTAAGAATTCCTATATTAAAAGTATTTTTAATATTTTTATGTTAATGAGTTATTAAGATTTACTTCTCTACTGTAGATTCTTTAACCCATGAGACACTAAGAGAAAATTTGATATTTAAATGTCAATAGGAATTTAATTTCTTTCATAGACCAAGATTATCCAGAGATTTGAACACTAATGTGCTTTCATTTTAAATATCTGGAAGATTTAGCTTTTCTGGATAAAAAAGGACAAGTAATGTAGGATATAAAAATTTTTAATCCCATAAATGATCTGTCCCAAGGTGATGAAAGAACTAAATTTTTTAACGAAACAGCACTACTTTCCGTTATAAATATTGAGTCATATGATTTAATTATAACTGCAAAATGTACCGAGCGTCCACGTGTGGCCTGGCACTCTGGGGACATGGGTTCGATCATCAATTCGGTCTTCTAGGTCTTGGTTTTCCATTGTTTCCCAAAAGCATTTCTGGCTAATGCCGGGATGGTTCATTCAAAGGGTCATGGCCAAATTCCTTCTCATTCTTTGTCCCACATCCTGTCCCAGCTTAATGAACTCTACGTTGATGACCCTTAAAAACCCTAGCCAAAAATGTTTTCGAGAGACAGAGAGAAAGCTAAACCATTTTCCTGAATTTTAAATCGACGAAGTTCATATTAACCATTAGGTAGTTTTAAAATGCCGTTCAAAAGAACATGATGCAGTTTATATACTGTGCAGCTGTGTACTGTCTATAAAATTATTTACTGTCTTTGTACTAACTAGTTTTCAGAAATCCCCGTAATAACTATCCCAAAGTAGTGAAGATCATCGTAATTTTGCTTCTCTGAGTACAAAGTGGTTTTTGCGCAGTGTCCAGAAGTTGCGCGAACACCTGTATCATTGTTTTATATGATTATATAACAGTTTATCTGAAAACCAAAAGCAAAATATTCTAGCAGTATCTTCCACATTCACTGTCGGGATGTGCTCATTCAGATTATAATATTCATTTCTCCCTTGTCTATTTTTCCATATTAAATAGCAATAAGGAGTAAATGTGTATGGATGTGACCTTATGAAATGCGAATGCATGTCCAGAGGATGTTTAACGTTGTTCTGTTTCTTCGCGAGTCGAGGTGGCTATTCTCTTGCACCTTAGCGTGACTTTACAGATAAGGAAAAGGAAGAGACTGTTGCGTGAGCTTTTTCTGACTTACGTGATTACCTCTTGAAAATGACGTCACCAATTCTTTAGGTATATCCCGTCTGCTCGAACAGGTTTTCAAAC
Organism: Vandiemenella viatica; assembly: GCA_031002005.1. Classification (NCBI taxonomy): domain Eukaryota; kingdom Metazoa; phylum Arthropoda; class Insecta; order Orthoptera; family Morabidae; genus Vandiemenella; species Vandiemenella viatica. The sequence continues at coordinate 224,970,406 of CM061921.1, read as the reverse complement.
TTGAAAATCTATCACCCAGAAATATCGTCAATTCTCGGCAGAATGAGGAACAGCCAATCTGTATATATATATATATATATAAAGATGAATGTTTGTTTGTTTGTTCTTCATACAAATCCACAGTTTGCATCGGATCTCGAAGAAACTTTGCACACTTATCCTTTGAAACACGTAGAAAAAGACTGTCTACATTTGGTTGAACAATTTCCCGTCATGTTGTCACGTAATTTCGAAAAATTACCGAAACGAACATAGATCGACGTTTAGGATGTGGAAGACTCTGTAGTTCGAAACACTATTGTGGGCTGGTAGCCCATTGATTAACGCGCTTGCTTACTGGATCAAATAACAATGGAGGCAAAGTTTTCTAAACATTATTTTTGATCGTTTGAGCCATACCTGGACGGGCAGTTTTACGGATTCCACAATAACTGTAGATCCCACAAATTTTGGGGTGAAATGCTTGGCAAATTGTACGCGGTCTAGCAATTCTGTATGTATACATTTTTTTTTTCTCTCTCGAAGTCAGTGTGTGTGTTATCTGCTCTAATCTATGTATATAAAGATAAATGTATGTATGTTTGTTTGTTATTCATACAAACCCACAGTTTTCATCCGATTTCGATGAAAGTTTGCGCACTTATCCTTTGATATAAGGGGAAAAATACTGTCTACATTTGGTTGAAAAATTTTATGTATAAATCATACATGTTGTCTTATAATTTCGAAAAATTACTGAACGATGAGAGACAGACGCGTAGGATGTCTAGGTCTCTGTACTGGCTTTCCATATAGCGGTCGGGTAGCTCTGTGGTTTAAGCGCTTGCTTACTGGTGTTTGGATCGTGGTCTCCGGTTCATATCTCCGTGGAGGCATAAATTTTTAAAAATTGTTTTTGATCGTAAGAGTCACGCCTGGACTGTAGATGTCACAAATTTAGGGGTTCAATGCGAGGAAAATAGTAGGTAGTCTTGCAATGCTGTACGTTTCGACGACTAAATGGCTATACCGATATTGATGGAATTTGACAAGTAAATCTGTAGGAAGGGCACAGGAAATTTTTTCCGTTATTAATAACAGTTGTAGTCACGAAATTTTGAGTACCTATCGAATGGTAACAGAAATATGTTGAAAATTGATTCTCTTCACGAGAGAGGTACGACGGTAGAGTGATATAGTGATAGCTTTCTTGTCATATTATGCCAACGCGGTGTTGTTTGGGACCAATCCTTCGTTACCAACAACTTTCTATATTCAATTTTGGCAAAGAAATTCTTAACCCACTTGAACAAAGTCGCGGGTATCAGCTATTAATATGATAAGAATGTTTTGCAGTTTGATGTATAAACAACAGCTTCAAGAACTAGTTTTCGAAAGGAAAGTGATTCGGTTCCAGGTTATGCTATCCGTGTATCACGAAATCACTATAGTGATACCAGAATTATTACTTCCTATAATTTCACTCGCATTTCTTGCCCATGTTTCCGTAAGCTCCAGCCCTCACAACCCATATTTTGGAATTATGTGAAGCTTCATTTTCCATTTTTTTCTGATCGCTTTACGCCTCGTCGTCACCTAAGTGATAAGAGGTAGGAAAGGACTAAAGGCAAGGATCATTTTTTTTTTATTTCCTGATTTCACATTGCTAACTACCTTGCTATCTAAAGTAGACCTTTTTTTTTTTTTAAAAAAAAATTGAGAACAAGTTTTTTATTTATTTTTTATTTATTTATTTAACTGTACATTCAGATGGTTCGTTCACTAGAGTCTAGAACGAACAGTTATTTCTTAATACTGTATTAAAATTTATAGTAAAAAAAATTTTGTAAAATAAACACAAATCCTATATACTACGAAAATGGTACAAAGTGAGAACGAGTTACTTCTCTGTTTTGTATTTTAATAGAGCTGGATAATTATTAAATGCCTAAGATACATTGTGGCGAGAGGGCGTGGTATACAAACTGCTGAACATTTTGAAATGCAAAAAAAATCACTTGTCTGATCATTAACCGAACTTTCCAGGTTGTCTCAGACAGTAAGGTAAGCAAAGTAAGAAGAGTGAACAATGGCCAGCCCCAAGGCTCAGTTCATGCCCCACTTCTTTTTATTGTATATATTTCTGACTTTCCACGAACAGAATCTAGAAAATTCTCTTATGCTGACGAACTGGAAGTAGTACAACAATCCGAAACCGTTCAGCAAACTGAAAATAGTTTAACAGCAGACCTCAAAACCCTGAGCAACTATTTTAAGAAATGGCGTCTCGTACCCAGTTCCAGCAAGACGGAAACTAGTGTCTTCCATCTAAACAATCGGGCGGCGAATCTCTCGTTTGACGTTCTTCTTGATGGCACTCCCCTCCGACACAACCCCTTCCCCAAGTATTTTGGAGTCTTAATGGATCGCACCTTTTCGTACAATGAACATCTAAACAACCTTGCTTCAAAACTAAGAACCAGAAATAATATTCTGCAGAAGCTAACTGGCACCTCCTGGGGAGCATCCGCCTCCACAGTTCGCACATCGGCACTGAGCCTTGTATATTCTGCAGCTGAGTACTGCTGATCTGTATGGATGAATAGCACCCACGTCAAAAAGATCGGCACAGTTTTGAACCATACAATGCGGATAATTAGTGGATGTATCAAGACCCCTCCACTGTACTGGCTACCCGTTTTGTGTAACATCGAACCGCCTACGATAAGACGACACAATCGCCTAATTGTCCAATATAATAAGATCTGTCATAACTTAGGTCTGCCCATCCACGACGACATAGAAAATCAATTTAAGAGATTTAAATCAAGAAGTCCTAGCATATAAACAGAGTATATCTGATAATTTTAACGGGAGAGAAGCATGGAAATTGGTGTGGATAGCCTCAGCCCCACCAGAATGGCACTCCCTGTTTGACAGTCAACAGGCACTAAGGGGACTCGACCTTCCTCGCAAGACCTGGGCAGCTCTTAAGAGAGTTAGGTCTGGTCGAGGCAGATCTGCTTCAGCTCTGTACACATGGGGAATGAGAGTGTCACCGAATTTCGACTGTGGTGAGGAAAAACAATCCATCCATCACGTGACCTTTGATTGCCCAGTTCGAGCCTTCAGGGGATCACCGATAGACTTTATTAATATTTCAAATGAATCTCTTCATTGGATGCACCATGTTGATTTTGAATTTTAATTAGAATTTAATGTTACATTGTATTATTGATTTTGTGCATGGCCATAAGATAAATAAATAAATTATTTTATATTATTCAACCGTCGGAAGTATTCTACTAAATTAATGTACCATGTACGCCAATTTCTCCACATTAGAAACAGAGCATGAATTCAGCCATGGCCTTCTGAAGAAACCATCCCAGCATTCACCTGGAGTGATATCAGGAAACCATGGGAAAACGAAATATTGGTGTCCCTTCAAATATCAGGTCCGAAACTAACCGCTTACACACCAGGTTCGGTCATTAAACTCCAGTAAAAATAATTCAGTGTTACGTTTCTAGGTTTTGCCCACGGCTTGGGCTACGTGGAACTGAAAAAACCGCCGTCGTTTTCGACGTGTAAATTATCTGAAAAGGTTTACGGTATTCCTATATGTATTCCGCTGAGCAACGAAACGAAAAGTTTAATGCTGAGGACAGATTGCAATTTCCAGCCTAGCCACCATTAAATATAGCGTGATGACATATTGCTTACATTTAAAGTCATATCCAAAACTTCCAAACTATGAAAGCCACATAAAAATCGGTCGAATAATCCTCTGCTTTAGATCTGTGCGTTAAAACGCCACCATACTGAACTGGGACCCAGGATCAAACACCGCGTCCAGATATCGTCTAGGAAAATGTTGGTTTGATCAATATCTCCACCTCAGATACTACACACATTTCACAAAATAAGCACTTATACTTCACAACACAAATAACACGTTTCACAAACACTTCACCTTCTCCATTACGTTAGTCCTACCGAGCGTGGTGAGTGAATGGTTAACGTTCTGGCCTCGCATTCGCGAGGACGCCGTTTCGAATCCCTATCCGGGCATCCAGATTTGGGTTTTCCATGGTTTCCCCAAATCATTTCAGGTGTATGCATGGATGCTTCCTTCAAAAGGCCATGGCCGAATTCCTTCCAGTTCCTTGTCCCCTGCCCCATCCCGCCTCTAATGGCCTCAATGTCGACGAGGTGTAAAGCCATAGGCCTAAAAAGATTAGTACTCACGGCCGTGGTGGAATACGTGGGCAGTTGAAACTCTGCCACTAGGCGGCAGAAGTCCACGGGTTGGTTGGGTTGATTTTTTTTAATGTGATATCCGAACAAATAGATAGTGTTGTAAAAAAAAGGTTTTTTCTGACTTAAAAAAAAAAACCTGAAAAAACTGAAAAAAAGTTTTTTTCTGATACTTTTTTTTCATAACTACTAAATTTCAAATTTTTAAGGCATTTATCGTTTAATATGACTTTTAGAGTTTATACTAAGTACTTATTTTAATTTTTAAATCTACTATATTTTTCTGGTTCAGTAGGAAAAAAAATTACAAAAATATTAACATTGACTGAAGTTTTCTTTTACGAATGGGGACTTCCCGAAAAGGCTAGGTTGTGTGAGAAGGAATTCCCGTTCCCCGTTGTTTGGATTGATACTCGCTATTTGAACTAGTGCTGCCAGGCCCTAAAAATTTATATGTAGACCTACGAATCTTTTCAAAAAATTTTAAATTTTAAATTTATCTACGGTTTTTTGCCTCTTTTTACTACTTATATTCCTATACTTGTTAAACTCGCATCGTATAGTGATACTGAGTCATTGTTAGTAATTATGAGTCATTTCCTTGCAACCGTTGGCGTAAACCAATGATTGAAAACAAGTAAAGCTCCTATTTTGTATGATAATAGATTTAAATTCAAACTTAAAAGACCGTAATACAGAACTATCGGCGCAGTCTTTATGCACAGTGTGTAGTTTGCTCACAATTTAAAATTGCAATCTCAAAAGCTTTTGCATACAGTACAACCAGTAAAAGAAAACGTAACTATTTCTGAAGTTATGGATCTAGAGGAGACAGAAGAAGAAACAATAAATTCCTACTCCGACTGAACTAGTGTTGGTAGTACTGATACTAGTGAATGTGGTACCAACATAGAGGATGAATAAAAAATTATGTTACCTATATAGATACATTTATTAATCATTATGTAAGACATTATATGATTTAGTAAGATTTAAAACACACATGTAAAATGTAAGTTCCTTAAATAAAACTATAATTTATCAAATATATTGTTTTCTGAAAAAAAAAACAAATTTAGAAAAAAAAACAGGGGTTTTTTTTCATATTTTTTTTTCACAAATCTGAAAAAAAATTTTTTTTAATTTGCATCATTAGTAATGGATAGCCATAACGACGTTTGGAAATATGATGGTGAATATAAATTGTATTTTATTAATCATAGAGGAGAGAAGCTGGAGGCAGCCGGCCTCGGTAGCGTAAGGGCTAGAGTACTAGCTTCGCGTGCCGAAGGTCACCGGTTCGAGTCCACCCGAGGGCATGGGTGTTTAAGTGTTATATGTGTACGACTGTCGTGTTCGTCCTTAGTGTCGATACTTAATAGAAACAGTGTACTGGAAGAGTCATGATAATCACATTGAGCTGGCTGTATGGCCTACGCAGCCAAATGCAATTTAAAAAAACAAAAAAAAAACAAAAAAGGCGGGAGGCGGAAGACCCGAGATGGCGATAGATGGGCCACAAAAAGAAGTCACTAGCGGCTTAGTGCGGATGTAAAATAAAAGTGTATTCAAGTGAATATCTGAGTGGTTAAAACTGTTCAGAAAGTTGAAGTGTCTCTTGAAGTAACTTACAGGTATGTTTTACTGATAAAATGTTTATAATGGAAGAGCCCACATCAGGTGTCGTCTAAAATACAGTAGAGGACGCAGAATGTACGCCTCCTGTTAAAATTAAGTAAAGACACCTTTGAAGTTAAAAGCAGAATTGATTGTAATTGTATCGAGACTTGGGTTGGAGTAGGAAACTGTAAGTGATTAAATTAAGTAAGAAGTGTACTATCTCCTAGCAAAGGTAAACCGTTATAACCCATAAATAGTCATGTTTCCAAAAACATTTTCCTTGCACTAACACAGCCGCGTTGCAGATTTATGTTGGTAGATTCTGTGCCACTATTTTGAGGAAAACATCATAGAAGCGTGGAAGACTATTGGGTCAAAGAACTGGAAGGAATTTGGCCAAGGCGTTTTGAAGTTAAACATCCCGGTATTTGCCTGGAAACAATGAAAAACGTAAATCTGGATGCCGAACGACGATTTGAACTCATGTCCTCCCGAATTCCTGAGGCAAAGCAGTTAGTTTTCAAAATACTGTTGCTAAATAATAAACTCCAAAGATGTTTAATGATTTTTACACAATCTTACAACTTCTTTGAACAGTTTATTGTTTGTAAATACTACCAGAAAAAGGGGGAGGACGTAGCTTACACTTAAAGTGGGGGCGTGGGGGGGGGGGGCCACTTGTGTTCGATACTCAACGAAGTCGAGAAATTTTCATCGAAACTGAACGTCAGAAATGACTCCCAGACGCCACTCAAGCTACTGTCAGAAAAGTACCCTCGAGCAACCTCCTCCTACACCCACAGTGCTACAGGTAACAGATGGGATTACGAAGCTCTGCCTCCACGTATCACAGCTAGCGGTTTTCTGGCCCAGAACCAGACCTTGGCGATTGGTACTGGGTAGCATCCCGGAATTACGACCGACACAAAAGCTATCGATTTTGAAAAGACTAGTACTCAAAAACTACTCAACAGAGGTAAATGGGGTGAACAGCTTTCGACAGAGAAAGTTTGAAGGGAATAGGTATGTACACGGGAAAAGGACGCGATTGGTCAGGTAACCTAAGGGGAATATCTGCACGCAGATTTGCTTCAGAGACCACACCCCGCTCGTTTATCGCGTGTATTGGTGCAAAATAATATAATTTCGTATGTAATTAATACTCTACGGTGGACAGCTGAAAAATGTTTTAAGATAGATAAAGGTAAATTTACAAAAACTGTGATACTTTGAGAGCGAAAATGTCTAAGTATGTGGTAAGAAAGTGGAATCTGAAGCAGAGGAACGCAGTGAGAACTGATGAAAACCCCATGGAAATGCGAAGAGGTGTCGTCTTTATCCATCGAACAAGGAAGCAGAGCCAGAGAAAGCCATGCGGAACTAGCCGGGGCTTTCTTATTTCTGTAAACCTACCCTGAAACTTCTTGTAGCAGTTAGGTACCTAAATAAAATTTTAAGCTATTATTTTAAGCTGTTCCACTACCTGCTTGGCTAGAGAAATACCTCTTATGTATTACCATTATTTATTTACAAATAGCCTACGACTGATATATTTAAGAAGTTTACAAATACACCATATATTTGTAGCAACACGTTGCTTTATAACTGTTTAATACATACGGAGAAACCTTCAGCATCATAAGATTTACAGGATCACATTTCATTCATATTGTTCCAGCCAAGTATCCACTTTGTCTCTAAAGTTTCCAAAATATACAGATTCATTCATTTCTTGGAGCAATGTATTGTACGTAATTAATACCTAACACCTACCATAGTTCCCCCCCCCCCAAATCACTCCAGGTCATTTTTGGATGGTTCCTTCAAAAGGCCAATGTCATATTCATTCCCATTCTCAGCACCCCCCTACCCTCTCCCGAAGAAAAAAAAAAACAACAAACTTATTACTTTTTCCAATGCATAACTGAAGGATAGAGGGGAGAGAATCTTTGTCTTACACCTATTCATTTCATGGGTTTTAAGATTTTTCCTTGAAATTCTTGAATTTATGTTTGATTGATTTTTGATTGCAACTGACTGACCGACTGATCCGTCGTCAGGCCGAAATTCTTCCAATGTGTCAAAAAGTATTTCTCTGTTGATCGAGTCATAAGGTTTTCTAATTTTATTTATTTATCAATCTTTTTCCCTGCTGAGGAAGGACCTCTGGTATGTGAAACATGTCATGGTTAATACACATACATACAATATGAGACATAATCATAGTAAAAAAAAATTATACGTTCTAAAGACAAGTATATATATATGCTCTCATGTGCTTTGTCATATATCATTTTAACCTGTTTACTTCTAATTCAGAGGTACACAAGTTCAATACAAGAAACAGAAATAACTTGCACAAAACACAAACATCTCTGTCCTTAGTACAAAGAGGAGTTAATTATTCTGGTATACATCTGTTTAATAAACTTCCAAAGAGTATAAAGAAGTTTGCAGGTAATAAAGATATATTTAAAGAAAAACTGAGAGATTATCTTATTGGCAACTCCTACTCCATTCAAGAATTTGAACAAATTAATTAATTGTATTCAATATGACTTTTGCAAAATTCAGTTGTAAAAATTAATGTTTATTGTTATTATAAAATCTGCAAACGTTGCAATAATATGTTTATCTTATTCTTATATATCTGACAGCTGATTTACAGTTTAGTATCTCCCTTCCTAAATGTCCCATGATATTTATTTACATGTTTGCCCATTTCATCTTCTGTTTTCTAGGACTTAAAAAGAGGATGTTATACCTCACTGGTATACAGCTTACGTTGGTAACATCGGCTTTATCCCTCTTTTGCAATCTGTCCGTTCCCGAATTTTTTTTATCTCTTTTTGCAACTTTCTAAATGTCCTAATAACTGAATTTTTCCATAATTCTCCTGAGGCTATTTCTTTTTTTTTTTATCTGCTTAACGTCTCTCTAACAGCGAGGTCTTTAGAGACGGGAAAGTATGGGGGTCAAGGAATGTAAAGGAATTCGGCCATGGCCTTTTGAAGGAAGAATCCCGGCATTTGCCTGGAGTGATTTCGGAAACCATGGAAAACCCAAATCTGGATGCCCAGACGGGGATTCGAACGGCCGTCCTCCCGAATGCGAGGCCAGAACGCTAGCCGTTACACCACCACGCTCGGTTTCAAATTCTTGTTATTTTATTAGATTTCTGCTAGGTTTAGGGATCTGGGGTTCTCAAATTACTTTTCTGGGCCCTGTTTTGGAAATTTTTCTTCCGGTTCTACAGAGTTACAAGTTGTTAGAAGTACCACCCTAACATTTCCCTTCTCGTTTTGTAAAGCATGTAATTGGTGGTTGATACCTTCCGAGAAAATCTTTTGAAGTTTTGTTGAAGTTTCTAACGTTGATTCTTTACACCAATTTATTAAAAACTAAAAACTTTCCTTGAAAACAAGAATTTTATTGATTAGAGACTTGTTTCTTGGCATCAGTGATTTTAGAAAGGAGATAGTTTATTTCCTTATCCTAGAAATCCATTCTGGCTGTGGACTTAAGATGAAATGATTCCTCCATTCATCCGCAAAGGAATTTTGCAAACCATGGAAAACCGAAATTTGGCTGTACGAAACTGGATTAGAATTCAGGTCCCATTTAGGTGGTTGGGTAAGCGGTAGTTCTCGGGCCTGGCATTTGGAAGGACGTGGGTTTAAATCCCTGTCCGGCCATTCAGATTTCGGTTTTCCATTGTTTACCGAAATCACTCCAGGCATATTCAGTGACGATTCCTGTCAAAGATCATGGCAGAAATTCTTCCTGTTCCTCGCCCACAATTCTCTCCCACATTTAGTGACATCGACGTCGGCGAGGCGTGAGCAAAAAAAAAAAAAAAAAAATCAGGCCTCGACATTACATCTCACGCACGACGCGCAGCAAACTAAGCAGAAAACACTCCCTATTTACCAATCATTTTGTTAATGATGAAACGTTAATTACATAAGGCATGCTGTTGTTATTCCCGTGAAATTGGGTTCCCAATTTTGAACTGGGTTTCCAGATTTTTGTAGCAACGACGCTGGGAGGTCTAATCTGTTTAATGCAAGCTGAGCCTGCGTCAGCTAGCTGCCGTATTTGAGTTGCTCCTTGCTCACATGTTTGCTTAAATACTTGTTCTGCTGGTTAGAAATTTTCTCATCTACACGTTTCCCGCAGGCAGAGAACAAGTAAACATTGTGGTACGATTCATGTTCAATCAAATGCAGGTATATTTTACTAATGTTTCCTCTCCGGTTTTTATTTACTTTTGGTGACGACGACCCATGTAAGGGAAATGTCAGGGGCTTCATAAATATTTCGTCAAGGGAATTACGTTATTTTATCATAGAGCAACGGTTAAAATAGTTTTAATCCTTTAATTACATAGTTTATTACTTCATTATTTGTGGTTACAACCTCACAAACGCATTGTCAGCACTGTTATTATATTGTGACAACTTGCGTCATACGCATGTTCACTGTCGGCCTGTGCTTATTGCCCACCGTCAGAGTAATGCGACTGCGGACTGCGTATGCACAGACATGCCACCTCCCACATAACACCCATTAATTAAGTAACCATAAAGTTTACTTATTACACCTTTATTGTGTTTACGAAAAATAATTGCAGTGCGAGGGTCTGGTGATTCTCCTCCATGTAATGCTCCAGAAATATTAAATTTATTTATTTTAATATTATTTTATGTTCACGACCAGACAACCATATAGTCATCTATTATGACATTAATTAATTACGTAGTATATTACATCATTATTAACGACTATTTATTATAGTGCGGCGGTGTGTTATCGCTCCTTCCCATCACTCTTCCTCGTCCACATAAAGCCGCGTTCCCACGACCTCTTGTAACGGGGGCGGCACCTCATTAGCCGAAGTGTAGGGACGAGCGTACGCCACAGGTTAGCCCTCGCTTACCTCGCCGCCACCTCCTAACCACGTTGCCTAGTGTCGTTTGGCACAGAGCACTTTACAGCAACAGAAGGGGTGTGCACCTCTGCTGCAAACTATTGGCAACAGCGCACCACTACACACGCCTGTGATGTTTACCGACAGAGTGGGTAGCTGCGTCTCATCTCCGCTAGCAGAGGCGGCCCCGTTGCCATGGCATGTTGTTGAGTATCTGTCCCGTCCCGCCTTCGTTACAAGACGTCGTGGGAACCCACCTTAACGCCACGTCTTTCTTCAGACCGACTCAGTCTGCAGCAATATCTCGCAAGTGCTTTAGTTCACGTCGTCATACTAGTTCAATACATGTGATGCAAATCGTCTAACTACATGCCTATCAGCGAAATGAGATTTTGAGACGATTATTGTACACTACAAAGTTTTGCTACAATTGAAAACTGGGCATTCTGATCTAGGTGCTGGGCAATGTGACAGTTATTTAGCAGTAATCCACAACTGAGTGTTCCATTCTGCGACGACAACATCTCTTGCCGTAGTGTGTCTGGGGCGAAAACTACATTTTTTCCCCGCAATATTGATGGTTCCGGTGGCGTCTTCTATGAATCAGCAGGGCATTACCTGCTTGACACACAACCTCCGGCGTCTGCAGTGACTTACGTCATCTCCACTAAGAGATTGTGGTCTCCAAGTCCTGAAATATTACAAAGACATTGTAGACACAAAGTGATACATGACATTTCTCGTGCTTCGGTGCAAAAATTAACTGATGACCATATTCTGAATGTATGGTAAATGATCAACACACACAGGACTTTTCACCATTAGACTGGAAGTCATTGCATTTAAAAATTTGTATGTATTTGATGATGTGACTTGTATAATTTGTCAAAATTTACAGCACTATAAACATCGATAGAATGAATGTGGCAACATCAAGGTGTAAAGTTACTGGAATACGATAAATCTTTTTTATATCTAAAAGTATAAATAAAAACATATTTCATTTTACTGATTTTTATTTTACCCGCCATTAGACGATTACAAATACTTTCTGGCAACACACACAGAATTATAAAATCTCCAACGTTGCAGCAGAATTTCTCTGAGCAATCTTCTGGAACCATTGTGTTTTCTATAGTAGTTGTTATTAGGGTTTAAGGGCGCGTCGACGACGGGGTCATTAGCGCCCTATTTTCTATAGTACTTTCACATATGTTCATAATGACATAATCTTTATTTGTAATTGCATATAGAATAGTACCCAGACTACAACAGGTTACAACAGTAGCGTTAGAGTCTATACCTGACAGTATTTTGTCAACCATCCATAAGTTCGATCATTACCTCTACGTGCTGGTAACGTTACAGAGATATGATATGTACCGATAATATTTTTTGACAATATTACACACACACACACACACACACACACACACACACACACACACAGAGAGAGAGAGAGAGAGAGAGAGAGAGAGAGAGAGAGAGAGAGAGAGAGCTCTGAAAACGAAAACAAGTTTTTTTGAATCCCTGTGCGTAAGAAGAGAGTTGTCATAATTTGAGTCCATGAATGGTGCAACTTTGTCTTACGATACATTACACTAGTCAGGGGATTGTATCGCATAACACGATCGTGAAGTAAGAGACGTGCTAGCGCGGAAGTTCTAACGCTTTCAAATTCTAAACCAATATCTATAGGCTCCATCTAATTCGTTTTGTAGTGAAACAGTTAATTACAGTGAAAGGTGCAGATGCCCCTAACTTAAGCCTAGCATGGATAGTTCTGACAAGTAGAAACGTTGCAACGCGTTCACGAAACTTTGCAGCCATCGTCTTCCTATTTCAAGCCTTCTCCGCGCATAGCGTTTATCACTCTTTGCATAAACTGCGTTTTCCCAGCAGGCGTGGATTGATCCCCATCTGACCAAGTTCCAGAGGTTATTGAGTTCATTACGTATTCCGCAAAATAGGTATGCTGGTGTGTGTGAATCGAATGGCATCTTTTTCATCATATTGTTTAGAAAGCCCTGATACTTCTTCGTAGGAGACATTTGAAACTTTACGCTCTTAGCTTAGTATATATAGACGCCGAAGTTCGGCGTCTATATATACTAAGCTAAGAGCGTAAAGTTTCAAATGCGGCCGAACCCACCAAACCTTGTCAATATACGGTTCGTAAAACTACGTACAACATTGCCTATAAGTAATGTAGATATTGCTGACAACGCCAAGCGGACTAGAAAGAACGTACCATGATCTCTCAAACTATTAAAACGATCATGTCCTGACCGTATTTGTAATAGTTCGTTTTAAGAAGGTATCTTCCCTGAATCTCAAGAAGTCAATAATCAAGCCGCTTTATAAAATGGTTGATACCTCAGAAACTGAATATTATAGACCCATATCACTTCTATCAGCATTTTCAAAAATCTTCGGAAAATCATCGTGCAGTATGGTTGTAAGCACATCTATAAAAGAATGACCTACTCAGGAAAGCACAATTTGGTTTCAGGCAAGGTGTTTCGACAGATTCAGCCATTTTTGCTTTTTTAAACAGCATATTGACACCACTGCATAAAAAATTAAATTCCCTTAGTACATTCTGTGCTCTTGCAAAGGATGCGTTGATCACTGGATTCATCTAGGTAAATTAGAACACTATGATGTGTGATACCTGTAAAATAGAAAGCAATGTGTATCATTGAAGGATGTTAATACAGGAGACGTTATAAACTCAGAATGGGGTAGAGTTAATTGTGGTGTGATTCAGGGTTCAATTCTTGGCATTCTGCTATTCATAATTTATATAAATGATCTCCCACATATACTAGGTGATACTGAATACATTGTGCTCTTTGCATATCATACTATCATATCACTGAAAGAATCATCAGTACAAATGTTGCTCTAAAGAAAATTAGCAGGTGGTTTAGTGTTAACAAATTAATACTTAATGTAGAAAATACACAGTTACTACAATTCTTTACAAAATAAAACAAAGGACAGCTATAATGTGATATCGGAAGGAAAAGCAATCAATGAAAGCAGTTTCACAAAATTTTCAGGGTATGCACGGTCGGGGATAGAATGCGCGAGACCCCTCGCCTTTCGATTATGCTTCGTTCTAGACACGACTACTTCATGGGACAGCATAACTGGTAGGTGGTACACTAAATTCATTATAAAATAGACCTCTTAAACCCAGCATTTGACCAAAACTAAGAAATAAAAATAAAAAAATGAGTCCGCGCGCAAGAGACTCGCAGACGCTCAGAGACAAAGTTCGGAGTTCTACAGTTAAAATAATCACGAGTATCACCATTTTGGTCATAATAATTATTGAAATAACGAAATCGATTGATTACAAAGGAATGATACCGATTTTTCGTAATTTTGATAGCGATTGTGAGGTTTTTTTCAAATAAACGGTTGACAATTCGCTGGCAAACGCAATTACATGACGAATACTGAAAAGAATCACTAAATTACGAACGGAAAAAATTCTGTAAAAAAACATAAGAGAGTTTAAATGGATTTAGTCAAACTTTATAGCGCTGCTGCGTTGTAGTACTATGTGTGATAAATACATGTAAAGCTTAAGCGTAAATAGAAAGTGAATTTACAAAAAAAAATACTCAAATTATAAACTAAGTCACGGAATATAAATTAACTATTTCTAGATGCTTCAGTGGTTCGGAGTAATAACCCCTTAATTTTGTTTTCATCATAACACTTTTAGAAGGTAAGCCTTACTTGAACGCAGTAGCAACAGTTTTAGTAGTAATAAGAATTAGTTAATAACAATAAATCCGTCTGCGATGTGAATTAGTGGTTGCAGATTTTAAAGCTGAAAGAATAGAACTAGGAAATCTTTCATATCTTCCTCTTTTTATAATTAACACAGATACCTGTCTAAAGTTTTGTGTCGAGCATTACTTATTGCCTTCCAAGCCCGATGGGTTTAGAGGTAACACTCTTGCCTGGAATTCTGGAGAACGCGGATTCAGACCCCGTCGGACATACAATTTCAGTTTTCCATGGTTTCCGCAAAACTCTCAAGTTGAAATTCAGAAAAGTTCCTTCCAAACGCCGTAGCCGAAATTCTTTCCCAATCCTAGTTTCCAATACTCTCAGGATTAAAATCACATTGGCGGTCGAAAGAGAACATCAAGAAAAAGAAGAAGAGGAAGAAAAAGAAGAAGAGGAAGAAAAAGAAGAAGAGGAAGAAAAAGAAGAAGAGGAAGAAAAATAACCGAATGTGGTGGGTCAGTGTTAACACTGAGGTGACTTCTGGGGGAACATGGTTTCGAATCTCCGTCCGGTCATTCAGATTACCCAAATCACTCCAGGCGAATGCCAGAATGATATCGTAAAAAAATACCATGGCCCAATTCCTTCCCGTTGCTTGCCCACGAGTCTTTACCGGCATCTAACTACCTCGACTTGAATGCCCTTCTTCATGTAATGCAATAATTGCCCCCTTATCAACGTCACTTAATGATTCATTTTCGCTTGTGAAAAGAAAGACACTGTCGCAGACTGAAGTTTGATAACAAGTGGCGCAGCCGACGACGAAGTCTTCTGGCGCAAACTATGTGTATTTCTTTGTATTACTACTTCGAAATGCAACCTTGTTGTATGAGAATAATCCTCAGATTTTATCAGCCATCATTAAATACCTAGAGGAAACCGGCTTCCACATATGAGCAAATTCGTAACATCACACCCAACCTGGAAAAAAGACTACGAGACAACACAACAGCAATAAAAAGTAAATAGTATCATAAACCACTTGTAAATATTCCTACCAACCAAAAATAAATTGAAATTGCCACCAGTTCAAATGACATCTGTAAATTATAATGTAAATGACATTAAATTATTATAAATTATTGTAAATATTCAAATATTGGTCCTGTTATAATAAACTGTTGTAATTATTGCAAACAGTGCATAATGTAAATGGTATTGTAAACGATGTATGATATTGATGGCTGTAAGACATAAGCCATAGGCCAAAAGCCAAATAAAACTAAAAACGACTTCGAAATCTTTTGTCATCACACCCAAGACGGAATTGCATCTTCCTTCAGTAGTCTTGAGTAAATACGAAATTGCAATTTCGTAACTATTCAATTTTCCGACAGGAATACTGCTAATTTGGGATTTTTACATAGTGATAATGGCACAATAATTATTTCATATTCGTGTGCGAATGGATGTTAAACACTTGGTAACGTGAGGCGATGCAATTAAATGTATCAAGAATTGACTATGAACCCTAAACCCACCTAGCAATTCAGAATGTTTTTGAGTTATACAAATTAAATCCTTCAGAAGACGATGAAAAATTTTTATGGACTAAACGTCTGCCATTCGTGGAAGCATCACATATTTGTGAATCCGGTATTCCGAATTCAAAGGATCATATTTCCTCTATATTTAAATTTTAGCTATTGTAGTTATGGAGTGCCAGTCGATAGTACTGAAGAATTTAAATTTCTCCTCTGAAAACTACACATTTTTTTGTGCTTAAGGCTTTCGCCTCGTTTACGTCTGGGTTATTAGAAATGGAAGTGCATTGGAGACAAAAATGGGAAGGAATCCGGCCATTGCCTTTGAAGGAACTTCGTTTATAATGATTTTGTTAAATCATGGAAAACTAACATCTGGATACCCGAATAGGTAATTGAACCTGCTTCATAATTATTCTCACTACGAAGCCTACCATGAAATTTTAGACTAGGAAAGACAGCAGTGAGAAAAGATCTCTATTAGACAAACCATTATCGATGTCCGCAAACTTCATATTTCTAAATCCTTGTGTATGTATATTGAAGGAAATTGGTGATTTCTTGTTAAAGTGGAATATTGTGGATTCATAAAAGGTTAATCATATTTATCTGAAAACTAACATCTAGGTGCCTGTATTTGCATTGTGGAACATCCGACTAGATGTGATTAAGATCAGAAATCTGTAGTGGATCCCACATTTCCGCGTCTTCGATAACCATGGCAAGATTACTTTATATTAATGTTAAGTTCAGAAAACGATGGTTCGTCACGTGTATATGGTTCTATTCTCCCATAATGATTTGCTCTCTTGAGCTGTGTCTGATACAACGTTCAGGGATAAATACAGAGCAGGCAAATGAGGTTGAGGAAAATCGCTCCCGGAAACGTCTGAGACACATTGGATATAACATTTGTTAGCCATCGTGATTGCTATCACGTTTACACATTCTTTCACTAGAGTCCAGACGAAAATATTTAAATCTATAGATTAAAACAGATCAATTTCCCATAATTTTTCGTCATGCAAATAGTACGAGGTATAACATCTTCAAGATGCTTTACGAGCATTTGAAGTATAGTTTTCTAAAATATTTAAATGACGAATTCATAGTTATGAATGAAGCATTGAGTTACAACACTTTTATATTTTTTCTATGACCTCGTAACTACAAAAGATTTAATAGAAAGCCTTTTTATTCATTTTCGGCATAATGTCTGTCAGCGTCTCTGAAGGTGGTTTACTTTTTAAAAGAAGATACCTCAGTACGTTGGGTCATATTCACACACGATGTGAAACTTGGGTTTGTTAATATTGGGTTTCCACCTCTTTATTTCGGAGTTTCAACTTTTCTTTGTATTTAGATACCTTTACTTCCACAAGATCTACCTTTACATTGATAAAACAATATCCTCAATTTACTAATAAAATTGAGATTTGGAGTAGCTATTATCTTTATGTTTGATAACTGACAGTAATTTGGTGACTTTTTAAGCTTTGTACCTTTTTTTTCGGTAAAGATTCGTGGGCAAGCAACGGGAGGGAAATGGGCCATGGTATTTTTTTTTTACCTTTTTTTACGATATCACCCTGGAATTCGCCTGAGTGATTTGGGGAAACCAATGGATGCCCAAACCTGATTGAACGGCCGGAGATTCGAACCCATGTCCCCCCAGATGCCACCTCAGACTGTTACCACTAACCCACCACGTTCGGTTATTTTTTTCCTCTTCTTCTTGTTCTCTTTCGATGTCAATGTGATTTGAATCCTGAGAGTATTGGAAACTAGGATTGGGAAAGAATTTCAGCTAGGGCGTTTTGAAGGAACTTTTCGGAAGTTCAACTGGAGAGATTTACGGAAACCATGGAAAACTGAAATTGTATGTCCGACGGGGTCTGAATCCGCGTTCTCCAGAATGTCAGGCAAGAGTGTTACCTCTAACCCGTCGGGCTTGGAAAGCAATAAGTAATGCTCCACACAAAACTTTAGACAGGTATCAGTGTTAATTATAAACAAAGGAAGATATGAAAGATTCCCTACTTCCATTCTTTCAGCTGTAACTTCTGCAACCGCTAATCCACATTGCAGACGGATTTACTGTTATTGATTAATTTTTATTACTACTAAAACTATGGCTACTGCGATCAAGTTAAGCTTACCTTCTAAATATGTTATGGTGAAAACAAAATGAAGGTGTTATTACTCCGAACCATTGTATCATCTAGAAATAGTTAATTTATATTCCGCGACTTGGTTTATAATTTGAGTATTTTTTGTAAATTCACTTTCTATTTACGGTTAAACTTTGCGTGTATTTGTCACACACAGTATTATAACGCAATGCTATAAAGTGTGACTTAATCCATTTAAATTCTCTTATCGGTTTTACAGATTTTTATCCGTGCGTAATTTAGTGATTCTTTTCAGTATTCGTCGTGTAGTTGCGTTTGCCAGCGAATTGTCAACCGTTTATTTGAAAAAAAACCTCACAATCGCTATCAAAATTACGAAAAAGCGGTATCATTCCTTTGTAATCAATCGATTTCGTTATTTCAATAATTATTATGACCAAAACGGTGATACTCGTGATTATTTTAACTGTAGAACTCCAAACTTTGTCTTTGAGCGTCTGCGAGTCTCTTACGCGCGGACCCTTTATTAATTTATTTTTTGTTTTGGAAAAAGTGCTAGGTATGAGAGGTCTATTTTATCGTGAATTTAATGTATCACCTACCAGTTATGCTGTCCCATGAGGTAGTCGTGTCTAGAACGAAGCATAATCGAAAGGCGTGGGGTCTCGCGAATTCTGTACATAGATAACAGACTGAATTGGAAGCAACATATTCAACAACTTCATAAAAAACTGAATTCTGCAACATTTTCACTGAGAGCAATACCTAGAATAGCTAATATACTTGTAGTAACAAGAAAGTTAGTATATTTTGCATATTTTCACTCCCTGTTCACTTATGGCATCTCATTTTGGGGAAACTCTTCACAAGCACGGAGGGTATTTAAATCACAAAACCCTGCTGTAAGATTTATTTGTGGAGCAAGCCCATGGACGTCGTGCAGAAATATATTTAGAAATCTAAGTATACTTACAAAGCCAGCACAGTATGTATACTCCCTACTATCATTTATAGTTGAAAATCCTAAACATTTCAATCTTAATGCTGAGATACATAGCCATAACACTAGGAATAAATATGATATTCACAAGTATTACAAGTCACTTTCAACTGTACAGAAAGGTATAACATTTACAGGAGCTTCTGGGGTAGTAAAAAAGAAAACAAATCTGGGTGTTGGCTGTTTACCGCAGTGGAAGAATGAAAGATGAAGATGAGGCTCTTGGGGAGAAATTAAATTCATACTCAGATTTCAGAGGTAGAGAATGGTCGTTATTGGTGAGGATTTAAATTTACCAGGTATAAACTGGGTAGGAAATAAGATTAATGACACAAGGGAACAGAGATTTGCAAATATCTTAATAAGGGAAGGAGGATTTACACAAGTGGTAGAGCGAAACACTAGGGAACAAACTATTTTGGATATATTCCAAATAAAACCCGATGATAACCTTATAGGGTGTCAAGTAACCGAAGGACTAAGTGATTATGAATCAGTTCTGATGGATATTAGAGGATTCAGTGAACCATCAGCCAAAATTGAAGGGTGAAATAGGTACAATTTAAAAAAGGGACAGATTTCAAATTTGAAGAGATATTTCAGAGAACGTTTCAGCAAATGGAGGGAAGGCATAAGTACAGCACAATCTAGGTGGGAAGAGTACAAGGAGATAAGAAAGATGGAAGAAAAATTATTTCCGAATCAAAAATAAAGAGAAATAGAGAACCTGTGTACTATAATAGGGAAGTGAGGAGGTTAAAGAGGTTGGTAAGAAGAGAACAGAGTTAACAGACAGCAGGTTAGTAGGGAATATTTAAAACGACCAAAAAAGGACGTGATAATAGCAAATAAAGTGGCTAAGATGGGTGGGTTTATGAAGAGTACTGTCAGTACAGGAAGAACATTGACTGATGCATCTAGAAATTTCTATGGCTATTTAAGAAAACTGAGGAGAAGGAAAGGTGTTGAGACGCATGTAGATAAGGATGGAGAAGAAGCTACTGAGGATTTGAAAAGACAGAGATTTTAAGTAACTGGTTTAGTGAGAGCATTAGGAACAATGAATCAGAAACGGGAGGGTCTAATTGGGAGAACGAGCTTAACAACACAATTAGAAATGAAGATACCAAAAAATTTGAAATTCATCCTGAGGAAATCATGAATGAATAAGAAATCTGAAAAAAAAATAAAGGGGCTGGTGCAGATAATATTACTACAGATATCTTATAGATAGCTGGATATGACATTGTACATTATCTTGAAATATTATTTAAATTGAGTCTGGATACTTGCTCCTTCCCACAGGACTGGAAAAGTGCGATAATAGTGCCGGTATATAAAGGAGGGGTGAGAAATAGAGTCGAAAATTATAGGCAAAATCAGTTTGACATCAGTGGTGGGTAAATTCATGGAAAGATTGATATTAAACCGTATCAGAAATATATGAGAGGAACGAAAGTGGTTTACAAGTAGGCAACATGGCTTTAGGCAAGGATATTCATGCGAATCTCAGTTGGTAGGATATTTGCAAGATATTCCAGGTAATATGGACAAGGGAGGCCAAGTTGATAGTGTAGCATTAGATCTGTCAAAGGTATTTGACAGAGTGAGCCATAAAATGGTAGTAAATAAGGTAAAAACTTGGATTGGATGAATTTTTAAAATGTAGGAAACAGAAAGTTAGGGTAGGAAATGCAATATCAAAAGAAGTGGAAGTAAAAATTGGAGTGCCGCAGGGTAGCATATTAGGACCATTGCTATTCATTATTCTAATGAATAATTGTGTTGACTGTTTACTATTTGAGATTATTTGCAGAAGACATAATGCTATATAAAAGGATCAAAACGGCAGATGACTAAACAGTTGCAGGGTGATCTGGACAGGATATCTAGTTGGGTTGGTAAACATGGGATGAAGATAAATGCAAAGAAGAGTCAGCTTATTAGATACACAAATAAAAAACTAAAGGTCGATTATGAATATAAGGTGGGGAAAGAATTGCTTGCTGAAGACTTGAAATGTAAATATCTTGGCATTACATTTGGTAACAAGCTTAACTGGACAGGACACATTGGACAGGTGGTAAGAAAAGGTTTCAAAATTCTGCACTTGTTGGAGAGAGTGATGAGGGGATGTACGAGAGAAGTAAAGGAATTGGGTTAGAAAAATTTGGTCAGATTATTGCTTGAATATGGTAGTGTAGTATGGGACCCACATTTTGAGTATCAAATACAGGAGTTGGAGAGGGTGCAAAAAAGGGCTGCTAGATTTGTTTCTGGAAATTATCGCAGAACGCAATCAGTAACTGATAAGATAAAAGAGCTGGAATGGGATCCATTGCAAAACAGGGGGAGGGTGAAGAGGGCCATGGGAGTATATAAGGCGTTTACAGGCGATGAGGCTTTGAAAGATACTGTTGTAGGTATGAAAAGTAGTGCATGGAAGGGAAAAGATGATCATGACCATAAGCTGGCACTAGATTTCAGGCACAAGGATGTGGGAAGATTCTTTTTTTTTAGATAAGGGTGTCAGGGATTGGAATAAATTACCAAGGGAAATGATGAATAATTTACCAAAAACGTTGAAAGAATTTAAAGTTAAAATTTGTAAAGGACAAATGTAGGTGGGTGCAGGAAAGGGGTTGTGTAGGGAAATTGCCACCATAGCGTGTGCTCCATTGCAATTAAATTCAAATAAAAAATACGTGTAGACATCGATTAGACGACTCGTTCTGTACTAGAGATATGGTACGATATCGGAACAGCTGCTTGGACACCACACAAATCTAATTGTACTCTTTAAACAAAACTACATGAAGCATTGGTCCTTAATAACGATGTAATAAAAAAATTTAATGTTGCTGTAACATACAGAAGAGAAATGGGGGTAAAGAACTGGCTGATGCATGAACTAAAATAATTAGTCGTAAATATAAATAATAATGCAAATAATGTGTATGCGATATGACCATTGACCTTAGCTAATTGCAAGTCATTATTAGAGAGGTAATTGCACGTCGTAACTGCGACGGTAAACATTTTGAAAAATTTATTGATGTCCGTTTTTGCCCTGCTGCCATACTACTACCATTGTCTCTCCCAGTTTCTATCTAGTTCTCATTGGCCATGTATGTGGTCTGTTCCTCCGCCTACTGTCTTCTAATAACTTCCAACCCATTTGCTTTATCATATTAGGTAATGAGGAGTTGTGCGATAATTTCTCCACCCTCTACATCTATTGAATTCGATATTTATTGTGTGGATCCAGTACACCGAACGATATTCAAACAGTGGTCAGATTAATGTTCAGTAGGCCTGTTCCATTGCTTTCCTGGTAAGCCGGGTTCCCACGATATATGTATAATTTTTACCAACAACAAAACCTGTAAGCACTTTGAGTTAGAAGTCATATTGCACTGTTTAAAAGCCATTCAAGATACCGTATAATTGATTTTATTTGATAATTAAAACACACACACACACACACAAATCCCTCAGAATACAATAATGGGCAATAAAAGTGAGCAAAAACGTAAATACCACTTTCAAGTAGTTTTATTATTAACATGCCCCAGCATATATCTTCTGAAAACTGTAACTAATGTTTCTAAAAGGAAAATTCTAGGTATCAGTTGAAATATAAATATAAAAACTAGAAATAATAACACAAAAGAATGAGAAGAGTTCAAAAAAATCAAAAGTCATAATAGTTACTAAATTATCAAAAAGAATTCACTCATTCAGTTCTTTAAACCATAATACTACAGAATCACACTTCCGAAAATATAAAAACCAAAGCCACTTATTTATAGTAAATATTAATACACAGAAGATATTACTTATAATGAATCAACAGGGGTTTTGAAAGAATATATCGTATGAAACACAGTTGGCCCCATTTTTGTTTGACGTAATGAGTTGATGCATTTTTCTTTAATTTTCAGATAGCTTCCGACTCTGTACTACACAACCACTACAAAGCGAAGATTCGAGCGTACGGTAAATCGGATCAGATATGCGAATGGGCCCTCTGGCCTCGCATTCGGAAGGACACGGGTTCGAATCCCCGTTCGGGCATCCAGATTTAGGTTTTCCATGATTTCCCCAAATCGCTCCATGCGAATGCCGGGATGTTTCCTTCAAAAGGCCATGGACGAATTCCTTCACTTTCTTTGTCCCCATCCCTTTCCCGCCTGTAATGACCTCGACGTCAACGAGGCGTAAAGCCATAAGCAGAGAAGCAGTGTGAACGGACACGATTTTTTTTTTTTTTTTGTAACTGCTTTACGTCTCTTTTTAACATCGAGGTCTTTAGAGACGGGAAAGGATGGGGGGGCAAGGATGGGGGCAAGGAATGGGAAGGAATTCGGCCATGGCCTTTTGAAGGAAGCATCCCGGCATTTGCCTGGAGTGATTTGGGGAAACCATGGAAAACCCAAATCTGGATCCCCGGACGGGGATTCGAACCGCCGTCCTCCCGAATGCGAGGCGAAAACGCTAACCGTTACACCGCCCCGCTCGGTGAACGGACACTTGATTTGGTCGTAACATGTAGATGTTAAGGGGAAAACCTCTTCAAATCTAAATGTGATAGAACTAATACTTTTCTCAATTTTGATAAACTATCTCTGAGACAACTTTAATGGCAGTTTGCGATTGTTCGCTGTTGATGCAGTTCTTTTTATAGGAAAGTACGGTGCTCTGAAGATTGCAGCGTAATCTGGATGTTATTTCGGAATGGTGTTGTGAGTGGTAACTAACATTAAATGATAAAAAGTGCAAAGCAAAGTGCATAACCAACAAACAGAGTCCGCTTATTCACGAATACAAAGTAAGCAGTTCAGTTATTGACATGTTTAATTCCCTGATGTATTTTGGCGTAACAGTACAAAGGAACATGAAATGGGACCAGCACATTAATGTAGGTTACAGGTAGAGTTAATTCTGTGCTGCGATTTATAGTCGAATTTGGGAGAATTGTAACAAAGAAGATAGCTTACAAAGCTCGTGCATTCGCATTTGGATTGCTGTTGTGAAGTTTGGAATCCGCATCGCAAGGAATTGATTGGCGCGATAGTGAAAGTACAGAGACGAGCCGCCCGATTTGTGAGTGCATCGAGCATGCCTTACGAGAGCGTCACAGAATTGATACCCAGATTGGTCTCGGGTTGTCTGGCGGAGAGATGACGTAGGTTTCTTTTGAATTTATTGACTAAATTGCGAATATCTTCTTTTATTTACGAGTGAGATATAATAATTCGTTCACTAACTTATTTAAATCGCAATGATAAGAGAGAGAAGATCAGAGAAATAAGATGCCGACCAGATGCTTATTAGAGATTGGAATGCACAGTGTATAGATTTTTTTTAAAATTATTTTTATTTTTTTTTACGGCTTTACGTCTCATCGATGACTAAGGTCATTACAGGCGGGATGGGACTGGGGACAAGGAATGCGAAGGAATTCGGCCATGGCATTTGTGAAGGAAGCATCCCGGCATTCACCTGGAGTGATTTGGGGATACCATGGAAAACCCAAATCTTGATGCCCGGACGGGGATTTGCACCCGCGTCCTCCCGTGTATAGATTAGTTTTCTAGTTCATTCTAGTGAGTTGCAGATTACGGCGGTAGATGTAGTCAGATAGAAAATAAAATGTAAACTGTAACTGACAACACGTTATTTTTTTTTTTTAAATGTTACTTAATGGAAATTACAGTATTTTGTAATGAAGTCTAAGTTATTTGAACAAAAACGTTTCAGCTTACTGTATTATTTTGTATATGAATAAAAAATTTAATATAATGCGATTATATTATAGTGTATTGCTAGTTAGCTAAAGGAGAACATATTGTAGTCATACTATAATGGGTACACATTGATAAAAAGAAAATGAACTGTTATACCGTAAACCTAGTAAATTTTAAATGTTTGCTTAATGCTTGGTACTGCAAATTAATATGAAAGCCAATTTCAGTGGATAACTGAACCTACAGAAGTAAATTGAAACAGAAGAATAATTTATAATAATGAGAGGCATGCGTCAATTACAAAGTGTTTGATAAAAAGATTGCAATCTTTTCACGTTAATATTCAATGTTTAGGTAGAAGGAACAATGAAGTAAAAGAAAATTTTTAATGTGGCATAAGGGTTCAACATGCAGTATGCTACAGTTTGCTGATGACATTGCCTCTTAACGGAAAATAAAGTTATTGATATATTACTGAATGGCATCAACAAAATACTGAGCAAAAAATTTAGAATAAATATAAAACAAAGCAAAAAAATTATGCAATGTAACAGAAACGACAGCAATAACAGTAGAGTATATATAAAAATAGGATCAGATGTAATTAATCCTTTAAGTGGATTCTCTACGTAGGAAGTAAAATTACAACTGACAGCCAAAGCAGGAATAATGTTAAAAGCAGAATAGCACTAGGAAAAAATATATATTAATGAATGATAAAGATCTTTTCCGAAATACAATTTTCTGAAGGATGGAATTTAGAAAGAATGTAAAATGAAGCATATAAAATGTGGTGCTACAGAAGTTTGCTGAAAATTAAGTGGACAGATAAAGTATGAAATTAATGTGTTTTGTAAAGGGAGTAAAAGAGTCTAACAGAAAGAAGAGACAGAATGGTAGGTCACATTTTAAGGCATTTCAGGTTGGCTAATTCGTTATTGGGGAACAGTTGGGGAAAAAATAAATAGGAAGAAAAGATTACACTATATGAAGTATATAATTGAGGGTAAAAGTTGTAAGGGGGTATGTTGAGATGAAGAGGTTAGCTCAAGATAGGAAAGGATGTTGGATTGCATCAAACCAGTCGAGAAATTGACGATAGAAAAGACAAAATCAGTCATTTGATTGAAACTAGTCTGAGTGACTGATAAATTTAATAAATACGTCTCTTTTTCCTACTTGACATTTCTTTATATTTTAAACATTTCTAGGTTTTATGTAATATGAGTTTAGTATCTAAATTTTGTGAAACATGTCTATTTTGTTTTGAGATAGTTATAATGTGAAAACTCAGCTTGCATATTGTGATGTTGAGAGGTCAAATAGTTATGTAAGCATGTATGTGCTAATTTTAAATGATTTCAGTGGTTTTGAAAACTAAATTCATTCCCTGCCCCAACCCAAAGGACCAAGTATTGCTTCTAGTCATGTGAAAGCTGGTAATTTGTGTATTGTCCTGGTGCCGTATTTCCACTGGTATTGTAAAAGTGTCAAAAATAAATTAACATGGAGTCAACCTCCAAACAAAGTGTGAACTCTTTAGATTAGATTACCAACTATAGCAAGAGTAACAAATTTTAAGTCAAATTACTGCCAAGAATGCTATCTTACACACGTTAAATCTAAGATTACCACAAAATATAAAAAGTAACCATGGTATTAAAACATGTAATTCAAGGCCGAATTAAATGACTTTTCTATACTTCAATATCGTCTTATTTATCTGGTTAAACATTTATACTCAAAAAGCCATTTTACTCGTTTTATAAAGTCTGCGGTTTTACATCAGTTCAGCACAAAACATGGCAATTTTTTTCTGCCATTAAAAAATAGATTAAAATAGTAACTACAAAAATATCATCTTCGTTTGGAGCATACAAAAGTATTTCCTAAATTACATAGATCAAATCAATAACAAGATAAAAATGGAAATTTCAAAAAACGTATAGCGAAAATACTTTCACATAGAGGCGATTGACCAGCAAAATCAGTAACCTATACACTTTAAAATATATTACTTTTCCCAGTAGGCATAATACCTGGGTAGTTAGATATATTTAAAGCTACATGCCAAGGTAGTTGGGTCCTCTGAGTTTTAGTACAAACTGCATATCTATTTGCATCAATGTTCTCCGTTTGGCATGAAAGGCTATCAACTGACTATCCAGAAAGAGCTGCACTAGCATTGTTTCAGCAGCCTCGTGCAGAATCTTTATTGCAGATGTTTGGATTTTGTTAACTCCACGTGGAACTGCAAATTCCTGCAAAATTTCTCGTATAACACGCATGACATGAACCTTGGGTATCACAAGATCTGTAGTTTTCTGGAAATGTCTTATTTCTCTTAGTGCTCTTCCTTTCCTGGGTGGTGCAGATTTCTCTTCTCTTTCTACTCTTGAAGTTCTGTTCTTTGTCTTATCCATTTTAACCTGATGAATTAGGCATAATATGATTACAAGAATGTTACAGCACCAGTGAAATTACATTTTATAACTATATAAAATCCAACTATAAACTTCCGTTCCGAATACATGTTTAGAAACATTATGCTCTTTAACATTGCCACATATCAGACAGCTAAAACACTAAAATCACAACATAAGTGCCAGCAGAGTCAAAATATTCCAAATTCACGTGTCTATAGTCTCCGTTTTAAAACTGAAAATGGCAACTCAGCCACGTGAAATAAAATGTCTGAATTTTGGCATTAATCAGCTATCGCTTTGTTATTTGAAAGAGTTCCGTTACAGTTGGGGAAAAGCTACAAAAGTGGCCAGAGTTGCTCTAGAGTTGCTGATAATATGTAGATGTATGGAAATATCAATGGTATTTTTTTGTTGAAAATATAGATATTTATGAGTAACATTTTTGTGGCGATTTTTCGATGCAGAAATCTGAATATCGGAGTTCATATTTTTTAAAATAAGTTCTCTTCCTTTTTACATGTAGAGCATGTCAAGTTATTTTGGAGGGAAAATAAAACGATTATCCGTGTTGCACAAATTTAATCATAGATAAAATTTTAAGAAGAAATGCCAATTTTTAAAACCTATCTAATCAAATAAATTTTATTGAACATATTTTAAAAACTCTATGTTTCTGAATAATTACGATCTGGCCAACAACCATAAGGGAAATAAAGCCAAACATTAATGTTCGGAATTCTTGTCTAGACATGATGGAAAGGTTCTCAAAATTGGTCTTCAATTTTTAAAAAGTATTAGCATTAAGAAGTAACCATAATATACCAGATATATTAATTACTTCACGATTCTTGTTCCATAGCAACAGAAGAAATGAGCCTCAAAAATGTCATAGCTTAGTTATAGCTCTAATAAATTTATTACGAAAAAAATCAAACTACCTACTGCTATTGGATAATCGATACAAAGCTATTAGTTGAAAATTATTAATGATAGGTTACTGCTTTTAAAACACAATTTGTTTTTCACCAAAGCAACCGATCTGTATCCCCCACTTCAAAAATTTGCATTTTGGTTTAGTATTAGCAGTTTCTAATGCAATATCAAATCTGCCAAAAGATATTACTATCGAGCATAAAAAAGGGAAATATTTCATCTTATTTAGGAGCTTTCCATGTAGAGCCGAGAAAACAACATCGTATCTTTAGGATAGATATGAGCTCGTGCTCTTGAAAAATATGTCCAACGAAGTTTCTGAAATGGGTTTTGGTACAAGTACTGCTGAATTAAACAACATTTAGACAAGCCGAATAGTTTCAAGATCATCAAATGCTCTGAAATTCTGGATAGATTGCAGGCATTTTATTAATGTGCTTTAAAATATTTGATATCTTCAGCGACATCTGCAGCATCTGACCGAGTTGCATCAACAATCTTCTGGGGACTAATAGTAGTTGTAGTGTAAACTCAGAATTTATAAACAAATATTTCTAAAAAACTGTTGCTGAAAAATATTAGCACACGTACCTATCCTTTTATGAATCACTGCTGAAAGCACAGTGGCCTAATGTTTCTATTCACTTGTCATTTGATTTGTCTAATAGATATACTTAATTAAAAAACTGTACCTAATTTCTTCACTGACCTATCTGAGTACACCGCAGTACGGCGGTACAGCCTACATTTTTCTCCGAGCGATTCGGGCCATTTTTGTACCTTAATATTTTCGGTTTGAATGACGCTTCCTGCCTCAGATTTCAATTATACATACATATCAGCAAGCTTCGCAAACATTAGATTTTGTTTCAATCCTTTTCTTAGTTTGCGCAAATTTCACAGATTTTTTCCCTGACCGAGTGACGATCAAAACTCTAAAGAACTTGTAGTCATAGAAAACAAACTGTACTTACACTTTATTTATCTCCTCCCCCCCCCCCAACGTGAAATCGCTTTCTGTCCTAATATCTCTATACAATACAAATTTTAATTTTAAACGAAGCTTTTCTCTGAATGATGTTATATACAGATATATTAGCAAGCGTAAGTGATACGTTAAATTTTACTTTGTTTTTACATTTAATTTGGAAGCTGTTGGTACACCGTAAATGTGTATGGCATTTCTGTCTGATTTATCCGTGGATGACTACCCTAACCTAACCCGGTAATCCTACCAGTTTTACGAAAACTACGGAACCATTGTTTGAAATGAATGTGCGTATTGTCTTTGGAAGTATTTAGACTTGTAAATGAGTAGTTGGCAGGAAAATGCAGATAAATAGTTGCTAATGTGCAAAAATTACAGCCTAAATAATAAGATGGCTCAGAATATGCTATCAACCTACACAAAGAAATGTAATCCCTCCCCGAAAATGCTTGTTAAAAAAATTCAAGTAACTTGGCATTATGCATTTTATGACAGTAAAATCTAAATAAATGCCTCAACTGTGTTGCTTCATCAGTTTTATAAATACACAAGCCAAGATTCCCTCGCGCCTCTTTTGGGTTTTACATGTCTTAAAGTAATTCATATACTTTTTATATCGAAAATCCTGATATTTTTAAAAATATCAAGATCTACTTAGTGGTAGCCAAAACAGTCTTCTTCAACTGGAGAAAACATTTAATACCTATGATGTTTGACAGTTCTCGGCCTATAGTACAGCTGGGATGGCGAATATTCCGAGCAGCATTTTTAATGTCTCGGGGAAAATATTTGTTTATAGAAAGTGATGGTGACTAATCTCTGGTGAAATTCCATATTTTGTAGTTTTCATCCTTTGTCGTGACAGTTGGTTTCGTAGGCGTGAAAGTTTTGAACTCATACCAGCATTTCTAAATTACTTTTAATATTAACTAACGTGTAAAAATTATTGTTTGGTGGTTTGTGTGTTGTAGCAGAGTGCCGTAACGCTGTGTAATAAAAGCATTTTAGTTCAAATATTTCGGAATGGTGTTAGGTTTAATAACTTAGAAACATGTGTTTGTTTAAATTCTACAACTAATTGTTTAAGAAAATCTTCTATCAGTGAAGGAAAATGCATATTATTAATAGGTTTGGTGTTAAAATGGTTTTGTTTGGTAATCGAAGGAAAGAGAACATTGTGTAAATTATCTTGTATAATAAAGGTATTTATAGGCTAAATTACAACTTTCTTAAGGGTGCATACTATCTGTGTTATATATATATTTATATATTAGTGAACATGAAATTTGCCTGCTAATCCCCTCCCCCAGTCATTTTTTGTTAATTTAATGTATTTATTTATATTGAATTGTGTTGCATTTATTAATTATAGTATTCTAAACAATTGTACCAGAGAAGTCATAAGAGAAAGTGTGTGTGTGTGTGTGTGTGTGTGTGTGTGTGTGTGTGTGTGTGTGTGTGTGTGTGAGAGAGAGAGAGAGAGAGAGAGAGAGAGACAGAGCGTGTGTGTGTGTGAGAGAGAGACAGAGCGTGTGTGTGTGTGAGAAAGAGACAGAGCGTGTGTGTGAGAGAGACAGAGCGTGTGTGTGAGTGTGTGTGTGCGACGCTTGGAGCAGGCTGTATGCTGCGAGCACAAGCTTCCTTTATGGAAGCTAAAATAAGTTGTGAAATGTATCAGAAACTTCTTTCAATGTAACATAAATCTTATAAGTTGTGGCAAGGAACGGTATAGATTAAATTCACTAGTATTCGACGAGAACAGCGAGTTTTTCATTTCGAGACTATGTCAAAATACCTCTTAATATGTTTATCCGATTTAACGACTTGAATGCGTTAAAAGAGGAGAATTGGAGCCCTTCTCTACTAAATAACACGCCGTAATACTCTAAGAACTGGCTGAACATTTCCGAGGGAAATTGTTATCTGACATTTGACGACCAATACCAGGATAGCTTACAGCTGTCGTAAAGTTTGAAGCACTGAAAAAGTTGTGATGGCTGTGGAGTTAGTTTTCATTGGAAATGTGACATGGAAGCTAAAATTAAGGTTCGCACTCCTTTAAAAGGTAGGACCGAAAATAGAGAATTAGAAAGTACGATCTGTTATATCTAATTCACAATGGCTAATTAATTATGTTTTGTAAGCTGAAAAAGCAGCATTAAATTTTAAGAAACTCCAGTGGACTGGAGGCAGACAGCAGGACCTGCGTTCAAGAAATGTTCCTTTGGAAGTTTCCAATACTTCTGAGATGTTGGAGAATATAACTAAGGTTGCATCAGTGTTATTCTCTTGTTTCCTGAACATAATATCTCGGTGTTACCACTCATATTCTATGCCGAATATTACACTGTTAACTATCTGATCCAGTAAATGTGTTAATACAGTAGGTCTTCAACATGCTATGATCAGTTTTCTTAGCTTGAGGTGGTGTATTTTAGAAATAGTGTGTGGGAAGGGGTTTCCTTAGGTAACGTAACCGATAAATCACTCTTTATTTTTGCGTTCTGATAATTTCCTTGTACTTGCTGCCGAATCTCCGAACCCGGGCGTGACACAGATTCGATCCCGGTCCGGCATTTCAGATTTCAGTTGTCCCAAAATCACTCCAGGTGAATGCAGGTATGATTCCTTCGAAAGACCATTCATGAATTCCTTCCTGTTTTTCCCACGTTTATTGACCTCAGCTACTACTAGTCCTAAAGCCAAACAGATTATTTTCTTTTCGCATTTAGCAATCTCGTCTTATTTTATTGTGGAGGGCACATGTTTGGATCAGTTTTCCAATATTTTTATCATTTACAGATTCTCAAGCCTTCATACGAATTCCTGATTCTTTCCCCTTCTGCTTTGTGCTTTACGCCTCGTCAACGTTGACATCATTAGAGGCGGGAAAGGATTGGGGACAAGGAACCATCCCCGTTCGCTGGAGTGATTTCGGGAAATTATAGAAAAACAAAACATATTCTGGATGGTTTTTTTTTTTTTTTTTTTTTTTTTTTTTTTTTTTTTTTTTTTTTTTTTTTTTTTTTTTTTTTTTTACCTACCGATGCAAGGGATGCTTCTAACCTATTTTGGCCGATCGGTTAATTTGTAATGATAGGTTCAGAAGTTAAGGAAATCTGGGTGGTTGCTTTTATCTTGCTTCCTGCATTGCTTCTTCTCACTTTAATCTTAAATTGTCGGAAAAACGAAATGTTTTCCTACACGAGTTCTTAATATTAACTGGGGGGAGGGGGGGTTTCCATGGTTTCCCCCAAATCACTCCAGGTGAATGCCGGGATGCTTCCTTCAAAAGGCCATGGCCGAAATCCTTCCCATTCCTTGCCGCCCATCCTTTCCCGTCTCTAAAGACCTAGTTGTTATAGGAGACGTTAAGCAGTTAAAAAAAAATTAATATTAACTTTTGGATATGTGTACAATTTAGGACAATCTCTGAAATTATTCTCTTAATAACTACTTGATTATACTATGATGGACACACAACAACACAAGCGCGTCGTTTATTTGCAAACTTCCACGCTCGCAAGGGATATCTGACAGAGCGTATATGAGAAAACGAGCCGGCCGAACGGGATCTCGTAGGCCAATAGTACCGAAGTACCCGTTGACAAAATTAATAGCGTACCTCTGCTTCTTCTGGGACTGCGAATGAACGGCTGGCGTAAAATCAATTATTCGGACAAGCTAAAAGTCTACGTTTGTCAATTTCACTCAATTATTCAGCTGTAATTATTTTGGGCAAAAGAACTGGAGCCCTCGTTAACACAATGCACTTACAATTGATTTAGCTTTAACAAACTGCGCACTCACAACTACGAATTCAATTGAAGCAATTCTGTGCTTTAAATTTAACACCACACTGCTGTCCTGTTTCAAGTATTCGTATTAAGTTAAAAAGAATGCTAACTCACTAACATATTACTTGCAATAAAAAAGTTAACACGCTTCACAAGACCGACAGACCAATCCTGACGTGCCCTCGCATAATCCCCGTCCGTCTTTTCTGATTTCGCTTTTCATGGTTTTCCAAAATCACTCCAGTCCAATGACGGATGGCCCCTTAATAAGGCTATGGCTGAATTCTTTCCCTTTCCTTGCTTGCTATCCTCTCCCGCCTCTAATGACATAGAAGAGGTGCAACGCCCTAAGGAAAAAATTCCTACGGCAAAAGCAAGAAACAGTTTTGTTTTATGTGCCAAAAAACTATTCTTAAGATCGTCATCAGCTAGTTCTGATGTCATTTAATTAATACGCTAAAACTGTCTACCCTGAAACCTGTTTAAATGGAACGATTTTGTACTGTTAGTCACTAGTACTGCACTGTTAGACACTAGTTCAAAACCAGATATCCTCAACCAGATTTTTTCTTTCTTAACTGTTCCGATATGACTTACGGCAGATTTTCTTCGTGTTTCGTAACATTCGCAGCAGCAGCAAGCTTCTCTTTGCTCTAGTCATATTGTCGATTTTTCCTGAATCTCATACATGTAAACAATCTAGAAACAGCTGTGTTTGTAATGGGGAGATTCTGTTCAGTATACTATTATGAGAGGAGACACAATTAAACTTAAAGTAAGTAATCATCTGGTAAAACTGGCACATGCTTATAGAACAAACATAATAAAAATTACGAAATTAAACCTGAACAGGTGCATAAAATTTACATATCACCGAGTCCACCACTAAATGTAGCCTTCCGACAGCATACAATTGAAAATGTTCTTTTCAAAGGTTATTGCTAATGTTTATGGCTTATGTTACCTCGTGGTTGATGTGCGACTGGGTAACACTTGTGCCTTACATCCTCGAAACATCAAGGCGCGGGTACAGATTTCGGTTTCCCATGGTATCTCGAGAACTCACTGGATGGTTTCTCCAGAAATGAGATTGCCGAATTCCTTCCCGTCTCTTATACCTCATATCCCTCCCACCTCTAATGGCCACGACGTCGACGAGGCGTAAAGCCATAAACGTAACAGTCTATGGCACTGGAGCCATTGTTAGTTGATTTGAGCCCCGCTTGTAGAAGAAAATTAAACAATTCTTAACAACCAGATAGTGAACTATGGGCATGGCTTTATTACCCAATATGTTTGCAGTGCATAAGTGTCAGGGTACACTGCATTGTTGACTCTAATTTATCGTAGGGCAAAGTTAAGACTGCCTGCTAATTTCCTACGTTTATAATTGTTCCAGGGTTTTAGCCTTTGAGTTCTTTTATTATACACACGATATGAACAACCTTCTATGCTTAACTAGCACCAATCAAAGTGTTGTATACATTTGGATCTATACATGACACATGCAGAAAAGAACAAGCTGGTAGTCTACCTCTGAGATTTAGCACGCTGCCTGTAGAACTATTTTTAAAACTTAAAACAAAATTTGTAGTAAAAACCGAGTGTGGTTGTGTAACGGTTAGCGTTCTGGCCTCGCATTCTGGAGGGCGGCGGTTCGAATCCCCGTCCGGGCATCCAGATTTGGGTTTTCCATGGCTTCCCAAATCACTCCAGGAAAATGCGGGGATGCTTCCTTCAAAAGGCCATGGCTTAATTCCTTCCCATTCATTTCCCCCCATCCTTTCCCGTCTCTAAAGACCTCGCTGTTGTGAGACGCTAAGCAGTTAAAAAAAAAAGTTGTAATTGAGTTACCGGATAACGCGTCAGAGCTAAACCGGGTGGTTGAGTTGGTTACATTCGGGAGGACGAAGGTTAGATTCTTGGATCTGACACCGTAGGGTTATTTCTATGGTGCATTCTTCTGTACTTTTACTTGGCCGTCCTTTTAACGTGAGCCAAAGACATTTAAAACTATACTAAGGCTATATGCCGTTTATTGTCTAACTATTGGGCGTTGTCTCTTTAATAGCGAAAGAACAGCAATCTGGCAGACGGTGACTGAGTGGAAAGTGTTGTAGCGAACAAAGATTCCTAAATTAGTGTAAATAATGCATGGAATAAATAATTATTAGAAATTTGAGATTGCTTTAAATGTGAATTAAATAACAGCGGACGGAAAAACGTCGTAAGTGAAAGCTAATCGTCATGTTGCATTCTCTATCTCTTTGTTTAATTGAAACTGAGCAATTCCCCACCTACTTACTTGCGCATTTCCGAATTTTTTATCATAATTCTTTTCACTGTTTCAGGTAAATTGTTCAGCACTTCAATCAGTAAGTTACTACTGTCCCTTATCGAATTGCACGTAAAACTTTAGGTTCCTTTAACAGGTAGGATTAGCAGGGTAGCCACGACAGAGGCGCGTGCTCGGAAAATCGACAGTCACTTGATGGCCAAACAACTCTTCGGGGGCTCCCGGACAATGCTCTACGAATTATCACTTCTTTACCTAAGAAATGAAATTTTCTCATTTCTTTATGCCTGAAATCAAGCACAAGTATGCTGTCATAGTCATTTCCTCCTTTCCACATACTACTCATAGTTATTGTACCAATATCCATTCAAAGCTCATCCCACTTATATCTGCCTTATACACTCCCAAGGGATTGTCCATAAACTACGTGGCTTGGTGTCGGCTGGAAAGCTACGCTGCGCTACGTTGGAAAGGGGGGGGGGGGAATTTCTGAGCCAGGCCACGTGTCTTTCAATTCATATTATTTGCCACAGTCAAAATGAGGCACAGAACACACAACAGTATGTGAATAGTAGAGGCAAAAGCCATGTAGGGCTACGTGGGAAAAAAAGGCCAAAGTGGAGCTACGTAGTTTATGGACGCTCCCCAACATCCTCTTTACCCATTCACCCCTTCACATTAGCTTTTTAACAAACGATTATACATATACACTGCGAATTGTAGGAATAATTAAGCTCACAGTGAGGAAAAGTGGGGTTTTAGAAAATAGCAGATATTAATAAGAATCTGAAAAATCCAAAAATTAAGAACGTTGATATTTCCGTTATTTTTATACTTCTATTTTTATAATTAAACTACACTATTCAATTTAACCTAATCCTGTACATTCTACATATCGTACTTAAGAGAGAAAGAGAAGAAAGACAAATATATTGATCAGAATTCAAACAGAAGAAGTTTGCTTCAAACTCCAGATTATCATGTATAACCACAAAGGTCATATTTCTGTAGTCTAGTATGAATTGAGACCGCATCGAAATAGCACGGTAAAGTAATGGTTTTGTTACTACAGCCTGTGAGAAACAAAGACAAATTTGCAACGCACGCAGTATAGGAAGGAATAGTCTCGTTTGCACTAAAAAAGTTTCTTCCGATAATACCTCTTTATAATAATCAGCAGATAGCAAAAAAAGAAGTTACTTTTTTTTTTTTTTTTTTTTTTTTTTTTTTTTTTTTTTTTTTTTTTTTTTTTTTACTTACGGCTTTACGCCTCATCGACGGCTAAAGTCATTAGAGGCTAGAGGCGGAGTGGGACTGAGGACAAGGAACGGGGAGGAATTTGGCCTTGGCCTTTTTTTAAGCAAGCATCCCGGCATTCACCTGGAGTTATATGGAAAAACCATGGGAAACCCAAATCTGGATTCCCGGACGGGGATTCGAACCTGCGTCCTCCCGAATGCGAGGCCAGAACGTTAACAGTTCACCCACCAAGCTCGGTAAAAATGAAGTTACCTTCACGTGTGTGTGTATGACAACACTAATGTCGACAAATACTAAGCGAAATTTAAAGCTCTTTTCACTGTTATGTAGCGCGGCTCTCAGGGAACGATGATAACTTCGTATGGCATTATTGGCCGGGATATCCCCGAAAGGTTCGGCCGCCGATTGACAGAGTTTCGATCTGCCGCGCATGCGTCTCGCTCGTGGTTACCTATTCCTAACATGAAATAGGGGACCGAACCACTGAATCGTTCTGCGTACATCACACTGAATAGCAAGCTGTGACACATGTGAAGGTCGGGAAATCCCTGCTGAGTCAGGATTAGAACCTTTCCATATCCATTCAGACGCCTTAACCACTGAGCCACCAGACCTCTCGTAAAGAAATTACGTGTACTAAATATTGGTCTATTGCCAACGCGAGCCAAGTTTGAGAGAAGTCGGACACCAGTGCGCTATTTTAGAGTACAGTGCCGAAGTCGTTAAAGATTTAACGTTACAATGTATCAAATAATTTTAGAGCATACAGGTCTACAAGTACTCTGTGGTAACACATAACTATAACAAATAACGTGCAATAGGCGTGTTTACAGTTTAAATTTGCAGCAAAATTTCGGCACTAAACTGATCAATTAATCTCTTCATCGAAATAAATCATTTCGCTGTCTCCGGTGTTTTTCAGGTAATGCAATTTGCATGTGTAATTTTTGTGGTTTGGCGTGCGAGAGAGACGCTTCAGCCGATGCTGAAATGTCGATACCTCTCCTTCTGACCGAGGTTTTTTAAAATGTTCGTTTCAATGAGACTTCTATTCGTAAGAAATTGCTTTTGATTTAGTTTTACGTGTAACTTAATCAAATTCAGATTTAACTGTTTTAGTAACTAAAAATTATTATTTCATTTATGCATACACTATTCAGAAGCAACTTGTTTGTATAAAAAAAATCCAAGGTGTAATTTTTATAAGCCGTAATGTTAAATCTACGTGTAAATACAAAGTTTAACAGTAGTTTTTTTTTTTAAATCCTATATCTGGCCACATGTCGCAAAACTGGAACTCAAAACTAACATGAGTGTATTGAACATAGTAGCAAATGGAGAGAATGACAGTAGTAGTACGTCACTTTACCAAATTAACGAGTCCCGTGTATAGCGGTCACGCTTGGCCTCGCATTCGGGAGAACGTGGATTCAAATTCCAGTCCAGGTATCCCCGATTTCGGTTTTATATGGCTCCCCGAAATCACTCCAAGCGAATGCCGGGATGACTGCTGCAGAAGGTCATGACCGATTTCCTTACTGTTCTTTGTTTCCATTAATCTCCCGCATTTAATGACCTCGACGCCAACAAGGGAAAAACCCAAAAAAACTACCAAATTTTACTCTCACGAAGTCGGTGCGGGATACTAATGAACAATAAACTAAACTATTAGCTAAAAAAATTCTAAAGGAACTGTTTTTAACAACAGTTGCAGTGATATTTTTTATAAATAATAATTTATTAATTTAAGAAGAAACTGCAGAAAATTTCTTGTAACAACAACGGTTTTAATGAACATTCGTTTCAGCAATATTTTCTCTCTTCCTGACTTCAATCCCTTCCCGAGTAGGAACGATTACGTAAATTTTGTACTGCCTAAACTTCTTTTGAGGGAGTGGGGAATTCAGTGCCGTATCGCCCCCGATGTAGAAATGCCACTAACATGTTGAAATTCGTATGAATTGTTACGTTGTAATGCATTTTTGTTCCAATGTACGGCGTTTAGAACTCATCGTCAAGAAACTTACTGTATTTTTTTCCCCAACATTGCGTTGTTCACTGGTGGGGTGAGATCTGAATTTGATGTGGGCAAGATAAGTTTTGGGAGGCCCTCTGGCGGCGCAAGAGGACGGAATTTATAAAGAATTCTTAAAAAAACTATCAAATTTTTATTCATAGATTCAACTGTTTTCACTGTAGGTAAAATTGTAAAGTAATAACAAACGGTAATGAATTAAAGAAAGAAATTTTCTGATTTTAGCTACTGAATGCCAAAATTATTATATCATAACCCATCTTAGATGTTAC
The DNA here is from genome assembly GCA_031002005.1 of Vandiemenella viatica. NCBI lineage: Eukaryota > Metazoa > Arthropoda > Insecta > Orthoptera > Morabidae > Vandiemenella > Vandiemenella viatica. The sequence continues at coordinate 224,931,434 of CM061921.1, read as the reverse complement.
GAGTATATCTGCTTCAATTGATAAAATTGTCCAAGTTGAAACTCTTTGCTTACCTATCGTATTATTAAATAATTATTTATTAATTTTAATTTTGAAAAGCTCTTTTCAGTTAAGAATGTACTTACTGGTACTGTTAACAAAATTCGAATGACCGTATAAAAATTTGGGTAAACTTCCTTTAACTAATTTTCTGTTGTGTATTGCAGCAGCTGTTTCAAGTCTGGTAATTTGGGATCATTGTTTGTAATCCTGGAAATCATTGTTCTCACTCACTCGCAGGAATGTGTCTGGGTAGATTTTTAATACATGCTCTTTTGGAATATTTTCTAACTTGCTTGGATCATAGGGAAAATCCAAATTTTCAGTTTTACTTAAAGACCAAAATTTTCAATCGATATTGCTCACTATGGAATCAATCATGGTGTTAAAAACATGTGTTTCGTACTGGATTTTGGGAGACACTATAGGTTAATCACAGCTTTCGTAATCGAAAATCGTGTTATTTTTGGCTACCATTTTATTTTTGAAGTCTTTTCGCAGATCATAACTGCTTTTTTCAATAAATTATTGAGCGTTAGACAAACATTGTTCAAGTCAAGATAGTCGACATTCTTTGCTATAATCACAAAATTAACCAAATGTTCAAAAACAATGCTATAGTGGATTTGTTCATATTGCCACAGGATGTTAATACGGGATAATATATCACACCGTAAATATAATGATATGATAAATTCTAAGCTGATAATTTCGTTTAAAACCACATCACAAATACTAAGTGTGTGCGTCTTCCATGAGACTTTTTAACCTTTCAATGCGTTCAAATACTTCATCAAATTGAAATACGCCCTTACGGCCTCGCTTCTGCTTTTCCACTTAGTGTCATAGGCTTTATAGTGAACTTCAATTTGCTTTTGATTAATTAGCAGGGTAGCTGGCTATTGAAAAACGCAAATAAATTTTCTGAATAAAGCAAAAAAAGTTTTTGCTGCCGCAGAAGGGTTAGCTGCGTCTGTCAACAGAAAAATCCAATTATGACATCCGCATGGTGTAATAATGCCGTGGGATTAATACTTAATATTCTAGTTTTAACTCCACTATTTATGCCCGCCATATTTGCACCATTGTCTTATCTTCAGCCAACAAATGTTTGTTTATCTAATCCATTTTCTTTTTCTTGCTCTTACAGTATTGCTTCATGTAGATATTCTCCAGTCGTTTCAGCAACTGTAAGAAATACTATAAAGTTTTCTTCTATTGCCCCGGTTGATGGGTTACAAAATCTTAAAATAAATGACTTTTGTTGAACTCGACTAGAGTTTCTAGTGCAGTCGAGCAAAATAGAATTATATTTTGCCCCTTTTACCCTACGAATCACTTCATCGGTAATAATTTTTTAAATCAGTGTCATCAGTTCATTTTGAATGTCGTGGATTAGATAATGGTGTGTACTCGCAAATTGTTTGCCATTACTGCGTTTCACGTGTTCCCTAATATACGGTCATATTTAGATATCAATTTAAACAAGTCTATGAACTTACCAGAATTCCAACTGTCGACACTAATATTCAAAATGATATATTTTTTGGTATTCTCATATCTTTGTAAAATGCTACTTAAAGAGTTTCCAGTCACAGCACCATCCCTATACTGAGTTCATGAATTGCCAAATAAATCTCTTCCGTGGAAAAAAGAAAACTTTATTTTGAGACTTCGAATAAACCAATCAAGGACGATGTTGAGTTTCATAATTACTCAGTTTTCTTGAGAAATTAAAATTAGAAAAGTGCGTAGGGTGCGCGGTGCTGTAGGTGGTCGCCCACGCCGCCTACGATTTACGCCGCTTCAGGCGTTGTTGGACAGGTCATTGCCACCGTTACGTTCCTACCATTCAAGACCGTCGTGCTACCGATAGGTTAATGTAGAAACTAATCGATTATTACTTTTCGTTCATTCGATTTAGGATTTTTCATGGAGACATTACTTTTAGATAACATCTGGCTTCATCATAGCTTTTAGTTCTGTTACAGACAGGATTTCAACCTAACCATGATCGCTGAGAGGCGAAAAATTGGAACCGAGCTTGGTGAATGGGCGATAACCCCATGGCATTATATTCGGAAGGGTGCGGGTTTGAATCTCCGTCCGGTCATCCAAATTTGAGTTTTCCATGGTTCCCACAAATCACTCCAGGTGAATGCCGGGATGGTTCTTTCAAAATGCCCTAGCCAAATTCCTTCCCGTTTATTGCCCCTGTTCCTTTTCCGCCTCTAAAGAAAAAAAGCGGCAACTAGTTGTTTCTGTTGTATGTTTCTGGATCAATAAATAACGTAAAGTAATTAAGTAAAAGTAAGGATAACATCTGTGCAGTGAATTTTGTTACATCAGTATCACATGTTGAATCTTTCTTCAAGTTGGCTTTTTTTCAACGGAGTCTAGTGTAGCAAGATGACTAGATGGGTCATGTCGTACAATTTAAATTAATTACTGTTTCTTTTAATAAACATAAGAAATAAATGGAAATTCTTTTCCGAGCTGGAGACAGGATCCTTAAGATTCTGTTCGCATGTGAGGAGACTGACTTGAGCAGGATGTAGCTGTCTAGACAGGTAGTCCCAAACAAAGCGGGGGATTATCTCTGGCAAGACGACGCTAATACCGGTGAGAAAGGCTGGACAAGGGGAATTTTGCGGAAGCAATCCTTGAATGCGCCGTTTGTTTGGTGTATCGTGGGAAAAATTATTCCTACGAATCCCCCCGAGAAATACCGATAGAACACAGAGACTCTTACCAAATGAGAGGCAATATATTAGCTAGCAAAGTGGGGAAACTTTTGCGAAGCCAATCCTATGTGTTTATTTCCTCACGTGATTGGAAATTTTACAAATTTTGTCTTTCCATGATACACGCCGAGGAGGAGGAGAGGGACGAGCTCTGAGAGGCGGAAAGACTTCTACATCTACATATATACTCTGCAATTCACAAAATTGTGGGTGGCAGAGGGTGCTCAGCACCAAAGCTAATCTCTTTGCTGTGCATTCCAATCCCTAATGGTACGAGGGAAAAAAGAATTCATATAAGAATCAGTCCGGCACGTTATTTCTCTAATTTTATCTTTCCTGTCCTTCCGACTCAAATAGGTTGGTGGAAGAAGTATTTCACTACACTCAAAAGTGAAATTGGGGGTACGCATGTTTACCAATAAGTTTAAACGAAACGTGTGTCGTCTTTCTACCAGTGATTCCCATCCTAGTCTACTAATCAGTTCTGTGACGCTTTCATAAGGACTGTAGCAAGCGGTCACGAATCGAGCGGCTCTTCTCTGTACTTTCTCTATACTTTCGATCAACCCCTTACGAAACGGGTCCCAAATGGCACAACAATATCCAAATGTGGACGCACAAGAGATTTGTACCCTATCTCCTTTGTTTGTTCATTACAATTTTTCAAGATTCGACCTATGAATCGCAGCCTAGAATTTGCTCTACCTACTAACGAATTAATGTGTATGTCCTATTTCATGTTCCTTTGTACTGTTACTCCCAAATATTTCATAGAATCGACCATATCAATCACTGTATTGTTTAACTCGTATTTCTGATCAATTCGATTCTTTTTGTTAGTTATGCTCATTGTCTTACACTTTTTACAATTTAGAGTAAGTTGCCACTCAGCGCACCAAGCCAAAATAACATCCAGATCGCGCTGAATTTCTAAGCAATCGGCGAAATTTCTTACTTCCCTATAAATAACCGCATCATCAGCAAACAATCTAAAAAGGCTTTTCACTTTGTCTCCGAGATCGTTTATAAAAATTAAGAAAAGAAGTGGTCCTATTACATTTCCTTGAGATACACGCGATGTAACATCTAGATTAAAAGAACTTTCTCCTTCAACGACAACATACTGCGACCGACCTGTTAGAAAATCCTTTATCCATTCACAAAGCTGATCCGATATACCGTACGCTCGAAGCTTCGCTAAAAGGCGGTTGTGTGGCACAGAGTCAAAGGCTTTCTGGAAATCTAAAAAAATTGCATCTACTTGTGAACCTGCAGCGATAACTTTCATTCCGTCGTGTGTAAATAGGGCCAGCTGTGTTTCACATGATCTTTTCTTCCGAAATCCGTGTTGATTTGTTGTAAGCAAATTATTATCATCTAGAAAATTCATAATGTTCGAGCATATAATATGCCCCATAACTCTACTACAAACAGATGTTGTAAATATGGGACGATAGTTTCCAGGATCACTTCGATCACCTTTTTTGAAATTCGTCGAGAATGAACGGTCTGGCCACTGCTTGCCAGAGCAGTGTTCTGGAGTCTTGGATGACTGAGTGCTAAGTCCGATCGATGTTGTCACACGTGCTGGTTAACATGACAAGTGCCTTGCAGAACCTGGACAGGTACGCTATTTCAGTGACGATACCACTCTTGCTGCACGCTTCGTGCTGCCAGACAGACACGGTAATTATTCCTCCAGAAACAGTGTGTACTTCGAGGAATCATTGAGACAAGCCCTTTAACGATCTGATGAGTGAGAGTTCTTGAGCCGCCGGACATAAACATCTGAGCTAGATGTGTCTAAAAGCCGAGTGCTTTTTTTGTTTTCTTTTTCTAGTTTGAATTGAAAGACTGACTTCCATGTTTGGAAACTTTCAATAACTATTCTTTGTGGGAACAAATAAATTCCCTGGCGCCTTATGAAATCCAGTTAAATCTGATGTTTGCTTGTTATCATTGTAATACAAGAATCGCTCTCATTGTGCATAAGAGTTTATGCTTCAGTTGCATATGAAATTTCTAAATCTTTGTAATGTACATGTATTGCAATTTCTTAGCTTCAATTAACGATAATCGTTTGCTATTTCACAACTGTAAGACGAGGTATTGCATTGAATTTTATTTTGCACAGACAGATGTTAAGATTAATGATAAATATACCGCTGTCTGTAAGCATTCATGAGTAGGCTACAAATAAATCATAGGTTTAGGATCTTTTCAAATTCTAATAACAGAAGTAATGGTTTCACCTCTGTTTCCTGAAATTAATATATATGCTTTGCAGAAGGTAGTGGAAGGTGGTGATTTAAATTATGCAAGGTAAGCAATTAATCTCCCCCCACCGACCAATCCACTACAGTAGAGAAAACATGAACACATTAGAAGAAGCAGTTCATAAGTATTTTAACAAGATAGTGGCACCGGTCCATTTTTTGTCTTCTGGCCTTTTCCCTTCTCTTGGACTTAATTCGAGTATACTTTCAGACTTCTAAATAGAGCAGGTTTTACTTAAATGGGTTACTCCCAACCTGGAGGATCTAAGTGATCATTCCCTTAGACAGAAATCATTGGATTTTACGTTCCGGAGATCCGCCTTTCTCCCCCTGCCAACTGCTACATACCAGATGGAATGCTTCTTCCAGGGCTACGCAGCTTTCACCTTCGTGGACGTGGGAGCAGGGCTGAGGAATTAAAAATCTTTCAAGGTTTTATAAAGGAACCATCCCAGCGTTCGCCTAGAGTGGTTTTGGAAAACCATGAAAAACAAAAAAAAATCAAGTGGTATACTAGTTCGTTAAGGAAACGTAGAGATCCCGATTCATATCCCTTTACGGTTTTGAATTTTAATAGACATTTAACATGGTTTTCAACTTTATGAAAAACCTTGGAATGTATGTATTTCCGTATGTATCTTCCGCGGTTCGGAATCAATCTCAAACTGCAGGTTTCGTCACCACAGAATCAGTGTTGCCTGGTCGTTAAGACCACACGAATTCACTCTATCTGGATGGCCGGACCGACGACCTTGAATTTTTAGAAATAGAATAGATTAACCATTTGTTGCAGAAGAGATTTAGCTCTTCTTTGGTCAACATTGATATCATTAGAGGCGGAAAAAGACTGGCGGCAAGGAACAGAAAGGGATTCGACCATGTCATCCCGACATTCACCTGGAGTGATTTCAGAAAACCACGGAAAACCGAAAGCCGGGTGGCTGGAAGGAGATTCGAAACCACGTGCTCCCGAATGCCAGGCGACTATGGTTTCTGTTCCTGTGTATCGTGGGAGCAAGGAACAAAGAAACGTGCTGTGCAACTCGCGACGAGTGATCTAGGGTAAGCATTAAGTAGAGATGCCGACGCCAATGCGCAATCTGGTGGCTTATTCCTAGTAAACCACTGTGGTTCACAAGCCAAAACCAACAGCTATGAGACATTTTGCATATTATATAAAGCAATTTTCTTCTGTCTGTGTGTTAGTACGCTTATAAGTAGAAGACCACTGATGCAATTAGGATGCAGAGTGGTTGTTCTTTCTACTATGTGGGTTTAGTCTATATGTACTATTACGCTGTAATGAAACAGCAGTGTCTTGCGAGCTTGTATGGGTAATTCTTTACGAATCACTGCGTGTAATCTTAAGATTGGCTCACATTATCCTCTTTTTACACCAGTAAGCCGTCAGCTCGGAAATTGGAATATGTATATACTACGTAAATAAAAGAATTGTTCTGTTTGATATATTGTAGCTTTTAATTACTATTTTTCACTAACACATTTTTATACATTATAGGGGTGCTCTGACAGCATACACCCGACTCTTAGCGACACCACAAGCCGACTCCCTCTCTCGACCGTGAGCCTTCATAAAAAAACCTCCGCCCAAACCAACATCTGCGACCGGACAGATCGCTCGTCAGGGTCGAAGACATATATTAGCACAAAAGAACTAAGCTACCCATAATTACTATACATACTACAAAGCTCTGAAAACCCTACATTAAATACAAATTAAGTAACAAACTTTAGTACAGAATACTTAAGTCTAATAAAAAATTCATAAAAATATTCATAATAATAAAAATGATTGGGGGAGTTAATGATAATGTCACAATCTGCTATAATATTTTTAAAAAAACATGATTGGGGCTGGCCTTCTAGAAGACACTGAAGCCAAATCTAATATTTCTAGAAGCTTTTTCTGTTTTTCAATTGTTTCACCATCGCATTTAAAGTACTGAAATGATTTTGACGCGGGTTTCATAGTTTTGATTTGTTGAGCTCTGTCTTAAAACCTGAGACGTGTCTACACGTCATATCTGTTAGTACCAAAGCAGGGAATTAAAATCTATTCTGAACATCATATAATGTGTGCCATAAATAGAGGTACGAACTTGAGATTGAGAGCATTAAAACAATTCAGACAAAAATTGAAAAGACAAAAGGTAGAGATTAGGGGGGGGGAACTTTATTTCTTACACATGTTCGAAGTTTCCACCATTACTATCGATGCATGCATTACACCACAGGACCATGCACACGGTCGAAAACACTTGGATTTTGGACTCTGCATCATTGAGAGCTACATCACTAATCTGGATAAAAAGAAACCTATAGTACAATCCATGTTACATGGGAGAAGATTCTTGCAACCAGATCCATTTAAGAATCGACAGGTATTTAATACACCACGGGAAGTACATGGTCCACCACACCCACACGCTCTCGTGCACAGCGCCGCCTACCGTTCCTCGTCATACGTACCTACGCAACTGAATCGTTTTGATGCTCCCCAACCAAGTTTATACCTCCTTTTATGGTACACCCTGTATAATGTGGGAAAACTTTGAAACTACTGAATCGATTTTGAGAACGGTTTTCCATATGAAACCTTAGGTTTTGACTTAAAATTTGAAATTAATCTCATTACACTGCATCTACTGGCGCCGTTGCACTATTGACGAATACTTTCGATTGAGAGCAGGACTATTGTGTCAGGCTTTATACTTCGCGTGATTTTAAAACGAGATGAACCTACTGAAATTATGTCACTTATAATTTCTTCGCTTGAGAAAGACGGTTCCCGCTCAGCGTAACAATTTCTTTTTTCTGGGGAGGGGAGGGGGCATCATGCGTTGTCGAGGTTGACATCATTAGAGGCGGCAGATAATTATACTCAGATGTTCCAGCATTCACTTGGAAAGCAGAAATCTGAACGTCCAGACAACGATTCGAACATTCATTCCTCTGAAAGGCAGCCCAGGTTGCTACCATTTATCCACCGGGTCCTGTTTGATTATCGAATAGTATAATTACATTATAGATATAGGGTGCAAATTTGAATTTGCCCCTGATTTTGTAATTATAGAATTTTATGGATTCACTCCCTTCCCTTTCCCCTTCCAGCCTTGCCAAACATAAAGATGTCTTCACGTTAAACAATTAATCCAGTGATACCTACGAGACAGCATGCAAGGAAGCTATGTCGGAAGGTGACCGACTAAAAGCGCTCAGGTGACATTTGCGCTCAAGGGTTGCCTTCCTGGAAGGACGGCATCGCCGGAAGAAACGCACAGTCAAGCCCTGATGGCTTCTAAGGCTAGGTGAAAATCCTAAATTCTTCAGTATCAATGCTAGCAAAAAGGGATAAATTCACTAAAGCTTCTTTATTATCTGTCTTACCACAGAAAATAAAATGGTATCTACGAAAGCCTAGACTGAAATCCAGACATAAAGAGTTTTTACTTAAGTACCTATTTCACTCCGTGAAAAAATTTTCTTATTAGGACTTAGTAACTAAAGATGACTGATAAAATAGTGTATGTTGCGGTGCAAAATGGAAAATAGTAAATTTTTTTTTTTTTTTTTTTTTTTTTTTTTTTTTTTTTTTTTTTTTTTTTTTGCTACTGGTGTTTTACGCCTCGCCGACGTCGGGGTAATTAGAGGCGTGATGGGACTGGGGACAAGGAACGTGAAGGAATTCGGCCATGTCCTTTTGAAGGAATCGACCCGTCGTTCGCTTGGAATGATCTGGGGAAACTATGGAAAACCCAAATCTGTATGCCCGGACGGGGATTCGAACCGGCGTCCTCCCGAATGCGAGGCCTAAACAGTAACCACTCACTCACCACGCTGGGTGGAAATTTTCAAAGTTATTCACATTTGCTAAAACAGTGAATGATTTTCTTTTTGTGGAAACCGTTTACAAATGCACCAATTAGGCTATCTGTAAAGCGTATTCATTAACATTGGATATTACATCTTAGCAGTTAACATTCAAAATTGAACATACTAATGGGATTTTAAATAACTGATATATTTATTAATGAATATATGTACTGTCCCGCATTCCCGAAACTCTTTTCACTTGCGATCAAAGCGAGCATATATAATCTAATCCAACCACATACTTGTAATGCCTGTATCCAATGTGCATTACACTTCTGTGAAGCTTGGATGAAAACAAGAAATTATTATGAAAATTACTCCTGCAATCAACATCTATATTGATGCGATTTGTCAATTCAGAAAAAAATATTCTATGATCTATGTTAATTTTTATATTCAACATTATACATTAAAAAACAATACTGTTTGTTAAAATAAATGATATTTTCTTAACTTCCTTTAAGTAACTTTTGTAAAGTAAGAAGATATGCCCAGTATAGTTAGTTTAAGTTTTTTTTAACCTAACTACAGAGCGACAATTCGTATCTCAACAAAATGCATTCTGGCATCATCTGTTGCGACTAATTAGTCGCAATTGTGCGCACTCTAACACTTTTTTTTTCTTCCGACCTATTTTCTATCGCAGCGACATAAAATCGCTAAAGTGCGCCTAGCCTAAAGAGTTCTTGAAGTCATACATTTTCCGGATATGATTCAGTAAATTTCAAATACTTAATAACTTATTTTAATAACTGATTTCTATCACACTTTTTCCAGGCTTTGGACTGGCTTAGTGATTGAAATGCACGTAGCATACAATCTTTTAAGGATTATTTAAAATCAGCTTGAATTAAGCCTCGTTAATATTTATTTATTTACATATTTACACTGTCTCTCTATTTACATTATTTGCTTTTTTTGAGTGTGTTAAGAAAGCAGATCTAGCCCAGATGTTGTAAGTATGATATCGCTTTCAAACAAGAACTAATATCACCGACTGTACGAATGACGCGAAAGCAATAAAAGCCTAAACAGATTAGCTGTACTGGATAGTCAGGAAAGAATTTTTCTTACAATTCTCAACTGCAGGTAGGCGAGGGCAGATATAACTACCCACCCAGCTTGGGTTGAGCGGTTTTGTCACTGAGCGCTTTTGTCATATATCCATGTCGGAGACGCAAGAAAATCCCTGCGGCGGTGGCCGAGCGGATGAGTTTAGATCGTCTCTGTCAACTGATGTTATTCGATTTTGGGGAAACAGATGCCAGTCGATAGTCTGCATTCTCTGACTTCAATATGAAATGAGACAAACAATGAATAGTTTAAAGACGATAATGGAGAAAATATTTTAATCTCAGAATTTCGCGTAATGTATTTAAGAAGTTCCAATATGATTGGTGCTTTTTTTTTTTTTTTTTACTTATGGCTTTACGTCTCTTTGACATCGTGGTCATTAGAGGTGGGGTGGGATTGGGTCAAAGAACGGGAAGGAATTCGGCCATGGCCTTTTGAAGGAAGCATCCTGGCATTCGCCTGGAGTGATTTGGGGAAACCATGAAAAACCCAAATCTGGATGCCCGGACGGGGATTCGAACCCGCGTCCTCCCGAATGCGAGGCCAGAACGTTAACCGTTCACCCACCACGCTCGGTACGATTGGTGTCACTGAATACAGAAACTAGTAACGAATCCAGAGATAGATATATTCAGGAGGAAAAACTCATTCCATCTTATAAAACATGCGGTATTATGAAGGACATGAAAGGATTCTTTACTGCGATGTCTACGGATATAGCTCTGCTCTAGTTTTTAATTTATGATTATATTACCAGACATTTTGAACCATCAAAAATATTTTCCACTATATCTACTACCTAATTATAAGAAGTTATTCTGCTTGTCAGTTTCCTTAGCGTTTGGCAGTGGAGTGTGTCAAACTGTATCCGTAGATTTTGCTACCATAACCTTGACTGAATTGCTCCCCCTATTCCCCTAAACAAATTTGAAGAGGTATCAATTCATTTGATGTTCACGATATTGGCGATACTATTTCCTTAGCGGGCTAAATGCTGATATAAAATGTATAAAAGATATTCTGTTTGCCTGCTATTTGTTCATCAAAGTAATTAAACAAAAGAAATATCGCACGAAAAATTGCATATTTTAGCGTCAGCGTTCTGGTGGCTCAGTGCTAAGGCGTGTGAGTGGAGATCGAAAGGTGCTCGGTTCGAATCCCTATATCGGTGGGGATTTTCATAAGTCCTCAACCCGACCTTCACCTCTGCCACAGCATGCTGTGTAATGGAAGTACACCAGAACGCTTCCGTAGTTCGGATTCCACGTTAAAATGTAGGTCACCTCTACGGCTAACAATCATAGTTGTAACAGGTATGTATACATATACAAGTCAAACGAAGGCAAAGCGTGGTCGTAGTTGGCCCAAACGAACACGCATACATTGGAGCAATAGGTGGACTTTTAATATGATCAGTGGACCACTAACATTCATACCGACGCAGTTTTGATACAAAAATTGCTAGGTTTGTAGTCTTTTCGTCTACAGTGTTGGCATTACTGTAGAATTGTTACATTTTTTTGTATCCAAAATCGCTGGTGCGGAAGAAAGTAGATCTGGTAGCATCGTATAGCTCAGTATTACCGTCGTATCTAAGTCAATAAAAAGGACGAACATTGAGAGAAGAGGAGTGTTGAAATGCTCCTGGGACAGTCGTAAAGTCGAGGGTCGTCTTGTGGGGGTGAGGTAGGGTCCTCGCCTAGCTTAGGCGAGTAGTGCGCCGACTCACTACGAGATGCCGCGCCGCTACGCGCGCGCACTTTATTGACGTCACCGTAGACTGGTGGAAAGAGCGCGGCAGTCGAGGGCCGGTAGTGTTGAACGTGCTTGCCGCCGAGTTAGACCTACGGGAGCGATGCACCACTAGTCAGTTATTGGCCGGACCCAGACAAAATGCCGCTCTTCGGGAAGAAGGATCCTGCCAAGAAGTCCAAAAAGGATGCCGAGAAACAGCCATCCGTCGAAGACAAGTATAATCTGAAAGAGCTCCTCGGGACGTGAGTACCACATCTTTGCAATTAAAATATTTATTTACTGTGTAAAGATTTTATCTTTGATTTTCCGTAATTTTTTTTTTTTTTTTTGTATGATATGCCCTTTGTCGTTCCGCGAGATTAGTTCCAGAAATATCGTGCAACTAAGTTCCTTTGCTCTCCTGTTGTAAACAAACTCGGCGCCTTCGGTTCGTTTTCTCTTCCAGGCACATGACTCGCTCTTTCTTCACTTTGAGTCGAGTACGAGCGTGAGTGATGAGTCGCTATTCACTGCATGTCAGTAATTCTAAAATAGCAAAAACATATCAGGCCGCTAGTAATGAGCTGATAAACGTCAAAGCTGGGGCACTGTGTTGCGGATGTAGAAACTGAATTTTTTTTCTTAATATTACATCCTGACTTCTACCTGCATTCCGTGTTCCAACAATCGAGATTGGCTGCGAGGCATATGCTGTTCTTGAAAAAAAGTAACACGACCATAAAATTTACTTTTCGTTTCGTATGGTTAAGAACACATTTTTGCTTGTAAATTTGATTTTTATTTATTTATACTTTTTATTGCTCTTAGATTTTCACATTCGATGCGTCTGAATGCTGCCACGATCTTTAGAACAGAAGCAGGGTTGACAGATAACATGATTGTTCGAAGTTGGCGCCTTTCACTTTCGATATGTTAAAAATGATGGAATGCACCATAATTGTTCTAATTTTTTTTGCAGATTTGTCATTTCAATTAAAATGATTTTTTTACCTGGATTTGAATTCTACGCTGTATGCTGAATCTACGTTAATAATTAAAGATTGAAGTTCTTTGTGATCTTACAAACGAGCGATTTTCTGCCTTGTTTCTGCATTTTCTTGTCGGTAATTTTTTTATCAACGAAATCAGTTGCTAATAACTTTCATAATATCTTACCCTAAAACCGATACGTGAGAACACTGGAGGACTAAATTCAGTGATTTATTGTTTTGAACTAATGCACACGGATATGCGAAAAAATTCATTCTGTCACTTTATTGTTGCCACGTACTTTCGTTCGTAATAAACGCTCCGTTTAAGATAGTGCCCAAGATATTATCAGTCATAAAACAGATCGTAATTTGTCTTTCTTTCATAATGTATTCTATTTTGCAGTTTTCTACAATATGCTTTCTATCGTCTATCCATGATACCACCACTACAAGCAGTGTTAGTAAACAGTTATTCGTCAACACTGAATGGTTTATCAAATTACAGTGAACCTAGATCAGTACTGAATTCCAGCCTCTGCGCTACAGTATTTGCAGTTCTAACTGAATATTGCTTATACGTAGGAATTTATTTTTGAAGACACACGCATAAAACATTTAACAAGGTGTACACAAGTTTTATACGTCTGAAGTACTGGATTCGTAGTATAGAGGTTTTCAAAGATTCACAAAAAGTCTTCAAACCACTGTGGTATGTACTAATGTTTCGGCGATGGGAAAAACTAGTTCTTGGACTCAGATTGCCTTGCAGTCGACAGACGAAAAAGCTTAAAAACCATACAACCTGTTAGCTATTTTAATTATTCTTAGAATGTTATGTACAAGGTTGGATTTAATGATGTTCGTATTGTGCTGATCCTGCTTACCAGAAGTACTGTATATACATACTGAACACTTTTCTTCAAAATTCAGAGAAAATATTTACGTCATAACAGGGCCAAGCTTCTAATTGTTGAGAAAGATCATGGACGTCTGTGCAGAATTACTACAACTAATTCAATTTGAAATAGTCGGGAGAACAATGACAAGGTTTTCAGCAGAGAAAGTGAATCATATGTGGTTAGTATGCCTGTAGGATCTTTGCTTTTTCTGTCATTTCAACAAATTCCACACTAAGTAAATTATCTGGCTTTAAACAGATTTAATTGTAAATCCGCGTTAAGTACTTAAAATTTTTCAAATAGGAAGCAATATTCTTCTAATAGGGAAACTACTTTCAATTCTCAGCTACAAAATAATGTGAAAATTTAACAAATGACTATTGCAATATCAGTGAGAATAAGATTTACTTTCTAATATAAATCAGACACAAAGGATTCTTTGTGAAAGGTTTCTTCTGGAATTCATTTTTGTTTAGAAAATAGCAGACTTCACAGAGGGAAAATAATGTTGATATAATTCTTTTCTATTCTGCTTCGAAGTAGTGCATGTCTGCAATCACATATCTTGGACAATGGCTTTTTATTGCCGCAAGCAGCTTCCAAGAACGCAATACACCGGGTATCTTGTTCCAAAAACCTGTTCGCTCAAACAGAATAGCCGTATTGAACTTCATGTTCCAAAAACTGCATGCCGAGTCCTATTAGGCTATCTGTTTCTTAAGTTTCACTGTTCGTAACTGTTCAAGTATTTTGCAGTTCATGTGTATTTTTGGTGTTGTCCCGGTTTTCAAGTGCTTATATTTATAAGAATGATAAACATGAAATTAAAAAACGTTATAATAATGAGTGGGAGTAGGATAATTTATCAACCGAAGGTGACTAGGTGCATATGAGTCGTTGGTAATACTGAACGTTACGATATCGTCAGAACTATGTACTTTCTTCCGCACCAAACTCTTATGGACAAAGATAATGTAATTCTGCATTACGCTGTAGACGAAACGACACTATAAAAATTATGCATTTCGTAAGAACACTGTTTCGTTGCAAATTTGCAGATATTATCGGTTCAAGGATCATTTCAAGCCAGCCTCTTTTCCCTTAAATATTGCAGTTTTTCATGTGATGTCACTACTTTCATTGCTTAATTTGTAGCAAGAATCTAAGGTAAACAGCATATATTTCATACTTAAGTCGGCATGTACACTTAAGAAAATAGTAGCCATAGCAACGCGAACTTCAGAAGAAACCGGATTCTTGCATACGACGTTTGGACCAGGCATTAAGGTTGACGCGGGTTCGAATCCCGATCAGTCCAAGCGTATTTAGGTTTTAATGGTTTCCGAAAAATCATACCACGTTGCTGCGGGGACGTTTGCAGATTTCTTCTCACGGCTCCAATACCCTCGTTGTCGACGAGATGTGAAGCCCCGCCGCGGTTTAAAACAAAATTGCGAATGGACGATACTGGCTCTGAGGTGATTAAGTTTTATGGCCTTACAATTCAGTATGTTACTAAATAATAAATATTACATGGTTATAAATTTGCTGTTTGATTACCAAACTTCAGCTTCAGGGAATAAATGAGATAAAGTTATTAGTTTTACAGAAACTAAACTCGATTATAAACTGTATTATATTTGGTGCATGTCGCTTGTATAGTGTTGCACAGTGTAGCAAAACAACGTACCACGGTGAGTGAGCGGTAACGGGAGTACACGGGTTCAAATCCCCGTACGACCATCCAGATTTTAACTTTTCAGTCTCCCGAAATTACGCCAGACGAATGCCGGGATGGTTCCTTCAAAAGGTCATGGCGGGATTCCTTCCCGTTCCTCGTTTCCCATCCTCTCACGGTTCCAATGGAAAAATACTGGAATGACTTTTACACGTCATTTACTGCGAGGCAAAGAGTTTTTCTCACCCCATCTGGATACGTACATTCAGTGCCTTCGAAGAGCTACATAAAATTATTAAAATTGTTAGTATATACACTCACGAATTTAGCAGTCCGATTCTTGTTTATTCGATCTGATTGTATTGTGTTGTATGATCCATGTCTGCTTCTTTTTAGTCTTTGCCACAGTAAAGTGAATTCAGTTTGTGACTGGAATAACAGTCATGAGCTCATTTCATTCCTTTTATAAGGCCAGATTGTTATGTTGGGAAACACTGGTCTTGTCAGTCTCTTAAGTTAAGGTAGAATTCTAACAGCTTATGCTATGAGTTTTTACACTTTTATCCAAGTCCTGTTGAGCTGAACCAATAATTGTGAAACTGAAGATATCTGTACCGATTGAATCTGTTCATTTCAATCATGTAAAATACGTTTTTTATCATATTACTTTTCGGCTTCACGATGTTGAGGCTATTAGGTGACAATCGGCTGGAAGAAATCTGTCACTTCCTTCTGAAGGTTACATTCCGGCATTAGGCTGGAGGTATATCGAGAAATCGCCAAAAAACAAAATCTGGATGGCCAGTCCAATGATAGAACCAGTCCTCAAAAAGGACTCAGAAGCCCTCTTGTCAACAGAGAATATTAACTTTTTGGTTCGCGGGGTGAATTTTTTAAATTTTACTTTTTTCAGTCATCTTATTGTTGTATTGTTCAGAGGACGTTAGGCTTCTAATAATTGACGTGACTTCACCTGAAGAACCAAGAAAGCATTGACATCGACCGCAAAGGCTACGCAGTCAATTCCGCACTCGCTCCCCGCGTCTCTTTTTTTTTTTTTTGAACTGCTTAACGTCTCTTAAAACCGAGGTCTTTAGAGACGGGAAAGGATGGGGGGCAAGGAATGGGAAGGAATTCGTCCATGGCCTTTTGAAGGAACCATCCCGGTATTCAACTGGAGTGATTTAAGGAAACCATGGTAATCCCAAATCTGGATGCGCGGACGGGGATTCGACCCGCCGTCCTCCCGAATGCGAGGCCAGGACGCTAACCGTTACACCACCACGCTCGGTCCCCTGTGTCTTACCCTACATCGACGCCGTCATAGATCGCATTGGATATCTATTGCTTTAGCGTGCAAGGCTCATTGCAAGAATAGTACGCCCTTGATGACAGTAAAAGATAGGCAGCCATCACTACTAGCTGCGGGGTTTTGAGACTCCTTGTCTACATTGGAGAGTCTGGTTACGAGAATATATCACGACACGGACAAGGCATTCGTCTACGTCCGATCATGTTATCGACTAATTACTAAAATTCTTTAGAAATATCAGTCGTGGCCGAGGTGTATAAGAGAAGCTAGAGATTGCTCATCAACGAGAATAGCGGTGGCATGCCTTGCAACGAAGAGAGCAGCTAACGCTTCAGCCCCCACCACGTTACAGCTTCGCTGTTCTGATTGAACGTCCCAGATGGGGAGTTGGTTGTGTTTAATAGAGCGCTGGAAACACATCGCAGCACATTTACGGCACAGAACATAGCCGAAACGTGGGCGTTTAATGCTGAGACGTGTTGCCATCCGGGGAGCATATAAACTAATTATTCCGGCTACTGATGCTTTCGACTGTAACTTCTCTTTCGTTTTTTTGTTTTTTTTTCTTTAACTGCTTAACGTCTCTTAACAGCGAGGTCTTTAGAGACGGGAAAGGATGGGGGGAAAGGAATGGGAAGGAATTCGGCCATCGCCTTTTGAAGGAAGCATCCCAGCATTTGCCTGGAGTTATTTGGGAAACCATGGAAAACCCAAATCTGGATGCCCGGATGGGGATTCGAACCGCCGTCCTCCCGAATGCGAGGCCAGAACGCTAACCGTTACACCACCACTCTCGGCCTCTTTCGTTACTTCCTTGTTTCGTATTTGGTGGCTGTTCCTTCACTTTTGTTAAGGGAAAGAATTTGTTCTCAGAAATCTGAACTCGTTTCATCAATGTCTATTCTTCAATCGTGAAAAGCTTAAGATCTTTCCCCATCTTCATTCCCTTCCATATTTGGAATGCGTTGATTATTAGGTTGTTTATGATAGCTCCTGGACACGAAGGTCGTTAAGAGACAAAGTTAAGTATGTCGTTAATGGCTCATTAAGTGATGCAAGTACCTTACACCTACTCTGTGTTTAGACATTGTATCACCAACTATCTAAACAGATTACGAAAAGGAAAATTTATTTCGATTTCCAGGAAACTTGCGCTAACTGACTCTTTCTGGTAACTTCAATGCGTGTGTGTGGAAAACGTGGAGAACATAAATATTGATGGATAAAATGAAAATTCTCGCATGGATTGATATCTGCACTCCTGCCTTACGGTATAAAGCTGACATCTCTACAAGCCTGCATCGCAGTTCAATGTTTGAATACACGCAGTGTCATTTTAACCCTTAATTATTACCTAATACGTTGGCCTTTGCATCTTCACACTGAAAATTAGTGAGATACAAATATTTACAACACTGCTGACAAGAGAAATAGTCTCAGATTGATATTGTTCTGTCGATTGACATGTTCATCCTAGGGAGCTAGCCAAACAATCTCGATTTATGTACAGCAGTTATTTTAATTAATCGAAATTGTGTGTTAATTGTTTCTTTGTACTTAATAACAGCAGTGTGAATTTTTGCTTACATTGTGGAAAACTGTATTGATATAAATGTCACATTTTCGCCATCACTGATTCATGCTACATTAATTTTCCCCTTAGAGGGAACTAAGTGTGAATCTAAAGTATACTTTAAACTTATGGATCCTCAGCATCCCAGCACCTGTAGGTAATTTTTTGTGTGTACAAAAGATGGAACTATTCAACGTAAATAAATTATTTTACTGGCAACCAAGCCCTATTTGTTCCATCTTTATAGAACCTGGGGGACTAGCGTGGCATTCTGGAGGGTGCGGGTTCGTTCTCCGGCTGGGCCATTCAGAGGGCGTTTTCTATAGTTTTCCGAAATCACTTCAGGCCTTCGAAGGTCCGAAAGCAGATTTCTTTCCCAGTCCTCTCACAGCTCTAATTACATCGACGTAGACGAACCACAAAATTCTACCAAAAATTCGTCATTGCGATTTTTAGCTGGTATAGGTAAGATTGCATGCGAGTTTGTCATATTTTAGAAAACGACTCATTACCTTTACAACTTTGTTTTTTGTAAGTAAGATTTCAGATAACCTCTCATGTAAGTGTATAATTTTATGAAAACTTTCACCAGAATCGAAGCAATAACGTGGTTGTAGGTATACATGTTTTTTTTTGTTTTTTACTTTTGGCTTTACGCCTCGTCGACGGCTAAGGTCATTAGAGGCGGGATGGGACTGTGGACAAGGAACTGGAAGGAATTCGGCCATGGCCTTTTTGATGGAAGCATCCCGGCATTCGCCTGTAGTGATTTAGGGAAACCATGGAAAACCCAAATCTGGATGCCCGGACGGGGATTCGAACCCGCGTCCTCCCGAATGCGAGGCCAGAACGTTAACCGTTCACCCACCACGCTCGGTATGTTGTTCTAGGGACGCCTAGTCCGTGTCCGCTGAGGGAGGTTGTCATTGGGGGTGTTTACCCCTTCCCGGGAACGTCTGGGAAACTGTACCAAGTGGTTTTCCGTTGCCTTCCTCAATGTGATGAGTGTTCGTAATTGTGAGAGTGGACGACTGTGACTGTGTTGCGTTCAGTGTAAAGCGTTGTGCATGAGAGATGAAAGAAGGGAGATTGTGAAACCCGCTGCGGCCCATTCGGCCTACTCTTCCGAAAGAGACAAAGGGGAGTTACCAGACTAAGTCGCCATCTGACGGACGAATCACCATCAACAGTACCGTATGCCCTCACTCCATACGCACTGTGCACAGATTTGAGATATAACCCACGACATTGGTTCACAGTCTGGTGATTAGGAACTGTGCACCACCAACTCTCCTATACTGCCGGGCAAGTCCTGATGATGAAAATTTTTTCCGTCACCAGGACTCAAACCGGCTTACCCCGCCAGACATCATCGCAGTGCCGCAACCAGCTGAGCCAAAGAGGTGGGCTGGTCATTGTCTACATAGCACTAAAGTCGATTAATGTGCACCATATTCGATCAGATTTTACAAAACGAACAGGGCGTGTGTTTAAATTGTCACCTGCGCTTTATTGCCATCTAATTTAGAAGTTGTAGGAGCACAATAAAACCTGGTCAATTCCTTTTCTTGTTTGCCTTCCAGATGTTCGGCTAGCTACAAGGAACAAATTTGCCCTACTTCCTAACTTAGACGGCTACTTAAATTACGTAAGGCCTAGGAAAAGTGGATTTTGTCGGCCGTCCGCGAGGAGGTCTTCACTTAAAATTACACATAATAAGAGTTCCTTTCACCTGCCACCGCTGGCGAGGAGTTGGTTGATAGTAATGCACCGAGAGTGGTGGGTGAACGGTTAACGTTCTGACCTCCCATTCGGGAGGACGCGGGTTCGAATCCCTGTCCGGGCATCCAGATTTGGGTTTTCCATGGTTTCCCCAAATCACTCCAGGCAAATGCCGGGATGCTTCCTTCAAAAAGGTCATGGCCGAATTCCTTCCCGTTCCTTGCCCCAATTCCATCCCGCCTCTAATGACCTCGCTGTCGACGAGGCGTAAAGCCTAAGCAAAAAAAAAAAAAAAAAAAAAGATAGTAATACAGTGTTAATCTCGTAGAGTGCTAACAGAAATGTAAAACGCCTGGTGGTTGGCCGTCTCTAGTTAGGACCCAGATTCGAAGCCCCGACCTTTACACCGCCCCCCCACCCCCCGATAAAGCTAGATGTATATATCGGAAATATTCCATCAATGATCCGTTGTTCAGAATCCATACACCAGCTCTAATAACATTCGTTTCCTTAGATTTTACTGGCCTAACGAACAAATGTTACAAATGTAGGAACAAGAACTTCATAACATACGCGTGATAGTTCGTTACAGGTTATGAACTCCGCTGAAGTTCCTGTCGCTGGCTTTCATATTTCGTTTTTCTTTAGTCGATATTATTTCGCTTGTGTAACTTAGATCTCCTATACTAACTTAATTTGTTCATAACACCAGGCTGTGACATTACATTGAATTGAATTTCTTCTGGATGATCAGGAGCACGCGGGTTAAAACCCCGGTTCAGTCATCCAGATTTCGATTTTCCATCATTCCCAGGCGAATGCCGGAATGGTTATTTCAAAAAGGTCATGCCCGAATTCCTACTGGTTCCTTGCTCACAGTCCTTTCCCGCCTCTAATGACCTAGACGTCGACGAGGCTTAAAGCCATAAGGAAAACACCTTCTGGATGTCCAGAAATCTAGTATCCATTTGTCGAATATATTCATAGAATCGCGGATCCAAATTTTCGCGAGATTTATGAAACATTATTTTCATACTGCATTTTATAGCGATAGAGGTAGCAAAGTAAGAGATGGGGATCAAAACAGATCTTTTCCTTTTTAGTTTTCATCGTGGACAGTAACGCATTCGAATTGATGAGGCAAGGAGTATTTAGCATTATTTATATTCAATGTCCTCTCCAAAAATTACAAACTCTTAAGTTCTAACTAAAACGTTAGGGAATTTGTAAGTGATCTGATAAGTAATTTGATTAGCAAAAGATTTTTTGTTTGGATTTGAGAAATGAAAACTTTATTTTATGTTATAAACAAATAAATGGGAATAATAATTGTGATTACTCATATTATGTACCGCAACTTTGGACTGCTTTAGTTCTGTTGCGTAATTTTTGCCCAACACTGACAATTACAAACGAGAACAGAAAAATAATATCTTCACCTCATCCATGTTGCTATCTACTGTTTAGGGTGCGAAATAGAGTAGTTACTCCCTTCCAGGCGTAAAGGCGGGACTTAAAACGGTAGTGAATTGGCACGAAGATTGCACCAGATAAAGTGGTATGTATTTGAATTGCATAGACACTAACTTTCAAGTACATAGCCTAAAACCGGATACGAAGATTTTTAATATTCTTAGATCGCTATTCAAACAGTTGATTGATGAAAAAAAAAAGTCGCCTGTAGATCTAAAACCTATATACCATTCGAAATAATCTGCTTTGGCGGATACGCATTTCTTTCGATGGCGTCTTCTTTGTAGTATTAGCTATCCAGAAAGGCCTTTTCGAAGAACTGAGTACGGCATGGACGTAAACAACTGCATGAATGAAATCGGACACCTTTCGGTGGAATTTTCGTCTCTAAGAACAGTCAGAAACCAGAAGTGGTCATGCTGGAATAGTTTGAAGATTTAAAAACCAGAAAGTTTATTCAGGCAAATATTAATTGGTTACGCGGTCTACATTATTTCGCTGTAAATGAAAAACCGACAAACTTTCAGTACACTGCATGATTGATGTTTTTTGCGGGCGCGAACAAAAAACAGATACTGTTCTGACAGCGCTTAACGTTTAGGGTTGCCATTCGTGAGTACGCGGGTTCTGTAACCAGTCCAGAAAGCCGTAGTTTTCCGAAATCGCTCCGGTTGACAACTGGCCGATTCCTTCAACAGGCCATGACTGAATGCCTTCCCGTTCTTCACCTGTAACTCTCCCCCGGTACCAAATACCTCGACGTCGACGAGCCGAAGAAGTGAGGAAATAAATTTTGTGCATTCGACCGAAGATCTACACTTCTGTGGCAGAAGAGACCCACATTTTGTTCATTTAGAAAAATTTAAACCCATCACATTCGGAAAAAAACACTGCATTTTTGAAAAAAAATTCTGGTGTAGCATTGGGAAGGAATGCTTTGACATGGAATCAGTGGGAACATACAAAAAAACTCGGATATTAGAACTTGGGAGAAAGCTAGTCCGTGAAATTGTTTTTGAAGATAAAAGCCAAATGAAATTTGCGTTACTGTCATGAAAAGCATCGGTGATTAAAAAAACAACGCTTATATGTAGTTACTTCTACTTTTACATATATTTTAACCTTTTATCTTCAAACATTCTTCTAAATTCTCTGTGTTTGTTTCGTTATGAGTATTAGGACAAAATCAATCACAGCAGAGAAATTTTTCACGTTAAATATCTGAAGAAAACTGTAAAGCGTGGATAGCGAAAGCATAAGACGGATTAGATTTTTTATATATGCGTCTTGTATTAATATAGTATAGTCGATTGATATACCAAACACGGGATCTGTGGGGCAATAACATGATAGTATTTTATCACCGTCTACACAAGCCCAGAAGCTTCACTAATATTCTTTACTTTAACAAATCTTGATTTCAGAAGCATAATTCCCGCGCATCGTCTATGTTTTCATCGACATGTGATTCATTTGCCTATCAGTATTCCTTTACGAATGGTAACTTTCAGATCGTTAAAGGTATAAGAAGTTTTTAAATAAGTAATTCTAAACATTTCTGAAACAAGAAATTGTCAGATTTTTTCATGTTTTAGAAGAATGGGAAAATTGACCTATACTATTATGAAAAAGATTCGTTATGCATGAAAAAGCCTACGATGTCAGTTTTGTTTGTTATACATTAAGAAAAGTTTTAGGAATGGGATATGGAGATGAATACGCGGGTAAAAAAAAAAAAACATTTTTAGTGTTGGATAAATGTAAAGTTTCCTTCTATCATTTAAGGAATGAGAAACATTAATTTTGAATAGTTTGATTTGAGTACTTAAAATTGTGCACCAATGGATGGTCGTGATTCAAACCGACAGCGGAATGCCGAAAATTTTTAATATGGTATTTAGGTCATGTTCTGAATCGTCTAGGAAAAATAATAATAATAAAAAAATAATGGTTAATGTGAGTACCATACCCGGTATGCTGACTGTGGAGGATGTTACCACACTAAAGTTAGATGTTGCAGTTAGATGTACTAGTATTGTTTCCCAGATAGAAGTGTTGGTGTTGGTATAGTTCAGTGTAATGTGATATGAATGAATGGAAACAGTTCAATCCGGTGCCTGCCTGCTCTTCCGAAATACAACAAGGGAGCCGCCAAGTTTGACAACCACACCCGACGGACAACGAACTCCATCATATGCTCTCATTCTACACGCAATGTGAAGAGATTTGAGATTCAACCCATGTCTTTAGTTCTACCCTACTGGCCAAGGATCGACTACTACCAGCGTTCCAACTAGCTAACCCATACGACTGCTAAACTCAGTCACCCTGTTTCATAAACCATGATCATGAGGTAAAAGATAGGTCGTAATGATCTGGTGACAGGGTTTTTGTTGGCTGCGCGTTCCGCCTCTATCGTAGCCACTTTAACCAACACGGTAATCCTACCGGGTATAGGGGATCTACATTTTAACGTTGAATCCGAACCACGGAAGTGTTCTGGCGTACTTCACATTACACATCAAGCTGTTAAGAGCCTATGAAAATCCCTGAAAAGACACGGATTCAAACCGGGGACCTTTCGATCTCCAGTCAGACGCCTTAATTTCTTAACCACCAGGCCACTCTGTGATGAAGCATGTAGTATTCGCCGATTCATATATTCTTTATCATAAATAGAGTTAAATACTCTTTCCTTTAGGCTTTCAATTTACGATGTTTTTTTATTATGTTTGTTGACTTCTGGTAAGGAGCTTATGACCAGTGTTGACGTTCCACAAGGCCACAACAGCGACCACAAGATAGTAAGCCTCGGTTGAAACATTTTTCTCACCGAGTGGATGAACTGTAACGATTCGGTTTGGAATCCGGAGGACGCGGGTTCAAATCTCCATCCAGCCATCCAGAATTTGGGTGTCCATAGTTTCCCCCCAATCACTCCAGGCGAATGCCGCAATGATTTATTAAAAATTCCACTGCCGGATTCGTTCCTATTCTTGGTCCCCCAACACGCTCCAGCCTATTATGATGTTGACGAGCCGTAAAGCCCGAAAAAAGTTTGTCAGTGAAGATGTTGGAGACAAGTGAAATGAAGGATTTTCCGTGTAAAAGTTTTTATTAACCATTCTCGCAAAGGGTTGGCCTCCTTCAAGGGGCAGGGGTGCAAAGTGTTTTTGGAAGTAGCGCTAGTACGCCTCACGTGCATTTGTGCGCTCCGGTATCGAATTCTGACGGCTACTCCACATCAAAGAACGCACCTGCATTCAGTCTCTGAATTGCAATAGCTTCAACTTTCCTCTGCCTGCCCTAACGAGGCAAGTTTATCATGCCCCGTTTCGAGTAATTAATTTGGGAAGCTACGCAGTAAAAATTTTACACACAGTCAACAGGGAGAGAAAAGTAACTTATTTTGGTTCCAAAAATGTTCGTTAAGCCATAAATCAAGCACTGCCAAGAAACTTTGTCGAGTATATATTACAGGGATTGCAGCGGCCTTGGAAAGCTTCTCGGCTGCAACGGTGATTTTAAGTTTACTTAGAGTATCCAGTGGCTGAGTCGTTAACGATACCGTCTGGTATTCTGGAAGACCTGAGTTTGAACCCTGATACCACCACCCAGATTCCAGTTTTCCATGGATTAACGAAATCACTGCAGTCGAATGCCGGGATGGTTCTTTCAGAAGGCCATTGCTGTATATTTTTTCGTTCCTGGACCCCAAATCTCTCACGCTAATGACATCGACGTCGACAAAAAATAAAGCCGTGAAAAAGAGAATGAGAAAGGTTTTATTGCAGTTATTAAAAAATAAATTTCGGATCCAATTTTTATCCTCTGCTTGCGGCATTTTGTTAATGAGAGATCAATGATTCTGAGAATTATTTATAGAAATAATTAATATAAAAGTTTTTATTACTGGTTTTTAAAAATCAAATTAGAGCACTATCGTCAGACTACGGCAGCGAAACGTTTGTTTATGATTAAAAACACTAACGCAGTACCTTATTTTTCCTCGATACTGAGTGCACTATTTTCAGTCGGCTTTAATTTTATCAATATTTAAGATTATGTTCACTTCTTAATTATTTTTCCCATGTGTTGTCTTGTGCGACATTAACAGTCTGCGACATTTGGGAGCGTCCATAAACTACGTGGCTCCGTCTAGAGAGAGATAGAGAGAGAGAGAGGGGGGGGGGGTTGCTGGAAAGCTACGCTGAACAACGTGGGGGGGGGGGTTTCCAAGCCAAGCCACGTAGCTTCTTATTCATATTATTTGTCAGAGTTAAAATAAGGTACAAAACACACAACAGCATGTGAATATTTGTTTCTGTCATTTAACTATCACCGTATGTAATTTACGATAGTCTGACAAGAGAAAACAGTATAAAATATCTTCAGGAATCAATAGGGGAAAAAAGCTAAGTGCTACGTGCGGGGGTGGGGAGAGGGGTAGAGGCAGAAGCCACGTCGAGCTACGTGGGGGGGGGGGGGGAGCTGGTCCACCGGAGGTAAAAATGGAGTTACGTGGTTTATGGACGCTCCCTTTGTTTCATTCAATCGGCGGTGTGTATCCTGACGTTACCTATCGCGTTTTTTAATATCTTTACCCCTCGTCATCATTGTGGAAAAGGAAGGATTTCGGCCGTGGCCTTTTGAAGGAACCATCCCGACATTCGTTTGGAGTGATTTAGGGAAACCATGGAAAACCGAAAGGACTATCAGGGATTCTTAAATGCAGCGTTAGGAGACCATGAAATGAACATGAAAGCAATGGTATTATACCTCATCTAATCATGCAATGAAGTTTCGTGCTGTTATGACCTAGCACGCAATTAGTTGCTACAATGCTGGCTCGTCAGAGCAGACGCTAGCGTCCTGAGTGATATTTGTCGTTTGTGCGAGATGGCGGTGCCAGCTAGCTATTAAGGAGCCAATTCACCACTCTCTGACTCTATTTCCGGAAACTGCGGGAGAGAGAGAGCGTGCAGTGATCGAACGTGACGCTCCGATTCTAGAGTAAAGGCATTTCGGCGTCGTGAGCACCATGAAATTAATTCCTGCCAGACCGTGCACCCTGTCAGGCGACTTAATAACTTACAAACTGCGCTAGCAATCACAAGGAAATGTATACGCTGAAATGCCGAAATTCGTGGGACAAGAGTATGTAAACTTAGGTTGCACACGACTCAGAAGGGTATAATAGACAGATAGTTGTCCATTTGGACCAGTCAGTGACTTGCGAAAAGAAACTGCTAAAAAGATAATGGCTTTAAGACGAGAATTAACCGAGTGAATGCGGAGTCATGGTTGGAGCCCCGTGCATGGGGCATCGCATTTCTGATTGCGCGTTCCATAGTGTAAAGAATATACCGATAGTATCTCACCGACTGTATCACGTTCAACATGGAACAGCGCAGCCACGTCTACTGAATAACAAGTTTTGTACCGGACAAACAGCTGCGTCATGATAACAGACTACAGACACTGCACGAACCGAGTGACACACTAGAAATGTGACTATGGGGTCCGTGCATCGACATTTGGCGTCAATGGGACATGGCAGCAGAAGACAGACCGTTGTGGCCTCGCATTCGGGAGGACGCGGGTTCGAATCCCCGTCCGGGCATCTAGATTTGGATTTTCCATGTTTTCCCCTGATCACTCCAGGTGAATGCCGGGATGCTTCCTTCAAAAAGGCCATGGCCGAATTCCTTCCAGTTCCTTGTCCCCAGTCCCATCCCGCCTCTAATGACTTTAGCCTTCGACGAGGCGTAAAGCAGTAAGAGGGAACTGCACCACTTTCGGTACCTGCCAGAATCTGGTACTAACCCGTTGAAATTTACATCAGTCGCTTCGTCAACATGACCTCTTCACGTTTTGCGATCTTACATTGCGGAAAAGTTGCCAGGAATTTAATTAAAAATGCCGAAATATGACATGACGTACAGCAGTTACATGCCGCCAACGTTGAAAAAAATCAGTGATAGTCTCTTAAAATGTTGATTAAATCCTTTGTTGTAATGTTTTCATTCCTTTTCAGCTCTACTCCTTTGTAAAAAGTAGCACAAAATTGACAAACACGCAATATTTATCAGAGTTGTAATACGGTGATGACCGCCATCTTACATAGCAACGAGCAACCAGAGATTCCGTTGTAAACAAATACGGCTTGGCGTGTTAGATGCCGCATAGCCAAAATTTCGTAATTTTTTATCACTTGGTCCAGGCCGTATTTCAACCTAACCACGATTTCTATGACAAAACTAAACTGTTTAGGTTGAAATGATTTTAGAAGTGCTGAAAGCATTTAGTAGTTGCTCAGCCTTTCATATTTCGGCATTTTTAATTAAATTCCTGGCAACATTTCCGCAATGTATGATCGCAAAACGTGAAGAAGACATGCTGACGAAGTGACAGATGTAAATTTCAACAGGTTAGTACCAGTTTCTGGCAGGTACCAAAAGTGATGCAGTTCCCAAATAAGGAAAAAAAAAAGACAGACCACGTTACCTGTACTCGCGGTGCAGCATCGACGCCAATGAATCAACCACGCTCGCTATTACATTCATTGTGCCACGAGAAAGTAAGTGCAGATGACTGGTTAGAACATCATGTTGGATGCTTCTTTCGGGAGTGGGCGAGTGCATCGAATGGTAGTCGTGCAGCATGGTCCTACAAGTTGAACTGTGAATGGGCTGCTTAAGTGAATTTGAGTCCAGTTACCGTGTTCCTAAATGCACCGGCCCCACGACACCCGATCACTACGACTTCTAGTCACATGCACGCGAGACACTGTCAGTATATAGCGCATCTAAAATAAGGAGATAATTAAATGACTGAAATAAATATCCACATGGTGATGTGTATTCTGTACCCTTTCTGTAACAATGAATAAAAAGCTACGTAGCTTGGACTGGACACTCTCCTTCGCCCAACGTAGCCTTGTACTCAAACCCTCCATCCTCCCCCTGTTCTTGACACAGCCACGTGGTTTATGGACGCTCCACAGGTGCTAAGTTTTTATTGCCCTCGTTTTTCGTCTCCACTATGAGCTCTGCCCAACTTGTAAGATGAAGTGCTGCCATTTGTTTGTAAATAGTATAACTTTCGGTCTGTATGATAAGCGTATTTTTGTTTGTGAGGCGGAAACTGAGGACCGTCCCAGCATTCATCTAGGTGATTACGGGAACCGACTAAAACCCGTAATTAGTACGGCCAGTATGGCGGGCCCGAGATTTGAACCCTAGTCATGTGTGGTAGCACTTAAACGCGCACGGCTTCGTTACTGGGTTCCGTTTTCATATTCGTAGATCGTGGAACAGAACTCCAACAAGCCTTACGTTCTGCACTTGTCATTAATAGGCTTACAGCTTAACGTGGAATCTGAATCACGAAGCTATCATAGCGTACAAGTTTTTTTTGTTTTTTTTGAATTAAGATCAGCTTGCGGGTATCCAAACAACCAGACAGTGACCGAGGTCTCGGTTCCCTCGCTGCTGGCTCTCATTACTCTCTCGATTAACCGCAGAATAAATAATACTAATATTGGTAACAGATGTTTGTAAAGGATTTAACACAAAATATAACGAGCCGGCGTGCACAGGTTTCTATGCAGAAGTTCACATTTTTGAATTCTTGATGTGATTATGCTCAAAGTTGGCTTTTTTCTCGATAACTGTTGAGAAGTCCAAAAAAACCTAGCTTAAAACGTGCTGTAACGTAACATATGTGTATAAGACTTCTAAATTCCATACGGACTTGTGAATGAATATATTTTTCGACTGTCGCTTTGTTAAAGCTAAGAGAAACAATTTAATCTGGTCGGGTGGTGTGAGCGGTAAAGTTGGGGTCTGACATTGGGGGAGGACGCGTGTTCGGATCCCCGTCCGGCCATCCAGACTTTAGTTTCGAAGGATTCCCGAAAACGTCTCGCATGAATGCCTTCCCGTTCCTTGTCCCAACTCTTCTTCCGCCCCTAAATACCTCGGCGAGGCGTAAAGCCCGATGACAAAATAATCGCAGCTTTAAGAATAATGATTCTACCATTGTAAATATTCATCAGTTTCTACCTGTACGGCCAGGTTTTGGAAGTGTATTCTGCCTGGTCGTGGTGGGCGCTGACTCCGCGTGTCTCCCCGTGGGCACCCTTAATGGGTGGCGAAACGCGCCTTGCTCACCGTCACATCCTGCGGTGGTGGTTTGATTTGGGGGGAGGAGTGAGGTGGTGGTAAATCTACTTCCCGGTACCGCCGATGATCAGGTCTAATCTTCCTTGGGTATGTTGTACGATTGTGGCCGTTAGGGGACAATTTGAGTTGTCTTATTTTAGTTGTATATGCTATGCGTTCTTTTTACTAACTATGCTTTTAATTTTGACATTTACATTTAATTTTAGGTTTATATGATTGAAAATCCTATTACAGGAATAACTGGAATGACAATTGAATGACTAATAGCAGAAGACTCCGAACTAAATACGAAAGTTAAATGTGAAGTTTATCGTCAGAACCATGTGCAATGGAAATACAAATTAGTACCTTCTAAATACACAAACGTCATATGTAGACAGTGATTACTTAAAAATCGGACGATGAAAGTCCGTGTTATATGTCGCCTGTAACCAGTAATATTAGGGCTTTCAAATTTTTATATCAGAAATTGAGGAAAATATATTTAGTGGGAAAAGCGTGTTGGTGGAATAAGAAGAGCAAGCACAGTGGTAGAATGCCCTAGACGACATTGTTAAAATTCAGCATAAATTTCTGATCTGTTAACTTCTCAGCAAAGGATATTGAGTCCAATAAGGAATAGAAATATTACAAAACTTAATAATTTATAATTTCCCGCCTGGTTTTATTGGGAATTCTTGATACTCATCAATGACCGTACTTATAAATACCAATAACGAACTATGCAATGGGTACATCGGACTTTAAACAAACTTTTCACACTGGCTGGTTGCGTTAAGGCGCTGGATTATTTGTGTGATAAAAAAATACGTTTTAGCTTTTATAGCTATTCATCCAGCTTCTTTATCACTCAACAACAGCAAGGACTACGAAAAAGCCAACATAACGGTTGATTGGAAACGTTCATGTCCTAAGCAGGACATATACCGGCGACTCGTGCAACCGGAGGGTAATACATTAACCTGTACGCTGCCGGGGCTGACTGGACATGCGAAGACGCGATTGATGTGGATCCAAATCCTGCTACCTTCTAGCAATTCCGATTACAGTTGGTTTAATTGAGATGCGATTGCTAAAGTGAAAGAGATTTGTCCTCGTGCCAATTATTACCTCAGAAAAGTGTTGCAAAAGTATGTAGCGTGATGTTAAATTTTTTACTTTTTGTTAAGTCATAGAGCTCTTTAATCACACATTTGATCAATAGTTATCTAGCGATTTCATGATGATATAGATTATAGACAATTTGTGGTCTAGATTGCAATTTTCGCCTCCAAAACACATGTTTATCAGAATACCGCTAAGAGTATTGATAAGATTGCACGGTTCGTTGGTACACAACTGCAGATTTCAGTCTCTTAACACTAATTTTTTTTTTTTTTACACAAAAAGGATATTAGTATGCAAATCGATCAAATATGAACGAATTTTTTTTTTTTTTAAATCCTTCATTAGAATTCTTTAGATTTTTTCATTGACGTAGAACCTATTTAGCAAAACAAATACGAAACTATTTTTATTAGTCTCCTCACTATTGTCTACAACCGCACTGGCATTTTTAACATTATTTATTCATAAAATATTTCTCGGACGTGTACATAACCAATTGCTCATAAAGTCTTTTTCTTATATCGTTGGAATATTTCTTTCCACCCAAATCTTTCTTCAGGTGTCAAAACAAATGAGCTATACTATAACAAATTTGGACTAAAGGGGCAATATTCCAAAGCTGTGCAGGTTAGTTCTGTAAATTTACTATAGGCCTCTCTTAACTATTCCAGCAGTTCACAGTTGACAGCTTGTCGTTGAAATAGAAAATGGATACAGTCAACACTTATCAGTCCAAAGAAGATCAACAGAATCTTGTCAGTTAGCAGAGTCTTGTCAGTAATAAAACGGGATTTCCCTTCACCGGAGCCTTTCCATGCTAATTCCATATTCTACCTCTTCGTTTCACGAGTACAGTGGTGTACCTACGAATCATCACATGTGAGAATGCGCATCAAAATGGGTAATCAGATGCAAAACTATCCAAAATCTTCTGATAAATTCCTTTTTTTTTTGTCACTCGTATTGAAGTTATTTTGCCTGTATATAACTCTTTGTCAATGCTTGTCTGCTACTTTAAACGTTATCTGCGACTAGATACTCGTTCTGGGTTAAGATCTACTGTCCGACCTTCACCGAAGAAAGCCACTTGTACATTTGAGTCCTGGACAATGTATCATTGCCGAAATTGCACGCATTTGGGTGGTATTTCCGCTGCTGTTAGAAACTCAATAATTATGCGTTTTGTAATGAATATATGAACCTCCTATTCACGCATCGTGATAGTAAGTGTTAAAGCTACTATAGAAGCAAGCGTGCAGAATTTATTGTCCTAGAGCACTAATTTTTTTATTATTGTAGCCTTATGGCTCGTGGATATTGAGGTTATAATGACAGGAGAGCCTGGTGAATCAGGAAGGGGAAGTAAGTTTGGCGTATCCTTTTGAAGGAACCATCCCGGCATACGTCTGGGAAGATTTCGAGAAACCGTGGAAAACCAAAACTGTATGGCCCGACCAGGTTTTTTAACCAGCATCCTCCCGAGAGAAATCATTCTATGAACTACGTGCTACTCCACGATAGCACGAGTTAAAGTACTCCACACATATTTGAAAAGTTTTGTTTACAGTTGATCAGCCTCAAAGATGTTAACTGTTTTACCTGTGTTGCTTGGATCATACCTAAAGCACGAATGAATATAGCACTCAAATCTTGTATTCCCTTTCCAAACTTCGTTTCGCGAAACCAGCTACATGACGTAGGCAATTCGTAAATCGTAACAGTCACTTATAATTTATTTTAAAAATATATTTTTTTTTCCTTATTAGCCACACACAATTAAGATATGGTATTTTTTGGTTAATCTAGTTTTTCAAATTACAATATTTTACGGTGTGTTCCCTTTATATTCTCCGACTGAGATTTTACATTGCGAGCAATCAATGTACAAACAGCATGTACCCAGACACAAGATTTAATTATAACCAGCAATGTCCCTGGTCCGTGTCGAACTGAAGACCCTTCCAGATACTGAAGTTCGTGCAAGCTGATATAAAGTTCAAATCCACCACCACCTGCTTACCAAATATCCTGATTACAGCTTTACGACGTTTTCTGTAATCCATTAGGCAAATGTTACACGACCCAAACGCGTAATTCGTCTTTAACCATTCCATATATTGCCAGTGTTAAAGATCCTGCCAAAAAAGGTATTCTCAACCTACGTAAGGAATAGACTACATTTATGACTCTGGCCACACATTCGGAAGCGTCCTTAAACTATATGGCTAGGTCGGAGGGGGAGGGGGGGTTCGTAGAAAGCTACGCTGGGGTAATTCGGCGTGAGGTTAGCGGGTGGGGTGAAGCACCAAGCCATCATTGCCTTCCATTCATATTATTATTTTTTTCAAAGTATAAGTTAAAGATAAGTTACAGAATACACAAACCAGCATGGTGGATATTTCCGTAATTTTAATCATCTCCCCGTGTATAAATTAGATAGCCTTTATTCTGACAGTGCCACGCATGCGGTCTGACTTGGAAGTCATACCGTTTTGAGCCTGCCACGGCGGCCTGTAATTTGAACTAACCAACACGAGATGGCGACATTACGATTAGAATAACATTAGACATGCCGAACCTAGACCTAAATTCGCTTAGTCACTCGAGATTTTCCGAGGCAGTAGACAAACGGTTCATATTGTTTTGATGGTCTGAAATAAAGCTATTTGATTAGGATCGCTCGGGTGTGAACACAACAACTCATTTTTTTTTTTACAAAATAATTTGTTCTGTAAAGTGACTTTCTGCTGTCAACTTTCTAATTTATAGCGCTCGCTCAAGTGTTATTTCAAGTTTAAAGTGTAATTTAAAGTGGTGCTATGCAATAAACTTTACGAGGATTATTTACAAAATTTTTTTCCAAACGAGTTTCACTATCATGAGTTATAGAGATTTTAAGTAGATCAAAGAATCATTTTCTGGTATTGAAGGAAATCCACAGAACTTTAGCAAAAGACAAACACCAAAATGCGGCTCTACTTGGTTTTTTACGCCGGCCAGGTTATAGTTTATTTCTATTTTATCAAAAATGTAACAATGGATGAATGAGATTAAAGGAGCATTATTTTAGTAACAAAATAAAAAAACAGATCTTGGACGCTACCTGGGAGATGTTGCATCATTTTGCAGTGTCAACATTCACTCAGAATATTTACGATTACAGATAAGCTACATAACGCAAATAGCGGTTTGTATTTAATCACACCACACACAATAATTTTCAATGATAGTCTGTGAGAGAAAACAGTACAAATGTTCTTCTGGAATTAATAGGGAAAAAAGCTACTTGCCATAGGGGGGCATCCATAAATTACGTGGATGTTTCATTTCGGATTTCCGCCCCCCCCCCTCCCTCTGTTCCGTGAGCCCTCTCCCTAGAAATCGCCCTTGCAACGTTCTGAGACTTTTTTTTTAGGTCTCACCTTTCCGACTCTGGTTACACCCCCACTTTTCGCCGAAATGCCCCCCTAAAATCGACTTTCGCGTCATTTGTACTTTTTTTTTTTTTTTTTTTTTTTTTTAAAAGCCTACTTCAGATTTCCGTTGAACCCCCCCCCCCATACGGGCGGTGGGGTGGGGGGAGCGGTCGAGGCAAAAGCCACGCCAGGCTACCGAAGGGGGTTCAAGGGAGGCCAAAATGGAGTCGACGTAGTTTGTGGAAGCTCCCTTGGGAGGAAGCATGTTCGAATCCCCGTCGTGCCACCGAGATTTTATATTCTCATAGTTTCACCAAATCGTTCCGGAGCGAATGCGTGGATAGAACCTTGAAAACTAATATGACCGAATTCCTTCCCCTTCCTCACCCTCCAGTCCTTTGCTGCCTCTAATAAACCTCGACGAGGCGTAAAGCAATAAGGAAAGAAAATATCTGTAAGTCTCTCATTTCATTGCGGAGTGCCAAGCTGCGTGCAGTATATGCTGCCTGCCATTCAGATGGATCCATGACAAACACAGAAGTTCGTAATTAAATTCATGTGGCCTGAGTGGTTTGCTTTCGGAGTCTGAAGTTGCAGGGCTATTCGCCTCTGTCGTGGCTTAAGCTAATCCGGAAATCCAACCGGGGAAATGGGGGAGAGGGCCAGGGAGACAAAGTGTATTGCAACCCTTGGAATGATTGCAGAAGTGATGGTAAGGTTAACAGCCTGTAATAACTCCAACAACCAGATTGCTGATTTACCCAGCCACAAAAAAATGTTGCCGATCGCTTTACTGATGAAGGGGGCGGAAGAGATGGTATCGCCATCTATCTTTAAACCACAAAATCTTTTTTCTGCCTTAATTTTTTCGTTCATTGTGAATTTTTTGAGACGAAAATTTCAAGACCGTCCAGCATTCTCCTTGACGATTACGTGTAAAAGCTGCAATTAGGAAGTCTCTTACGCAAGGTTCTAGTTTTGAACATGGGCCCGTTTTACCACACACTATCCAATAAGAAAGCGACTATGAAAATACTGTGGTTCTTAAAACGAAAGTAAGCATAAAGGAAATATAATTACAGAATATGACAGTTCAATTTCAGTCCTAAACCATCTCAACCGTTTACATATTATCAGTTCTTGCTATTGAATAAACAGTATCGATAAAAATATATGTATCAGCGTCAAGAATATGGATGGGATCATGAGATACAATATAATGTGTCGATAATCAACTAATATTTCAAGTTTTATTTGTGAATTCTTAAAATTACCCACCATGTACAACTTCTTTCTCTCACCAGTCTTGTCATCCATCTGTTTCTATACTCTCTTCACCGTACACATTGAAACCTACGTCCTTAGTTATTTCATTCTATTTTTCTAATAATTTTCTCCCCCTGCAACTCTCCCCTTCGACTGTTTCATGTATAATCATATTAACAAATCCGGGATGTCCATCATTCTGGAATGATCTACCCTCCCAGGTCTTGTAGGTTAATTCTAAATATTAGCAATCACCTCCAATATCATACAATGTTTCTTATTTTTACGATCTACTCACCCGTGCAAACGTTTAAAGGCGAACTCACCACAAATTTAGTGTTGTGCTCTAATCACTGAGACTCAGTAAGGAATTGTCATTTTGGTATGAAAATTGTTACACTCGTTCATTTGACAGTACTGTTTAATGTACGTTGCTCTTACAGCTGTAACATATATACATGCCATACAAAATTGCACACAAAAACTGCCGTAAAGTTAAACGGGGAGTGACTGCAAGAAGGAATGCTGTGTCATAACGATAATGCACACGTTCATTAAACGATATTATTTAACAGTATGTTTATATCAAAGTCATCAAGTATATACATACTACACAGAAAAAAAAATTGCCCTAACGGTACACACTAAGAGATCAGAGAACGTCACTTGTAATCATATACGACGTCCAACGTGTTAATATTACGCGACCAGCAACGTTGATAAACATTACGTACAAAGAATACGCTATCCACAGGCGCCGCTGATAATACAGATCGAAATTCAAAGCGATTCAAACTTTTAATATAATCCAAATTTCTAGCGAACTATGCTTTAATAACAAGAGTCAATTGTCGTTTTGGTATGTATTGCATTTCAAACCCTGCTTAAATTATTTATAAAAACTAAATTCCTCGTGCGTTATGCTGGAACAAGTATATTGCAGTTCTTTTTAACCTAACCGCAATCTACTTAATATTGCCGCAAACACCTTTCATAAATGCCGTAGAATATTAACGTCTTAGATTCAACATGTGGATGTATTTCATTGTAAGTATCACTTAAGTGATATCTATTATTGTTGGAGGTCGCATAAATGTACGTAAATATGGCGTCCGTTGTTCAGAATTTATATTTTTGATGGCCGTGATAGCAATATATGCTTAACATCGTTTAAGGAACGTATGCATTATTGTTTTGCGTCACTATATGCCTGTTGTCAATGACTTACCGCTTAACGATACGGATATTTGTGTGTCTAGTTTGGTATATATTATATAGTTCTAAGACAAACCTTTATTAAATAACGTCGTCCAAAGAACGTGTGTACCAGTTTTTAGACCAAGAGTACAATTCCTTCGCGAGTCCCAGTAATTACGTTAGTGCTATTAATCTGACGGTTGAAACCGGTTTATTTCTTTTAAGAACGACCCAACTAAAGCGAGGGTATTGCTATCTACCTGTTAATCGTTCCACCTATGTATAAATGTGTTTTATGTTGTATTGCGTAGTGTTTGAGGTTGACGGCTTGGACCAGCCTTGAATATGAAAACTGTATAACACGGTAAACAGCATGGACCGTACAGATCTGAACCCGTTGTTATTTAAGAGCATAAAAATGTGGTTGGTAAATGCTAGATTAAGAAGTTATTTTTCGCGAAATGGGAAATTTGTCAGTGTACCACAACAACAATGTTAATTATGTATTCGTTGTTCCTATTCGGCAACTAAAGAAAATCTGGAGAGAGTATTTTTAGTATTCAGCTGATTTTGTTTAGTCATTGATCGTAATTAAGTGGAATTCAACATTTATTTAGACAAAAACGTGGTTGAAGGTACGGTCAACATTAATTTATTGTGGTTAAATATGGCAGCCAATCTCTTCGGAGAAAACTTATTATGTACACGGTGTTACTACTAAACTTGCAATTACTATATCAATGATATTGGTCCAACCGTCGGATCACCCTACCCAACGTATCACAACATCCAAATATTGTTGAATGTTATGCAATGAATTGATCCAGAGATAATTATTATAATTTTTCGATTGATCAAAAATATATCCGCTTTAAAAGCCTCAAGTAGTCGTTATCAAATATAATATAGATTCATATCGTCCACTGAGCAATAAAAACAAAAACAAAACAGTTTTATTCTAACAGATTGGCTGCAGTGTAAAGTTGCATGAATATGTTACTTGAAAATGGTGTGAGTTTCCCCCGATTAGTGACACACTAGCGGTACGTTTAGGACAACATATATATATATATATATATATATATATTAGATTATATGCACACTTCTGTAAGAGGACACAATGAACTACAAAACCTAAACATTCTGTGACGAAAATTTCAGCAGGTAAGAACAACTCGTAGGAATTACTGGAGATCGCGATTCCGCCAGGAGTTTGCATCAAAGTACTGCAGTGGTCAAACGCAAGACTCCACTAGAAATTCTTTCCCAAGTACAAATTAATGGTTTCATTCTGGTCCAGGCTGTATTACAACCTAATTTCTGCTTCAAAATAGTGGTCCAGGCTGTATTATATCGTAATTAGTGCTTGAAAACAATACGTCTTGCAACTGACTACAGCAGTTTTCCAACGATATTATTGAATGTTGTTGTAGCGGAATCGCGATCTCCAATAGACCCAACTCGTACAATGTATAACTTCGTGCCAGTTCGAAACATTATTAATACCAGTAACAGATTTGGTGACAGTATTCGAACGTCAAAACAGCTAGCATTTCTACTCAACCAGCTGATCATAAATGATAAAGAGGACCACATAAAGAACATGTATATGGAACAGAATAAAAGCAACAAACCTTCGATAGCAGTGCACATTAACCTCTGGCACGCAGCTCAATGTTTATTAGTTTGCTGAAGGATCCTGGCCGAGACGACCCGATATGTCCCGATGCGAACCGATTGGACCCGAGTCGAGCCGAGCAGAGAGAGCGGTTATCTGGGACGCACACTGGTGATTGTCGTTAACCTTGAACGCCTTGCGCCACGCCATCTGCAATAGTGTGGATACGGGCATGGCGTTTTCTCCGAACTGAGTTGCTCTGAAAATATTTTGCTTCGTTAACAATTAGTTTGTCGGTTACCCTTATATTGCTCATCAAAAACTATAGAAACTATAAGATTTGCTGGTGGGTAATGTATTTAGTGTAGGCCCATGCAAAGGGCAACAAAGTTCTTAAATTACACGAGCATCAAGCGAAAGTTTCTATCAAACATTTTCAAATGGCGGTAAGTATTTATGCTTTACCGCTTTGAGTTCTCAGTTGAATTAACCTGTGGTTTAAACTTGTTTTCTGAAAGGTGTAACCTTACGGGAATTTTTAGGCGAAAATATTTTGTTCATAAAATAAACTAACTACCAATTCTCAGTTTTAAATTTTTTTATACAAATTGATTAAAATAAAGTGACTCTGTAGATCTTTTAAGTGTTTGTCGAGGAGAATTTTTAAACTCTTTGTGCTATCAAAGTGGATGGAGCAGACAGTTGTGAAAGGATCAAAGTTTTATCGGGTTCACAAGATTATCTTAGAGGTAGAGTTATTTTTAGAGAAGGCTAATAGACACAAAATGAGCGTACGGGTATGCGACTTTTTATTAGATTCAACAACTATTTAGAAAAGGCCAGATTCAACATTTGCTCTGCTGGAAAAATAGTTTTTATCTGTATAGACGCTCTGTGATTGTTAAATTCAGTTTTGAGATTGCAATAAAAAATACAAATTCCTTAAGCACTTCGCCCTGGTGAAAGCGGGTTGTGTGTGTATTTGCAGCTTTCTCACATAGAGAATTGCCTCCAGTCTAGCTCATGTAACATTTTAAAAATATATTTACAATTTGTTGTGGCGACTTAAGAAATTTATGCCACCAATAATGAACCGAGCGTGGTGGTGTAACGGCTAGCGTTCTGGCCTCGCATTCGGGAGGACGGTGGTTCGAATCCCCGTCCGGGCATCCAGATTTGGGTTTTCCATGGTTTCCCCAAATCACTCCAGGTGAATGCCGGGATGCTTCCTTCAAAAGGCCATCGCCGAATTCCTTCCCATTCCTTGCCCCCCATCCTTTCCCGTCTCTAAAGACCTAGTTGTTATAGGAGACGTTAAGCAGTAAAAAAAAAAAAAAAAAAAAAAAATAATGATGGAAGAATTACTACAATGTAATCCTCTTTGAACCGCTTAATGGTGAGAGAGGTAACCCAAGCAGTGACTTTCAAATTCTGGGTTTATATTGTGTTTTGCCGATAAAGGATTTTGTTATGATCTGAGCGTAAAATTGGTTTTTCCTTTTATTCGTGAACACGTGTTTGATGATTGCTCCGCCATAAGAATCATAACATAATTGAAACA
Source organism: Vandiemenella viatica (assembly GCA_031002005.1). Taxonomy (NCBI): domain Eukaryota; kingdom Metazoa; phylum Arthropoda; class Insecta; order Orthoptera; family Morabidae; genus Vandiemenella; species Vandiemenella viatica. The sequence goes on along the minus strand of CM061921.1, from coordinate 224,891,673 downwards.
AATCAACAGTATAGCTTTTTTTTTAAATCAAAGGTAAATTTTAATAAAGCCAATAAGAAACTCGTGTGAAAGGTTTGAAGGTAAAATGAATTCAACGTCTCTTTTAAGTGATTAATTAAAAAATAGTCACATTTGAGCTTGTAGTATGATCTTATATGACGGAACTACAAACATCCACTTTTCAATTTGGCATGGTTTTCGGAGTGCCGAGATGGTTCCTTTAAAAGGCGATGATCGAATTGCTACCCATTCTTTGCCATTATTCCTTTCCCAGCTTTGATTACCTCGACGTCGATGAACCACAAAATTATATATATGTCATTGCGTTGAACTTTACATGAGTGGCATGCGTTATGCTGCAATGGCACTATCTTTTTGAAGGAATTAATTTGTCGAGGATAGAGTTGCGAGTCAGCCCTGTGTTTATTTCGGGAGCCGAGCCGACATTTAGCTGACTTGATCTAGAAACACCTAGATACTGGATCCATATCGCTGTGGATTTATTTCTCCATCGTTCACCGCTTGCTGTATTGCTTGGAAACAATCCTTAGAATGACCAGTTACAATTCATAGTTTCCTGTTTAACTGAGTGATGCAAAAGCTTTCAACATGGGGTGCATCGCACTGGCCTAGCGTTGGATTGGTCGCCGGTTTTAGTCCAGCCTCTGAAATTGGTACTTTTAATTACATTTTATATGTCATTTAAAAATACTAAAAAAAAAAAAAAACACGGGGCATCGAAGTCCAGTTCCCGCATTTTTTTCTCTTATCCTTTCTCTACAATTGTTTGTAAATAACGAATTTAATTGAACCTTATTCCGTGTCTGTGTTAACCAATGGGATTTGTGCTTAGTAAGCTGTTAATTTTTAATTTCCTGCTTGCAGTGTCTGAGGTTCGTGCTCTTTAGAATCGCTTCCACTGTTATCCCCTCAATTTGCTCCACTGTAAATTATTTCGGAGCATGGCGCAAAGGCACTTACCAACTTTCACTGTATTAACGATTCTTTTAACATTCTTGGAACGTTGCCTCTTATTTCAATTCATTACTTATAGCTACATGGCATTCAACTTTAATTGCTTATTCCTGTTCCAAACTTTTTTTTGACAACTTCATATTCTCAGCATAAACTGTCATCTTGACTTCTTAAATTTTTTTTTTTCGCTAAAAATAGCTATGTTGGCGAATAAACTTACTTTTACTTCTAATTATGTTTGAGTTAAACTAATGACACTGCTACTCTCTTTGAGGATTTCAGAAATTTACTTCTGTCAAGATTCCTCATTGTGAAAAATAGAAATCAACGGTAACGATACGAGATAAAAGAATTTTTTGTACCTTCGTAATAGTTTAAAAAAAAATAAATTATGTCCGCATACTTCTTCTGAAAATGTGACATTCCATTACGCCAGCTATATATTTGACAATTAGTAAGCTATAATAAGCCGCAGTGCCAGTTTAACTTGATCTTGCTTCAATTAATCTCGGTTTGTTAAATCTCAAATTCAGGTATGAAAAAATATTTAATAAATAATCGGCGATGCACACACATGGCTGGCCTATTAACAAGAGCGATTAATTCCGTGAAAAAGAAATTTGAATATATTTAATTTCGCCACAATTGCTTAGCTCATAAATCAGAATAATGTTTTGAACCTTAGCTTCCTTTACTTCTTTCCCAGTGTATATTTTCCCCTCTAGCATTTGTCGACAGTGATTATCATTAACAAACATCTGCCCGCGAATCGAGAAACCTTTCAGTTAGTGTTTATTGCGATATTCATAGTATGAAATTTGTATTCGTTAAACAAGAATTGCGAATAACCTCAACAATATCATAAATAATTATGGAAATTGTTCTTATACCACCTATAAGAAGGGCAGGGTATAAATTTGCTTTTAAAATGTTTCTTGTGGGCGCCTCGACATGTGGTCTGTACAATGTTACAAAATCTTAAGGTCTTTTAGAGATTCTGGAGCTATGTTCGTTATTGTGAAAGCAGTGGTCATTTCCAAAGATCAGTCCTTATATTCACATCACGAAAACTGAGTTGTGCTCAACTATTGCAGAAGAAGTTTGTTGAATAGAGTAAAAGTCATTGATGAAGAGGAAGGTCGGAACAAGGAAAAAGATGTAATGCAAGGAATAAATAGTTTCCATGCTCCACGGATGCGCTTTTTCTTATGGCTTTACGCTTCGTCGACGTCGTGACATTGGAGGTGGGAAAGGACTTTGGACAAGGATTTTTTTTTTTTTTTTTTTTGTGACTGCTTTACGTCTCTTTTTAACATCGAGGTCTTTAGAGACGGGAAAGGATGGGGGCAAGGAATGGGAAGGAATTCGGCCATGGCCTTTTGAAGGAAGCATCCCGGCATTTGCCTGGAGTGATTTGGGGAAACCATGGAAAACCCAAATCTGGATGCCCGGACGGGGATTCGAACCGCCGTCCTCCCGAATGCGAGGCGAGAACGCTAACCGTTACACCGCCCCGCTCGGTTTGGACAAGGAATGGGAAGGAATTATGCCATGGCCTTTTGAAGGAATCATCATGAAATTCGCATGCAGTGATTGCGTCCTCTGTTGTTGGAACTGAACGTTACCGCTCGGCCACCCTGGCGTTGTCGCGTACGAATATTAAATGACAACCTTTCGGCCGATCTGTTTCCGTCTTCTTCTAGGATTGTAGGTATTAAAAGAGAGGTCAGAATAAAAAAAGGTTACTATGGGGGGGAAAAAGAGTAAAGATCTGTAGTCGACAATAAATATTCTGCTTGATGGAGAACAGATTTGTCCCAACGACATTAAAGGTTTGAAATAGCAGGATGGTCAGTATAAAAATAATGTTCCTTAATCGATACGGAGAGTAAAATTACCGAAACTAGGGATAAAATTATTGGTGTTCAGTGTAAAATAATTGGTAGCTACAACGAACTTCAGTTACATACTAGGAAAATGACATTTGAATGTGTTTGCTGTTTTCCGTAATGATTTGCGCAAATAGTGAATTTATTCAGAGGTCCAGCCTCAAAAACATCACCTGAACGCATCTCCATTAGGAAAACTTTCGATTTATCTGCAAAAAAACATAACTCGACTATTGTTAAAAATTTCTTTGAATGCCTCAAACGGACAAAAACAAACATTATTTTTTAATTTGGCCCTCTTATGTCATAAATAACGAAATGAGTTGTCTGGTGGCTCGGTGGTTAAGGAATTTGACTGGAGATGGAAAGGTTCCCTGTTCGAATCCCTGTCTTGGCGCGGAGTTTCAAAGCTTATTAATCCGACCTACACTTCTGGCCCAGCTTGCTGTACAATTTGAAATAGACGAGAACGACTGAGTGGTTCGGATTCCACGTTGAACTGTAGCTGCCCTTTACCCAGTTGGATTATCGGATTAGGTTAAGGTATCCACGACCGAGGCGCATGCGCGACAAATAGAAACTCTGTCAAGCGGCGGATATCTGCCATACTCATTATTATTATTAATACCTTTATTATTATTATTATTACTAACGAAATAAATCTGTTAAACAAAACTGAAACCATACTATTGTATTACGGTACAAAAGTAATGCCACTACGTTGTCCGTTGTCCGATTATGATGTATTGGCTGATTAATATGTTTTGAATGCGGAAAAGCTTTTATTTTACTGTGTGTGTTCCATTATGAAGCCTGTCCATTATTCCGTTTCTATAGCAAAACTTGTGGCAGTGAAGTCAGAAGACCGAGCGTGGTAGGTGAGCGGTTAGCGTTCTGGCCTCGTATTCGGGAGGACGCCGTTTCGATTCCCCGTCCGGACATTCAGATTTGGGTTATGCATGGTTTCCCCAGATCACTCCAGGCGAATGCCAGGATCCTTCCTTTAAAAGGCCGGTTCCTTGTCCCCAGTCCCATCACGCTTCTAATGACCTCGACGTTGACGAGGCGTAAAGCCACAAGTAAAAAAAAAAAAAAAAAAAAACTTAAAAGTAAAGGGTACAAAGCTTTTACACTTTAACAATTGACTGCCGTTTATCGAAACGCAATGTAATTGGCTAGTTCAATAATTTTATTACAGTCTGGAGTATTGTGTTTGCATAAAGCGTTTGCGCGACAGTATCTTTGTCCGTGAGGGGTACAGATAACTGATTAAATGGTTTTTAGCTCAGCAGAGTTTGCACTTCAGGGGCCTAGACGAAAAATTATATCACTTATTCTCTCCTATGCGTTTTATAGTGGGATTCAATATTAGATTTTTCTGTGTTCTAGCTTTTTGCTGTAATATCTTTTGCCGTTAATACTCACATACACTGTAATTGAATGATTTTATTCGAGGATTCAGTGCACTAAGGATATAAATTTTCTTTAGATGAACATCTGGCATACAGCTTCAGTATAAACTTTCATTAAATGTTAAGATCTGGACAGCCATTATCAAGATTTTCCATGTTCTACTTAACCTCTTATAGCCCCTAATGACTTAACAACGCCACACATTAGAGGCACCTGCACATTTTCTTTTCATAATACCGAACTTGTTGCAGCGTATTGCTTACAAGCTCCTAAAAGCATGTTATGTGGACTAAATAAGTCATACACCAATCAAATGTAAGATATAATACAAGCTGGTAATTAAGTATTAGGGGCAGGTTCTAAAACAATGTCGTAATGTTGAGAAAATTATGATGACTACGAGTTGATCGTTCTGTTGAAGTGCGTTTCATAACGCTCAACTGCCTCTGGGCAGCTGTGAAAGCGTCGCCCGACTACAACCGCAAGGCCACTGTGTTGCAACAACTCATGACCACTTTTTTCCTCTGTCTCGCCAACCAAATCTGAATCAGAGGAAGTTTTCATCTGAAAGGCCATTGTAAGTAGGCACCGTGTTGTTTACATCAGTGTCGAGCGGAAAGTTTCTTTGCATTCAAGATTTAAGCTCATTTTCCTTGAAAGCGTATTGTCGGTGCCATTAGGGAGCTGTATATTCTGTTATTTACATGCAGACTGAGTGCTTTGAAGTATACGCTTTTGAAATGGCTCCATCCGTTAAATGACAGCATAGCAAACCTGATGGTACAGTCTTCTCGAGATATAATAACGAATTCAAGTAGTTCGTGTCTCGGAAAGGAAAGTTTCACTATCCAGCATTTGAACTGATGAAAGTGGGCACAGCTTAATATAATATTAATATGTACTAAATGCCTCGATTAACTCCAAATCTCTCCCCAGAGGGCACAAGGGGGCATCCATTAATTGGGGGGGGGGAGGGAGAAGGCCCGCGAATTCTCATGAAACCTCACCAAAGGGAAGGGGGAGGCTCAACGGAAATCTCACGTGAGGTTTTGAAATTCTTGAAGGATGGTAGAGCTAAAAAAAACTTACAAATGACGCGAATGTCGACTTTGGGTGGTGTATATGGTCCAGAAACGACTTTCGCCCTTTGAAAAAAAAAAAAAAAAAAAACTACGAGGATAATTAGCAGGGGGGGGGGGGAGTCTCCGTCAAAATCTCACGTCATTTTAGGGGGAGGGGTGTCCGACCAGATCTCACCAGAGAACGGGGGGACGGTCCGTAATTCCGGAAAAACCTCACGTAATTAATGGAAGCACAAAATAATCGTGATTGCGATTCGGCTGCCAGATTTAAGCGTTGAACTATTCTTTTCAACTCTTGTTCCCCACTTATCTAATCTACAAAGTGACGAATATTCTTCTTTTAAGTGAGTTTTCAAACGATTTTTTTTTTTACTCTCTGGCTTCTAAACACCCAATTTCTATTCTGTAAATTATAGTGGTCTAGACAAACTGCTGTTTTTCTCACCCATAGGTCAATTTCTGACGTTTAAAATCTAATCGTTCTGAATAAGATTCTTTTTGCCGATTGTAATCGTCTTTTGGCGTCTTTTTTTCCTTTAAACACTGCTACAGAATTCTTCTGCACAAGAGTTGCACTTTTAATATTTGGTAATTTGTTATTGTTTATATTTCTGTTCCGCTTCCTGGCCATTCCCTATATTTTTTTATCTTTAGTCCCAATATGCTATTCATGCCATTTGGTAATTTTTCTTTATATTCACTCTAGAATGGTGAATCCTTCATCACTTCCTATTTCACCAGGCGTGGAGAGCGGTAACACTCCAAAGCTGCATTTGGGAGCACGCTTGTTCGAATCCCCATCAGGGCATCCAGATTCGGGTTTTTCATGGTTTTCCCAAATCACTTCAGGCGAATGCTGGGATGCTTCCTTCAAAATGTCATGGCAGAATTCCTTCCTGTTCCTTGCCCCCAGTCCTTTCCCGCCTCTAATTACCTCGACGTCTTCGAGGCGTAAAGCCATAAGTAAAAAAATAAATAAAAAAAATCCTTATTCAGAGCTAATTTTATATCTGTACACACCTATTACAATATATGTCGTCATTTATCTGCTTCACACACTAATTTTTCTTTTCCTCAGCTGTTTCCTCCACTGCCAAATTAAACAATCCCACATGTCTTAAAATGTGACGCATCAGCCTGTCCCTTCTTTCTGTAAGAGTCTTTCACATACTTCTTTCCTTGCCCATGGTTTTCAAAACACGTTCGTTTCGTTCTTTACCTATTCAATTAACTTTCATCAATATTTTTGTAATACCCCATTTGAATTCTTCACTTCTCCTCTTGTCTGATATTCCTAAAGTTCAGACTTAACGGTTAAAACATGCAACGCTCAATTCATAACTTATAGGCCTAAACTTTTTTTTACCGAATCCAAGGCGAATTTCAGAAACCAAAAGCATTCCTTCTTTGGAGGATAATTCTTCTTGCTAGTGTTATTTGGCTTTATAAATCGTTCTTGCTTCAACCATAACGAAATTATCTTATTTCCTTTTCTACATGTGATGCTGTCTTCAGATTTAGTTTACGACGATAGCAACAGCAAATCGTTGCACGTTGAATCCTTATCTTCTAACTTTTCCGTCGATTTTTTCCCCACTTAACCGACTTCTCAAAAGTTAGATAAATTTTATATGATTTTAATCCTTATGCATATAATGTTTGTAGTGAATTCTTTAAACTGTCAGATAAACATACAGTGGTAGAATTTCAGAATTCATGTGCAGTGGTTGTTGGAAAATCTCTAAGAAATTCATCGGTTAGATAACAGTTTCCAATTTCTTTGTACGAAATTGATATTTATCGATTGTGTTGATGCTGACAGCCACGGATATACTGCAAGGCGTCTGTTAACAGTTTGGTTGGATGACGTAAAACAGCGGAAACGCAATATCCGGCCGAAGCCCTAGGCCTTATAGACCCTGTGGTGAGACGGTAAACCTGACAACTTCCTCTCATATAGCGGAACTCCTTGCTTTCAAGTAGATCTCACATAACAAACCCTACACAGGACAAAACACGTTATTTTTGTCATCAGCAAAAAATAATAGTTTTTCGTCCTAGTGTTGTTCATATTGAACGAAAAATGACTCGGAGGTTATTGTACGAGTTGTCTGTAAAAGAATGAATACATCCAAAAGTTAATATAACATTTAGAACGTAGTACATTCATAGTAATTTTAGTTGAATTTTTGAAGATCCAATTATAATAATATATTTGTGGAACATAGCTAAGACAGAGAAAAAGGCTGAAATTTGTCGATTAGGAACACTTCTAAATAACATTTCCTAGAATATGCTATCACTGTCTTGCAATACAATCATCTTTACATGCATTTCCTTCCTCTTAGCACACCAAAATCTGCAGCTATTTGGTTTAGTTATTTATGATACATTAATTTTACTATTACAGTAAGTACCGGGGGTGTAAAAAAAAATAGGGGGGGCAACTATTCCCATTTAACTTTAATTGCCTTATTGTGGAAAGATCATCCTTATCATCTTAACCAGTTTTAGACCATAGGTTAGTGGAGCATTTCTCGTCGTATTCTGCTTCTATCCATTCTATTTACATGCTGAGGCCAATTTTTTTCTTATACTGCTGGACATATTCGACAACAGAGCGTATTTTTTATTTGTCTGTTATTCTTACTTTCTTGTTATAGTCCAACACCGTATATTCTGAAACTCTACCCTGGAACCGAGACAGCGGATCAGCTTGGCATTCGGGAGGACGCAGGATTGAATCCTCGTCTGGCCAACCCGATTTCGAATTTCCGGAAATATCGCCAGGCAAATGGCACGATGGTTCCTTCAAAAGGTCATGGTCGAATTGCTTCCCGTTTCTTGTTCCCACTCCTCTCTAATGACCTCGACTTTAACCAAGCGTAAAGCCCAGATCAAATAAATCTACCCAGGAACCGTATTCATACAGCAGGAAGGGGCCACTCATCTTGTGCTTTTATTGTTAATGCTCCAGAATTCTGATAAAGCACACGATTAATTATCCTCGGTGCTCTGTTTTAATTCTCTATTTCGAGATGTGTATATTAGTCTTCTGAATTAGTCAAGTGATATCCAAAATAAGCTGTATATCAGGGTGTTAAAAGAGAGTAAAATGTTTTAGGTGGTGATATAGTATGTATCAAAATAAGACAAAAATGTTTAATAAACATTGGGTTGCAAACATATACTTTCGGAGTTAATAACAGGTCCGCAACGAGATACCCGTCCACGGCAACGCGTGCCTCAAACCTTCTGCGTAAGGAACCACGCAGTCTTTGAAACTGTCTTGGTTGGTCCTGTACGTGATGAAATGCAGAAAACGTACGGGATAATTTAATTTGTTATGGTGAAAGAGCTACACCTTCCAATAGCATGCTGAAGTGCTTTCACTCCTTATCTGCGCAATTTTTTTTTATCTTAACTTGGCGATTTATCATGATTTCGGATTCCACTTTTAAGCTAGTAGAAGCAAACCTAATTTTTAATCTTACATTATTGAAGGCTGCTGAAAACGGTTAAGTAAATCCTTGGGCTTAGATTTACTTAGACATGTAGCTGATTTCCTTTCTTTCCCTTTCATTGCACACAAGCGTCGCATCATATTACCCTAATTACAAAAATAAAAAATATTTCTGATATTTTTGGTGGCACTCTTGGGGTTACGAACCTGATAGAGAACAAATTTCCTCATTTCTACTTTAGTTTTTGTTTCGTTTAGTTCTTATTTACACTTTTACGTTGGTCCGTGAACTTTCTTCCCTAAGACATATGTGAATTGAAATGATACGTGTAACGTCCTTGCTTTTTCCCTCAGTTGACTTCATGTAAATTTACAAGGAGACTGTATCCGTCTACCCCACTATTATCGCATCACACAAAAGCTGCCGATCATATTTGGATCGGGTTTACACAGTTGGAAAATTTTCGGTGAAGCTGTGGTATTGTAGTATACCCGACGTGTAGGATTGTTGCCACCTATAATTATTATTCTCAGTTTATTAAAATTTTGCATGTCATTCCCTTTCTAGAATACTTCCTGGGCGCCATGGAAGAGGTACTTCCAAAAATTAACATGAGCAATCCAATAATTAATTTACAATTTTTCTCGTGGGAATTATGTATAATGGTCAAAGGAGACATTACTTTCAATGCAATACAACTTACATTTATTATCATAAGGAAAATCTGGCTAAGCTAATATGGATTACACCTAAAGAAATGCAAAAAAATTACATCTACATATTATTCACATACAAAGCACTGATTAAAAGAAAATGCAGACCAATTAGGGGGCATCCATAAATTACGTGACCCCCTAAAATCGACTTTCGCGTCATTTGTAATTTTTTTTTTTTTAGCTCTACAGTCCCCTCTATTTCACCTCACGCACCACATTCAGAGATAGTTTGTCCTTGCGGATAAAAGATTCATTATATTAACCATTTGATTACAGTTGTCGCTGGGAAGCGTAGTCTCGACCTTGGAGCTTCTCCTGAAGTATCCGTACCTCACTCACACAATTTCGTATTTGACGCACAGTGCCAAACAAATTGGATCAACACTTGGTATGCTCGAACACTGAATTCACTTGGTCTCACCCAACAGTATGAGAGGTTTCTTACGTAGTAGGTGAGATCGCATGTTACGTAGCCATTGGCTCTCCAAATCATCACACTTGGCGTTTGTCCGCTATGCCTCTCAAAAATACAGTCTGCCCCATTGCGTTCACCTCGGTAGCGTTTAACACGTATGTGGCCATCACTGAAGCGGGACTCACCAAAAGCTCCAAATTTTGCCACTCAGCACGTCAGTGACGGTATTCGTGAGCCCACTGCAGTTGGTGGTTTGTCAGTGGAAGTTGGCGATGTCGCACCGTTCACGCAGTCATGTATATGTGCGTTGAAATGCTCCAACGTCGAGCCAACACTGTGGACGGAGCTGTTCTGTCGGTTACGGCAATGCGGACTAGTTGGCGGTAAGCACGCGCTGTAGTCACATTGAGTGGTCCAGTACCTGCTCTTCACTGTGTCTGACCCTCTTCTGTCCACTGGTACCACACATGCATCACTGTCGTAACAGTGTGGCCTATAGGAGACGACGAACTCTTTTTCCACCAATCATTCTGCACCGTTAGAACTCACTCAGATCCTGGTATTGCATTCTTTGACGTCGAAAAAGCATACCGGCACTTCATTGGCCGCTTCAACTTCGATTGACGGATCTGCACTGATTGAAGGCTTCATAAAATTGACCTGGCCAGTAACACAAAAGAGGACGCTGTTGCACCTACGTGCACGCCATTTCTCTGCAATCTTAATCAATTATTATGGTTCTGTTGTTGTACACATCCTCCGATTTAGGAGTGATTCAGACCATTCCTTCTTGGTGTTGTAATTTACAGAAACAGTATATATATATATATATATACCATGGAATGGAGGTCTTAGCAAGCACTCCACATGTAAATCGTGTGGCATATACTGACGATACAGATTTTGTAATTCACTTTGTGGCAATTGCATTTATGAAGACGCTTTCATGTGCTGAATTGTGCAAATTACAGAACCATTAAATTGCAGGCATTCACTAGCATTAGGCGCTGCTGATTGTAACTATGTCTTAACCCGGTTTATGTACGGCGTCTGTCGAAACGGTGGAATTCTGCTAACGTAAGAGGGGAATCTGGAGGATAAAAACCAAAGAGAGATACATGATATTTCAATAAAAATCCGGCTACAACTTCAACCGTTTCCTTCATCTGCGGTGTAGAATCTTTTTCGTGAATGTCAGCTTCATACTTTGCTTTTTCGTGAGATCATGCCAACTGTCGTTTTAAAAATTTAGTTTTATAAAAATAAAATTTGAGATACCTCATTTAAATCTGAGAGAATAGAATTTTTATAAAGCACTTACGTCTGGTTAAGATCATTATAAGTGGCAGAGGATTAGGGGCAAGCAGTGGGAAGGAATCCGGCCATGGTGTATATAAAGCAACCATCCTGGCATACGCCTCGAGCTATTTCGGAAAAAAAAAAAAAAAAAAAAAAAAATAGAAAACCGAAATGTGGATAGCTTGACAGGGAATCGAATCTGCGGCATCCCGAATGTCAGACCTGAGCATAAGGAGAGAATAGAGCTGCATCACAAGCATTACCAGAGCCTCCAACCAGAGGTTTGTGTAACTGATACTTTCAGATTACTTAAAATTTGAAGATAGATAAATCTGACAATATGTTTGGTTTTGAGAAACTGGGAAATAAACAACACAGTTCTCCGTTACGCTTAAGAAATGCCTGTTCAACGCCATAAATGGATGTGGTAAGTGCGTAAATAATTTATAGCATAGATGGAAGATAATCTGGTGCCGTTATCGCGCACGGTTGGTGTTATGTGTTATGATTTATCTCCAAAGAAATATCGCTTAATGATAGAGTGTATTTAAGAGAAGTAGGTGGGCGATAAACCATGTTATGTTCCTCTACCCACTCGCTCTCGTTAGACAAAATTAACTGATACAGCCGACTGCAATGGTACTTTGGGTGGCCAGGTATACCTGACTGTAACGCCTCGTACATACAAAAGCGGATATTAAGACAAAAGCAGATATTAAGACAAACAGCAAGTGTGTTTCTTTACCGTTTCGTTTCAATCATCTTGCGCAATTACAAACACGCAAAGTACAGTGGATTACAAACAGTGCCAACTTGTGCCAGTTACACAAGTTTATTCAAGGCTGTTTTGGAACTGTGACCAAAAATTTCGTGGAACAGATCTCTTTTTTTTGTGTGTAGTGTGGAGGAAGGGTTTTAAAAGAAAAACAGCTAAGAATTCGTATTAACAAATAAACTCAAAACTGGGGCTATGCTGCATTCACAAGTTTTTATCCCCGAGGGCGGTTTAGCGTACTATTTACAAGAAAGATCTTTTTTCCGTCTTGTAACATTTTATGATTTTCACAATCTTAATGGTTAAGTTAGTTCAAATACTTCATGGGTTCTTGTGCGTCAGCCATTATCTTGTATTACAAACGTTTCGATTCCCATATGGGATATTCGTCAGGAGAATTATCCAAGTTTCTTACATGAAACTTTTTGGGCGGGTATCGTGTCTTTTGCAGATACAGCCAGCAGGAAGAAAATTCCCCTGAACACGGTCCCATGTGGGATACCGAAATGTTGTTAACAGAAGAAAAGAGTTGATGCTGCACAAACCCATAAAGTATTTCAATCAAAATTATTGTTATTTTTTAAAAATGTTATTAGGTCTTGGTTACTATTCAACCAAGTGTTACTGTTCGGAACTCCGTTCTGGAAGGTATAAGTTCGACTACCACTCTGACCATTTAGAGTGCGGTTTTCCATGGTTTCCTAAAGCCACTTCAGTAGAATTCCGGTACGGTTCCTTCAGTAAATCGAGCGTGCTGAGATAGTCCTCGCATTCGGCAGGACGCCGGTTTGAATTTCTGTCCGGCCATTTAGATTTCGATTTTCATGGTTTCCAGAATTCACTCCAGGAGAATGTTGGAATGTTCCTTCAAAAGGTCATGGCCGAAATCCTTCCCGTTCCTTGTCCCCGGTCCTTTCCCGCCTCTAATAACCTAAGATCTTGGCGAGGCGTAAAGCTGTAAACCTAGTCCTCAAGAAGCTTTCGACGATTTCGTTCCCGTTCTTGTTTTTTATTGTTTTACGCCTCGTCGACGGCTAACGACACATTACCTTTACAACTAGTTCGTAAGATTTCACATAACCTCTTTTTTTTTTTTTTGCTGTTGTCAGTCTTTAGACTGGTTTGATGCAATCCTCCATCCCTTCCTATCCTGTGCTAACCTCTTCATTTCTACATACCCCCTACAACCCACGTCCTCAATTATCTGCTTCATATATTCTAATCTCTGTCTTCCTCTACAGTTCTTACCTTCCACTGTTCCCTCCACTAACAAATTAACCAATCCAGCATGTCTCAAAATATGACCTACCAGCCTGTCTCTTCTTCCTGTAAGCTTCTTCCATAAACTTCTTTTCTCACCCATCATTTCCAATCATTTCTTACTTTGTCTGTCCACCTAATTTTCAGCATTCTTCTGTAGCACCACATTTCAAATGCTTCAAGTTTCTTTCTTTCCGGTATTCCTAAAGTCCATGTTTCGCTGCCGTAAAGTGCTGTGCTCCACACATAGAGTTTTAAGAAGTTCTTTCTGATTCCTAGATCAATATTTGAAACTAAAAGGTTTCTCTTTTTGATGAAGGCTCTTTTTGCTAGAGCTATTCTGCTTTTAACATCATTCCTGCTTCGGCCATCGGTTGTAATTTTGCTTCCCCTTATGTAAGTGTATAATTTTATGAAAACTTTCACCAGAATCGAAGCAATAACGTGGTTGTAGGTATACATGTTTTTTTACTTATGGCTTTACGCATCGTCGACGTCTAAGGTCATAAGAGGTGGGATGGGACTGTGGACAAGGAACGGGAAGGAATTCGGCCATGACCTTTTTGAAGGAAGCATCCCGGCATTCGCCTGGAGTGATTTGGGGAAGCCATGGAAAACTCAAATCTGTATGCCCGGACGGGGATTCGAACCCGCGTCCTCCCGAATGCGAGGCCAGAACGTTAACCATTCACCCACCACTCTCGGTCCGTTCCCGTTCCTGGTTGTAAAGACCTGGTCGAAGGATAAAAGTTTTTTAAAAATTTACTTTTGTTGCTGTACCCACAACTGTTCAGATTTTGCTTCTTGGTATGAATGTTATCAAGGTAAATGTATAACAATTGGAACACTTAGGAAATAAATTTGTTGGGTGCTAACGATCGGATGACAGATCTCTAAGTTAATCCGCATTCCTCCCCTGTCGTTGCAGGACATACAGTTGTGAATTTAATCCCTAGCACGGACCGTTTATAGTGTACTTGACATACATGAAACAAGCTTTACCGGAGCAGAAGGTCATGTTAAGCACCATTAAATATTCCAGGTAAGATCAGAATTCGAACCCGGCACCTTAACGTTAAGATGCCAGAATCAAAGGAAACTAAATTATGTGTAAGTATTAATAGCAGAAAGTGGGATGTCAAATTCAGGTTTTTACCACCTGAATGAAGGTTTTTAAACAGGTAAATTAATTCATGTGGCGATTTTTGAGCTGGGGTACACACAGATTAATTTTCTACCAAATTATCACGGTTGTGCAACATTTCACTACCAGTTTTACTAGCTACCCTTTCAAATGGTTTATGAGCTGTCTAACTGTGGGATTATAGATAATTGTCGACTGAAAAGCATATGGAAATACAGTTTCGTTATGTGTACGACGCTTTGATTTAAATGATGCATGCCTCTTAGGTTCTTTGCAGCTGATGCAGCTTTACTACCACGCGGGGTGAATGGCTTGTGCAATTCCGCCCACGGTGACGTGTTTTTAATGGATTCTTGCTTCTGCCTGTGATTCACCAGTAATGCTGGATTACAAAGAGGAGAGAAATGCCATGTAATCTCGTCCGAAAATGGAAACTGAATTGAAAAATGGGTGCACCCAGTTTCGTGAATCATTCATTACCATTTATCTTGCTTAGAACCCACATCAGCGTGAAGGGTAGATATTTGAAATCGTATGCTGAAGTTCACAGAATAACAAACAGAGGAGCAAATTTATGAAGTCACATTACACGAGGCTAAATGCGCTTTGTTTATGTATGGAGAAATGTTTCACACAGTGCAGCTTTCTGCTTTGTGAATAGTTACTTTCTCGCTTAATTATCTTACACCTTGCGCGATGTTCTAGACTACCACTGTACTTAATAACCTCTTGATTTCACTGTTAAAGTTACGGCATTATGTTGTTGGTTAATTAGTTTGCAGAATTGCGGTGCATTTTTTAAGCTCATTCGTTATCACCTTCAACCACAGCGTTCAAATACTTCAAAAAGGGAATGTATCTATTCTTCGATTTGAGCTTCAGGAAATAATAACTGTGTATAGTGTTTTTTTAAGTTAAAAAATAATTTTTACTCAGGGCTTTGCGCCTAGTCGACGTCAAGGACATTACCGGGGGGCGAAGGACTGGGGAGAAGGAATTTGGCAGTGGCCTTTTGAAAGAACAATCGTGGCATTCGCCTACAGTGATTTGGGAAAACTTTGGAAAACCAAAATCTGGATGGCCAGACAAGGTTTCGAATCCATGTTCTCCGGAATGCGAGGCCAGAGGATTGTCGCTAAGCACCAAGTTCAGTTTCTCTCTTCGCTTTATTTTCCAGAAACACCGTTCTTCTTCCTGGTACATCTCTTACTGGAGGCTGGTTGGTGCATCAAAACGCAAAATATCTATTGCTGTGCTATTAACCAATTGCACATCTCCAAGCCATGAACTCTTTGTTCTCGCAACAAATTGTTTTCCTTGTATTTTACAGTGAATGACGAGGTATGATACATAGTATCTTCCGCCTCTCGGAATACGTTCCATATACTGCGTTCTCGTCTTTCAGTTGAAAGCAGTATTTTTTTGTGTGCTATTAAGAACCTTCTTATTTGAACACCTTTGCATCCAGTACGCAACATATGACTGTATAAACACATAACTAAGGCTTTAAATATCATTTCGATATTAGCATCTAGAGAGTCCAACTTTCACATCTGTTGAAGATTAGAGAATACTATCACTACTATCAAATATATTTAGAGTATGCATTTTTCGAGATTTCACCGACTACGAAGTGTGTATAAGCGTTTGTTTGCGATACACAACGTTACAAGCTTAATTTCTTCTATAAAGCGAAATTCATTGAGAACTTTCCTTGATAATGAAGGGAGAAATCAAATTTTAAAAAAATAGGGAAGTCATTAGCGTCGAGATAGGAACTGGAATAAAAGAGCCATGGTATTAATGCAAGAAACAACGCGGCATTTGGGAAAACATGGAAAAACCGAAGTCTCCGTCTTAATGCTAACCCGTCAGGTTCTTTGTATTAATTACTGTTACACTGTTCTTGGGAGCAGTAACGCTCGGGAGGATGTCGGTTGAAATCCCATTTCGATGTTTCATAGTTGCCCGAAATAATTCCAGGCGACTGCCGCGATGGTTTCTTCAAAAGACAATTGCCGAATTCCTTCCCCTTTCTTACCTCCCTTCTTTTCCCGCTTCGAATGATTTCCATCTGATTTTTTTTTTTATTGCTTTATGCCTCGTTGACGGCTATGGTCATTAGAGGCGGGATGGGACTGGGGACAAGGAACGGGAAGGAATTCGGCCATGGCGTTTTTGAACTAAGCATCCCAGCATTCGCCTGGAGTGGTTTGGGGAAACCATGGAAAACCCAAATATGGATGCCCTAACGGGGATTCGAACCCGCGTCCTCCCGAATGCGAGGCCAGAACGTTAACCATTCACCCACCACTCTCGGTCTTTCCTGCCTCTAACGACGTCGACGAGATGTAAAGCCAGAAGCAAAAAAAAAAAAAAAATGCTGTTACAGACTATCGAAAATCGCCATCAGTGGCTAGGAATTCATTCTACAACGTAATGAAACTGTTTACTTAAAAAAAAAAAATCGTATAATTTCGAGTGAAACTCATTGCGTAAACACTTTTCCTGGTCTATAACAGCGATTAAACAAACAGTGTATGGCATTATTGTTAGAAGGTCTGCCTAGGTGAAAGTGTTTCTATTTGCTGCACAATTAGCCACTGTCATGGCTACCAGACTTAGGCTTCTAACCCTATCGGGTGAAGGGGACCAAAAGTTTTACGAAGAATCCTAACCATGGAGTACTACAATACAACATGAACAAAAAAAATCTTTGGTTTCAGAACCAGGGTCTCTCTCGATACGCTGCAAGGAATCTTACCCACTGAGCAACCAGATAGGTATATCTCGTACTTTAAGCCAAACAACTTTGATGTATCTTTCTTTGTTGCAGTCGTTCACACCGTCAATTAGCAGAACAGGTTTTGTACCATTGCGTGCAATTGTTAAGTTTAAGAACAATGCACGATAAACACAATGCTTAATTAAAATCACGCCTCGCATTCGGGAGGACGCGGGTTCGAATCCCCGTCCGGGCATCCAGATTTGGGTTTTCCATGGTTTCCCCAAATCATTCCTGGGGAATGCCGGGATGCTTCCTTCAAAAAGGCCATTGCCAAATTCCTTCCCGTTCCTTGTCTCCATCCCCATCCTACCCCTAATGACCTTAGCCGTCGACAAGGCATAAAGCAGTAAAAAAATTAAAATCACTGATGCACTAAATCGGACTCGAACTGGTGACGAGCAGCGCTTAAAACTATGGCATTAGCTCTTCACCACCGAGGCCGGGAATTATCTTTTGTTTAATTAAATTTTACTATGCGATATCTTATCAGTCTGTTATTCGAACTGTGTACTTATTTTTTCCTTCCAGAATAGTGAGTAGGAAACGCCTAAACTGATTCTTTATTTTCTGCGAACAACTACGAAATTGGACCATTTATTCTACTTTTGGCTTACACACACACACACACACACACACACACACACACACACACACACACACACAAACAACAACAACACAAACAACAACAACAACACACACACAACAACAACAACAGATCTGAGTTCCATACACGGTGTCCGTGCTTAGGCGGTTACGGTAGCAACTTCCGGCGGAAATTTAATTTGGATAATTTCATGTTTCTTTCCATAGTATGGATAGTGTTTTGAGTTCCTAATATGTGTGGATGACTGATACTTTACCGTTGTTTGTTCTATGAATGAAGATAAAATCAGGGAGAGGGTGTACCGCAGTACTAGCTTATTCCGGAAGGCACCTAGGATAGTGCCAAAACCCACTTCTCCATCACCATCAACAGGTGGACTGGTGGCCCAGTGACTAAGGCTAACCCGGTTAGAATCCCTGTCTCGGCGGGGATTTTAATAGGCCCTTTGGCACAATTTGCTGTGTAATGTGAAGTACTCCAGAAAGCTTCCGTGGTTTGAATTCACGTTAAACTGTAGGTCCTCTTTACCGGGCTAGGTTGGGTAAGATAGAAAGGAACAGGCCAGCCTACCTCCAATAACAGGCCAAGTGTGTCTCCTTCGGGATGGCCCAACCAATCTTCAGGTTGATTACCTAGCTTAGCTGTGTCGAATGCCCTCACTCCATAGACTCTGTAGAGGAGTTAGGGAAATAATACATTACTTTGCCACACACTCTAGTGATTAGTAATTGCAGATCACATCCGCTTCTGTATTACTGGTCACCACAAAAATATTACAAATTTATTCACCATCTCAGCCCGAACCAGTAATGGCAGACACCCTTACATTGTCTTATAAATTTTGACCACGAGATGGCATCTTGTTTTGCGTAACTTTTACCAGCACCATCAATAAGATTTTTTTACTTGCGGATTTGCAGGTCGTCGACGACGAGGTCATTAAAGCCGGCCAAGGATTATGAACAAGGATCTGACCATGTAATTTCGAGGGAACCCTCGCAACATTCGCTATGAGTGATTTCGGGAAAACCATGAAAAACTGAAGTCAGACTTGATGCATCGGGAATTGAACTCTAATCCTTCCGAATGCCATTGTCATTATCAGTAAACTCCAGTAACTGCTACGTGTGGCTTTTTCCCGTAAAACTGATTTGGATTCTTTACTATGCTTGATTCATATAGCCTGTAATCTGGAACAACGTATAATACAATTGATTAAACTGAATAACCAGTTTAAGGATTTGTTTGCGGTGTTCCTCGGTTCGGTGACATGTAGAATTTTCTCACTATCTGTATTTGAGGCAGCAATAGCTCGTCTCTTGCGCTTATCTCCAATCGGTCTGTTATCTGAGAAGCGTCATCTAGTATTTCCTGTATTAAGTGGAGTCTGTTCCGTACTATCTCTTTCTGGCCTTAAAAGAGTAAATAATATTCTTTATTGATGTTGAGCGCAAATACCAATACGTAACACTTTCACTTAATCCAGCATATCCTTTGGCAGTACGACATGTTATATTTTATTCAGTTTTTAATTGGAGACTAAAGCTTATGTAATTCAATAAACAGTGATGAATAGTTTTCTGGATTAATACTGCTTCTATTAAATATAGAACGTTCCTTTTCTGTTTTTAATGATTCTCTGGGTGTTTTGTGACTAAACTACTCATCTCAGCTCCACATTGAAATTCCGTCTTGAAGAGAACATTTAGATACAGTTCTTGTAATTGTTTTCGCATCTCTGGTTGAAATGTGGTTTTACAACGAAACACTTCCATACCTCTTTTCTCCATTACTGCTTTTATTTGATCTATCCAGAGTAGTTATGATCTTCCTATCATATATTTCGTTTCCATTTAGGTAATTTTCCACTTATTCGTATGGTTATACCAGCTTAATAGCATCCTCTTACAGTAGCAGGTGACCCAACCGTCGATTTGAATATATTTTTTTAGTACTTTTGTGTATATTCTTACTCCAGAGAGTTTGATTTACATACAAAATTACTTTCTTTACCTATTTAATTTACGATGCTTCTTTCATTTGTATCGTCCACTGTAAAAGGGCTTTATAGAAGTTATTGTTATAATAATCTAATCATCCAGAGTTAGATCATCTTCAGATTCAAAACTTTTTTCGATGTTTTGAGATTTACAGGTATTAGATACTATATTCTTCCACAAATTTTCTATTAACGATGTATCATGTTGTTCTGCAAGAACATCTTGATTCGTTGTGTACAATAATGTATAGAAATTATTTCTCCAATTTGGAATATCGATACTATTACATTTTATAGTCCCTTACTTAATAGCTGAACTCTAGTATAATACAAAATGCATTGGGGAGAAGCAGAATCCATGTATAATTCCCTTGTTTACACAAAAGCGGTCAATCATTCCATTTGGCATATAGCTGATTACGTATTCGTAAAATCTTTTAAATGTTTTTATACAGTTTAACTTGAGTAGATTTTGTCCCTTTATTCTATACCAGGGTTTATCAACTGATGTTATGCCCTTTTGAAGGCATTAAATTACATCTAAATGGCTTCATTAATTGCTGCAGGCTGTTTTTTTTTCTGACCCAGTTCCATTCTGATATAAGTTCAAACCATGGTAGATAGAGCAGTTTTTTTCCTCATTTCTTAAATATAAGCTGTATAAACCTAATTTCACTTTGTAATAGGTTTACACTTCAAGCACCTTTTATGACTGAATAACGTTCCTGAAGTAAACCGTTTCAGAGGAATACCCCTGCGATTAGATTTTTTTTTTATGTTTCTTGGACACTGTTTTGAAGTTAAACATTCAAATTCCGTATTCTTTCGAATAACGTTTTATCAATTGGACCATTCATCATCTGTTACACTTATATCTGATTTTATAGTATTCCAAGCTATTCTTGATTTTGATCTTGCTATTAGGATATTTGTTTTTCTAAATTTTTTCCTCCAAATATACATTTTTCAAGTAATATACTTTTTCTTTATCTGAAAAGAAATTAAAACTTGTTTCCTTATTTATCTGCTTCAGGTACTCTAATACATACCTTCCTGCGTGTGGTGGGTGAGCGGTAGAGCTCGGGCCTTGTATTCGGCAAGACGCGGGTTCGAAACCCCTTCCGGCAATTCAGATTTCGATTTTCAATCGTTCCCTCGATGGGCCATGGCCGAATTCCTTCCCGTTCATTGCCCACAATCCTCTTTCACAGCTAATGACCTAATAAGGCGTAAAGCCTGAAGCGATAAAAATAAACCTTTGCTGTGTATCTCTCTCTATCTTCTGTGGAACCATTGTTTTTTAAATATACCAATTCTGTTGATGAGAATTTTTTTTACTATCATTTATCTTCTTTTTCAAATTTTTTTTTTTTTTTACAAACTGCTTTGTTCGCCTATTATTTCAGAAACGTCAGTTTTGTATTTAGGCCTACTTTATCGTTTCACTTAAAATTCAGATCATCCTATAAGGACAAAGTTCAGTTGTTTGTGTAGTCTGCTTTCTGTTCTTCGCAGCTTTGAAGCAGATTTATAAAGTTCTTCTTGATACTTCGGCCAATGTTTCATATCAAAACGTGTTCTTCTAGAAAATGCTTCAAGATGGCTTTAAAATATTTGTACAAGAGATTCGCCTTAATCTTCACTGCAACTTTTTCCTGATGAAATGAAATCAGATCTGCAGTGAACAATAGATGTGGTGGAGGCTATACCCACCACACAGGCAGCGTTCCCTCTGTTCAAATTGAATTATCACTTCGAACTCCCGATGTACTTTTTCAGAAATCGTACGATGTGTTATGAAGTGTTTGCTGTGGTAACAGTTAACGCTAAGCACTTAACTATCTCTTAGCTCTGGATTCCAACAGAAAATTTAATTTGCACAGTTCATCTCAAATCTCTAGTCTAGTAATTTTAACTAAATATTCATATTTGTGTTTGCTGCCTTTCTCCTATTTCAACGCATAATTAGATTATCTTAATCCTTTCAATCCATGTTACATTTCGTACCGCGCGTGGTGGGTGAACGGTTAACGTTCTGGCCTCGCATTCGGGAGGACGCGGGTTCGAATCCCCGTCCGGGCATCCAGATTTGGGTTGTCCATGGTTTCCCCAAATCACTCCAGGCAAATGCCGGGATGCTTCCTTCAAAAAGGCCATGGCCGGATTGCTTCCCGTTCCTTGTCCCCAGTCCCATCCCGCCTCTAATGACCTTAGCCGTCGACGAGGCGTAAAGCAAAAAAAAAATAATTTCGAAAACATGAATAATATGTTCAGCGTGTATAATACAACATAGTCAATAAATATATACGCTACTCATATGATACGAGCTTTCGTTGGTATAGATGCAAACTGTAACTTGAAGCGTTTTTTTCTGTACAAGATGCAACTTTACTCGGCTGTATTATTCCGTGGTGTATCGGAATCAATCATACGTTTGCCCAATCAGAGTTTACGGAAATTTATTTTCTAGGCTTATATTTCAATTTCTATCTCCTCAAGAAAACGAGAAACTACAGATCATCTGCAGTAAGGTTTTGTGGTTACTGAAAAATCAACTTTGTAGTACCTATTAATTCTGACCAAAATTTTAATCCTGAGGCAAAATAATTCTTGGGATTTTACGAAATCGGGCTTGAATTCGTTGCTAACAGATAGACTGCAAATATTTGATGACCAAAGAAATAACTCAGAGCCTTGGTCAGAAGTCAGCATAACCGCTGTATAACAATTAATAGTACATCGGGTATTACTGACTTCAATTTTTCTTTACTTTAGCTTAAAAGGAGCTGCGTAGGTGAATTTATTTGTACGAGAAATTTTGGTTCATATCCCGAGATACAAAATGAATAAAATGTAAAAACACACTGTTTTAAATATCTTCACAACCGTGGCAGTTTAAAATTCTCATAACTCTTCGGAATAGATATTTCTGATGCTGTTAATAAGCATTCGGCTACACCAATAAGCAACTAAAAATAAGCGAAATTATCTTGCTCGAGCACTGGAACTGCAAACATGAAACGTTTATTTACGCATGTGGAAAATTAATAGTTAATCGGAAGTTTTTTTTAAAACAAAATGGTTTCAGTGACTGAGCTGTGGTTGCAGCACCGAAAAATATTTATTTATTCCATACTTATAGTTGTGGAGCGGTCTAGGGGCTCAGTGGTTGTGGTGTCTGACTGGAGATCGAAAAGGTTCCCGGTTCAAATCCGTGTCTCAGCGAGGATTTTCATACGCACTTAACCCGACCTTCACCTCTGGCACAGTTTGCTGTGTGATGTGAAGTACGCTAGAAAGCTTCGTATTCCCCCTTAAACAGTAGGGTTAGGTTAGATAAGAAGGAAAAGAGCTGGCCACCTCTACCTCCAATGCAGCAAACCGCTTAGATTATTTAGCGGAGTCTCCTAGCACCGTATAAACATTATCCAGACAGCACAGGGAGCAGGCAGTCCAATGAACCAGTGGTCTACACCTGAAGTAGAGCCATGGGCTGATTGTATGTATGTGTATGTACAACATCCATCGTACAGATAACGCTCTGTTTCACGTCTAACAGTGAATACTGACATTAAAAAAAAAAATGTTTCGTATGTTCTGAGCTGTCTGCGCAGTGTTGGTACTTTTTTTTTAGGAGAATGGGAGCACTACACGTATAAATCCGTACACGTCTGATGTTTTTTTGTCCTCGCATCACGCAGAAGCAGCGTAAACGATCTGAATGGGGTTTTCACAGTTTAGGTATCTTAATAACTGCGATAT
This sequence comes from Vandiemenella viatica, assembly GCA_031002005.1. NCBI lineage: Eukaryota > Metazoa > Arthropoda > Insecta > Orthoptera > Morabidae > Vandiemenella > Vandiemenella viatica. Next base: position 224,868,088 of record CM061921.1, on the reverse strand, counting down.
GTCTTACGACTTCGTAAATGGTGGACGGAGCCGTAAAGTCGCCAAAGATCACACTGCATCTAAGATGAACACTCCTTTGATAAACTGAAGAGACAGGTGCCATCAAAGAAAAACATGACACTTTTAATTCTACTAATATTGACTTTGTAACTTTAGTTATCTATTAACATGGTAGTCATGAAAGCAATTCAGTTATTAAAAATAAATTCACCTGCTGACAGTAGTAATATCATCAGTAACATGGCTGTCGTGAAGTAAATTTAAATTATTAAAAACTAAATTCATCATCCACAAAACTGTCATTTATTCATGTCTATTCGGGAGGACGCAGGTTCGAATCCCCTTGCGGCCAGTCAGATTTTGCCTTTCCATGGTTTCTCGCAATCACTCCAAGCGAATACTGAGATGGTTCCGTCGAACTGCCAGGGCCGAATTCCTTCCTGTTCCTTAGCCCAAGTCCTTTTCCACCTCTAATGGCCTCCATGTCGACGAGGAGTAAATCATTACAAAAAAAACTATTATTTTAATAAAAATTTGAAAACTTATATATATTTGATGTTCATTTCAGCAGTACAATGCCTGCGGTTAGGTGTTCAGTATGTGGGTAATATAAGGTGCTAAAAGTAATAAAAATGAGTAAACAGCAAGTAATGCGCTATGAGCATATTACAACGCGTTGATATTAGTTACTAGGGTTCTCGGTTCGAGTCTTCCCAAGGGCATCGATGCTTCTAATTAAAAATTCTACTTTTTGTGTGTTGCTGCTGTGGTACACGTTTCACAAGAAAAATTATTCAAGCATATTAAATTGTCGGAACGACCAGCTGCGTTTTTGTGTTCTATTCATTGTTTAAAAATAAGCCCACGATTGGTTCATGCTTCTAAAGTAAAAGAATCTAGATCAGCCTCAGGCGTAAGTATTCCGTATACCTTGAATGTGTTTACTGTTAGAGTTGAGCATATTTTCGATGATACAGAATACATGTAACGTTGGGACAAAGCTTTCGAGGTGCCAACCCGGCCTACAGTACTCGACTATCTTATAACCGTAACCAAGTTGTTGATATGTTATGACACAGATTTAAGAAGTTATGTGCGTGTGATTAGTATTGAGATATTATCTTCTTTTTTTACTTTGAGCATTACGCCTCGTTGACGTCGATGTCGTTTGAGGTGGGAGGGGACAGTAAGGAATCCGGCCAGAGCTTTTTGTAGGAACCATCCCGGCATTTGCCTGGAGTGATTTAGGGAAACCATGGAAAATCGAAATCAGAATAGTCAGACGGGTGTTTTGAACCCACGTCCTCTAAAATGCAAGGCCTGTGCGTCAACGCTCACCCACCACGCCCCGAGAGGCATTTGCGTTAACGTATGCGTTGTTATATCAAAAGTGAAAGTAATTTACGACACTACATCAAGAATTGAAATAAAACGAGTAATGACATTTGACTCATTGTAAATTTAAAACATGTCGCTCAAATGGTTTATAAAAATTATGTTTCCATTTCAAGAGAAAACTGTTACAGAATTAGAATTACAGATTCAGTGATGTTAATTTGTATGAAACCCGTTTGAAGCTTCCTATTTCGCCGCAGTGTATGCTATAAGCATTTCATTTTGTATTTTAGCCTCCGACCTTATTCTTTGTGTCGTTTCTGTTGAAAGGAATTAGCGAAGATAATATTAGACTGGAACTCAATCTTTAAGCTGGAAAATAGCTTCTCCCCGCTTCTCAATTAGGCACGATGTAACTTAAGCAACTAATTATAAAACTTTCATACATTCTCATCCGTTTAGTGTATTGTTTCGTACCAGCTTGTTTTCGTATTAGTTCTCCGCATGAATACTGCTGTTTCCATTCTTTGTATACGCAAATTCTTTACTTAATCGTTTAATGGACTGATCAAGGTTTTTTCCAATCTGTATTAGATTTGATTTTTTTATATATATAAATTTATTATGCTGTTATTTAGGCCATTATTATTTAGTTGCTATGATAACTGATTTTATAATGGCTCTCCCAACTTACAACTAAATGAAATCATTGTTTTGGCAAAGAGGTTTCAACCTCATTTAAGACTTCTCAAGTCCCCTAGGTAACATACACTGTATTTAGATTGTTAGTGATTGATACGTATATGTACAAAGATTATTGACTTACATTATTTTCTGTTTAGTTTGTTTAAAATAATAAGTATAGATTCGAATGTGTTCCACACCATCTTTATATTCCATTTTTTTAATCAAATACTTTCGTACAAGACAGACAATAAGAAAACGCAAGATTCTATATGAACGTAGTTCTTCACTTATACTGATCCCTTTAGAACTATTTGATTACATATTTTCTGTGTACAACTATTATTATGGCTCTCGGCAGTTGAAAAATTTGCAGAAACAGTGTTGTACAAAAAGTAGGAAAATTACTAGGAAACGTATATAACTAAGTTAATACAGAAACGTCTACAGAATTTGCAGAAACAGTGTTGTACAAAAAGTAGGAAAATTACTAGGAAACGTATATAACTAAGTTAATACAGAAACGTCTACAGTGTATTCTTACTATAAATTGTCTTTGTACGGAAGCATATTAAAAAAGTACGGTGGAATACAAAGCTAGTATGGAACAGAATCGAATCTATACGCACTAATGGTAAAAACGCTGTAATTAGTTAGTAATGTAAATCAACCTAATCTTTTTACAAAAATAAATCAGTGATAACTAATATATGTAAATGTAGCTTAGGGCACTGAAGATGTGTCAAATTAAGGCTATGTAAAGAATTTATTTAGTTGCAAGACGGAGAAACCATAATAAGCATAGCTGTAAATTTATTAATTGTCTAATAAAAAATCGCTGAGTTTATATAAGAAATTGTTACCTGAAAGAAGGTTTCACTATAATTAGCATCGTTGATGAACAAACATAAAGAATACGTTCCGAGGAGGCTCCATCGGAACATCAAATGCAGGAAGCAGCAACTCTTGAGATACCAAGATAAACAGAAAGACGGTTGTCGGCAAAAGTTGTGACGGGGAAATATTTCGCAGAAACATTCACACAGCCAACTCCACGTCTGGCATGTGCTACGTGACTTTTAGCTTACCAGCAGAAATACCAACCTGCAGTCAAAATATTTCTTCTTTAATAAAAAAGAAGACATAAAAAAATGACAACACAGCATGTCTGTGTAGAGGGTAGACGGTCTGTGCTGTTTCGCTGAACGCGTTAAGGTCCGCCGTATCTAGACTTCGAGAAGTTTCTGCCTGTTCTTGGACGGTGTTTTGTAACCGTATAGATGATTCCTCGGATGCTTCCCCACGAAAGGAATAACTAAGCACACACATTAGCGGAGTATTTGTGTATTTTCGCTTTTAACACATCTGTGCCTAAGTAAGTTAGTCTTTTATAAGAGCGGAGTATTTATGATTCTTGAGAAATATCTTATCTGGTAACTGTCCGAGAAAATTATATTAAATATGGTTTATTTTCTCCAAGACGTTAGTCTGAAAAATTTATACATGTAATATAATCGAAGCACATAATTAAAACCACCCATGCCCAAGTCATGCTCAAACGGGGTAGTACAGTGTGTTTCTACCGCACCCGCATTAACCATGAGCTATAAGGCAAATAATAATAAACATTTACTAACGAGCATTTGTATGCAGAGCCTTATTTTCCAGCTTAGTACTTCCTTTTCTCCTAAAACAATGAGTTTTTTTGTACTTTTATCTAGCCTATCGCTAGTTCAGTTAACAGAGGCGGCTCAAGGTCACTCCGATGCCCATGCGGAGGGTAGCCTTACCACCACCTACCTGGACACAATGGGGAGGGGAAGAAACAAGGGAAAGTGGGAGTGGTTAATTTAGGAGAATTAGTTTTCGAAACCCGATCTGAAAAGAAAAAAAAAATTGTTCCAAGGAAGCGCGGAAAGGCTACTTCGCACAGGCCATTTTCAGCTTTCGACACTTTCGTTTTTGCGGATCCGATGATAACGTGTTAATCTAATTGATGACGATAAGAAGAAATATGGTCATTTAACAGTTATTCATACTTTCTTTAAAATGTTCATGATGACAACAAAGTGGCTTAAAGAATATTGTTTCAAACGCTTGAGTTTCGCTGGGCAACATTGATGTCATTATAGAAGAAAGAAGATAGAGGGCAAGAAACTGGAAATATTTCGGTTATTGTTCTTTGATGTAACCATATCGGTTTTCACCTGGATCATGAAACCAAAATCAGTATGGCCGTACAGTGAACTGAACCTGCGTCCTATCAGATGTCAGACCAGTCTTATCCACCAGACTCGATCACAAGATTCTTATTGCTTTTTATTCGTCGCTGGGCTTCATTCCTAGATACAGACAAGTAATTGTAGATCTTTTTTGTTTCGACTGATAAAATTTCATATTTTTTCTTATTGTATAATATAAATTTTGAAAAAACAAGTTTTCGTACATAATTTTTCTTTGTTTACATCTTGAATTACCTTTCACGATAACGGATACAAACCACCGAGCGTGATGGGTGAACGGTTAACGTTCTGGTCTCGCATTCGGGAGGACACTGGTTCGATTCCCCGTCCGGGTACCCAGTTTGGGTTTTCCATGGTTTCCCCAGATCACTCCAGGCGAATGCTTCCTTCAAAAAGGCCATGGCCGAATTCCTTCCCCTTCCTTGTCCCCAGTCCCATCCCGCCTCTAATGACCTTAGCCGTCTACGAGGCGTAAAGCAATAAGTAAAAACAAAGGATAAAAACCAAAATAACCAAACGGTGAATTAGAACAACATACTCCCAACGACCAAACTCGAACCAGCAAAAAACTGAGCAGCGAACAGTGTAAAACCAGCTACAGAAATCGGTGACAAATTGTGGGACTGATATTGGTTTGAGCGACCAGCAGTATGTCCCCTCTCGTGTCTGACAGACAAGTGAAGCAGTAAATCTGCCGGTGCGGCGCTGTGTGCAGCAGATAGCCATTACGGATGTAACACGGGCATTTGCTTTCGCTGATTGGTTTCAGCTGGAAATGCGGTATTGCCACAGTCCCAGCGGTAGTGATGGGACCCTTCCAATAGTGCTCTGGTAGAATACAAGGAATAAGTTGACCTCAATGCGCGTTTTCAGGTAGAAGAAATGTATCCTAAGAACAGAACTACCGATATTTCGTTTACAGAAAAATAGTGATTGTAAAAGGATAGTACAACGCAGTCGTAATGCCAATTTCGAAATTCATAGAACAGTTTTTAATAAACCCGTAAATTCAGCAGCAGTCTTAATCATATGTATTATTTCGAGAAGATGTTTATTTCTGCCTTCATACTTAACCAAAACCGATAAATGAGGTATCATACTAAAGATTAAGTACTCCCGTTTGGTAGCATCACTAATAAAAAAAAATAAGAAATATATAGTAGCACCACATGTCACAGAAATTTTTATAAACTGTATGTGTTTTCTAGATTGAAGAACTTTGATATTTTTGTTCCTCTTACGGAAAAATTTCATCGTTTCTCATTGTTTCGTAAGAAGTTGTAAGTGTTTGGTACGTACCTATTTCAGTTGACAAATAAATAATTGACAAAAATTAGCATTTAATTCTTTTATCCTACTTAAATCACCAACCTCTCTATTCATCGTCAATCATTCCCAAAATTGGGTGGTTTGGATTCCACATTAAACTGTAGGTCCCATGCATCCGGCAGGATTGCCGGGCTAGGTTAAGATAGCTACGACAGGGGCGGAATGCGCAGCCAATAGAAACCCTGTCACCACGTCATTACGACCACACGAAATTATAAATTATTATTATTCCCAAAATTTTCCTACGAGCCACTTACTATTAATAAAATCGTTTGTTGTCATAATTTACCTCAGAATTCTATGCGATATACTACTTCACCTGATGAAGACAAAGAAGTAAGCTGTTGATACGTTGACCATAGTAGAGTAGATATGTCTGAACGCCTTTGAAAACTATCTAGAAGATTGATGAAGTCGTTTTTGGAGTGCGGACTATAACGCAGCATCATTTTGGTATGTTTACAACGTTTAGCCTCCAGCATGAGGCCATCTTCAAAGGATCGCCTCCTGTCTAGACATGCTACAGGAGTTTCAATTAGGCGTTCCACTAAAGATGATACCCAGCTAGGGACAACACTTTGGGAGAACCAGTGGACTGAGTCTAATGGGACCCAACAGGAGAATAATCATTGAAGATGATCCCAAAATTGAGCCAAAACGTTGGGAGAAGCAGCACAATAAGTTTCTGGTAATACTCAACAGGAGACGTTTTCCTGAAAACGGAATCCAGCATGGGCCGAAAGTTGGTGGAAGTAACAAAATGACATACATAGTTTCATAGCTTGCAAATTAGTTTTATCAGTACATCGGTGACTACGTCGAAATACTAATTGTCTATCCTAGTATTGAATGTACAGGTTTGCACCGTTCGTGAAACGGTAGATGTAAAGGTGATAGTCTGGTGACGAGCAAACGAATAAATGTATTCTTGTATCTGAACTCTACTGCCTGCGAAATTGGTTGAGACTGTATGTCAAGATTAGACATGTTCGCATTGATCGTTTGTGAGAACCGCCATTCTCAGAAACAGTAATATTACAACCTAATAGCGGTCTGGTTGCTCAGTGTTTAAGGGTCTGACTGGATATTGAAAGGTCCCCGATTCGACTCTCTGTCTCGGTGGGGATTTTCATAAGTCCTTCACCCCTCGTACAACTTGCTGTGTAATGGGAAGTATGTCAGAACGCTTCCGTGTTAAACTGTAGAACCCCTATATCTGGTAGGATTATCGGGTTGCCTAGGTGGCTAGAACAGGGACGGACTGTGTAACCAATAAACACTGTCGCCAGGTCATTACGACCACACGAGTTTACTATTTTTTACCACCTAATCGTTACAGGTTAGCACTTAGTTCCAAAAACGACACTAAGTTTCCTACGTCAAATACAAACGTATAATTGCTTATCATCACTAAATCTGAACATAATTTCCGATTTATCTTGTTAATTGATACATTTGTTCATAGTTTCTGAAAAAAATAAATCGTTTACCACATCAGTGATTATAAATAACATTTATCATCTCCCTATTCCTTAACATCCATTTATATACTCGTATTATTCTCTGTCGTATATGGTTTCACTCAATTCCAACAAGAAAATATTGGAGAAAATTGGGTTATTTACCAAAAAATGCTTTGTTTTAACTTAATGATGTCGGGTAGGTCATGGAATGAAGAATTTAAAGAGAATGTTTTCTCTCTTTGTATAATTTACATCGGTTTGTAATCCTTGTGGACGTTATATTTATTCCTAGTGTTATAGCTATGTATGTTGGCCATGAGACCGAAGTGTTCAGGACTTTCATCTACAAAAGACAGTAGGAAGTGTATGCACCGTGCTGAAATTATGCTATACGTAGATGTATAAATAGACTTCCGCTGGATTTAAGTGCCATTATTTAAAGAAATCCCAGCATGTGAGTGGTGTATAGTGAAACTACCGGGTGTTTCAAAAATGACCGTTGTATTTGAAAAATCAATAAAAAATAAACGGGCAGCGATAGAAATACACAGTTTGTTGCAATATGCTTGGGACAACAGTAAATTTTCAGGTAGACAAACTTTGGAAATTAGTTACAATTTTCAACAACAGATGGCGCTGCAGGTGATTTGAAAGATATAGAAGTAAACGCAGTCTGTGAGTTCGCCATTCTGTAAGTCGTCTTTCTTCTGTATGCGTGTGCTGTTCACAGATTGCAAGTTTACTGTGAAAAATTGGTTTTTTTCCTTAGAATAATCGTACTTTAGATTTTTACAGACTGCAGTGCCATCTGTTGTTGAAAATTGTAACTAATTTCGAAAGTTTGTCTGCCTGAAAATTTACTGTTGTCCCAAGCATATTGCAACAAACGTTGTATTTCTATCGCTGCCCATTTAGTTTTTATTGATTTTTCAAATATACCGGTCATTTTGGAAACATCCTGTAGATTCCACATTACGTGAGCCAGTATCTACCTAATGGCATGAGTGCTGAGCATTCGAACAACTCTTGCTGTTGGATACTGCAGTACGCTAATCCACTGGCATTTGGAGTGCAGTTGAGCATTTAATAAAAACAATCATAGTAAACATGAATAGCTCCCATCATCTGTTCATTGCGAATGGTTTGCGCTTGCCATTGGAAATATAATACGTCTGTACGTTACAATCTACAACAACCATCTACTTGTTCCTTAATCTAGTACACACATTACTATGAAAGACTTTTTTTTTTTTTTAATGGTTTTCGTCAGCTGAGACCATAGGGCCAGCTCAATGTGATTATTATAGCTTCTAGTGAATCAGTCGTCATTCAGTGTTTATATATTGGGTCTTCTAAGTATGGACACCACAGGACGGACAACACTTAACATCCATGCCCGCGGCCGGATTCGAACCGGCGACCTTCCGCACGCCGAGCTAGCACTACAGCCCCTAAGCTACCGAGGCCGGCCTATGTAAGACTTAGAGAAGAATTCAATAATATTAGACTGATTTTTCTGCAAACGAAGCTTTCACCTGAGCATTTATCTATACATTTCTATAGGACGATGTCCATAAATTCTAATAAAAGTGTCTTACATTATTACCGGTTTTCCACATCCAAGCCACCATTCTTCCTTTTCATTGACATCATTTTCTTGTGATCGTAGCTACGTGTATGTCTTCTCCCAAACCTTCTCCTGTGTCTATCACTCTTTCTCCTTCCAGTAGGTTCTGTCGATATATCTTTACTTTCGTTATGTAGGTACATAGATCGTTCAATAAGTCATGGCAGCAAAGTAATTTTTTCCGAGCAGGTGGCAACACTGTAAATCAAGTATATCGGTTCCAAAGCCTGACATATATGCTTTTCTTCCAGCTCCTGATAGGGCCCGTGAAATAACAGCAACCAGTACAGACAAACTAAAACTTGCGCAACCAGTTATAATTTTTGTTACGGAACAAAATGAACGCAGTGATGTACATTTCTAGCAAAGTACAAGAAAACTTAAGTTAACAGCGTTCTAATTAGGCACACAGGTTATCTGCAGCTCTTTGTCAACATTGGGGAACACCACCCGTTGTGTGTGTTTCCGAATTCCTTTCCCATTTTTCGTAAAGAGATGTGGATTTCCTGGATCGCAACCACGGAAGCTGTACGCAGACATCCATCACTGCTACTGTACATTACTGTGTTTATTTTGTTGATTGTGCTGTGATAAAACAATGATTTGTATATACCTAAATTTTCACTTCTCTTTGCCAGTAGCTGATATACCGCTACGCCCCTAACCCGACATGTCATAGACAGTTACATTCCTTTGGCTTTCAAATATGTATACTTGATTTCCAGTGTTGCCACCTTTACAGAAGAAATAATATGGTTGCAATGACTTAGGAAATGACCAGCATTACAATTGCAAGAGTTGGTTGGATATTCATTGAATTGTTACGGTCTCCAATCAAATGCAATAAATTGTGGTATGGGGGTCTAATGACACTGGGAAGCGGTCTGATGGCTCAGTGGTTAATCGTCTGACTGGAGATCGAAAGTTCCCCGGGTCGAATCCCTGTCTCGGCGGGGGTTTTCAAAGGCGCTTAACCCGACCTTCACCTCTGCCACAGCTAGCTGTGTAAAGTGAAGTACACCAGAACGCGCTTCTGTGGTTCGGATTTCACGTTAAACTGTAGGTCCCCTGTACACGACAGGATTGTCGGGTTATGTTAAGGCGGCTACGATAGCGGCGGAATGTGCAGCCAGTAAAAACCCTATCTCCAGGTCATTACGACCACACGGAATTATTATTATGACACTGGGAAGGGTTAAGGTGAACATTAGCATGTCAACAGTTTTCTAGAGATTCAGGGTCAGAAGTATTTGCTTTGAATCACTTCGGAGTAGGGGGAATCGATAGATTAACGGTAAAAAAAAACAATAGTATTTATGTGGTCGGAAAGATAATAGTTTTCTCACAAACATGGAATAAGTATCTTACGAAGACTCTTCATGAAGTGTGCAAGCTAAAACTCTTTCGTCAGCAGCTTTTATTGAAGTGGATAACGAGATTCACTGCAATTCATTGGTGTTCGGATTCGAGTATGCTAATGTCAATTTCTTAAAAATATCTTTGTTACGAAATTTTGGAAAAAATGTTTATTTGCGTGTAATCTTGTTGATGGTGAAAACATTTTCCATAAAGATGCGACGTAGTTTGAAATTAATGAATCACAGAAATTTTTAAGAGTTGGGAAACAACAGCTACGTATCCCGTAGCTTTTTCGCGTTAATTTTAGTGAATCTAGATTTGAAATACGCAACACTATCGTGTTAGGATAAGGAGCAGCGCTTTTTCAGGTTTGATACCGGCGTCTGTGTGGCTGCTGTATCATATCACTTTCCTGTCACAATATAACTATACGGGAAACGTGGTCACGATGAAAAAAAATCATAAAAACATGTATCTGCTGAAATATTAGCAATGAAGATTTTGAAGAAAAATGTCAACAGCTTACTCAAATCCAAATGCAAAAACATTTATCACACCACTTGTCCACTAGGCGGCTGCATCATTCCCTAGTAAAAATTTCGATGCCTTCTCAAATATTATTGATTTGCTGACCTTGAATGTATTACAAAAGTTCATTTTTCTTTATATATGTCAATCCCATTTACTTTGAAAGCGATCCGGTAACATGATTTTTGACCGTCACTATCTCAAATTACTGAAAGTTTATCTTAGCCCTTTAACACGATTTGCGTTTGAACGGGATGCCACCAAAATTCGCAGAAATAATTGGGAATCAAATTCCAGTCTTCCCTTGTAAGCCAGTGCCTCAGTGATTGTTTGGCCATACGCTGTGTATGTTAAGATGATTAATGAACACGTTTTCAGTGCTTTATTTGCTTGGGCTTTACGCCTCGTCGACAGCGAGGTCATTAGAGGCGGGATGGGATTGGGGCAAGGAACGGGAAGGAATTCGGCCATGGTCTTTCGAAGGAAGCATCCCGGCATTCGCCTGAAGTGATTTGGGGAAACCATAAAAAATCCAAATCTGGATGCCCGGACGGGGATTCGAAACCGCGTCCTCCCGAATGCGAGGCCAGACCGATAACCGTTCACCCACCAGGCTCGGCCTTTTCAGTGCTTTGCATGTGATGTCTGATGGAGGGTGAGGGAAAACCAGATGTCACTCTTTCGGAAATAAACCAAGGATACCGACAGGATTAAGTTACCGTCTGATGGATGAATCAACAACAACAATGTAGTATGCCGTCAATCGGCATTGCAGAGAAGTCTGGGTTTATACCAGGTCACTGCACCACAGTATGGTGTTTTAGGATTTGAGCAACTAGTATCGCATGGTGGAAACTTCTTTCACTTGCGGTAACCGAACCAACTTACCTCTGACTGTTTGCCAAGCACAGTACAAATTTTAGTGACCTGATCCACGATGGAGGACATTAATAATGTTAAAATGAAAAAAAGTTGTAATCCTCATAATAGTGATACGGCTGACACCATGGTAAATATAACATCTGGATATTGTGGGCCATTTCCTCAAATGCGGTAGGATCAATTTTTTATGAATAATTTTCTCACCAATGCAATTGAATTTGTTGTTTTTATTTTCCGTACGCGTTTCAATGTGCAAGAGCACTAAAATACAATAACCACTCAACATTCTCAGAACACCTGCTAGAGCATAATCAACAGCCCACAAATATAGCAAAAGACAATCAAATACTAACTATTAATAATAGCAAACTACTAACGTTTCAGGAAAACTACCACATTCAAAAATCACTGGCCGAAGAAAAGAACATAATAAATGAATACACCAACCTGACGGACTCAAGACTATACACAGTACTTAAAACAAAATACAAAACACAACCATCTACCACAAACAGAGACAGCCAATAATAATAATAATACACTAAACACACCGAACTAAGCACAGATACATATTTAAAAGCGCGTCGCCCACCGAATAAAAACAGAAGCCAAACGATAAACAAACCTGCAGCTCAGCGATGTACACTACACACTAAACAAATGCAAGCCATCAGAAATCAATATCTATAGTGCAGTGAAAGTGACACGAAATTACTCATAAAGATACAAAAAAAATACCTGTAATGTAAAATATTGCTATTACAGATACAACTGATACTGAAACACCGTACAATTACAAGCCAATATGAACATATAAAAATGTAAATAAGCTTATGTCTGTATATATCATAATTATCATGTGTAAATTGGAAGCTTATATATGTATATATCATAATTTTCTTGTGTAAATTGCAACATAGAACAAATTTAATTAACAGACAGAACCGCTGAAGATGCTTCAGAGAATGGGATGAAACGCGTACGGAAAATAGAAAAAAAATATTAAATCGCATTGGCGTGAAAATTATTCATAAAAAAATTGATGGTAAATTTAGTTTAACCAGGGGGAAACCCTTCACACGGGCAACGTGTGTGGCCACTGATAATTTTTTAAGCGCACACTGGTAACCACCTTGTAAGTTGTGACAGAAGGTACCTTTCTCGATAGTAAAATCCTGCTTTGCCCTTCTTCCACAACAGGTAATGGGGGATAAACACAATTATTAGAGCACACTCGCAGTAGAAAAAGGAATATCCCATCTCTGCCTATCATTAAAGTATGCTATTTATCTTTGCCCTCCGTTTTAATAATTCCAGCAATTACTTCAACAAAGTCAGTCAAAAATGAAGGAAATTTTTATTGTTATAATATAGTTTCTAAAGAAAGAATTACTTAAAAAACGAATACATACGTTTCATGTAAGCTTTCTCTGAATACTCTTTCCCGTTAGTTATCTTCTTTCAGAAAGCTTTGATCTGGTTCTAGGATCTGCTACAGAAAATAGACCGTAAATTTCAGATGCTCTTCTCCTTACATGAATTTATGCATTTAATCGTAGTAAACAAATAGCAACATGTAAATTTAAAAGAACGTAGCATATATCTCTGCCTCGCTTAACATGTTTTTTTATCCCTGCTCTTTGTATTTGTGTGCAGTTACTGCCTTCTAGCTGCCATCAAAGTTACACAACGATATAAGTGCAAATAAAACCAAATGCAGTTATTTAATTGAAATTTCCTGGTTATCCAAGCAGTGCTGTGGTGGCAGCCAGTGTACTGTATCTTCGGGCATTACCGAGACTCGCCGAAGGTGACCGAGTTATGCAGATCACGTCCAGCCTCCAGGTTCAACATATTCTATCAAATCGGGTTTTAGTGTTTTCAACTGTGTGAAACCGCTATTTATAGAATTAAGTACCTTCTGAGTGAAAAAGGGTACCCTTATGTATTGGCTCATGAATTTGTCCAACCGTCCTTCTGTCTTCTAAACCCTTAAATTTAAAAATTTGTAATTGCTCTCTGCTTTATTTCTTCCTATCCTTAACATGATTACAACTTAAAATTTCAAAATAGTGTGAGGGGAGAGTGAAAATAATTGTAAGAGATTTATTGGGCTGGTAGAAGAAAATATTATCTTTAAATACTCTCCGTGGAAACCATAAAAGAGTTTGCGGTTTTCGTGCTGTCATAATGTTGTCAATTACTTTGCGAAATTTAGTACTTAATCAGATGATTATATCAACAAAATACAGGGCGTTCGCCGGGAAACGCAACCCACTGTTAGCGCTACAAGGAAGAAACTGCTCCCGGCGAGCGAGCGCTCAGTTTCCGGCATTGTTCGACCGTCGGCCGCGGACTATTTCATAATAATTACGCTTCATAAACTTGTGTGCTAAGCATTTAAATGTGACGTAATTCATTAGCTTACCTTATAAAAGATGCTGGAAGTGTTGACCCTCTTGTGTAATGCACATTTCACATCTTCTGAACATATTTCGAGACACACGCTGCCCTAACTGACTTAATGATTTTTTGGGTGACTGTTCTAGTCGAAAAGCGATATCGTCAATTTTCTCCTCTGTGAGAATACGGTTAACCGACAGTCTCTTTTTGTTAAAAAGTGAACCCGTTTCTCTTACTTTTTTAACCAGACGCAGAATTGTTGATTTAGCTGGCAGTAAAGCGCCAGGAAATTCGCGACGAAATTTACTGCGACACTTTTTAAACGACTTCTTCTTCACATATGTATCGTAGAGAAATATTCTTTGTTGCAAACTGTAACGTACCATAATTTTACTCACACTCAAACACGGTACAGATTAATAAGAGTATGAAGCCCCAAACCAGCCAAACCGCAAAGAAACGTTTATTGACAACACTGATTAATAAGAGACTGAAGTCACAAACTATCTACAATGCAAAGAAACCGTTCTTAACAATGTAAGGGTCACTGCACTGCACTGTTGGGGCAGCGGAGATGTTAAACAGTGCGGTGATTCACGGTGCCGTGTGGCGGAAACTGCTGGCACTACTGACCGAGCAAGTTGCTGACGGCAACAGACTGGGAGGGTAGCGTTTTCCGGCGAACGCCCTGTATAATTTATATCAATCGATGTAGAATTTTATAAATCTGGTACGACGTGAAAATACTTTGAAAGCTATTATTATTTTTTTTTCAAGTTTACAATAATTTTTTTTTTCAACTTTGATTTATATTTACCATTTGAAAGACAGTTTATCAATGATATAATGAAATCTATTTAAAATACCATTTTACTGATTTTTTAAAAAAAAAGTTTATACATACTTTTAGTGAAATAAAATTTAAGCGGCACCTTTGTTGATATGGGAAGCTGTATTCCGATTTTAAAAGACTGTCACACTGTTGTCTGTCTGTGCAATACAAATTTAAAACGTCGTTGTCCATTTTCAACTTAAAGATAAAATCAATGCGATCCATGTGCTCCTTCTCAATTTCCGTCATAGCCCATCTTTGCACGTAGAAACTGAAATACAAATGCAGTGGAAATAACATGGTGACCACTTTCAGCTTTTTCTTTCGATATTGCTAGATACACACGGTATTAAACGCCGCCGTGGTAAAAATCAGCAAATTGAAATATTTGACCTGTCTGTAGTAATAATTATTGGGATCATATTCACAGATTGTCTTGCTCAATAGCAAAAAGAGAAATAGTTTTTAATAGTGGTATGGTGCTCATTCCTAATGAAATACCTACAGAGATTTATGGGTTAGCTGAAACTTTGAAGAGAACCCTGTTCGACTTTCGGTCCAACCAGATGGATATATATATATATTTTTTTACTTATTCCTTTAAGCCTCGTCGACGGCTAAGGTCATTAGAGGTGGGATGGGACTGGGGACAAGGAACGGGAAGGAATTCGGCCATGGCCTTTTTGAAGGAAGCATCCCGGCATTCGCCTGGAATGTTTTGGCGAAACCATAAAAAAAACCAAATCTGGATGCCCGGACGGGGATTCGAACCCGCGTCCTCCCGCATACGAGACCAGAACGTTAACCGTTCACCCACCACGCTAGGTTTTTGGTTTTCCATGGTAGTAGAATGTCTGCTTGGTTCCTTCGTAAAGGCAATGGCCAATTGTCTTCCCCTCCTTGACACAATATCTTCTCCAGGCACCAAAGACCCCTTTCCGTTTTCCAACTGTTTTGTTGCTTTATTTTTAAATCTCAGATTTCGATTAATTACATAACTGACATAAAATTTGAGTAAGTAAATGATCATAATTTAAAAATCGATCAAAAAATTGGAGTTAGGTAGTGGTTAAAGCTACTACCGCCACTGTTAATGTGAATACATCTTTACCTGACCAAATAGCCAACGACAAATCAATCTTTATTTTTGCTTAGAGCTTTACGCCTCATTGATGTCACTAGAGGCTGAATAGGACTGGCACAAGGAACAGGAAGGAAATTGGCCATGTCGTTTTGAAATAACCATCCCGGCATTCGCAAATAGTGATTTCGGGAAACCATGAAAACCAAAGTCTGGATGGCCGGGCGGAGAATCGAACCCGTGTCTACCCCGAACAAATTTTTTTTATAACTTTTTGTTTACGTATACAAGAAAATCTAGTAATCACTATTTAACTGCTACAAAATGTGTTTCAAGGTAGATTTGCAGAAGTAGAAAAGGCTTCAGTGTGTTCCTGCAGGAAGTGTAGGTCTCATAGGCTCCACTGCATCGGTGGTTCCTCCAAGATAGTTCCTCGTTTCTTTCTATGCTTTCTTGCTCAATCAGCAGAGCTGACACCTTTCCGACCTACGTTCCGCTGGTTCTGGTCCCACTTTCTTACAATTTACTTCGACATTTTCACTTTGAAAGTATCAAAATATTTCAGAGTGCCTCTCGTGGCTTTCTAAAGCCCTGCTTATTTGCACGACTAGCAAGACAACGCCTCTCAGCATTTTCTAGATTGTTTACTTCGATTGTACCTGCGTTCTGTATCCACTTTCTTAGTTCATACCAAATCATATTCATAGTATCGCAATTGCTCTAAATTATATATTATCAATCTGGAAATATTCTTAAATTATCCGCAGTAGTTAATTTTATACGAAACAATATTATTGTGGATGAAGTCACACTACAAACAAGGAACCTCAGCGTGTACTTATTCCCCGTTTCGGTATCTGACGAATCTGTCCTATCCCATGTCTCTCGGGGAAGCTGGAGAATATACTCGTTCCTTTCATGCTTTCTAAATCGATCGCCATTTGCCCCGTTGTTCTTTATTGCGTAATTTTTGAGTGCCATTAGTTGACAATAAGCAGTTTTTATGTCACTCATAATTTAGGGATGCTACTCAGTACATACCTGGTAACAGGCTGTCATTGGGGTCTGCCGACAGAAGTGGAAACTTAAAACTATGAATATCTCACGCAACACGTCAAACTTATAGCTTCAGATTTACTGTTAACATTAACATGTTGACGACGTAAACTCGTTTGAATTTATCCTTCCAAAAATCGCTGAACACGCCTAAAGAAGTTTTAACTTCAAAAGGAGTTTCTCCGATTGTGGATTCGTTCCCGTAACACTGCTTTGCTACTTCACCCACGGGGACCGTCAACGGCTGCTAACTTATAACATCCAATTCGAACGATTAATGCCAGATATATTTAAAAAAATAATAATAATTAATATACAGGGTGTCCAGAAAAGGACTCCCTGATTTCAAAATTAAATATCTCGAAAACAAAGATCGATAGAGGAATGCAGTAAACGGTATGTTTATTGTGACAGCTGTAAGAAGTGTATACAGCAGTGTGAAATAATAGTTACAAAAGCTGCTAACAGATGGCGCTGTAATCGCCATACGTAATGCGTAAATAGTGATCCGAAGCTCAGGGCGATCAGTTCCACCATTGAACATTTTGAAAACATTGTGATGTGATTGTTTGCAAAGATTGTTTTCATACGATTATTTCACTTATGTATGCTGATATGAGCGTACAGCGCCATCTGTTAGCAGCTTTTGTAACTATTATATCACACTGCTGTATACACTTCTTACAGCTGTCACAATAAACATACCGTTTACTGAATTCCTCTATCGATCTTTGTTTTCGAGATATTTAATTTTGAAATCAGGGAGTCCTTTTCTGGACACCCTGTACATTTATATTATTTATAAATGTTAATATTAATTTCAGTGACCTTAATTTTTAACATTATTTTCATCGTTTGAATCATCATTATCATTAATTTCAACAATACTAAGGTTATTCCACTATCTATCATTTAATTATATCCTAAAAAGCTTACAACAGGCTTATGGTAATTGAAGTAAGAAAAAATATACACATGTTCTAACTGAAATTTGGATGCTAATAAACCCTAATTTTGAAATAAAAGTCAATTTGCATGTTTGTTTGAATTGCAAAAATTTAATGATTTTTTCAATAAAAATTTGGATAATAGATGCTAATAAACTAACTTTGCATTAGTAACCATATTTTCAAAATTTAACAAACAAATCTAAAATTATTATAAAATTTTATAGAATTTATAAAATCCGTGGAAAAATTACTATGGAACAACTAGAAATTTGTTTTACCACGCTAGTAAGATAACTCCTAAGCTTATATGAAATACTCATTGCATGATGTATTGTAGAGGTTATATACGAAGAGCAAAAATGCAAAACTAGTTAAACCAACTTTTTCACTTTTTGAGAAATCACAAAAAAAAAACTGCTACACTAGAACTACTTCAAAATACATATATGTCCACAATATAAAATAATCTGGATTTAAATTGATTTGCACTATACAAGGGATATAAATTTTTATCAATTAAACTGGCTTACTATTTCTGGTAGGACATTGAATTAGTATATAGAAAGAAATTGAAATAAAAAAAGATGTAAAATAGTTGTAGTTGAAATCCATTATATTTCATGCACTGTCACTGCAGATTCTTCTATGACCGCACACATACAGTCCTCATGAGGCAAATCTGATGACTTGTTGGTATCATATCTGCATACAATTTTAATTCTATTTTCACTTCCCATTCATCACCATACACTTTCTTTAGCAGATCATGGATGTCCCTTATTTTCAATGGTGTAATCCCTCTGGAAGATGGTAATACTGGTTGTTTATTGCTGTTGTGATTCATTCGTTTCTTTAACAGCGACAAAGATTTTGTGCAGGTATCAATGAAAAAGTTTTCTTCGTTTCTAACAGTGATAGCAGGAGGCTTGCTACTATGTTCCTGCTCTCTTTGTATTATGATCCTCTTCGCTGCTTGAATTGATGGCAACTTCTCGTAGTTCTGTAGGGAACTGAATTTCCGGTCAAAAATCTGCCAATCTTTAGGATACACAAATACACCATAACAATGTTTTCTGGTATTGTTCAGCATGAATGATAGTGTCCATAGTTTTCAGGTCATGCTGTTGTCTCCAAAACTGTCTATCACGAGGTAAGAAACTGCGACCTCTTAAAGGGAAGAGCAATGTGACACTCTCTAATGAATTTGGTGTGTTGAACAAAAAATGCTGCACCATAGCAAGAACTATATTATTCTTATTCTGACCGCCGCACCCATCACTGGCCAAGATTATGTGTTTGATGTCCTTTTAACTTTCATCCGGCAGAATGATATTTTGCAAGTGATGATGAACAGCACTTGAAACTTCATTGGCTCCTCGTTCTGCTTGACTTTCTAGCCAAGTATACGAATAGTTTTTGTTTCTTGTGGTATTGCAGATAACAAAATTATATAATCCCAGTTGTCTTGAGTAGTGCAGGGCTCTGATTGGAAATGGTTTTAACTAGTTCTGTTCAAAACATGTGTCGGGATTTAAATCGGTTAGCTCAAAACACACATTTAAACCAGCTTTCAAACAGCAGGAAGTAATTTGTTTTGCACAAAACAGTGCATTTTCGATAAGTTTTATCTTTCTGAGTAGAAAACACTTCCTATCTCCAAAAAAGTTAAAAATTGACTTAACTTGTTATGCATTTTTGCTCTTCATATATAAACACGAGACCGGGATTTTAACAAGTGACCTTCCTCTCCCCGGTCACGCGCCTTAAGCAACTGAGCCACCAGAAAGCTGTTTAAGCGCAACACGTCATACGTATAGCTACAGATATACTGTCAACATTAGCATGTAGGTGATGCAAACTCATGAATTTACCCACCCAAATATCGCCCAACGCGCCTAAAGAAGTTTTCACTTCAAAAATCTAACTTAGTGCACAACCCAATGGTTGGTCGAATCTTCCAGAAGATGTTCCAGGCTATTGTACCAGAGGCAGAATGACCAATTCCTTTCCTCAGGGGCCTACAGTTTATCATGGAATCACAGCCATGGAACGTCCCGGCGTAGCTCATGTAATCAAATACAACTCCGAAATTCCTGCTCACCACGGGATTTGAACCAGCGACCTTAGAGATAAACTTTCGGAAGTAAGCACTTTAACCACCGCCCTACGAGACCACCTTCTTTTGAAGTATACGTGTGTTAAGTACTATCAAAATCGGATAAAAGCTGTGGGGTTGTATAAAGAACATTTAAAAAATTTAGGGGGGTGTTTATTTTTTTGGACAGAAACTTTTTCAGGCACTAACACAATAGCTCACCAAAGTTTCATCGCAGTCAGATGAATGAATTAGGAACGCATAGAAGACGAACAATCCAACCAACAAACAATGAAACAAACATTCATTTTTATATATTAGATACAAGTATAATCTATGCTTCCACTGCTGTCCAAGATCAACACGTCGTAGTTATAGGTACAGATATACTACTATTATAGGATGCTGGTGACGCGAACTCATAAGATTTTACCCATCCAAGAAGCACCCAACGCGCATATCAAACACGGTATAGCATGTCGGTGACGCGTACTCATAGATTTAACCCCATCAAAAAATCGTCCGACTTAAAAAATACGGTGAACATTTCTCTGGTCCGCGCGGCTAAGCAAAACCCAGTAATTTATAATTCTGTGTGTGGTATTACGGATCAGGTGACACATTTCTCATGTCCAAGTGGCCCGGCTGCACGTGATGATGCCATCGTCTCAAGAGGAACTACAGTTCCACGTGGAATTAAAATCATGTAAGCGTTCTGGCTACTTGTGCAGAGCAACCTTCCCAAAGGTAAAGGACAAGTTTCAAAATACGAGCCCAGACTGGGATTCGAATCGGGGAATATCGACCGCCAGTAACACATGCAGCACATGTTTCGTTCAGGGAAGTAGATGTTGGTGGCCTTGCGGCGCGAAGCAGAAGCCCTAGCAATGTGTTTGCTCCTCTTACGTAGCGGTGTCACAGTTAGATGCAAACGTGCTACATGTTGTTCTGGTGTTATGAAACTGCAGGTTGACCACGTCACTACTTACGGGGATCAATTCACTGTTAATGGTCGTTCGGTAAGTATATCTCTCTCGTGTGCAATGTCATAATGAACATTTTTATGGCTTTAACTGGAAAACAAGACTCCATTAGCGTAAGACTCGTTTTTTGGAAATTATGGAAAACCGAAATTCGGATGGTTGGGTCGGAAAACGAACCCGAATACCAGACGTTAACATCTCCGCAAAAACCATTAGAATTTGC
This sequence comes from Vandiemenella viatica, assembly GCA_031002005.1. NCBI lineage: Eukaryota > Metazoa > Arthropoda > Insecta > Orthoptera > Morabidae > Vandiemenella > Vandiemenella viatica. The sequence continues at coordinate 224,847,015 of CM061921.1, read as the reverse complement.
TGATTGTTTATCTGTTTGGAGAGAGATAGAAAAATAAGTATAAGACTGGCTGGACATTATTGGTAGCATTGATTTTGACACGGAAATTCTGAAAACTATGTGCTACTCGTAAAATTTGAAGAACAAGTATGTAGATACCTGGGAAGCGATGTCTTCTGTGGGCTCAGTTGGTTGCGCCACCGTGATGGTGTCCGACGCTGGATAAAACTTTCAACATCAGGACTTGACTGGCAGTGTAAAAAAGATCACCTGGTGTGGAAAAAAGCACACTACCGTTGGGACCCCTTAGAAAACTACAACACTATATTTTTTGAAACTGGATCTCCTCAGCACTTTCGTTGCACATAACATGACTGTCTTCTTGGTGAAATGTTGACTTATGAATGAGGTTCGGACAAAAAATCTGTGGAGGAGAGCCGTATATTATTGATCGTGGAGACTTAATTGGTTTGCACATGCGAAAATAATTAAAAATTCAAGCCCATAACTGGGATGCATAGAAAAAAACATTGCTGGAAGTAAATAAATTGGTAAATCAGCTAAAGATGTGGGGAAAGAAACTGGAGAACTTTCTGGAGAGTTGTGAATTCCCTGATTATAATCGTCGCTTAAGAAAGCTCACTTCCTACTATTATAACATGCAAACTGGAATGGTCAAATGATAATCATGACAACTGCAACTATTTTGCTGCTGAACTCCAGGGATAGTACGAGAAGAGTTGCAATTAAGTGCAGTAATGCTTTAACATGGCTCGTCCATCTGTTGCGTGGTTAGTGTTTTAAAACATTGTTAATGCAAAAGAAAAGTGTGTTTGGTTCTCCATTGCTAAACAGGATCGCGAGTGAGAAACCTTTTAAGCGAACTCTTTTGCCGTAACAGTAAATCGGATACATGACGGAGGTCTTGCGGTGTTGCAGAACGAAGCCGTGGAGCGTCTTCACCACTTGCCTTCTTTTCCTGGTCCACCGTACCCACACGCGCCCCTGCTTAGTCCTCTGTTATCGACACAAAATTCAACACGTCAGCAGAACATTGGTGGTATAAATTTGACTTCACTACCTGGGTATTTTTTAAAATTTAAATGGTGTAAAGATGGTTCCCATTAATGCCGTCTCAAGCCAGGTTTTTTGGGGGAGGTTCGCCCCGTTACTCATTGGACATCGGGTTCAGAGCGTCTGTGAAAGCCATTCTGTGCGTTCAACTACCTCTGCTTTAAGCCGTGTTCCCACGACTTCTTGTAACGAAGACGGGACGGGACGAATACTGAACAACACGCTTTGGGAACGAGGCCGCCTCTGCTAGCGGGGACGAGACGCAGATACCCACTCTATGTCGGTATACTTCACAGGCGTGCGTAGTGGAGTGCTGTTGCCATTGGTTTGCAGCAGCGGTGTGCACCCCTTCTGTTGCTGTTAAGCGCTCTGTGCCAAACGACACTAGGCAACGTGGTTGGGAGGTGGCGGCGAGGTAAGCGAGTACTAACCTGCGGCGCGCGCTCGTCCCTACACTTCGGCTAGTGACGTCCCGTCCCGGCTTCATTAGAAGAGGTCGTGGGAACGCGGCTTTGTAGGGATTTGTACCTAGGTTGCCCAGTTCAAACTAAGTAGCTCCACCGACTAATTTATATGGCCGCCTTATAATCTTAGTTATTACTTTTAGCCTTGTAGGCCGCCTAAGTGTGTATAACTTAATGCCTTATTTTCTTTATTTCAATATTTCTTTATCGTTTAACGTAGCCCACAACCCGAAGGTAGCCTGAATCCTCCCAAAGGAGGTATACGAAGCCAGTTTGTCGGAGGTAGGGTGGCCAGTTCATTTCATCTGGAACCCACAGTGTAACGTTGAATCCGAACCACGGAGCGTCATGAGGTAGCTTTTATGAATACAGAAAAGCCCGCGAAAATTCGTCGATGCACCGGGTTTTGAACCCACGATCTCGAATGTTGAGGGCGAGCGCTTTATCCATTGAGTTTCCAGGATATTCTGGCAGGAATATTTTCTTTGAGGATCTATATTCCACATGCGGGGCAGGTAATTTTTTTCCTGCACTTCCTTGATAAAATATTAAATTATTATTATTTGGTAAAACTCCAATGCAGCTGTTACTATTTTCCAAAATTTCAACAGTTGCACTGGCATCTTACAAAATAATAGTTTACTATGTATTTAAGATGTTTACGCACTGCATGTTTTTCCACAAAATATGTATCAAACATAAATGCCATTTTTGTATTTGGAAAAATTATGTTTCATTAATAAGTGTTTGTAATCTATCACAGTACGCACTAGGGAAAACGAATACAACTGTTAAAGCCACACGTGTCTGAACTGTAGAGGATGTCCGCTCTGGGAGGGCGATATGCAGTATGGCTGTATGTGACTGTGATGAATTGTGACTCTCTCCATTTCTCTCTCTGTGTGTGTGTGTATCCCCCTTGGCGTTTGCTGTTTTCTTCCAGCGACGAAATGATTATCATCGCTTGGAGAACTTGACTCCACTGAGAATTGGTAGTCGCACAGACTCTCCTGGAGTTGTAAATTCAAAAACAGTTTTGTATTGTACGGTTACTTTCCTGGTATTATCAGAAATGACAACAGAGTTTATGCCAATTTCTTTATTTCAGCATCTGAGCCAATAATTTATGAAAATCTTGTTTGCAAATTTGCTTTTCAAGATTAAACTAGTGTTTTGTTTTTCGAAAAAGTAAGACGACAATTGTTTTTCAATCACACTCCATTTTTGTCTTTGTTTCCTCCAATATATTATATTTCTTTAGCATATGGGGTGGGGAGGTCACGAGGGAACCAAAGGAAATGCTAATTACAACGGATACTGTCCATAACCCAATGGGGTTCAGGAGCAGAATCAAAAACTTCAAATTCTAAGCGGAACAGATACAGATGATGCACGAATTTTTTTTTCATATGGCTTTACGTCGAGGTGACTAGAGGTGAGAAAGGACTGGGCACAAAAACGGGAAGGAGTTCAACCATGACCTTTAGAAGGAACCATCCCGGCGTTCAACTGTAGTGATTTGGGGAAACTATGGAAATTCAAATCTGGATGTCCACCCGGGGATTCGAACCAGTGTCCCACCGAATGCGAGGTCAGAGCGTTACCGTTCACCCACCAAGCTCATTGAGAAAGATAAGAAGAGAAGGGTACTAAGTAGTCCATGGTAGACAAAATGCTGACAAAATGGTGCTTGCAAGTTTTCACGTAAAAGAAAGTACTTCTCTAAGTATCCCCCAATTTCCTTCTATTGTGAATTGTAGTGAACAGTAGTTGGAAAATTCCCAAGTTTTTTGATACAATGAAGTTTAGAAAAAGTTCTTGAAACTACTGGCCTACGCTGGCTTTCTAAATCAGGTAAATATGGACCAACATTTCTGTACCAATCAAATCACTCGATTCCAAGATTTTAATTTCTTAAGCTTGTCAAAAGAATTGGTTAAACTAAAATGAAATGCATGAGTAGTAAAGCCTCACATAAACGAACTTCATAATGTCGATTTTACATGGAGAGTAAGTCTTATATCACGAATAACTGTCTTGGAAACATCTAGACATTTTAAAAATATCTATCCAAAGTGGAGAGTGAGTTTCTAAAATGTTATGGTATATACCACATTTTCCTTTTTATCATTATAATTTGTGAAATTTCAAACTTTCCATCCATTCTGCTTAATGACCGAGAGAGGATGCTGGTTTTTTCTAATTTTTTTTATTTACTTTTACGATTTTCTTACTTCAATTATTTATCAAAGTAAATGTAATATAGAAAGTGAAGTATTATTACTAGAGCGATGTGTGATGTATCTCTCTTTTACATTGTCTAGACGTAAAGCGTTATTTTTTAAAATCATACCATCAGCTACAGTGTATTCAGATTCTAGTCAGCAAGCTATTAATTGTCATAGGAAAAATCACTCCTTTAGCTCGTGGTTTCTTCCAACGTAGTGAAAATGCTGGTGAGAAGATATTACTAGTTGGTTGAGGAGTGTTCAACAAATTGTACCGCCATACTGGACATTGGACGGTTTATGTTCTAATCTCGATTCTAGGGAATAGGCAGTCATGATAACAATATTCCGATGTCACCTACGGAAAAGCTGCGATAGTCCACCTCGGAAACTGTATATTACACACATGGAATGTTATGCAGTGTTTACACAATTCCCAGGCAGATGACGACACTGACCACCTCCGCATTACATTTGTCGTTTAAGTCCCAAGGTGACAAATAAAATAGAGTTACAGACAGTAACTGTACAGTGTTTGGGAATCAGACCAAGATTGAGAATGATATATATTTTATTTCGGATAAATTTCGTGGTATTAATTTTATTATTTTTAGGAATTTTCGGAATACGGTTTCATTCTTATTCAGGTGTTGTGTGTTTATAAGTTTTAGACTTCAGCAATAGTTAGTCAATATATTTTTAAACGGGATTTTGTAGGGCGATACAAGTTTTCATTAATCGATCGATATTTGGAGTAAGGCGGTGTTGAGGCAAGAGAAACACATTTTTTTTTTGGTGTTAATTTGAGTTTTTTTAAGGAATTTCGGGTAGGAAGAAAATGAGTTTAGAGTCAGCAGGGGGAGTACGAACAATCTTAATTACAAATTTTCAGTATATTAAAGTAATTGAAGTAACGAGTGTTGTGATTGGTTGAGGGTGGTAGTGTCACCAAGCCAGGGGTTGACCTGGTCAGTCTGTAAGCAATGTTTGAAGGGTAAAGTCGGTGAAAGACACGCAAGTCATCAGGTGGCAAAATGCCAGAATAAGTGATTGCAGCGTCGTGAAATTACGGTAATCGCTTCTGTGAGGTCGTTCTAGTTCGTAAGTATATTCTTTGGGCCACTGAGTGATGTTTTGAGCTGATTTATGGGAGTTTCCGCTCGTCAATCTAATGGCGGATTATGTGGAAATGCTGTATCGAGAGAATTTGACTATTTATTCTATATTTGTTTCTACGATAACTTGTAGCTCGGGTTTCTAAGTTTGAGAAAACTGTATGCTAACATTTCTGGTGGTATTTTGATTTGTTTTAAGTGAAGAAAGTGCATTCAAATAAACATTTTACCTTATTTCGTAAAAATTGCTCGTATTCTCCTCTACTAACCTATTCAGTTTGACAGTACATTTTCCTTTATAACAACGATATAATCTATATATTAATACACAAAGCGAAAATTTCGGATCCCTTTTTAAGAATATTACGCGCAAGGAGACGTGTGAAATTTGGCATAGTTAAAGTTTATATGGAAAAGAAGTGCAGAAAGCTAAAATCTATATATAGTATGTGTTACAAATACATTAAATTAAATAAAATAAAACATTCGTTGTTTACAATCAATTGTTTTTTTAGTGGCAACGATACTTAGCGATTCTGCCAATCTCTGTGGTCTTTGGTCAACAGTAAAGAAAAAAATAAAAATAATACGCGTTGTTAATACATGTTGCAACTATATTATTAAATAAAAAATAAATTCGCGAACGTGTGTGTGCATGAAATCGGATCGGGGCCCACTATCTGACGTGTATTCATAGTATTGAGATACTGGTCTTTGGTGAAACAAAAGAGTCGCATAAAGTAGAGATTAATCTTTGATGTTATAAAAGAAACATTTCGAAAAGGAATGTAGCGATTCTGCCAGATAATATAAGGTCATTTTATTATTTAAAAGGTTAAACTTAGGTTAACGGCTTTTGATTTTTGAATTTCAGAAATTTCATTACGGATATTTTTTTTTTTTATTCAAATGTTTGCAGCTACTTCCATTATTCCTCGATATACAGTAGAACATTGACAGGTCGGAGAGAGAGAGGAGAGAGACAAAAAAAAGGAATACCTATTTGCGTGAAATTAAAAATTATAATAGACCAAATTTAAATAGTGAACACACAGAATGATGAAATTATTTTGATGGATACATTTAAATGCGCAATAAATGTCATACCAAGAAGCTATGATAGTTTCAAATTTACAATGCAGGTTTTGTAATGCAAAACATTTCGAAACAGAAGTCACTTCAGGTGAAAGGACTGCATTTACTTCATGTTGTCATAAAGCGAAAGCAGTTTTATCGGCCTTAAGTCAAAATGGATATTTTAAATCATTGTATGGTGGACTAAATTCAAATGAACCATCGATAAATAGAATGTCAAAAACTGTTTTGAAAACATTCATAAGTGCATTTCATCATTTGCTATGGTTAGTTCAGAAGTTAAAATTTAGGATACAGTCACGTGTGGAGTGTATCACTTTAATTTTATAGGTATTGCAGGAAATAAAGGCAAACAACACGAGCTCGCAGCCAACGACGTCAATGTATGCAGTATATATGTATGTAAACGCAATAGAAGAAATTCAAATAATGATTATTACTCTTTCACGAAAGAAACTAAATAACTTAATGAATTACGGTCGAATTTCGACCCCTGGGCGATTACTAGTTATAATAATTCCGCGTGGTCGTAATGACAGGGTTTCTGTCGGGTGTGCATTCTGCCTCTGTAGTAGTCCTACCGGGTACAGGGGACCTACAGTTTAACGTGAAATCCGAACCGCGGAAGCGTTCTGGCGCACTTCAAATTACACAGCAAGCTGTACCAGAGGTGAAGGTGGGGTTAAGGGCCTTTGAAAATCAACCACCGAGCAGGGATTCGAACCGGGGACCTTTCGATCCCTGGTCAGGGATTTTAACCACTTAGCCACCAAACCGCTCTTTAACAATTTTAATGGCCGTTTTCGAAAAAAAAACTTTTTTTTTCAAAGTAAAAACATTTTTGTAACTTTCGGTAATAACACTAATATAACATATCCTTTTAATACAACCACCAAAAACACTGATTAGATCAGATATAAACAGATTAAAAGTAAAGAACAATGTTTTAAGCGCGACAGGTAAAAGAATGCGTGTTTGCTTAGGTTATGATCGTAAAAGTCGTTACTCTACCCTGCTATTAAAAAACAAAAACGATGTTTTCGCATGAGACGATGCAACAACTGCTTGGTACTTAATAATACAAAATATCCAATGAGTGCATGATTTACGATGAAACGAAAGTGAAAGCTTAGAATTCACTTCTGTGACAACTGCACCTACAACGGGATTACAAGTGTCCGTTATGAGACACAGATAGAGGAGAATGTGGTATAATTGTTCACTTGATGAGTGATGAACGAACGTTACGGTTGATCTCCGGCCGAGCGTGGTGAGTGAGCGGCAGGGAAGTTCGACCATCCTGAATCGGGTTTTCCAAACAACTCCAGGTGAATGCCGGGATAGTGTCTTCAAAAGGCCATGGCCGAATTCCTTCCTGTTCCCAGTCCTTTCCCGTTTCTAATGACCTCCCTTTTCTGTCTATAGCTCTACGCCTCGACGACGTCGAGGTCATTAGAGAAAGGAAAGGACTGGAGGCAAGGAAAGGGAAGGAATTCGGTAATGGCCTTTTTGAAGGAACCATCTCGGCATTCACCTGAAGCGATTTCAGGAAAGTCACTGGAGCGTTAGTGCTCACCTCAATGACGTCGACGAGGCGTAAAGCCAGAAGCAAAAAAGGTATCGTTAAACACGGAGGAGCGGTCTGGTAGCTTAGTGGTTAAGGTGTCTGACTGAGGATCGAAACGATCCCGGTTCGAATCCCTGTCTCGGCGGGAATTTTCAGAGGCCGTTAACCCCACTTTCACCTCTGGAACAGCTTGCTACAGGTATGTAAGGGGGCGTCCATTAATTACGTGAGGTGAAATAGGGGGGACGGGTCCGGCGAAATCTCACCAAGAGGGAGGGGGGATCAACGGAAAAAAAAGTTGCGAGGGCGTTTACGGACCAGATGTCACGAAGTCTCACCAGAGAGAGGGGGGGTTCTGGAGATCCGGAAAAACACCTCGCGTAATTTATGGATGCCCCCTGTTGTGAAGTACGCCAGAACGCTTCCGTGGCGCGGATTCCACGCTAAACAGTAGGTCTCCTATACCCTGTAGGACTACCGGGTTAGGTTAAGGCTGTTACGACAGAGGCGGAATGCGCATACACTAGAAACCCTGTCTCCAGGTCATTACGACCACACGGAATTATTATTATTAAACACGGAAGTTAAGAATATTTGTCAATGAACGTAAGGGACTTCTGCCGTCACTTATGTTAAGAAACGATCATTTATATTCGTATAGTAATTCCAAACAAATCTTTAAAAATAGTGCTTTTGTTGGCTGGGTCGAGATTATAACTTGGATATTCCAGGATAATAGAAACACTCAGCTTTTTTTTTATCACTGAAGATATACGGAGACTGTTGAATATAAAAACTGGAGTTGGTGGAAATCTCCCACCCTGTGCAGACAGTGGATGCAATGATGCAAGTAGTAATCCTGTTTACCGAGCGTGGTGGTGTAACGGATAGCGTTCTGGCCTCGCATTCGGGAGGACGGCGGTTCGAATCCCCGTCCGGGCATCCAGATTTGGGTTTTCCATGGTTTCCCCAAATCACTCCAGGCGAATGCCGGGATGCTTCCTTCAAAAAGGCCATGGCCGAATTCCTTCCCATTCCTTGCCCCCATCCTTTCCCGTCTCTAAAGACCACGTTGTTAAAAAGGGACGTTAAACTGTTACAAAAAAAAAAAAAAAAGTAATCCTGTTTGAAATTGTTGACATAGTGCAGGTTCGCACTAAAATGACAGAAGTTGTATATTGTATCCGTATATGACCCCCTAAATGTACTTCCGAAGAAGACAAGCTTATGTTTGTCGAAACTGCAGTCAAGATTAATAAATAAAAAATTTAAGCATACGGTTGATTATTTTTGTACCTAATACGAATTTCACCGTTGCTGTAACGCAGCCATGCTCAAGATTTTAAAAACTGGAATGTTTGATCACTGCTAGTATGCTGAAATTTGTGGCGCGGAAGTAACTAGAGGAACTCAGTTTCTGAAAGAATATTGAAACTCAGTTTTGAGATTTCATGTTTTAACAAGAAAGGTGTACAACCTGAATCTAGCAATCACGAATTTTTTGCTGGCCTGGAATTTAAGACGTATTCTACGTCAAATAACTCTACACTCAGCTCACACGTGTCACTGATATATGGTGACACTTATACTAACGACAAGGTACACACAGTTGAAATTACTCACTAAAAGCAAACCGTAAAAATGTTAGGAACATGATGAACTGTTCAAATAGTTGCACGCTTTCCTTTGTCGTTTTAAAATCCTTGCTTGAGCTTTATCGGCATTACCTTTCTGTACAGCTTCTAATTCCGAACACATTTTTTCTGACATGGGTGCAGTAAGGTATACCTTAACTTTCGCTTGTGTTAAGTGTATTTGAAGTTTCGAAAAGTGATGATTAATAGCAGAGGAAAGTAAGCAACCCGGACCCCCACCTTATTTTGCTTGGCTGGTGCTGCGTTCTGGTAGCATATATCTGAAGAAGTAGATATCAATAAAAATTACGTGTTTTGAAGTTTGAAGAACTGGACAAAGACAAGTAACCCTCTGTTCAGTTAACAGAGGCGGCTCAAGGTCAGCCTGCTTTATCCCCTCTCCGCTGCCTTTACCTATACACGTAAAGGGGAAATTTACCCCTACACAGCGTATAGCACTGAAAGGTAGGAAGGGAGGTAGTGAGGAGGTGAGGAGCGGGCCGCCAGTTCAGAGGAAATAGGCTATAGTGCTTTGAGTGAAAGTTTTTACAGAGCTGCATTAAACAACGTTTTTATAATGTTACAAAGGGAGAAAGTGACAATATGTTTACAACATTGTCTTTGGCAAATACTATTCCAAATCACTATATCATCTGTTTACTTTTATATTTATGCAGCATTATTTTTAAATGTCTGAAATTTCCTAGTCATAGGTGCTCTAAGAAAGACCCTTGCACGTTCCCCCAGTCAGACCCCCCATAATTCATATACACAGACGGAAAAAAAAATCCCAACACCAAGAAAGACTTGTGTTAGATAAACGAAATTTGGTAGGCGTGTTTATACATCTGAAAGATGACATCGATTCAAATTTCGCGCTTCGCGCATAAGTGTGGCGCTAGTAGCGCTACTCAGAGCTTGCAAATCAGGTTTGCTTTAAATACGCGCTGTAAAGTTTGTGAACGTTATTTACCGCTGAGATTTGACATAGTGAGTTGATGTTAGCCAAGAATGCCTTTAAGAAGACGAAGAAGCCATTATCAACAGCTCACCGAGTTTGAACGAGGTCGTGTAATAGGGCTACGAGAAGGTGGATTTTCTTTTCGCGATATTGCAGAAAGACTTGGCCGGAATGTATCCACTGTGCATGATTGTTGGGTGCAGTGGTCAAGGGATGGTACTGCCTCAAGAAGACCGGGTTCCGGGAGGCCACGTGGCACTACTGAGAGGGAAGACCGCCGTATTCGGCGTACAGCTGTGGCGCATCGTACTGCGTCTGCGGCAGAAATTCGAGCTGCAGTTGGTACCACAGTGACACAACGAACTGTTAGAAATCGGTTACTTCAAGGACAGCTCCGAGCCAGGCGCCCTGTAGCGTGCATTCCACTGACTACAAGCCATCGCCGTTTGCGACTCCAGTGGTGTCAAGCCAGAGCTCATTGGAGGACGGAGTGGAGATCTGTTGTGTTTTCTGATGAAAGCAGGTTCTGCCTTGGTGCCAGTGATGGCCGAGTGTTGGTCAGAAGGAGGCCAGGGGAACGCCTGCAACCAAACTGTCTGCGGCCTAGACACACTGGACCTACACCTGGAGTCATGGTCTGGGGAGCAATTTCCTATGACAGCAGGAGCACTCTTGTGGTTATACCAAACACACTGACTGCAAATTTGTACGTCAGTCTGGTAATTCAACCTGTAGTGCTGCCATTCATGAACAGCATTCAAGGGGGAGTTTTTCAACAGGATAACGCTCGCCCTCATACCGCTGTTGTCTCGCAACGTGCTCTACAGAGTGTCGACATGTTACCTTGGCCTGCGAGATCACCAGATCTGTCTCCAATTGAACACGTATGGGATATCATTGGACGACAACTCCAGCATCATCCACAGCCAGCACTGACCGTCCCAGTATTGACAGCACAAGTACAACAAGCATGGAACTCCATACCACAAAGTGACATTCGAAACCTGTATGACACAATGCATTCACGTTTGCAGGCTTGCATTCAAAATTCTGGAGGTTACACCGGCTATTAATTTAACAGTATTTCACATTTGAAATGCATTTTCTTGAGCTTAAATTAACCTGTGATCTTGAAAATTTAATCAATTAAACATGTTAACTTGACAAATGCATTGTCCAAATTTCATTACTCTACAATAATTTTTTCTTGGTGTTGGGATTTTTTTTTCCGTCTGTGTAAATAAATGCTATCTCAGGTAGCCAGAACAAATAGAAACCTTGTTAAAAAAAAAGTAATTTTTGTTGTCAGTGGAAGAACTTATTAGCGTAGAAACTTGTCTTTTTTTTTATTTATTTAGATGGTAAATTGTCAGATATTAAGAATGTCAAAGAAACTAAATTGTCTATGACACATGGTCAAATGTTAAAATAAAACTCTTTCAGATTCTTTTTAATTCTTAACAGGGTCCGACTTTTGCTACCTTTTTCTCATAGACTGTTTTTGCAACTTTTTAGTTAAAAATGTATATATTTAGTAACTTCTGTCATGCAGGCCATTTGAAAACAAACCAAAAACTGTGTTCCATTAAAATTCAAGTAAAAGTAACTCAAAGAACGAGACAGATAAAAAAAACAAAATGGGGGTCCGAATTTTGTTCCTTTCCTATGGTTAAGTTAGTAGTCAACTGTCGCAGTTCACAACGACGAAGAGAGATGCATGTGCAACTGTTTGAAGTGCCCAATGAAAAATCTATAAAATTTCACATTGAGTTAAAATTTTCCTGTGTTTCTCAAGAGTTTATGCATATCACAGACAATGATGATATATGGACACGTGGAACATTACTTCTTTTCGCTAATTTATCCATCGGCTTGGCTCTAGGAACTAGAGCGACGGCATAATAGACTGGTCGAGATAAACTGGACGAGATAAACTGGACATAATTCAAGTCTAGGCTTTGACGTACCGACAGCTCTGATTACTGTTTCTAGGCAGTTATCGATAAGAAACTAGACGAATGATGGGACGGCCTTCAGATCCTCTTAAAAAATTTGACAATATACGATCAAATTACACTTATTAGACAAAACATAATCGAATAAATTCACGGATAGATGCTACGAATGTTTCTCCGTTAGTTATTAATTCCTGAGGAAACACTTTGGAAGTCATTCCTAATTGGCGTCAAGGTCAAGTGAATATGATGTGGTTCCAAAAAACGTGAATTCAAAAACAAAATTATGCATATGAAATAAACAGTACCAACACAACTTACTTCAGTTCGTCTTTTTTTATTTTACAAACGCCTTTTGCTTCGTTCTGGGAAGCATTGCCAACGTTTTTTTTCTGTCGAAATGTGTATACAAAGTTATTTGTTTTATCGTAACACTGTGTAAATTTGGAATTATAGTATAAAATTTCCAGTATTCTTCATCTTTTTGCATATATACGATGTACGCGGTGTCAGGCATTTTAGCTTTGCTTTGACATTGATCAATTTTTGCTTGCTGCGATATTAACTGCAATTTTGGAGCATAGCTCGCAACATCCAGTTATTATAAAGCAAATATTTTAAATAGTAACAAAGATCAAAAATATTTACAAGTAAAAATTTTCTAGGAGTGCTTGTTTCTGATTGTATCTGATATCACGGCGAAGACTTAATCCATATATAATTTCAATTAATACCTATTACGTCATGCAACTGAAACATTTATCACAACGGCCCAAATGGTAATGTGTGTGAATCATTCACTACTGTAATAACTGTTATGGAAGCATGTGTAGGAAAGACGCTACGGGTGCCAATACAAGAGACGAACACAGCAGACCATTATTTTTCTGGCCGAGGCCTCGGTCACGTGCAAATTTACATACTTGACGTGGATTTCACGGCTCGTAATCCTGTTTTGACAGCTCTGGTGTGTCATCTTGCTAGGGAGGGTTGGCGTGACAAGACTGTTGGAGATGGGGAATGTGAAGCGGAATCCTGCCAGAGAAGGAAATCACGTCTCGTGCCGTGGAAGTGTTAGTATGCTAGTTTTTACCTTTATAGTTCAGATAGGCGAATGTTGTGGTGTGGGAACTGGAATAAGGAGAAAAAGAAGGTGTATTTTTTTAAAAGAACTAAGCAAATCATTTTTTTTCATATAACTGTGCCTTCAATTTCCATCTGCCAATTTACACTGAGTATTTGGAAGGATGTGTGTTCGATTCCCTATCTGGCAATCCTGATTTCGATTATCCATGGTTTCTTCAATACCGTGGTGGTTCCTTCAAAAGGCCATGGTCATGTTCATTCAGGTTCATTCCACACATCCCTCACCACCCTTTTGCAGTTTTAATGACAACGACGAAGAGCCGTATGGTATTAACCAAAGAATCTCTGTTCGGCCATCCATGTTTCAGTTTTCCATGGATGTCGGATATCACGCTGGAGTTATTTATTCACCCTGGTCATGACCGAATTATTTCTTTCTTTTTCTACAATCCTATTTGTCCTTAAGACCTTAATGTTATCAACCCGTACAGCAAAAAAGAAAGTTCAAAATAGCTAGCAGCATTTCCGACGCTTTATTTTGCAACGCTCATCCATGAACTACTTTCGACGGTCAGCTTCAGAAAGCTATCTTTACAGTCCTTATCGGTGACCATAATTTTCAATATCCTTCTGTAATACTGTATTTCAAGCACAGCTGTTTTTCCGTTCAGCTATCTCCATTTTCTTGTCTTTGCATTACTTCGTAAGTACAGATTTAGAAAATTCTTTCTGGATGACTCTTGTGACCATTCATCTGTGGGGACAGCCGGTTGGTGATGTGATCGATATAGGAAGCAGGACGAAGGTTACAAACGAGTCGCTATATGAACTGTGGTAGTTCTTATTCCGTCTGCGAAATAAGTGCAGGCAAAATGGAAAGTGTGAACAGTTCTGATGTACAATCTTACGAGTTATAACGTCTGTGTTTTAGTACGTTTATATCAGCGTTCTAATTAGTATGCAGATTTTTTTTTTTTGTGTAGTTTGAGTTCACCATCCGGTCATATGTTAGTGGATTTTATTACGTTAGATAAACTATGTTTTTATTAGTGTCAGTTGCAATGAAGTAAGTCGATAAAAATGGAAGCGATAGCGCTTTTTTGGCATGCGCTGCCTTAACTGTTGGAGATAAATCATTACAATGTACGGAATATTATGTCAGCATAATATAACCCATAAAAAAATCCGCTACAACAAATGTCTTCCTTTAGCAAGTAAACCATAAAAAGCGTTTTACACTGCATTATAAGTCTTGTCTCGCATTTCGGAGGATGCGGGTTCGAATCGCCTTCCGGCCATTTCCATGGTTCCCCAAAATCACTCCAGGTAAATGCCACGATGGTTCCTTGAAAGGTCAATGGCCAAATTCATTCCCGTTCCACGCTTGTAGTCCTCTCCCACCTCTAATGATCCCGACATCTCTCGAGACAAAATGTGGATTTATACTTTCCTGCTTGTATTTTTTTTAACTGTTTTACGTCTGTCAACAGCGAGGTGTTTAGAGACGGGAAAGGATGGGGGCGAGGAATGGGAAGGAATTCGGCCATGGCCTTTTTAAGGAAGCATCCCGGCATTTGCCTTGAGTGATTTGGGAAACAATGGAAAACCCAAATCTGGATGCCCGGACGGGGATTCGAACCACCGTCCTCCCGAATGCGAGGCCAGAACGCTATCCGTTACACCACCACGCTCGGTCCCTGCTTGTATAGACTATAAAATGAAATGTTACATCTGTATGAAATATGTATTTAAATTAGTGTTATATTGAAATTTGCGGAAGTAGCATTGAAAGTGAGCTGGTTCTCTGGTATTATGTCGCATTGGGTATCGTTTAGAGTGCATTGCATGCAAGGGAGACGTCCAGTCTAATTTAACGTCTGCATACGGTGATATGAGACTTTATTACCCTCGTTACAAGGATGCTTTCAAATTATTTTAGGAATGATTGCATTATTATTCGCCTGTGTGCTGCGCGCGTGTAAGGTCAATTGTGTTTTACTTCATTTTGTCCACGTATGGCGGTGATGTAGTGTAACATCCAGCCTATAATAACATTAGTAATCATTTGATTATTGAAAATATGTAATTAACTTTTAACAGTTCACTTGCAGTTTCATAAATGTGTTTCCACATGGATTCAAAACATGCTTTTAGATTTATTATGTTGTAATGGTTTAGTAAAATACAGTAGAATTCCGATTATCCGAATCGCTGATCATCCGAATCGATTTTTAATTAAAACGGAAACGTACTGCAATTCAGAAAATAATGATTATGCCTACATACCACATGAAACTTCTCATTGTCAAGCGGATGAGCGACTTGGCTGCTATAAAACAGATGAATACAGTCAAATAGCTTACTTTGACAGAGATGTTCAGCAAGCAATGACTTCCATTTACAGTATGGTACGTACTGTACATACTGTACTAACCTACAGCACTTTTAAGTACGCTTAACATGTAAAGTGTTGCCTTTTCATTCAATAAATTAAAAGCTCTTTTCCTTTAAATATAGTTTTTTCTCCAATTTTCAACATACATACAGGAATTAATTAAAATAGACCCTTTTTCGGAAAAAAATCCAATTATCCGAATTTTCGATTATCCGAATGGGGTCCGGTCCCAATTGATTCGGATAATTGGAGTTCTACTGTATGTTCCAGATGTTAGTAATATACGCGTAGGTAAAATATTACGCCCATGTAAGTTATTGGTCCTCGGCATTATTTTTGATAATTTACTAGGCCTCGGGGTGAAAAAAGTTGCAAAACGCTGATCTAGGCTTATGATGAGACGGTCGCCAATCATGAACTACACATTTCACAAACAAAAGTATACTTATCAAACAGAACACAAGTTACAACTTTCGCAGGCAGATGGTAACACAGACATTCTTCCTCTAGGGTTAAATGCTCCGGACCCAAAAAGTCTGGTCCCAGCCTCCTCCCCCCAGTTGTAATGATTCACTCTAAGCTACCTGTCATCCCTATTGGCCCTAATTAGGAAAGAAAGAAATATATGTTCTTGTCTGAATCATCTATCTAAATACAGTTAGCAACCTCACATTAACAGTGTTTTTTAAACTACTGTTGACCAAAATTTACTCGCGTCCAGTGTATTATGAGTCCCTTGATTCAAGTTGCCTTCGGTGAATGAAGACGGACACTACGGACATTACAGAATGCGCTTTACGGCTTAATCTTCTCCGCAGCAGCTCTGTAATGTCACGTTGATGTAACTTAAGCTGACCTTAGACCATAGATAACAATCATCTCTATTAACGTAAAAGGGATTTCACCACCAAAAGAGGAACTGCTACATGCTCTTTGCAGTAAACAGGTAACACATTTATTATATTTAGTAACGAGAACTATTGAAATAACTGCGGAACGAAAACCACAACTAAATATTATATGTATATTGACTTTATTACATTTTAAACACTGAATATTTTACTCTTACACTATGACTGCACTGCAGTTAAATATAATTAGTTGCGTCCTTCAACACCTTACAACCGGATGTTAGTAAACTAGGGACCAAGAAAAAAAGTAATCTTCTTTATATGCATTAACATCTGTAATTAATATTTTGACATTTTACAGCATAGCAAAGTCAATAAAAACTTTTTTTTTTTTCTAGGTCTTCACACCCTGTCAATACTGTACATTTTGATCAGTAAGAACGATCTAACTCACAAGAAGATAATGAACAATAGCAGATTTAGACAAGTGTGTTTCGTGTTTTTTGTTTGTGTAATGTTCACCGTCTTCGTAAATTTCCGTCACAAACGCTTAGAGGTGCCGGCTCTGGGAGTGTAGGGGATAGCATTGCAAGGGTCGCCGGTTCGATTCCAGTCTAGGGCGTGAGTGGTTTTAATTAATTATTGTTTTCATCTTGTGTTGTTATAATTACATGAGCCTGATACAATAGTTAGTATGTAATAAATCGGAGATGGCTGAATGGTCGCAGAGACCGAAGATCATAATTTAAAAAAAAATAGGTTTTTTTTTCCTTACTGCTTTAGGCCTCGTAAACCATGGTAAAAAGGAATCTGGCTGGCAGTATAAAAATTTTCCTCCCAAAAGCCGACCCCTAGATTTACTACTCACCTACAAGGCTCAGTAAGGGTTCATAGAGTAAACTGAATAAATAGTTTTCATTAGTAACCCATGACCGGGAACATAATGTTGACAACGGGCAGATACTTACGTCCAACACAAGTATTTTTAAACGAGATTAGCAGAACAAGCTACGAATAGAGACTGTTTACAGTTAATTTTTTTTTTATTAGTGG
Organism: Vandiemenella viatica; assembly: GCA_031002005.1. Lineage (NCBI taxonomy): Eukaryota > Metazoa > Arthropoda > Insecta > Orthoptera > Morabidae > Vandiemenella > Vandiemenella viatica. The sequence continues at coordinate 224,829,558 of CM061921.1, read as the reverse complement.
AATCCTCGTTTACTATACTCTGTTCTCTTGAAACTGGCGGCTCGAGGATTTGTTCCCTTGCCCCCGCTCCTCACTTCACTACCACTTCTTCTCGCATTCGGGAGGACGGCGGTTCGAATCCCCGTCTGGGCATCCAGATTTGGGTTTTCCATGGTTTCCCCAAATCACTCCAGGCAAATGCCGGGATGCTTCCTTAAAAAGGCCATGGCCGAATTCCTTCCCATTCCTTGCCCCCATCCTTGCCCCCCATCCTTTCCCGTCTCTAAATACCTCGATGTTAAAAGACGTAAAGCAGTTACAAAAAAAAAAAAATTCTTCTTCTCTCAACTCCCGCTGTGTCCTAGTAAGCGTGTGGCGAATTGCCCCTGTGCATGTAGAAGTAAAGGCAGCGGACTTGGGATAGAACAGGCTGACCTTAAGCCGCCTCTTTTACTAAACGGGCTACAAGGGCTTAAAATGTTTAGTGGTTTCATCTCAAAATTTTCTTAGAATTAAAAATAAAAATCTTGGATTTTGTCTTAATGTGGAAAGTATGTCCATCGATGGACATTCTGATAGAAATTCACTGGAAATTTTGCGGTGCCTGCCGCTTCTAATGAACTCATTTGAGAGTAAATTAATCAAGCTCTTGTTTTTATTCCACGAACCTTGTACAATTTCTTCCAATTCGTTGAAATGAAGAGTACGCAGAAATTTAAATATCCGCTGTCACTCAATACAGCGTATGATGTTGCTAATAGGAAGCAGATGTTTTGGTGCATTTAATGTAAATCTACTGCATAGATTTTTGTACGCGGATTAGGAGCATGTTACTACATGATAGACACTGCTAATCAGCACTGTGTTCGGGGTTAAATATGTAAACTCGTTCCTTAGGATCTAACTACATCAGAGTGGTTTGTGGATTTGCTTCTCCCCCCTCCCACTTCTCCCCTCCGTAAGATAACTAAACTGAGCGTGGTGGGTGAACGGTTAACGTTCTGGCCTCGCATTCGGGAGGACGCGGGTTCGAATCCCCGTTCGGGCATCCAGATTTGGATTTTCCATGGTTTCCCCAAATCACTCCATGCGAATGCCGGGATGCATCCTTCAAAAAGGCCATGGCCGAATTCCTTCCCGTTCCTTGTCCCCAGTCCTATCCCGCCTCTAATGATCTTATCCGTCGACGAGGCGTAAAGCAATAAGTAAGTAAAAAAAAAAAAAGATACCTAAGCTAAGCAAGGGTAACTTACAAGTGGCATGACCACCTCCGAAACACTGTAACGATATCAGAATCATATTTTGTTAATACTCTGTTTTAAGAATAACTATGTTTCGAATTTTTCATAACAGTTGGTAAGGCAGACTGAAATTTAAGATTTTTATTCGTACATCTGTAAGAACGAAGACTTTCCCGACACGTATGGTTGCAATGAAATCTTCACAATCACGATATTTCGATGGGTAGCTCCGCCGTCTTCTTTAGGCCTAAGTGGTTTAACAGTGTTTAATGGACCGCCAGCTCCGCTCACCTGCGCGTGGTCCTATTCATACAGAAGGAGCTGTTGTACCGTACTTCTCACATACAGTAAAAACACGAACAATAACTGGGTGCTTAGCACAAACAGTTGGGTTAAAAATTACTGTTAAAATATACAGCTGGAGCCTGAAATCTCAGATCAGTACTTAAAAATACTCGAGTTGATGCCGGGCGTGCTAATCTTAAAATACCACAGAACATGGAAACAAGTAAAAAAATAAAAAAACACTTTTGTCTTTCATTTAATTATTTTCAAATATGATGTGTCTGTATTTATAGTTTCTCTTCTTTGCTGAACTAGGTTTTTGTTTTCACGGTTTACACAGTTTTCAGTATTTAAGTAATGTAAGTTACAGGTTTATTTTCATGTAGACATAGTTAGTACATCATCACCTGTTTTAAGGACTTTTTCCACTATCGCGGGTAAGTCATGGCACATTCTCTTTTCAGAGCCTTGTGCTTATTTTGAAAGCATTTTTGTCAATCACACTTCTGGCTTGCTAATCCTGTCTGTGAAAAGAGTAACTATGTTCTAATCGTGGTGAGTGTATTTTTGTTTGTATAATGTGTGTTTTCTGACGCGATGACTGCGGATCATCCCAGCATTCATCGTGATTGCAGAAAACTGCAGTCGGGATGGTGGCACCACACTGACGGGTCATATTGTTACACAACAATTAATTCCAGTGTTTTATTACTACTATTGGACAGTACGTAGAAAAACAATCGGTTAATTGTAAAAGTTTAGAATTGCGTGAAAATAAATTAACCCAAACTGTAAAGATTAGTGCACATTTCAGTAAAGATTCATGGTTGATGATACTTCGAAAAAGATGCGAAATGCTTACGACAGTAAAACATGAAAAAAGTTGAATTGCCGGTTATTTATTAACATTAGGCATGTGGATAAAAATGCCGTATCATAACATTGCATACTCTTTATAGGACTATTGTGCCACACGTTCATTGCATTAGCTGTCACGCAATGAAAAACAGTTGTTACCTAACAAGTAATAATCGATGCATACTTCCTAGGGTATGCCAGTTAGTAATAATAAAATGTTCCTGTCACGTACCAACAGGCCTCTTGACTCCTAAAAAATGAACATTTGTTGTTGTTTTTTTTAAATTTGTTTCTTTGGGTTAAAACAGAGTATTTGAAATTTTGTAAATTTATATTCTGAGAGTGTTCTGTAGAAGTGCGGTTATAGAAAGTTTCGAACTTGTTAACTGAACGACTATGATTTTTGTTTTTTAATCTCGAAAATAATGGAATTGGATTTGGGCGGCCGTCGAAGTTGTCAGTTTTAAACCATTTTTGTTGCCAGGTCTCTCTCAAAAATGCTAATACACTGGAATTTGAAATTTCCCCCTAATATCAAGCATTTTTTTGTATTTAAACGACATGCACTATAAACACTTGAATCTAAAACATAAGTTGTGAGTAAAACAAGAAAGAATGGTTTTATTTTGAGGTTGCTTTACGATATGTTATGTTGTTGAAAGTGATCTTAATTCAGAATTCATTACAATCTAATGTGCCTATAACAAATTTTGTGGGAAGTAAACAATAACATTAAGAACTCGAAATGCAACATGATGCGGCGTTGGATAACCCTGAATGGTTCTTTGAGTCAGTGGATTGCTTTTTTACATACCACATTCTATAGTGCGTTTAGTTAACACAGGTGGCTCAAGGTCATTCGGGTTTATTTCCACTCCGCTGCCCTTAATCATGCGACGGGAAACAGTGCACTCTGACAAATTTGCCACTGTGATGCCACGAAACGATTAGAGCTAAAAGTAGGAACTTTAAGAGGTAGTGTTTAATTAAAATAGGAATATGATTAGGGAATTTTAATTATGGTAGTGAGAGTGAGGCGGAGAGATTTAATTTTAAGATTTCCAGGTGGCTACAAACTGCTGTCATGGCGGTTAGGCCATGCCGAAGACGTTCAGACACCTGCTCCCACCCAAAGTTTGGCGCGCAAGTTAGCTCGCTGCGGTACCACCCTACGAACGCTAAAGGTCACCTCCGGGATGTGGGTGTATCTTTGGAACCCTTTACTGTCTGCCATAAGGCAGAGGAATTTCTTACGCCAATGGGAAAACAAGAAGCCAAAGTTGGTAGCTCCTCTCCCAGGATACCACGTACCGTTAGCCGGGGTGCTACTTAAGACCCCAAGGGAACCATAGTGTCCTCAGTCTTGACCAGTTTTTGCCCAGTGCTACGCAGTGGAAGTTCGCGATTTCGCTCCGCGTGGGTTCATGATGTAAGCCCATTTATGTTCTGTTTCTCTCTGTGTATATGCCATAAATTATTATCGCTCACAGTTTGTAAATTAAACTAAGTATATGAAGACGGAAGTTGTAATTGTCTTATCAGGATGATGATTTACGGATTCAATATATGTCTTTGAACAGAAAACCTACAGTGTATCACCGTGTACAATTTATCAGAATATAAATTCAAATCAGTGTGGTGGATCTACCTACATTTTATTTTCATTGTAATTGTTCCGCCCCTTTTACCTGGATTAAATGATGGAGAGAATGCAGTGAATCTTCGGTAAAGAGGTCCGATAATAAATCATTAACAAATTATCCGGAAATTAATTAGAAGGAGGGGTTGGAACGTTACACCACTCGTTCACTTGGACACAGTGATCTGCTCATAGGGGTAGGCAACGTGTTGGGGTTTTGAGGTGAATGTGAACATAACGTTGAACCACCAGTTGAAGTTGAACATTGTATAGTATTGCGTTTAGGTCATTATAGAGTACGGAACGATAACTGCATTAGGCTTGACTCGCACTTGACAAGTTTTTTAACCCCCTTTTTTAAAAATAATAATTAAATTTCAACGTCTGGTTGGACTAGTACAGTGGAATACCTAAAGGAGGAAAGTGATTGCTAATAATTAATATTTGTATTAAAGTAGCGTGTTTCTTTGAGAACGGATATAGATGCCGACTCAAGCATATCCGTAGTTCCGTATATGATCATGACATACCCTGAAAAAATAAGTAAAGCATGATTGGGATACTGGCAGATGGTTTCGAACCAACCCTGTCGTGCCTCAGAAGGGTCAATATGGTGGAGCCATAACGCCTGCAAGGTAGTAAAACAGCCATCTCCCATGTTAATGGGATTAATATGCCGTAACCTGCGATGTCCATAACTCGATGTGCAATAGCGCAATGTGAAAGTGAGTGCTCAGTTGAGCCATTACTATCTTATATGTCTTCATTCATTGACATCCTGAATCCAGGATGACACGCCTGAAAATTATGATTTGGTGTAAGTAGAATGTATGCAATGAACTTCGACAACCTATTTTGTTTTGTAGAATTTACACTGAAGAGCAGTTGAACTAGATACAGCTGGCGTAGTGTAAATTAAATGCCAAGGGGAAGATGAATGATCCAAGTGCATTTGATCATGGGAAAATTGTTGGGTCACGACGAATGGGTCGCTCCATCTCGAAAATCACGGAGGCACAATGATTTTCTCGACCCACAGCGTCAATGTTGTGTCTTGAGTACGTGGATTTCGGCAAAACGATCCCTGCAAAGAGCCATTTGTCGTGGACAACAGCGTATGGATGACCGTCGGTTAGCTCCTTCAGAACAATCACCTTGATGTGGGGCACAGAAGTCCTCATCCCACAAGGGTATCTCTGCTGACCACACTTCACGGGACGCAAAGATTAACATCGCCACTGGTTCCCAGACAGGTGGAAAAATGTTTTCTGGACTAATCAGTCGATACTTACAGTGATGCATGCCGATGGCGAAGTACGAGTATGGCGCAAACACCAATAAACAATGAATCCTTCTCATAAAAATGGTACTCTTCAAGTTGGTTGAGGTGGTATTGTCGTCTGTGGACTAAAATGGCACCCAAGGTTTGCGTTTCATCATCCTTCACACCTCAACGCTACTGTAATATCCTACCATGTACTCCCGTTTGTTTCTCTCAGACGTAAAACTGGACACCTTCCTTCAACAAGACAATGCACTATATCATCGCTCACGAATTCTATCCGAATGGTTGATGAACTCACTTCCAGCAAGGTCAACTTACCCTCTGCCTCGCAGTTCTCTGTGAATTGCAAAGTAAAGATATAGATAAAATCCACTTTAAAACCTAGGAGTCAATATACATAACATCATGATAACGTCCTTACTGGCTAAAAGACGGATACTCATAAAAATATTCATTCATGTAGTTTTTTTTCACGATATTCTGTCTGAAGACTTTGTAAAGTAGTTGCTGAGTGGTTTCCCCTTTGCCTGCACTGATCAGTTCTCAACTATCGTGGGAACGTACGCGTTGCCAACTCTCTGTGACTGGCGGTGTTTATATGTACTTCCGTTTGCCCACCCCGCTGGTTCAGTTGGTTGCGGCACCCTGGTGGTTTCTGAGATAAGCTGGTTCGATTCCTGGTGGACTTGGCTGGCAGTATAGGAGAGGTAGTAGTGCACAGTTCCTAATCACCAGATTGTGCACCAAAGTCTTGGGTTAAATCCCAAATCTCTCCGCAGTGCGCGTGTATTGAGGGAATACGGCTAGGTAATTGTGATTCATTCGTCGGATGGGGAAGCCTGGCAGCACCTGAGATGTATTTCGTAAGAGAAGAGCCTGAATGGGCCGGCATCTGATTTCACACTACAACAAAAACGATACTCTACAGTGAGCACACACACACCATCACACTTATACACACGCACACACGCCTACAATAACATTTGTACTGTGTTCAGTTGTGAGAGGCGGGTCAAGGTCACTCTGCTCTATCCCCACTCCGCTGCCCCAACCCCTACAGGCGTAGGGAAAATAGCTGCCGCGCATGCGCAATCATCCTCACAACCTATGTGGAACAATATGTTGCATTTCATGTGATGTTTTGTGTATTAAAATCGAGCATTTTAATTATTTGTCATGAGCGAAATTAGTGAATCGCGTGTCATAGAAGTTGTGTGTTTACCAACTTCTATTTCAAATGTTAATAAAGATAAAAATCAAATACATGACATCAGTGAATATATTTTAGTGTTTCTAGTCATTATTTTTAGTTTTAAAAGTTGCGTACGACATTTCGAGAATAAAATCCAAGTTTTAGATGTATTTCCCAGTGGAAGTTAATTCTCTAGACACGTCCTATAAATTTTGGAATGAAAGTGGTAGTGACTGGATTTTTTCTTTGAGTGATAACTGGCATTATCCATTACGAGGACACACCCTTCTTCCAGACTCTTAAGCAAGTTAGAAAACCATTCTCTGAAAACTTCACTACTCATTTCTTGGTGATAGTCGCCAGAAATTTATATTGAAACACTAAACCAGCCCCCTTCAACGAATCCATGAGTTTCAATTTCCTTATGGTAGGATATTCACCCCGATCATAAAATTCTATTACAGAACGTCGAATGATATCTTTCCGTAAGTCATCCATCTCCATGACCGGTTTTTCTCGGTGAATGTTTTTCTTTGGAGAAGAAAAGGATGACCCTGGAACATTCAGCTTGGCTTCGCTACATACACGCTGCAAGTTTCGTAAAAATACGCCACACGCCTCTGCTGTAATTTTTTGCGGTTCCCTAAAAAGTATATTAACTTTCTTTTCAGAGTTTTTCGTCGTATTGAAAAAATTATACATATAAGAAACTTTTGTTTTTTACTGTCGCCTAATATAACTATCTGAATTACACGTAGAGCGTTTTTTAACGATGTATTGGTATAAACACGACAATACTGCGCCATGCGACAATGCCTCTTGCCTGCCTACAGGCAGCAATCTGCTCGGAGGGAAAGGCAACGGGAGGGGATGATGAGGTGAGGCGCGGGGCGAGGGGAATATGACCTTGACGCGCCTCTTGAGAGTGAACGTAAGTAACACTGTCACGCTGGGGAAGACAGTTCATCTCCCAGGGTAGTTCCCATGGAGCGGTTAACATTCCCCAAGGTAACCACCCATACTGGGATATGGTTACGGCAACCAAAGAAGAAGATACTTCGAGTACTTCCCAGATTCCGGTATGGTGGTGGTTTAACGCGTGCTACCAGGTAGGAATATAGATAAATTTGACCCAATACTAATTACTTAGGCTGAATGATTAGATAGTATGCACAGTAAATTATTCATTTAACTATCTTCTAAGCCTGCAAAAATAACTGTCTGACCGCAGTGTTCTGGTAATTCATCTTTCGCAGTTATTAAATAACGCTCATAATCTTGATTTTTAAAGATGTAATGTTGTACGTTTTTAGACTCCAACTCGTTCCATTGAACAATTTTCTTCATAATTAACATGTAGGTTCGAACTAAATACATTCCCTCCTTGATGGTTGGCTTCAAAGCGGCTGACGTGTTTTCCGTTCCACGCAGACCTAAGGGATGAGGCTATATACTCCTGGCAGATGTGCCGTAGATAACACTAAGTGACAGTATGGTAAAGGGTAAGTACTAGGCACTTGAGTTAACTTGCAGAAGTATCCCGTTGGACCCATCATCACGCGAGCGGTAATGGGACGTTGGATGGGTTGGTTGGTTGAGTAGACCCGATGAGGTAGTAACACCTGCGGATGCTTAAGCTGCGCGAACCATGTTCAAGGGCGCCGAACCAGATACTGCCGCGTGAACCGTTTCTATTGTGCTTTAAGCTGCGTATCCACTACATGCGGCAAACTCGAACATTGGCTCGCTCATAATGGATACGCTGTTGGCTCGCGAGCCAGCACGAACATTGGCGCGGCGAAACATACCGCGCTGCGAGCAATTCTGTCGGTATTTATGCACGCGGCAAATGCTCGCGTGCAGTTGAGACGCGTGTGTCCTTGTTCGAGTTGGCTCGCGCGACACAGACAGTTTGCTACCACGGATAACGAAAAGTGTTGACTTGTAATACAGATGTACGGTCCTAAAGTTTTTTGTGGAATGGCAAATATGCAGCCTAATCAGACTTCAATGGTATCACTTTCGTTACCACAACAACCATCACTTGAAACTCCAATCAGCGAATCTATAGAATCGCTAAACGAACGAAATTACTAACTCCGTATATTTTGGTGACCGACTATAAGCGCTCAGGTGACATAAGCGCTCTGGGTTCCCCGTCCTGGAAGGACGGTCTATAATCCCCTACCTTCCTGGAAAGACGGTGTCGCAAGAAAAAACGCATAGTGAAGCCCTGATGGCCTCTAAGGCTACGTGGGCACTTGGGATTTATTAGCGGGCGATTAAAGACCAATTTTTCAAGCAACACAAATATCGAAAAGTGATTTGAGAGATTGAAATGTAAATATGGAATAAATTGTATTCAAAAATATCGACCCATCACCGTTTAGCAGTTAACATTCGAAATGGAACATACTAATGTGTAGTTAAATAGCTAACAGCTAATCAGTAGCTGATAATATTTATTTATTAATGGTTATATGTACGGTCCCACTTTCCCGAAACTCTTTTCACTTGCAAAATAAATAATCTATGTTCTATTTTAATTTTTATATTGAACAACATTATACATTTATAACAAAACAATTTGCTAAAATAAATGGAAATTTTCTTATCTGGAACATCTTGAAATTTTCGTTTAAGTAACTTTTGCCCAGTTTAAGTATATTTTTTGAACCTAACTACACAGAGACGATTCATATCTCGACAATGCAATCTGACATCATTTGTTGCGACTAATTAGTCGCAAGTGTGCGCACTAACATTTTTGCGACCTATTTTTCTATCGCAGCTACACAAAATCGCTAGAATGCGTCTGGACTAAAGAGTTCATGAAGTCATACGTTTTCCAGTAGTAATTCAGTAAATTTCTAATACTTGATAACTCATTTTAATAACTGATTTCCATCACACTTTTTCAGTAAATTTCTAATGCTTGATAACTTATTTTAATAACTGATTTCCATCACACTTTTTCCAGGCTGTGGACTGGCTTAGTGACTGAAATGCACGTAGCACACAATCGTTTAAGGCGTGTTTAAAATCAGCTTGAATTAAGCTTCGTCAGTATTTATTTATTTACATATTTACACTGTCTCTTTATTTACATTATTTTCATTTTTTGTGTTTTAAGAAAGCAGGTCTAGCCCAGCTTTTGTAAGTATGATATCGCTTTCAAACAAGACCAAATATCACCGTTTTCCTCATACTTTTTTACAGTTTTCTCCAAACATTCATCTAATTTAATATAGGAGCTTTTCCTCTTTTTCCCAGCAAGATTGATCTCCGTTCTCATGTACATACAAGCGGAATTTTCAGCTTCACTCTTTAAACACATTATCACTTCTTTGATCTTGGGATTTGGTCGCCCGAGAAGATTGTTGATTTTGTTGTTCCAACCTTCCACAACGTTCGTAGTGCGGTGTCGCCTACCGTAACAAGACCACAGTTTAGGAGGAATTTCTTCATTCTCCAACCATTGTTCAACGAAATAATCAAAAAACTGAGACAATTTCGGATTTTCTGGAGCCTCCGAATATATCTCGAGCCAGCCGTCTAAGATGTCTTCAGTTTTGAGGAATGCTAGCGCAGCACACATCCTAACATGCAGTCTAATTTCTTCATTTTCCCGATACTCACGGGTCAATCCAAGTTCCTGCAATTTTCTCCACAGACATTTCTTCATGTGGAAGTAACAACCATTAATTTCAACGGCTGGAAAAACATCTCCAAGTGCGGATATTGCACTTCCCTCAAAATCAATGTTAATTTTTCTTGGATTCCATTCTGGAACTATATGTAAAATATGGCGAAATAAACGAATATACGTTGCTTTCTTTTTGTATGGCAACAGGGCAAACGCTACTGGACACACATTAGTTTCTTCCTTGGAGCTTCCGTAATCAGCGTGGATATTATAAATTTGAGCAAATTGTTTACTACAACTTTTAAATGTACCATCCATGAAGAAATCTTGCTGTCTCTTCAGACATTCTCTTCCCTTCTGTCCACAAAGAATTATTATTCGCTCTCCTGAACTGTCATCTGTCAAAAGGAAACTTGAACCATCTTTCATCTGAAGCATATCATTATCTAAGATTACTTCGTCTCGGCTCTTCGGTTCCTTTCCGTTCCCACGAGCTTTGCTTCTCTGTCGAGATAAGGTTCTCTTGACAGTCACTTGGTGGGGCAATGTGGCTACATATTCGTAGCCTTTACTGTGTAAGTCTCCCAGTTCTTCTGTGTAAATTGTAGAAACGGGGGTGTCTTCTTCGCGGGCCCTCTTCTTCGCATGATTCATTCTTTTAGCAACTTCCAAGCGAACTGTGTCCGCTGCTTCACATGAATGTTCAGTTGCACATAAAACTTTCCAATTTTTCGTTTTGAGCATTCCACGACAACTTTTCGTCCTTTCCTTCTGACACCGCCATACCGTTAGCCCATCTTCTTTACTTTTGTATTTCCGATACGAATAACCTTCATAATGCACGGCAGGTTTGCCCTTATTAGTTGTTAGCACTTCCATGACGACAAACTAGAAATACTTTCACAGTTGAACTGTATAGCACAAGTGGCACTGATGCCAATAAACTTCACTGTACGAATGACACGAAAGTAATAAGAGCCCAAACAGATGAGCTGTGCTAGATATTCAGGGAATAATTTTTCTTGGAATTCTCTAATGCAGGTAGGTGAGGGTGGGTGGTTATACCTGCCCTCGCCTACCTGCGGCAGAGCGCTTTTGGCACTGAGCGCTTTTGCCATATAACCGTATATTTTACCTAGTCAGACGTAAGTTCTCGTTAAGAATGACAACAGAAAATTGGATAACAATAAAAACTTTAATTTAAAATGGATAGTATTTCCTTATCTTTCCCCATTCTTTCAGAGCTTCCCATAATGCGTCAAAAATAACTGGATCTATTCTCAAAAATGATTGTTTTGACACTCGAAAAAGGTATTTTACGCTAATACACGAGTCTCAGATTGCTAGAAATCTTGATGTTACAGCGTCTTTCAGGACTAAAATCGCCTCCCGAAATTGAGTGTTCATTTTATTTACACTTTGCTCAATTAATGATTTTAAGAACCCCACTCTCGTAAAATTTGTTTATTGCATTTTCGATGGCTTCATACCTCAGGTCTTGCATAAGTTTCACACCATACTGCACCCTATTAAAATGCAGTTTACTCATCTACGAACGCACTTTTCGTTTAGGTTTTTAGCATACAACGCGATGTATAACAACGAAAGTGGTAGCTACTCGCGCACGTGAAACGTCCACGGTGGCTTCAAGAAAAGCTCGTGCCTAGATAGTTTACCTCCTGGCCGAGTTGCGTTGCCTCTCGGCAGACATGTTTGTCAACAGAAGTGGCTCGCGTGGCAAATAACCGGTTTGGCGCGCTGGAACATGGCTCGCGCGGCTGCCGCGCATAGTCGATACGCAGCTTTATGCTACTTCCAGACAGGGGCGGATCCAGGATTTCGATTGGGGGGGGGGGGGGTTGGCTTGAGTGAATTTTGGTTCAGAGGGCTTGCCTTCAGTGGATTTTGGTTTTTTTTGGGGGGGGGGGCTTGAGTCGGCCATGGGGTAGTCTGTATAGCCTCTTCGGGCCTCGAATCCGTTGAGCTATTTGGGGGAGGGGGCTTGAGCCCCCTAGCCCCCCCCCCCGGATCCGCCCCCTGCTTCCAGACATTCTTTCGGTTGTAGAAGTATATTTACAGTGTCTTTCACAATAAGGTTCGTATGTAAATACTGTCCTTTGTAATGTAATTTTCATTTATGGATCCTATGTTATAGATTTTTTTTCTTATGGTTTTACTTCGGAACGAAGTCGTTATAGGAGGGAAAGATCTTGGGGCAAGGACCAGGAAGGAATTCGGCCACAACCTTTTGACAGAACCATTCAGTATTCACCGGGAGTGATTTCGGGGAACCATGGCAAGCCTAAATCTGGATGAACGGACGAGGATTCAAACTTCTTCCTCCCGAATACGAGACCAGTGCGTTACTGCTCACCCAGTAAACAGTAATGCATAAGAGATTTTGGGAGAGGTACCGAGAACCCAGAGAGAGAGAGAGAGAGAGAGAGAGAGAGAGAGAGAGAGAGAGAGAGAGAGAGAGAGAGAGAGAGAGATAGGACGCAATGATACAACTCTAAACTCGCCTGAACTGCCGTGATCGCTCTTGATTTGATGCGAGGTCTGCTGAGTGGATAAGCACAGCTACCGCTGAGGATTAATGTACTTGGTGGCGGCGTTTGGAGTGTTTGTAATTCCACCCGTCTCACCGATGCCGCAAAATTGGTAGTGTAATTTGGTAATGGCCTGGCTGGCACACGACAACTGTGATGTTAACAAAAAGTTATAAACAACGTATAAATCACAAGTTGTCTCAAACATTAGGAATGAAAATTTTAACATACTACCGATGACTGTGAAACCTATGTTCTGAAAAAAGTTAATCGAGAGATAAACTTTATTATGATTACAGACGTATCATATCTTACCATCATACTGAAGTTATCTGACAAGTAATGGGAAAGTTTAGGTTGTGATCACCAGTTACAAATTAATTATCTATGCATATAATTATTTAAACGTTCATGCAATTAAATCTTAGTTCGCTTATTACTTGGATCCGTTTCACTCAATTCCATGAAGCACAGTTAACAGTTTATCTGTTCCATGTTGTTAGAACTTTAGTATAAGCGTTTCTTTTTTTTTTTTACATTTTATACGACATTAAATTTAAAATTCTGTATAAAATTGGACGTAGGTTGTAAGGCGAATGTTGAGATGAAAATGCAAGCACAAGATAGGAAGGGATGGAGGATTGCATCAAACCAGTCAAGAGACCGATGACAACAAAAAAAAGTTTTTTTTCGTAGACTTTTTTGTTACATATGTTTCGTGTAATCAGTCTTTCTTAGCCCTCTGTTGGTAACTTTTTCAGTTTTTTTGAAGTAGTAAGCATTTTCTAAGCAAACATGGTGCTACGCTGTATCGATAGCATGCTCTGAACTCCTGTAAAACAAATCAAATAACACGGCTTGTCGACTGAATGATTTCGTTAAAAACGTCGAAATTCGAAATTTTAGTGACAAGACTTCAATTAGAATTTGGCCTTTCCCAAGCTTTACGGTTCACCCATCAAGCATAACATTAACAATCACCATTTTGGTTTTAGCACCACTAAACCAATAATCCACTCTTTTCGCATGAACTGCTGAAAGAAACATACCAGTACGCTAGAATCTTCTATCGGTTGTGTACTCTAAACTAAGGTCTGATATAATGGAGAACACTACCAGGAAAGAAAATCCTTCAGACGGTTACTGAAGTTTAAATGATGGTTTGAAATGCTGAGATTATAGTAATTTTTTAAACGGTTTCATGAAACATTCAATTATTTAGTTTCCAAGTTTCATGTTAATTTCTCTTTATATTTAGCTTCGTTTTCAAAATGCCGCTAAATTAAAATTGTGCATAGCATCAGCTGGGAGACTCCTATGGTTATATAGTAATTCATTAAATTTAATAAATTCGATTCCTCGTTATAACATTATTGATTATGAAATTAATTAACAAATTGCAATTTGAGTATTTAATGTTTTATATCTATTGTGAATTGTGAGATCATTGTATCCAAGGAAAAAAGGTGAAAAGTGGCAGTTGCTTTTTACTAATCAAACTGTCATAGGTTAACATTTATTGGTTGCTCATTAGGCTTACAGACTGAGGCTCATTTACAGATATTAAGACTACAAAAAATTAAGGAAGTAATGGCCCGTCTTACATTGAGCCGGTAAAGGGGAAAAAATCTATAAGAACATGACACGTTGACAAGAAAATACACAGAATGTACAGAAAATACTATATAAGATTTCAACTATTCCTTGAAATAATCGATCAAATTAACTTGTTGTAAACAGGAAATGATCATTAGTAAATGACGTTACGTTACACTGATTAAACAAGCGTGAAATAAAGGGCACCAGAATACTTCAAAGTTTACATTTACAAAATAAAGTGATTCAGCACCATAAATAATCTCGATTTTAAAAAGTTTGCTCAGTTAATATTCGGAAGAGAGGCCCTTAATCGTGCAAGTCTCCTAGCCAAAGCCGTATGAAGTCAATGAACCGAAAATGCACGTTACCATTTCAGGATGAGATGTCTTGAACCAGCGAAGGCGGTTATGGTGCAGTAGAAGTTTGCACCAATTCAAGTTAACAGTCGCTTGAAAATACCTGTGTAGACACAGTCAGACAGTACCATAGTGTAGGCGCGAGGAACAGTAGTTTGAAGTGTAGTTTCCGATAGCTCCAGCAGACCGCTATCAGTGGGCTACCCAACTCAAGTATTTGGCAACGGATGCTTGCCAGTAAGGAAACCACGTGACATCGACGGTGACTCTTCAATCGCTGCAAGGGAAGCCTTGCTAACAAGAGAACAAAGTTATCGCAGTCGCAATGTTGTTTAGGAGGCGCTAGCGTCCAGTCCCGTCAAGAGCGTCCAGCTGAGGCAACAGGAAAATCCAACATACCTACTCCCCTTTGTTCATTCACACAGGTAGCGTCTTCGTAGTCCCTTCGAGTGGAGGGGAAACCCAACCTGTCTTGATTCCAGTCCAGTCTCATTGTTTCCGACTTGGTGCAAAGTGCGTGTTTTGTGTATTTTTTTCATAACCCTCTAAAATGGATGTTGAGAAATTAGTGGAACTGGTTAGAGAACGAAAGGAGATTTACGATGTTAAGCATCCGAATCACCGCAACAGAGATTTAATTGCTGCCATTAGGAAGGAAATTGCAGATCAGTTGAAAACATCTGGCCAGTTATTTTTATTACAATTTTTTATTGTAAATTTTATTTTTTACAATTATTACTCTAATTCACACCAGTTTTTTTAAAATTGATTAAGTAGCAAATAAAAAGTAGATGTAATGAAGTGATATATGTTCGTAATTCAACAATTAATTCGATCATTTTGCCAAGGCACAGATCCCATTGGCGAGATGAAATAGTTAGTTAATGTTTCCCTGATTCTGATGGCTTCACAGCTACCTCTTCTTTCAGAAGTTGATGGGATAGGGTGAAGCTCATTCACTTCTCTCATATCGTCCAGAAATCGCTTTTCGAATGCATTATCCTCTTCATTTCGTCGAATGTAATTATGCAAAACACAGGCACTACGAATCGACGCCTCGGTTAATTCTACATCAGTTGCAATAGGTTTCTGGAAAGTACCAAATTTTTTTGCCAGTATTCCGAAAGCACACTCAACTGTGCGACGTGTAACGGAAAGTCTGTAATTAAATACGCGTTTAGAAAAATCCAGTTGTCTTCTCGCGTACGGTCTCATTAAATTGGAGCGAAGCGGGAAGGCCTCGTCACCAACCAAGTAAAATGGAATTGTGACATTTGTTTCAGGAATTATTTGAGTGCTATGGATGTGTAGTTTTGTGTGTAAAAATGCCTTTCCCATAGACGACTCGTTGAAAATGCTACTGTCGTTATTTCGGCCATAAGCTCCAACATCAATCATTATAAAGTTGCACTTGGCATCTGCAATGGCCATTAGTACTATTGAATGAAAATGTTTATAATTGAAATACTGAGAACCTGCTTGTGGAGAACATTTAATGGCACAATGTTTCCCATCTATACTGCCAATACAGTTAGGCATTTTACAAATGTCACTGAACTCAGAAGCAATCCTGAGCCACTCCTGCGCCGTTGGTACAGCCATGTACATGGGTTGTAGAATCTTCCATATTGCTTCATTCACATCCACAACAACGTTATGAATGGTACTCACACCCACGCGAAAGGTGTAGCTGAGGGATGAAAAGCTTTTCCCAGTTGCCAAATATCTGAAAACAATATGTATAAATGTAATGAAAAATTAATGGAGTTAGTAGTAGTTGAAATAAAATATTTAAAGGAAATTGAAATGATAATATGGTAACTAAAAGTAAAATAGAACAAAGTAATATTTATTTTTAGATTAGGGGTTATTATTTATTTTTATACATATAATTCTTTCAGATGCGGAGGCAAAAAGCAAGTGGCAAAACCTCAGGAGTAATTTTATGGGGGAATGGAGAAAACTGAAGAATGTATCTTAAGGGTCTCAGGCAGACGAGGCAGATGTCAGTTGGCCATTCTTTGACCTGATGACATTTTTGGACGACAGTTTGAAAATGAGAAAAACGAAAGGGAACATTCCAGAAGAATGTGAGGAATTGACGACTGTTGAAGTCGCGCATCTAATTTCAGAGGGGGCGGATATAGCAATCGATCCACAAGAAAACTACACGAGTTGTGACACAGGTGAGCCAGTGCAACAAGGAGTGTTCACTCCAGAAAGTTCAAACTCCACTGCTGGAACTACACGTGCGAAGAGAAGGAAGCAAAGTCCGTCTTGCTCCCTCCGTATTCACCCTCAGCAGCATTCGCTGACATGGGAAACAAAATTTACGGAATTGTTTGTTCCGATTCAGAAAATGTTCCACGATGAAACCTCACGCTATAATTGATCATATTACAGCTTAAGTTTTCATAATTTATGTGAAGATCTGCGGCAAACTAAGTTTACGCTTACTGTTGACGAGTCCACCGATCGTAGCACAACCAAACACTTGTGTTTAATCGTGAGATATGCGAAAATCGTCGCATCAAAGATTGTTCTTTAGCTCTTATTCCATTAGAAGCTGCTCATGCAGTATCCTTATTTGAGCACATTGTAAACTTTTTTAAAAGCAATGATATACCATATAAAAATAATCCAATGGGTTTTGTATCTGATGGGGTGTAATAATTCTATTGTAACAGAATTCCCAATTTTTTTGTTTACACTACTACATGAAGTTTTAATTACAATTAACAACGTGGTATGTCGCAATGACATCACGCGAAGTAGCTTGTATTTTTAGAAGGTTTCTATAATAATGAATATGTAATAAGTCCAGGAGATAAAAAAGACATGGAAAAAGCCCAAATAAACTCATCAGAAATCGTAGATAGACAAACATACAGAGAAAAAATTAACAAGTACCTCCAGAGAATGAAGTCATTAAGAGACCGGGGACGAAGTGGACTGAAGAACGGAAGAGAATCCACGGAGAAATAATGAAAGCTATATGGAAACTCAGAAAACTGAATCGTTAAGGCTTTGCGTGATCCGACAGGGTCCAATTGCAGATAATAATAATAATAAGTGATACTTATGTTCAATTATATTGCACTTTTATTACCATTTCCGAGAACACAGTCGCTGCCTCTCTGCCCGTTCCATTGTCTTATATCTCGATCGATCACAGATACTATTGAGCTCCTACACTCGTTCAGAGATACTACTGAGCTTCTATACTCGTTCAGAGATACTACTGAGCTCCTACACTCGTTCAGAGATACTACTGAGCTCCTACACTAGTTCAGAGATACTATTGAGCTCCTACACTAGTTCAGAGATACTATTGAGCTCCTACACTCGTTCAGAGATGCTACTGAGCTTCTACACTCGTTCAGAGATACTACTGAGCTCCTACAACATCAGCATTTTTAATTTATTTACTGCTTCTGGCTTTCCTGCTTGTTGACTTCGTGGTCATTAGAGGTGGAAGAGGACGGAGTGCAAGGAGTGAGAAGAAATTCGGCTAAGGAGTGATTTCGGGAAACCATGGAAAACTGAAATCTGATTGGATGGACGGGGATTTGAACCTGCGTCCTCCCGCTAAACCTCCAGGCTCCGTGAACGACAGTAACAGTGCTCAATTTCTCTAAGAGTAAGCAACCCTTCAAAAGGTGTAGTGTATTAATATTGAAATTGAATTCGCACGTTGAAGGGGGAATATTTTATGCTTGCTGTCTTAATGTGAATTATTACTATTGTATGGACAAAACGTTTGCTAGCAACGTTTTAAAAAATATGATATTGTAGGAAAACTACTTCGTTGAAAGAGAGAAAAAGCTTTCACGTCTGTAGAATGGATCTGCCGCTGCCCGAGACTCTCCTCCCACTGGTTGTAAACCTGGGAGCTCTAGCAGCCTTTTTATTTTACGGTTGCGCTTACATTACGTCCCGCAGCGAATGCCCGTACTTGCAACTACTTTCATGCTTACGATGTGGTCGACATTTCGAAGGTGTTAACGTCAGTAATGCTGTCGTCTGTGGCAATAGCAATGTATGCTGCAATTTTCTAATAAGATATCGCATAACTAGATTTTTTTTTTTTGGATTACTGGTTGTATATTTCTATTGACGAGAGATAAACGGATGGTTCAAAATAGCGCCATTTTATTATTTTCGCTTATAATACGCACATCACCACTCATATGCAAACCGCTGTTCTTACTTACTGTACTTACTTTTTTTTTTTACTTATTGCTTTAAGCCTCGTCGACGGCTAAGGTCATTAGAGGCGGGATGGGACTGGAGACAAGGAACGGGAAGGAATTTGGAAATGGCCTTTTTGAGGAAGCATCCCGGCATTCGCCTGGCATGATTTGGGGAAACCATGGAAAACCCAAATCTTGATGCCCGGACGGGGATTCGAACCCGCGTCCTCCCGAATGCGAGGCCATGACGTTAACCGTTCACCCACCACGCTCGGTTTACTTACTGTAGGCATCATCTTCTGTCATGCCATCTTATGGCCAAGCATTTTCCATCCATTGTTCCCACGTTCTCATGATTTCTTCTTTCGTAAGATTTCTGATTCAATATTGCCTTTTTTCCCACCTTATTCGCCCTTTCTTGTATTTCATTATCATGCTACCATTTTCTATTCCATTTTGTAAATAAAGAATTCTTTCACTTTAACTTTCTCAAATAGCCCTTTGGGTGAATGGCAATGTTGGAGCCTGGCATTCGGTTGTTGTTGGTATTGGTGTTGGTGTTGCTTTAGGGCGCGTTGGCATTCGGGATCCCCTTCCGGCCTTCGGTTTCCCATGGTTTCCCGAAATCATTCAAGCCGAATGCTGTGGTCGTCGTTCAAAAGGCCATGGCGGCGTTTATTCCTGTTTCTTGTCCCCAGTACCCTCCCACCTTGTCGAGGCGTAAGGTCTGAAGGGAAAAAAATCATTTCTGGTTGATCTAAATAAAGATGACGTAGAATATAGGATGAATGGTGTCTGGTAGGCCTCATAGGGATCAAAAAGTGTCAGGTGTAATAAATTAAGAAATATTATCCTGCACCGTGCTGAAGGAATTATGTACAACGAAGAAGTGAGGAATATCTGTAAGAAACTGGAAAGAAAACTGCAGAGACTGGAAATGAATGTGATGAGAAGCTGTAGTGTCATTTGTGGGTAACATACAAATACACAAATCTGGAACCTATTTTTTAAAGTCCCTTTTATAATGCTGATACACTATCATTTGTGAAAATTGCTATACTAAGACGGAGATGCGATTACGATCAAATTTATTACACAGATAATGGACATGTCAATACACAAATGATTAAAGTTACCAAACTGTGAATCCACTTCGACCGTGAGAATTCAGTACTATGTGAAACCACAAAGTGCTGCAGTCAGAGCTTATAGACCTCATGACAGATCCTGGATATGCTGCTGGTGAGCACACTGTCATGCGGTAGGTAGGCGCTTCCACAAAGCATCAACAGTGGTTGGCGGAGGACAAGAATGAACGAGTTGCCGACCGACCATATCCCAGACATGTCAGGTGAACGAGTAGGCCAGGGAAGTAGTGGTACCCTTCATACATTCCTCGTCATATGTGAGCAGAAATTGAGTTGCTGAAATATGGCAGGTGGAGCTGTCTGCAGGAGGGGCTTTAAAACCTGCCTACTGTAGCGGTTGCTGTTCAGATTGGCCTCAATACGTACGAGGCGGGGTCGCATGTTATTACCGTCACACCTTGTGTTTGTCCGCTATGCCGCTCAACATTGCAGTCTGCCCTATTGTGTGCACTAGTACTCTAGCCTCTAACACGTACGCTGCCATAACCTTAAGACAAGTTAAAACGGTAAAAAACTAACTTAGTCCTCAACCCGAAGATTGGTTCGATCCTCCCGAAGGATGCTTACTAAGCCATTTTGTCAGAGATAGGACGGCCAGTTTCTTTCCTCTGGGACCTACATTTCAACGTGGAATTTGAATCACGGAACGTATCAAAAGATCAAACACATCTCTTAAACGTTCTTGGCCCTAACGGGATTTAGACTCTGGACCAGACCCAGAACTTTTGAAATATAGCTGAGCTACCGGATTGCCCTGTTGAAACATGTAATCTATATATATAAAGATGAATGTATGTTTGTTTGTTTGTTCTTCATACGAATCCACAGTTTTCATCAGATTTCGATGAAAGTTTGCACACTTATCCTTTGAAACAAGAAGAAAAGTACTGTCTATATTTCGTTGAAACATTTTCTGTATAAATAATACATGTTGTCTTATAATTTCGAAAAATTACAGAACGGTGATAGACAGACGCGTAGGATGTGTAGGTCTCTGTACCACCTTTCCATATAGTGGTCTGGTAGCTCAGTGCTTAAAGCACTTGCTTACTGCTGTTGGATCGTTGTCTCTGGTTCAAATCTCCGTGCAGCCAAAGATTTTAAAAAATTGTTTTCAATCGTAAGAGTAACGCCTGGACCGTCGGTTATTTGGATTGAATGTTCAACTGTAGATTATCACAAATTTAGTGGTTCAATGCGAGGCAAATCGTAGGTAGTCTTGCAATGCTGTAGGTGTACACTTTTTTAGGTTATAATGATCCCTCAGGGGTTGTTCGCAGTCTCTCTCTCTCTCTCTCTCTCTCTCTCTGTGTGTGTGTGTGTGTGTGTGTGTGTGTGTGTGTGTGTGATCTGTAGTAATAATATTATAAATGCGGAAGTAAGTCTCTGTCTTTTTGTTACGTTTTGACGACTTGGCAATATCGATATTGATGGAATTTGACAATAACATCTGTAGTAATGCCACAGGACATTTTTTCCTTTATGATTAACAGTTGTAGTCACTGTAGTCACGAAGTTTGAGAACTTATCGAATGGTAACAGAAATATGTTGCGAATTGATTTTCTTCAAGAGTTCGACCGTAGAATGATATAGTGATAACTTTCCTGTCATATTATGCCGACTCGGTGTTGATTGGGACCAATCCTTAGTTACCAACAACTTTCTATATTCAATTCTGGCACAGAAATTCTTAATAGACGCGTACGAAGTCGCGGGTATCAGCTAGTGAGTCGATAATTTTGCTCATTACATTGTGCGCGGCGCACTATTCCTATCGCCACATTCACTACAGTAAAAAACGTTCAGTATATTGACCACCATTACTCTGAAACACACGTTGTCGGTGATGTCCCATTGTATTAAAACTCAACATTGTGAGATCGAGTTGACACCTTCTGCTAAACATTATGTACACACTTTGACAATAAATCTGGCCGCCGCTGAAAGATTCTGTCACTCTTATTTTGCACAATCTGACATTAATGTCATCCCAGGAAACAGTAACGCAATACTGGCATTGTGCAAAATAAGAGTGATAGAATCTTTCAGCAGCGGCCAAATTTATTGTCAAAGTGTATACGTATCACAAGCAAGGAGCGGAAACAAGGGTTGTCCTTGCATGGCTAATAGCAGTATAGTTTAAATAATGATCTGTCAAGTGCATTGTGTGTTCCGTGTGATGTGCCGTTCCAAGGACCAGAGTTTCGAACTAATTACGAACGGAAGGAGTATTTACTGCCGAAGTAATTAAGGGCGAAGCACTCAATAGACCGGCCTCTCATTAAATTGGATTTGCATTTTATGTGAAGAGCTATTCCACACATAAACAAATGACACATGCATGGAAGATACTACTTCTCATGCTTCATAAGAAATTATCGCTATCTCGTAAATTAACTACCAACGTATGGGACATTAGTGTGTTTTTTGACTTGAATGGTTTTTCTACGCCCAATTCATTAAAACTGAGAGAGGATTGGGGACAAAGAACCGGCAGGATTTCGGTAATAGTCTTTTGAAGTATTAATCCTAGCATTGACCTTGTTTGATTTTGGGATATTTTCCAGTCCAGTCATCCATATTTTCCTATGATTTTCTGAAATCTTTATAGTCGGGAGAGGTCAGTTGGATTAAAATGTGAATGGGATAGAAAGGTTTTCGCTTTGGTTACTTATTATAATCTATCTTTTGAGTCTCATAATTTGCTTGGTGTTTGCGAGTAGGGCATTAAAGCACAGTAGTTCTGATTCCGGGACAAACTGTAGGTCTACTATACCCTGCAGTACCGCCCCGGTTAGATTATTCTAAGATAGAGGAGGTTTGCGCGACCAATTGAAAATTTAAATATGCTATATGGACCGTGCGAAAATTTCGGGAATGAAAGACGATGAATAGCGACTTTGGTGATTGTAATAGGATGAAAGAAGTATCGGCTCATTTGTAGTAATTGTTTATTTGAAATAGGTACATAGAAAAACACTTACAACGCCTTACGAAACAATTAGAAATGTTTCCCTCGCAGAAACAATCATATCCGAGTAGTTCCTTACTCTAGAAAACCACACACAGTTTATCAACACCTCTGTTATATGTGATGCTGCTATCTAGCGGTAACGCGATCACTCCTTATCGACGGTAGTGAAGCCTAGCAGCTTGACTCTGAACTATCGCATACACGTGACCTTGATTGTTCATTATTTTGACTTTTGCTGACTGAGTTTCGAAATGTTCCTTTCTTAATTAATGATGTTACCAAAGCGAAGAACTTAATCTTTAAAATGATACCTCATTGGTTGATTTTGGTTAAGTATGAAGGTAGAAAGATGACTCGTCAGCCGTCATAGTTCCTCTTGCCAGTAATACCTGCTCCTGCTTTTTGTGCCTTAATATGATAGAACCGAAGTCGTGTACATAGGCAGAAACGAACAGCTTCATGCTGGCCAGTCTGACTGTGGTTTTTGGCGAATGCTGAAATTGAATTGGCATTTCACAAAAAATAAAAAAATATAACTGCAAACAAAAATTTCGTGGGGAAATGCCGAATCTCATTTCCTTTCATCAACATTGATCCTTTACGGCTTACAGTGACATAGCTATATAGTGACGTTAATTGTTTACAATATGTTAAGCAACGGTGAAATAATGAGAGCAAATTATTATTTATACAAGCAAGTTCCTTTTATATTTCCATTTCTGTACGAACTTACACCCACTGAACAAAATCCTGGCAGTGAATTGGTATTTGCATGAGGTTCCCAACGTCCCCCTTCCCTACTCTCTCATTTCCCCTCTTACGCCCCTCTTTCTCCTATCCTCTCTCACATCCCCCTCTTCCTCCTACCCCCTCTATTTCACTCCTTCCGCTATCACTTTCCCCTCTTTTCTCCCCCTACCATATCTACCCCTACTCACGTGTGTGTGTGTGTGTGTTTCATGCGTTAGGAATTTGAGAATCTACCAATGAGCAAACAGCTACACTGTACTATATGACTTCTCATACGCATACCAGCAGTTTCCGTCGCGTACAGACTACTGGCGTGAACAAAACGGACTGTTGCGCTTTGCATTACACGTGTTTTTATTTGTTTACGGTTTTACGCCTCGTCGACGTCGAGGTCATTAGAGGCGGGAAAGGACTGGGGAGAAGGAACGGGAAAGAATTCAGCCATCACCTTTTGAAGGAAGCATACCGGCATTCGCCTGGAGTGATTTGGAGAAACCATGGAAAACCCAAATCTGGATGCCCGTGCGGGGTTTTGCATTACACGTGTTCATTTTAAACGTACTGTCACTCTGTCAGTAAACGGTAAGAAAATGATACGAAATACGTTAAAGTTTTCACGTCATAACGGCGAGGATCCTTTATAGGTAGTTCTCTCTGGAAATGTACACAAGAGCCAGGCGGGACAATTGCTTGCTCAGGTTTCGATTGTGATTGTTTTATTGTCGCTTCGCCGGCTCTGACAAGCTGCTAAGACAAAAATTACAGCCATTTTCCTTGGCGCAAGCTGTCTGTTTTAATGGGAAATCAATAAGCGGTGGGCTTGAAAAGGGCTTCTAGGGCCCAGTAGTCTGGCCTCTCCTGTTGATGTTATGAACTCCTCACTAGCAGGGCATCTTCAGATTATTAAGAATAAAGGCGTTGCGAATCCTTTTTTAAAAAATTAAAAGAAGGTGGAGGAAAATATCTATTTAGACAGAACATTTACTATCGGTGTTGTTCTATGCGCTGTAGTCATGTAAAAAATTATGATTTAAATACAAATAAATCCTAATAAGAATTTTAGAAAACTTGATTTAAACCAATCTCTGAAATTGGTACACACATGTACCAGAAACATTTTGAAATGTGGGACAGCCCTTTTATTAGTGCGAAGTATGTTAGTTGTTACACAGATCGCCAATTTGAAGGTTGTGTGTTTTTGGCTTAAAATTGTGTATTTCTGTTCCTGAATGTCTTATATATTTGTATATTATGATTATTTCAGTATTTGAACATCCAAATGTGAACATAATATTTCAAGCATATATATTAGGCTTGCAACGAATATTCGGCAACTATTCGGTATTCGGCCTATTCGGCCACTTTTTTACTATTCGGCCGAATACCGAATATCTAGGTACTATTCGGCCGAATACCGAATACTTAGGATTTTTTTTTTTTAGTTAGATAATTGCCTAAAATAAAACGATAGATTCATTGCATGGTAATGTATTTATCTTACAATTACAACAAATAATCGTGCATGGTCAAACTTACACGATGTCAAAGCAAAACAAAAATATTAAATACCTATTCACTGGAATCATCATAATTGAAATTTAGGAGTGGAAGATTGTGATGCAGAAATCTGCATTGTCATATAGTAGTTTACTTATTTTCTTCTCGTAGACATTTCCAGTTTCAGAGAAAATCCGCTCGGAATAAACATTTGCTTCCTGGCGCGGACAAGTATTTTGCTGCCAGCTTTGTCAAACACGGAAATTTCTCTCTTCCTGCTTGCCACCAAATGTACGGATTATCATACCAAGATATACTATTAATATTTAAATAAACATCAATTCCAGTTTCAACTGCATTTTTTTCTTGTGATGTCCCTGCATTGATCGTACTTTTCTCTGTAACAATCTCTTCAAATCAATCCATAAAAGATGAGTGTGTTCTCTGACTGTGACCCGACTCTTCCGTCATCCTCTTGGACTGAATAGGGGACGAATTCGCGCTGCCGTCACTGCTTGTTTCACAGTACGTCTTTAGACCATCGTCAAAATATACTGCCTTGCTTTTTCTCTTTGTAGTTGACTGGTGAAAACATTCATTTTGAAGCGAGGGTCCAAAGCGGTTGACGACAGGTAATTTTTATTTGTGGCAATGTCTTCAAATCGTTCGTTCAACCCTTGTTGCATGACAAGTCTCACTTGGCTTAAGTTGGCTGTTAGCTCTGATGTGTTAGTTTTATTGCAATATCGCGTTAGAGTAACAACATACGGAATAATTTCAGAAATGCATGAATATCCGGAACTGGTGATTTTTGTTAGTTCTTTATATGGTTGTAGTAATCTCAAAAGTTGCTCTAAAAGCTCCCATTGAGCAGCAGTCAAGCTGACAATATTGCAGTCCGCGAGATACACTGAAATTACCCGTTCACTATATGGATCGATAACAGAGTGCAGTATTTCCGTAGTCACAAACTCCTCATACCTCCTTTTTAAATCTGTGAGAACATATAATATGTGGAATTCCACCACCAGGGCCGGCGTTAGGAGGGGGGGGGGGGTGGGGGGTGTAAGCGGGTTAAATGTACCCGGGCCCTCCGGCTGATGCGGGGCCCCGATCACCGGCTGCAGGGGCCTCCAGGTCTCGAAGCAAGAATCCACCCATTGTCGCCCGGCTAGTTTGTAGAGCTAAAAAAAGATCGTCCATTTTACCCCGGGCCCGAAATTCCTTTCGCCGGCCCTGTCCACCGCGTACTGACATCTTGCACCAATTCATGCTCGGGGAAACCCAATTGCTTTTGCAGTTTTTCTTGCGCAATACCGGAATGATTGAAATGAGTCGCGATCCTCCTTCCTGCAGCTATCATTTCCATCACTTCTGACTGAACTTTCAGACAATGGGCAACAATTAATTGGAGAGTATGAATGAAACAACGAACTGAGGCCAACCCTGCATTACCATAATTTTAGGTTTTCTTGTCAGAATTAATATATTCAAACAAAACGGAAGCCACGAATCTTTCCAGTTCTCCAACTTCTAACTAATAAATATTGAGGATGATGAAGTTTCGGCCTATATTCAACATTTAGTCTAAATGCCCTTCTCACAGACTTAAAAACGAGGTATGAGGATTTTGTGACTACGGAAATACTGCACTCTGTTATCGATCCATATAGTGAAGAATGGCATATCATACTACAAGAAGTATGAACTATCGTAATAAAGCTTTTCCATCTGCACACCTCATTGGATGTTATTCTTAAGAAAAAAAAGTAATGTCATAAATAATCCAACGTAGATACTTGAGGCAATACTTCAAGCTTGTTAAAACAGGCACAGAGTGGTGTGAGGTAACTCTGCTTTAACAGGCGGGCGAGAGACAAGCACAGTGATACAGATTTTGGCTCACTCCGGCCGAATACTTTTGCCGAATATTCGGCTATTCGGCCAGGAAGTCTGCCGAATATTCGGTATTCGGCGTATGGCCGAATATACTATTCGTTGCAAGTCTAATATATATATATATATAAACGATTTTTTTGTTGGTGGATTCATATTTTTCCGGCCTTTTCAGTGGTATACTATAATTGTGATTTCCTGTTTTCTTTTACTTCCATTGCCATAGGCGAAAGTGAATTGTAATTGAAAAATATTTGTAGCAATCACCGAAAAATTTGGATGATGTCAGGTACTTTTCCTTTGGATCTGATGAGATTATTGAGTCTAATTTGGAATTTGCAAAATAATTCAACTGCTGCTAGAACAAATACGAAGAAAAGCAATCTGTGGCAAAGGCTGACAACTTTTTGAACTACTAAGAAGCAAAGTAGTCCATCAAGAGGGCCTACTGCTTTTTACAACACCAAGAGACCAGTAAAAATCAAGTTCATATAAATCCAGTTTTCAATGAATCCAGATCTGAAACGATCGTACAAAACAAGTATCAAAATAAGATCATCTTACAGATGGGTGCCAAGTACTCTGTGGTATGTAGCACCATGTGCAAGCCACATACTATCAGACACTACCTGAACTTGATAACCTCAATTTCTTTTGGGAAACTTCACGTGTATTCCGATGCGAAAGTGTTAATTATCGATGCTGATATGGAGATTAGTGTGGCAGCCAGAGTAACACTACGAAGTTTCCAGGGTATTTGACATGCTACCCTGCTACGTAATTCTGTCTCATCACATGAGGGTTGCCTCAAAATTAAATTATTCTACATATTACCTTATGTCGTAATGAATATAAATACACTGAATGTCGTACTATGAGAGATGGTCACAAGACTTTATTAAGGTTTCGTTTCTGATAGTTTGCCGATAACGTACTCGTTGTTGATCAAGGATAGCAAATTTTCAGAATACATATTATCTGCGGATGGTAAATCACTGGCTTGCCAAAAGTCATGCGATATCCCGTTAATAATCTATGGAGATCCTCCATTAGCTTGAAGTGCAGCACCTTGACATGGTAAAGACACATCTAGTTAGCCAAGTCCACAGGAGGATATAGCTGCCTATGCTCGGCTATGTTACGTGCTGGATCAAGAGCACGAACGGATCCGTCGATCATATCCCAAATGTGCATTACGGGGTTCTTGTAAAGTGATAAAGGTTGCCAAATCGTGTCTTCAAACCAATCGCATACAATTTGGGCAAAGTGACGTAATATAATCCTGGAATTTCACATGGTTATTGGGTACGTGAGGTCCAAAAAGGTCTTCAAATGGTTATCAAGTGAATGAAAATAGCGTTGTACTGTCAAGGATCGATTCAAATTGACCAGAGGCGACCTAGTTCATGTGAGGTAAACAGGCCCTTAAACATTACGGAGCCCCCGCAGCTTATATAATGCATTGCTGTGTTGGATCCGTGGCCACGTGGGTACTGCGCCACTCAACCCAACCACAAGGCCGTACAAACGTGACTCGTCAAACTATCTTCTTTTTCATCGCGGGTCCAATACATGTGTCTACGAATCCATGCTAACCGTTCACGCCGACGACGTACTGTGAGTAAAGGCAGCAAAGTCGGTCCTCTGCTGCCATATCTCATCATCATGGGCTACCCAGAGAGGTCTCTAGTTGCCATGGTCATTAATGATTGACTATGGCAGCCAGTTCAAGCACTATGGTCTCTGTCCGGACATCCTGATTTAGGTTTTTCCTGGTTTCCAGAAGTCATTGCTTGCTTCAAAATACCTTAGTGGAATTTCCCGTTCGTTGTTCCAATCTTTTTTCTAATAACCTCGACGTCCACGAGGCGAAAATCATGCAGCAAAGAAAGAGAAAGGAATCAACCGTCTCAAAAATCGAGAATTATTGTAATGGTAGTTGTCTACTTCGGGACTGTAGTCGATTGTGTACTAACCTCCGAAACTGACAGAAGTGAAAACGCCTTAATTTTGAACCTTATTAACTACCGGCCTTTACACACAAATTTGTTCACGTGGACTGTTAATGTACGGAAATCTCTCTTCAACCAATTATGTCGCATTTAACGTCTTTCCATCGAGGAAAAAAGACTGTAACTCATTTCCTCCAAATAATACGATGCTATTCGTTTTCTGAAACCACGGTAGACATTTCCGCTTCGAGAAGTACTTGCCTTTAAATTAATAACATTTTTTTGAAACTTTTATGTTAATTTCTCAGCTTTCCGACGTCACATTAAAATAAAACGTACTTCATGCTACTGATGGGACCACGGGCTGTACAATGTTCGAAACCCATCAAGATTCTACCTGTTTATATTCCGGGAATGGCATTCAACAACAATTTAATAATAATATTCAGACACTTTTATCTTAATTTTTCAGCGTTTCAGTATCACCTTCAGAACGAAAAGTGCCGCATTTTAGTCCTAAGACCACCCCTTCAAAGTCCGACCTGTAATTCTGTATTTACCTGAATCACGTTCAACGAAAAATTGATGCTAATTTGTGGACAAGTTGGTCTTAAATTTCTAGCTTTCTTACTTGAAGTCAAAATGAAATTATCGTATTTTACTCCGAGGACTATGGGTTGTACTTTACTGGAAATCCAAAGAAACTCCAATAGTTTTTCCCGTTAAGACAGACAGTTTTTAAAAACCTTTGATTCCTCCTCTGTAGCTTATGAATATACCCCAAACTTATTTTTGCAAGATTACATTAAATTCGCAGACATTCTTTCAGTTACAGTGTTATTACATTTATAGATTAAATAATTCTAATCAGATTTATGCATCTTTTCAGTAACTAGCAGCCCAGTAATTTACTAAGTGCATAAATTGTGCTGTACAGTTATTAGGATTGATTACTAATGAGAATTGTAGCACATTTCTTCTGGCATAACCAGGGCTTGTGTGGAACAATCTTGCACCTCAAAAACTCCAATGAAAAACATAATTGTTCGATTACCTAAGTGTGCGTTAACAATTTAATTCTGATAGTGAGAACTGAGTTTTTCTCCTATACCTCACAATATATCTTGTAAACAAATGAGGCGGCGTGTCTGTATTAAGACCCCACAGATCTCAGCCTGTAGCATAATTTGTTTTTAATTGAGTGGTTTCTCCCATTACGTAATCGTGATTTCGTATAAAATTACACTGTGTGTCAGACTATGGCACATCGTCAAAACATGTTGCGTTGTTCTGCATGGTTCGTTAAATCTACAAATGCCAATTAATATTTTTAGTAATAAATTAAAAGACTGCCACATCTTTACAGATATAAGAAGATAAGTGCGAAAGTTTTTCGGCATTATGTATATATAAAAAAAGAAAACTTTCTCGTGATGCGTGCTTAGTGCAGTTTTAAAACATGACGTTTCAGTGATCATATTTTGTATCGTCAGTATCGGTAATATGACGTGGCAATGGTGACAAAGTTCTAGATTACCAAACCGCCGATATTATTATTACTACCAGACTCACTCCGCTAGTATCTCGAGAAAGTTTTATTTACTTGAGAAATTGTTATCAGATTTTATACCTTAATGAATATAAATTCTTCATTCCAGCTCTGCATGGTTATGGCTTCGTATTAAACGGTTTTTTACGTTGTGACGACGCAGCCAGATTCAGATTTGGATCTGTGCTCTTTTCGCTTAACGCCCCGTCGACGATGTGGTAATTACAGGCGGGAGAGGATTGGGGGCAAGAAACGGGAAGAAATCCGTTAATGAAATTAGAAGGAACTATCCCGGTATTCACCTGGGGTGATTTCGGGAAACCATGGAAAATCGAAATCTGGATGGCCTGAAAGGAATATCTTTGCTCTCACAGGAGCTATATTTATTGCTAGTGTTAGTGGATAACACAAGACGAACACAACAGTTAATTAAAAGTATCTATTACCTCGGCTGCACACTAAACGGTGACAGTTGATTCGTGCATTTAGTGCGTAATCCCTACTCTAGCGGAGCGGGCATACCTAGTATTAATATAAACAACGGGGGAATTTCTTTCCGACTGTATTCGTGACATTGTTACTATTTTTGTATATTCACGGTAAGAATTATTCTTTCGTAGGAAGCAGGTCTAGCTGTTACCCGTGACATCCTACGTGTCGACTTAGAATTTCATTGCTAGAAGCTATAAGTTGCGTAAGATTTGTCGCAAACAACATCGAGTCGGCATAATATGACGGGAAAGCCATCACTATACCATCCTACCGTCGAACCTGTCTCATGAGAATCAATAGCGTAAATTTTGTAAACGCTTACGGCATTGTTCAGCCGCCTACGATTTGCCACGCATTCAACCCCTGAATTTATTGTACGTACATTTTAACATGGAACCCTTACGACGGAACTTCCAGGCTTGTCTCATACGATGAGAAACACTTCCTAAAAATTTTGTACCCAGTGGGATTGTGACCGAAGAACACATCGGGAGCTTAAGAAAGTAAGCACCTTATCCAATGCGCTACCTGCCCGCTCTGTTGAAAAGGGAGCGTCCATAAGCCACGTGGCCTGGTCTAAAAAGGGGGGGGGGGAGGATGGAAGGCTACGCTGCGCTACGTGGGGGGAGGGAGGCGTTCCGAGCCAGGCCACGTAGCTTTCCATTCATATCATTTTTCACAATTAAAATGAGGTACAGAACACACAGCAGTATGTGAATATTTATTTCCTCCATTTAATTATCTCCGTATGTTGTAATTTACAATAGTCTGACAAGAGAAAACTGTATAAAATTTCTTTTTGAATCAAAAAAGAAAAAAAGCTACGGGGGAGGGGGGTAGAGGCAAAAACCACGTCGGGCTACGTGGGGGGAGGTGGGGTGGTTTAAATGAGACCAAAATGGAGGTACTTGGTTTATGGACACTCCCTAAGCATAACACCTTGTCAAATTTGATCATGATCGGATTAGCCGTTCAGCCCTGAAAACGTAACAGACACACAGACAGATAGACAGAGTTACTTTCGCATTTATAACACTAGTATAGATCATAAGTATTTTATAAGTATCAAACTTCATCAAATTTATAAATATGTTTTTCATCTCCAATATATACGCTAAATATTAGAGGAGACTGGGTGTATCCAAGGCTAATTATTACAGAACGCAGCAAGAAAATACTAATATATATACTCCCTACGTTTCGATGTTCTATACATAATAATCTGTAAGGGGATAATGGATGAAAGACGATACTCGTTTGTTCACAAGGAAAAGTCTGTTCTCCTCTACGCTCGCTTCAATCCGGTCTGAAGAGAGGGCTTCCGCTTTAATACGAGTAGCGTCTGAATGGAGGGCCAATCTTCCACGCTCAACTCGCCCCCATACTTCAACGTTGATAAAGCTGCAATTTTCTCCGTCTATATTTTGATTAGTTTTCTCGTAGAAATGAATTTTCTTCCTAATTAATGCTGCATGAAGCTTATTAATTAAGTTAATTTTCGTTTGATTACCCCCCCCCCCCTTTTAATCACTTTTTCACCATTTACGAAGCAGCATGGTTCGTATAGGGGAGATCCAAGAGGTGATATGTTACATATGTAGAAAAAAAAAAAAAAACAAGATGAAAATGGATTGAAACTAAATTTTTTTCCTCTTTGGGTTTCTCAAAAGTTCATATTATGAGTTTATCAGAAGTAATTTCCCTTATATTCTCTCAAGACCAAATGTTAGTAATTTCCTCTCGTCAGTTTGGATGTTTGTGTTAAGGAACCACCATATTGAACCAGCTAACTTACTGCCAACTGGATTAAGCTTCTACATACACAGTACCAAACTTCATAATTAATGTTATCGCTTGTTTATATATATATATATATATATATATATATATATATATATATAGCAAAACGATGCAGCTTACGGAAGACAGCCAAAATCTCTCTTTCTCCTTATAAATGTGTATTTAACTGAAAACGAAGATATTTCACCCATTTGTTCCTTTTACTTTAAAGCTTCTATTTATCTGCAACTATGTTTCTATAACCAAAGAAGCATTTTTAATTTATACTCTCTGTTCTCTAAAGATATTTTTAGCTCTGTTGATGGCTTTATACTGTTGCCTTAATGTTAAATAATGCATTTAGCCTGAACATGAAATAAGAGAAGTGATATTTAAATTTTACAATGACTACTCGAAATGAGGGATAGTGGAATAACATATATTTCTTTCCTTGGAACAACCAAACATATCTCAGAGACAGTGGTGTGGGAAGGTTCCACAAGAATTCGTTCAATGCTGCACTGAATGATTGAGGCAACTGTCCAAACTATTACTCTGATTTCAAGAATTCTGAATCGGAGGAAAAATAAACTTTTTGCTGCTTAAAGAATCAATTTATGAAACTATTTTTCATTTAATTATTCATTTCATAACTTCAGGAATTAGAAATTTGCATCTTTTAACAAATTGTACTGAGTGTTCAAGTTTTTAGTCTGTGTTGTGTATTTTAAATTTATGGTATGTATGTACTGTATATTCACTCAACAATATCTTCTAAATATAAACGATGGCCACTCGTGTAGTATGTATTATAAGCTGATTTTTGAAACACATTTTGATGACCACAAAGCAATGTTCTTAATTAACAAAATGTATTTTAACATCACCTACTCTATTGAACAACTATAACAGCGGTTTTGAATTTTAAACGAAACGTTTTCCCCATTCTGTTACCCTCCTTGGTTTCTACAGCACTTATTAAGACTTAGTTTCGTCTCTAGAAAATACTCTACTTCGTAAATGTAAAGAACCAGAATTTTTACGTGGTTCAAGTGCTATATTAAATTGTAGGGCCTTGCACAAGGTAACATTACAGAATTTGACTTAATGCGCACCGAGCGTGTTGGGTGAGGGGTAACGCTCTGGCTCACATACCGGAGGACACTGGTTCGAATCCCCGTCCGGCCGTCCAGTTTTCGGTTTTCCACGGTTTCTCTCTCTAAATCACTCCAGCCGAATGCCCGTGTGCTTCCTTCAACATTCCTTCCTGTTCCTCGCCCCCCCCCCCCCTGTCCTTTCCAACTTCTAATCACCTCCACGTCGACGAGGCGTAAAGCTCTAGTAAAAAAGACTTAATGGTTGTCCACCCGAAACAAATGATCAATTTGTGCATCGATTTACTGATAAGAGAGAAATATCCAGATTACATATTCATACAATCTAGGGTAAATGTTTAACAGGAACCTTATCTCTGGGAGTGAAGTAAGATTTTTTTTTAAGTCGGCCTGTACTCACTCAGCAAGCACTCAATGTATTTTTATATATCGTCAATGTTAATGAATCTTTCCAACTTTTTTTTTTTATTTGAACGCTCAATTTGTAGGACAACACAGGACACACACAACACAGCACTTAACCTAAACACCCATGCCCTCGGCCGGACTCGAACCGACGACCATCGGTACGTGGAACTAGCACTCTAGTCCCTACGCTACCGAGGCCGACAAGAAATGTAAGTTGGATCCAATTGGACATCTATCTGACGTTTTGGTAGTTATTTCGCTCTAAGACAAGAATTTCAATTTTTGTAGTCGTTATACCATTTAGAAAAACTATCGAAAATTACCAGAATTTTGTCAATAACCATTTGGAGGTATTAGTTCTGTGGTACATTTGGTGTGAGCGGCGTTTATTCCCTGTTGAGGTAGCATTACGTTTAAATAACATGCTTGGCTGAGCCTGGTAAGGCAGATGGAGACCGGTCATGGGGTCTGTTGCATCCAGAAATAGTCGTGCCAGGTTCCGTCTACACGACTGCCTCAATGTGGTTTGGAGCCAATGTTTCCACGTCCGTTTCTTGCTATCAACTACCGGTTTCCTAGTTCCTGAACAAGAAAAGATATTAATATTCGCGGTCCATACACGTACCCAGAAAAATAATTACTCGTCTTATTTACCAGTTTGAATCTGAGCACAAATATAAAAATACATAGTTGATTTTCTTATAGGCTGTTTTTCCTTTGTCGACTAGGCGTAGAGGGAGGAAAATACTGGGGGCAAGGAACAGGAAGGAATTCGGCCGTGGCATTTCGGAGGAACCATCCAGACGTAAGAGCTTAAACCATTTACGATTTGGACACCCTTAACACATTTTTTTTTATGCCCATATTTTCTTCCATCCATTTCTTCCTATATCGAATTATTTCCTCATTTATTTTAAACATTTCCAATTCTTCCCTTATTATTCACTTCTTTTCTCATCTAATTAAGTTGCCCTGCCACAGCTGTAAAAATCACATCTCAAGTGCTTTAATCCACTTTATATGCTGTTTAGTCAATGTCCATAATTCGTAACCGTATATAGTAATCACTTCGCAAAATTTGATCATTGTGTCTCGTGTGGTGTTATTAATATTTATTTTGATTATTCTATTGGTATTGATATTTGTTTTATTGAGCCTCCAGTATGGCTAGGTGCGCTGAAGCGCCGCACACTGGATCAGAGAACTTCAACCATGCCAATAATGAATAAAACTTATCAAAGACAGCCTATCCCTAGTGTGTGGTAAAAGGTGCTGAAGGGGAGACATCATTCCTGTTGAAACTTACATGTACTAAATATACAAATTTGTTCTATTTTTCTGTCAACCGAGCTTGGTGGGTGAGTGGTTAATGCTCTGGCCTCGCATTCGGGAGGACGGCGGTTCGAATCCCCATCCGGGCATCCAGATTTGGGGTTTCCATAGTTTCCCCATATCACTCCAGGTGAATTCCGGGATGCTTCCTTCAAAAAGGCCATGGCCGAACTCCTTCCCGCTCCTTGTCACAGTCCCATCTCGCCTCTAATGACCTCGACGTCGACGAGGCGTAAAGCAATAAAAAAAATCGTAGCCTAGATTGGTTAATCTCCGTTAAATTCCATTACTTTTTCTCTAAGGTTACTTTGAAATCATAATTCTTAGATATTTTCACAAAACGGTATAACACTCTTTGCAAGTCATCCAACGTTTTAGCTAAAATCGCCTGGTCATCAGCGAAAACCATTGTATCTAATAGTATCACTAACTTTTAAATGGTTAGTTACACATCTTAGCCATTTCCTAGACTATTACAAATAAGCACTTAAAACCTGTAATCAGAACTGCCAAAATTATGAAGCTGGGTCCAAACCAGCAGATATATGTTTATGACTCTACAGTTGTATGTGGGTATTAAAGGGAGAGTGTAGATACGGTTCCCGCACTTAAGGCTTATTCTCGCGAAGGACACCAACATGGTCGTTAGGTTTTACACCCCTATCCTACATACGAATGGCTATAAACAGTATGATATGCACCGTATCCATACGCAGTGAAGATAGGCTTTCGGGTCAACATAATCTGGCAACTAAGAATTGTGTACCGTCGTGCTGGTCAAGTATAGTATAAAAATTTCTTTCACCACGGATATCGAACTAAATTCTCCTGGGTCGAGCACGAATAGCAGTTGCCGTGCTTTGACGAACTACACGGAGAATTGTGTCATAGTTTACATTAACGAAACTTTCTTTGTGCTGTTTTACGCCACCATCATTAAACGCTGAACTGGTGATGTAACTTAACAGCAAATCAAGTAAGTTTAGTGTTAATGTGTATTGTTCATCATCATCCTCAACAGTTTCCAGCCTCAGCCTGGGTCTGCTTTATGCACAAGCCTCTCAATTTCTTTCTTTCCTCCTACCACCTCTCTGTCACCACTTTGTCCCAGTCCTCTCCTCTCTTCCGTACACACTCCTCCACTCCTTTCAGCCATCTATCACTTGGTCTTCCTCTGGGTCGTTTACCATGCATCTTAATTTCATCGATTTTTCTTGGGATTCTCTGAGCCTCCATTCTCTTCTATGTGTATTGTTAAACTGTCCAAAAAGTGTGTTTCTGACGCAAATAAAGTTTAACATCCCAGCATTTGCCTAGATAGTGAGAACCCGCCAAAAATATGGTAACCACGGAAGCCAGTACCTCTATTGTTCCAGTACACTGTTCCGGCCTCTTATTGCAGAGGAATTAGGCCCGAGAAAGTATCCAACCTTTTCCACTGTTTTGCAAAATTGTTCCAGGTAATAGTCTGGATGGATTCTTCATAATGCCGTGATCGAATTCCTTCTCATTTCTTACCCACAATCCTCTTCCGGTTCCTATGATATCAATGTCGAAGAACCGTGTGTAAAAATTACCAAAAAGAAAGAAGAAAATTGTTGTATGTCTGGAATGATTATAAAAATTGGAGGAGGAAAATAAATTCGACGCCATCATGTTAAAATGTGAAATTCTCAGGCAACAACTAAGTTTCAGTAGTATTTTTTTAAAACTTTTTTAGGTTCAACTGAAAGAAAGGTAGTACTTATGATTCTGAGACAGATAACAGCTCTTCATTTCCACCCTGAACCAATGAAACTGTATTTGTGGAGCTGAGCCGAAATGAGTGGGGGAATCTAATGGCAGCCCGGTAGTTAAGGGACTGACTTTGGAGCGAAAGAAAGATCCGCAATTCCGGTATCGACTGGAATTTTTACGGGTATCTGAACTGACTTTCTCCCCTGGCTGGGGTTTGTTTTACCAATGTGAAGTAAGCTCTGTGGTTGCGCTTCCAAGCAAGATTGTATGTCCCCTTTAAGGTTAACCACGGGGGAGGCGGAATGTGAAGCAAATCGAAACTCTGCCGGCCAAATATTCCAGCTAGGTCTCCCGACCAATAATACCATACATATTTAGTTTCTACTTTATTGGGTAATACAACTTAAAAGCTGCAATTAGTGAAGTTTGTGCACTTGAAACATGATTAGGACCTGGACCTATCACGGCTTCCAAAATCCAGTATCGTAAGGGGGCGTCCATCAATTACGTGAGGAAATGGGGGGGGGGGGTCCGGCGAAATCTCACCACATCTGACCAAGGGGGAGGGGGAGGTCAACGGAAATCTCACGTGAGGGAAGTCTACAATATTTCGCCGAAAAGTTGTGGTGTAACCGGCTTTGGAAGGGTGAGACATAAAAAAAAAAAAAAAAAAATCACGGACCAGATCTCACCAGAGGGGGAGGGGATGGGGGTTGGATCAGATCTCACGAAGACCCACCAGATGGGGGGGGGGGGTACCAGAAATCCGGAAAAAGACCTCACGTAATTTATGGATGCCCCCTAAGTTTTGTATGATTATACGGCTCGTAGTACTCATAAAATGAAACATTTCAGCACAATTTTATAATAAATATATTGAGGAGACGGCAGGAAGAGGTTAAAAAGACTTTCATCTAATGGAGAGAGTGATGAAAGGATGTATCAGGGAAGCAAGGGAACTGGGATTCAGTCACGTGTACGGGACCCACATAATGGGTATCAAATATTACGATTTGGAGGTATGGGTTGCGCAGGAGAACAACTATTTTTTTTAATTACCAGCCATCCAGATTTCGGTTTTCCATGGTTTCCCGAAATCACTCCAGGTGAATATCCAGTTTGTTCCTTGAAAAGGCTATGGCCGAATTCCTTCCCATACCTTGTTCTCCAGTTCTCTTCCATATCTAATGACCTGGGTGTTAACGTGGCGTAAAGCCACAAGAAGATAGAAACCGGGGGTGGGTGAAGGAAATGCTGAAGGAGTATAAAGCATATAATGGCGATCAGGGTTGGATAGGTATTGCGCAAGAATTTTGGGAACTATGTGGGAAGAAAGAGATGATATTGAACACAAAAGAGCTCTAGATTTCAGGCGTAATGGTTTCATTTGGATATAAAGAAGGCGAAGACTGGAATATGTTAGCTGGGGACTGCTGAACAGTTTACATCGAACAGTAAAAATAGTTAAATAAAAATTCTTATAGAGCAAAAGGGGCGCGTAAAGAAATCGTCAATGAGGTATAAGCTCCATCGAATAGTAATAGTTGTTAATAGTAACCTTGATCCGCCATTGTGGCTGCGCCATCGTAATGGATCGGGGAGATACAACGGGGCCAGGCGAGTGCTCGGACGGTTCCCAATCTCCGCTTCATAAACTACACATTACACATACAAAAAATACACTTGCCGCACACCAAATATTGTTACACGTTCCACAGACAGATAATGACTCATCCAATTCCCCATAAAATACAAACTCATCATGGCGAACACACTATTTAAGAACCATCCACGAAGTATATACACCTGGAAACGTCCTAGGGATACAGGTAGATATATGCTAGATTATATTATGTCTAAAAAGACATTCAGAATCACGTTATAGGCTGAAAATCGGAAGTTACGATTTGCTGATGCTAATGTCCAGTTAACAGAACAGACTAAGGATCTTGACAAGCTACTGAATGATGTGAACAAAATATTGAAGTAGGATTTTATTGGGCTAAAAATAAACCAAAGCCAGTCAAAAGTGAAGAAATGTAGTAGAAGTATAGCACTAATAGTAGATTAAATATAAAAATAGGATCGGATGTAACCGAGCGTGGTGAGTGAGTGTTTAACGCTCTAGCCTCTCATTCGGGACGGTTCAAATCCCCGTCCGGGCATCCAGATTTGGGTTTTCCATGGTTTCCACCAGATCACTCCAGGCGAATGCCGAGATGCTTCCTTCAAACAGGCAATGGCCGAATTCCTTCCCGTTCCTAGTCTCCAGTCCCATCCCGCCTCTAATGACCTCGACGTCGACGAGACGTAAAGCCATAAGTAAAAAAAAACCTATGACGG
Source organism: Vandiemenella viatica (assembly GCA_031002005.1). Lineage (NCBI taxonomy): Eukaryota > Metazoa > Arthropoda > Insecta > Orthoptera > Morabidae > Vandiemenella > Vandiemenella viatica. The sequence continues at coordinate 224,789,763 of CM061921.1, read as the reverse complement.
GTAGTTATGACTGATAAAAATGCTTTCAAAATAAGCACAAACCTCTGGAAAGAGGAAGTGCCCGGACTGACCTGCGAAAGTGTAAAAAGTCCATAAAAGATGATGAGATAATGCTTAGTAGCCACTTGAGACGCCGTACTCCAACTACGAACTTGATTTCTTATGACTTGTTTGTGCATTCTTTCCTTTTAGCGTACACTCGTGGTGGTAGAACGGTGAAGACAGGTTTTCTGGCTAAAGTTAATTTTCATTGCTTCCGCTCTGCAATATGCCCCAAGCGCCTCTTACCCCGCTGTCGTAATGAGTGCTTGGAAAAAAGTTGCTGGAGGGCTGATTTGATCACCGATTTTTTTCTGACGTAAAAAAATACGAGGTCGTCGGGTTTCGTAACTTTGCCTTCTGTAGTTGACGAGGTCTTAATAGCTTCGAGAAGCTGTGTGTGACATGCATTAATTATCCTAACAGAATCCTATGAAAATTTGCACTTTCACGAAATATACCCAAGTAATATATTACTGTTTAATAATTAAGTTTATTCCTCGTGTGCCTTTCACCAAGTATGAAGGGTCGAATGTGTACTGGAAACGTTTGCAGTTTTGTACATTTTGACTAAACGGTTATTAACATGTTGGATTTTAAACAACTATCACATCTCCACACTCACATTTCTGCTATAAGGTGAGCTTTTTGCATATGCAATCATCATACCTCACAGCAGAATGAATGAATGGTAGGTATACTCCATGATAAAATACGTGTTACGCAGTCAGAACAGCAATCATCAGAAATTAGTGTAAAACATGTCAGAGATCATCTCTAATGAACGTTGAGCAAAGAAAAAGAATAATAAAACTGTTCTAAATAATTGAGCGATAGCTGGGTGCTATATATGATGCTGTCAACGTGTCAAATTGTTTAGAAACAACAAAACTCAATATTTGCTGTGTGCTGTCAGGTAAGTGTAACATTAGTTATTGCTGGTAGATCATTGGCTAAGACACTCACTTTCAAATTTCAAGGTGTCGGACTGGAATCACACTGTGGCCAGGAAGATTTATGGGCTGTGCTTTATTCATATGAGGTAGGCCAGAACGCTCAACATTAAACTGTAGGTCCCAGAGTAATATGGTAGCAGAGATAGAAAAAATGAAATAACATGGCAGGGATTATGGGGAAAACATTTATTTCACTTCAGAATGTTGCACGAGATGTGAATTGCGTTACACCGCCGAAACATGGATTGTCGTACACGGTAGAAAACACCTGGATTCTCTTGTAAGCAACAATGGTAGGGATTGCAGTCTCGCATCATTTGACAGCTGGCGGATCAAGCACCAATTTTCGTGTTCCTCAATTAGTAACACGGCGTGAAGTTCTGTCCACATTGCCACCCCGTTGTATTTTTCCTGCCCAGTTCGGATCCGTCCAGTTGCATTTCCCCGCACGCTTATCAGTATCCTCCCAGTTGACATTTGACTCGCGTCAACAAATTGATGTATTTGTAGTCCACATGATTTCTAAGTAAATAAATTCACTTTTACGTATTTATTAAAACTCGCGTTTATTTTCATTGTATCCATTACCATCATTTGAACTATGGTAACTATTTAGTCAGCGGTCTATTAGATCCGTGGATAAAGCGATAGCTTACAGAATTCACGATCCCTGGTTTGAATCCGGCTTTGGCCAGGAATTTTTAATGGCTGTTACTTGTTCATATGAAGTAGGGCAGGTCGCTTGGTGTTTTGGATACCACGTTAAGCTGTAGGTCCCGGAGGAAAAGGTTTTTGTTTGTTTGCTTATCGATGTCATTACAGGCTGGGAGGGTCTAGGGGCAAGGAACGGTAAGGATTTCGACCATACCTTTTTAAGGGAACCATCCCGTTATTCGCATGGAGAGATGTGGGAAAACTATGGAAAACCCAAATCTGGGTGGTCGGACAGGTATTCGAACCCGCATTCTCCCAAATGTGAGGCCAGAACTCTACCGCTCACGCGCCACGCTTGGTCAGAGGAAAGGAATACAGCATACCTGTGACACACTTGCTTAGTGGATTGGGAGGATCCAACCAACCTTCAGGTCGTGAGCTAAGTTAATTAAGCAATGCTGTACGTTTTGTTTCCTTTTGTTTTGTTATTGTATTTGTTCTCTCTGATCGCCTCTGAAAGAACTTCATTAGGTCTTTGCGGCTTGTCTATAACTAGGTCATTACGGCCAGAATAGGGTTTTGGTCAAGGAACCGAGAACAAAGTGGCCATCTCTCTTAAGCCGCGTTCCCACGACGTCTTGTAACGAAGGCGGGACCGGACGGGACGGGACGGGACCTCATTAGCCGAAGTGTAGGGACGAGCACGCGCCGCAGGTTAGCCCTCACTTACCTCACCGCCAACTCCCCACCACGTTGCCTAGTGTCGTTTGGCACAGAGCACTTTACAGCAACAGAAGGGGTGCGCACCGCTGCTGCAAACCGATGGAAACAGCGCTCCAGTACGCACGCCTGTGATGTTTACCGATACAGAGTTGGTAGCTGCGTCTCGTCCCCGCTAGCATAGCCGGACCTGTTCCCATGGCGTGTTGAGTATTCGTCCCGTCCCGTCCCACCTTCGTTACAAGACGCCGTGGGAACGCGGCTTTATGAGGAACCATTCAGGTATTTGTTTTCTAGAAAGGATGGGAAACCATATTCTGGATGGCAGGACTAAGGGTCGAACCCACATTCCTTCGATACAGTTACTGCTTGTCCACCACTCTTGATATAGATAGCTTTTACTGAAATTTTATTTATGATATTGGATGTTCTGCATCTGTAAATAAACATTATTAAGTTGTGGATCGTTTTCGTCATTTGCTGATAATATTGATAAATTGCTTTGGCAGTATTTATTTATCAATATAAACCTTATTATAATTAACTACCCTTCTCGGCAACTGAAAGATGATACAGAATCTGTTATACACTTTTTTCATCCCATTCAGTCTTTATATAAGGGTGGATGGATATAATTACTGGATGGGAAGGAGTATAGTGTGAACCTGAGACAGCGGACCTTTGATGTGGTTCGTCTCTTTTTAGCTTCCCCTCTGCCCGTGAGACCCATTCAAGTGGTGCTACATTCAGGTCAAAGCTATTCTGTGATACGGCAATAACAAGATTTTTTGTCCAGTGTGTCTCCGAAAGCATCACTTATTCTCATCAAAGTGACTTAGAGCCTCAGAGAATACCACTCTTTGTTACGGACTCAATATACGACTCTTCCAAGATTTATGAAGTGAAGCTTCTTTCGCATCGTTAATTGAAGCGTTGAGTTGCATTTTGATTAGGTTTCACAAACATTTCATGCTATAGTAACGCCACATGTCGTTTCTGGACTGAGTATCGTGTAATGCCTCTTAAAACCGCATAGTTGGCCTTAAAAATAATGCTACTCGTATAGCTGTCGTATATTTAATGAAGAGAAACAAAGGCAGTGTGTGGGTCTAAAAGTGTGGATAGAAGTAAGTATAGATAAAATAACAGATGGCAGAAAACCTTGACGTCAATATAGAAGACGGCAAAGTACAAACCCGTTTAATAATTAATTAAAAAAATAGTAAAGATTTTTAAAGAAATTTTTTAATTTACATAAACATAACTCTCACTACTTTTCTGCATAGTCACAATGTAAATTCAAACACTTGTCATACCGTGAAATGAGTTTTTGTATTCCTGCCTTATATTCTTCCTCCGTCAGTACTCCTTTCAGGTCGCCTTCACTTTGAAAACATGTTCCTCCCATTAAAGTCTTTCAGTTTTTTAAAAACGAGTGAAAATTTCTTTCTAATCCATTATGATACAGTTGTTCTTCGAATCCATCTACTGAATTCATTAAGTCGTCTGTAATGACAAACGGGTGCCCTATTAGCTAATCATTAGTACGTTTTCCCTCCCCCAGTTGAAATTTCGACACTATTGCCGAACGTATCATTCATTCATTTAATTTTCTATAATCCTCTTTGATTCGACAGTGAAGGTCACGTGGTCCCACATTTCTTACTTTAAGGAATCAAATAACAGATCTCACTCCAAAATTGTTGGCGTTCTCAATTTTTTTTAAACCGCTCTAAACACTCGCAGAAACAATAAAATGGTGGATCATAACCTCACACACAGTAAGCAGACAGCCGACTTATAATAATAATTGTGCTCCTTCTTCTTTACTTACTATATGGCATCTCGTCTGTCACGGAACGCCACGTATAATCTTTGCACTTTTTACTCACCTCCTTGGTAGTGTATAAAATGGCAATACTTCTCTTTTATTCCACCAAAAGAATAAAAATAACCATCAAAACATCCACTTGGCTTTTTTATTTTAATTTACATTAATAATTGCATCCTTCTGTGTACAGATACAACTCGCAGTTATTTTCTCAGCGTACCTCTCTGCATACCGCTTTCATCTCTTGTCCTTGCCCAAAGATCTTCTTTCTGTACTGTCCAGAGATTTTCATGCACTTTGTTGATCTGGTAATAACGATGCTTGGAATTTCTTTGACACAATACTTAAGAAATAGTAATAACCCGATATAAAGCACTTTTAACAACATACACATATAATCAGCTTTACATTAATCAGAAACAAAATAGTGATTCGAAAATACCACTATCAATAAACACTTCCCATTGAAATAATATAAAACAAACATTAATTACTAACTCTTTAAAAACTAAGATGCTGTGTATTCTTACATACTGAAGCTAGTTGGTCTCGAATGGCGACGCAAGCGCTGTACACGGCGCAAATGGAGTACTACTAATCGGCTGGACCTAACTGAGTCGTTGCCGTTAGCAAACCTTAGTGATCTTAAATGCTGGTTATTCAACAAATGAGTATGCAAATACAGTTGGTATTACTGAAAATAACCTTCGGAATGTTTAACTCTCCTTGAAAAAAGTGGCATTTAGAATAAAGATCTCAAACATTACATGTTTACGATTAGAGCCAAACGAGTATATTAGCCAAAATCTATACTGTACATATGACCTTCTTATATGGAATTTTGAAAATTGGAAGCTTCCACGATTGATAAAAATGCAGCTAAGCTACAGTAGAGACATCATGACATTAAAAATGAGTAAATTCGAATAAATATGACTTTCAGTATTCTCTGAGACTTGTTTCAAGTTATAATGTTTAATAATAAAGCATTATACAGTGACGTGTAACTCTTTTGAATGATGAAATTCCAGTGAAAAAAATTATTTCAGCATTTATAATTTTTAAGAGGTAAGAAAGTATGGATCATGTACAAAAAAAAAAAAAGGCAGCATGAGAGAAAAGAATTTATTTTATAAGGTAGGGTATTTGCAACAGGAGAGCCCTTGTGGCATCTGAATGGAGATAGAAAAATCCCCGAGTCAAATCTCTGTCATGGCAGGGATTGTCTCAGACCCTTAACCCGACCTTCATCTCTGGCACAGCTTACTATGTAATGTGAAGACGCCAAAAAGCTTCCGTGGTTCAGATTCCACGTTAAAATGTAGGTTCCCTTTACCCGGTAGGATTACCCAGTTAGATTATGTAAGGAGGAAAGGAACTGGACACCCCACCTCCAGTTCCAGGCTAATTATACCTCCTTCGGGATAGTCAAACCAACCATCGGGCTGAATACCAAACCTTCTAATATCCACATGAGGTTCACTAAAACTGGTTAAGAATGGAGCTTCTGTTGCCTATTTCACCCAGGAAGAATTAAAGAAAGGAAATCCTAGGAATATAATTAATTTGCCTTCTTTTTTGTCATTTCAATGCACCTGACGCGTATGTGCGAAAGTTGTTTCCTGAACAATCGACGACACTTGTTTGAAACCGTCCGTTGATCCGGAATCGTTTGCGCCAGTCAAATCAAATAATCGTATAGCATTGTTGGCTGAGAGATCCTGAAGGACTGTCCGGCCACCAAATGACAGGGTTTTCGATTCATCGCACAATGCGCCCTTACCGTGGCTAACTAACCTAACCCAATGATACTATAGGGTATACAGGGTGATTAAAAAAAACATGAACAAAATGACATGGTAGATCTGTCATGCAATAAGGATAAAAAATCGCATAGGAACAGAAGGTCGCAAACGACTGTAGAGAGCGCTAGAGCCACGAGAGGGCGTTGCGTACAAACACGGTCCCATGGATTTATTCTTGTGGGGATTTTAAAAGGACTTGTGTATGAAACACCTGTTGAAACATCGGAAGACTTGGTAGTAAGAATCGTTGCGGCAGCCGGATGTGTTCGAGATACACCTGGTATCTTTGAGAAGGTGCGCCGTTCCATGCAACGGAGATGTCGGGCTTGTCTCGATGCATCTAGCAAAAACTTTGAGAATCTGCTGTAGGCTCAACATTTGGCTTGCATTAGTCGCATGTGAATGAGTAATTATCAATAAAATGATCTGTAATGGTTTGGTTTCTTCTCTTTATGTCAGTATTATTTTAGACGCCCTGTAGCGGCTCCGGATCGCAGTTACGACCCTCTGTTCATATGCGATTTTTTATTCTTATTGTATGACTGATCTACCATGTCATTTTGTCCACGTTATTTTGAATCACCCTGTAGATGACCAACAGCTTTATGCGGAATCCGAATCACGGAAACGTTCTGACGTACTTCACATTACACAGCAAGCTATGCGAGAGGTGAAGGTCGGGTTAAAGGCCTTTGAAAATCCTAGCTGATTGCGGGATTTAAACATTAGAATTTACGATCTGCAGTCAGTCACCTTAAAACCACTCGTCTTCACCAGTGACTGGGCGGTACCAAATTTCCAACCAAAATCTACATTGTTCGCGTCCTGAGTAACACAACTTGCACTAGCACATACTTAACGCCGTTTGCCGATAGTTGGCGACACATGTTGTCTCCTATTAGAAACAAAGAAATTTTGTGCAACGAGAGAACGTGATTCACGAAGATATGCAAATATTTTAATATATTATTCTACGAGTAAAACTAAAGAAAAATGTTCATATAAACATAGGTCCGCAAATGTTTAGTTACGGAGTTAGGGCTAATAAAAAATTTGGCCTGAAATTTAGCAACCTCGCTAATATGAAATCATCGCAAAACTATACGAGGTTACAGTAAAGCACGATTTCCATTTATTTTGTTATTTATCTGGTGAACATAATAAAACCAGACCCAGACGTGTATCTGAAGTAGTTTTCCAGAAAAGCAAAGAAATAATGTGGGGAAAATTGGTAATTTATTAACTACTTGGCCCAAACTGTTTTTTAAATTCCAGACAGTTACACTCACTAAGGGTTGCCAAAATTCTTAATGGAAAGTAAACAAATTTACTAGTATAATCTCTGGAATTTACTTGTATAATCTCTGGAATTTCTGGAAAACTACTGCAGATACACGTCTGCGACTTGTTTTATTACATTCACCAGATCAATAACAACAAAATAAACGGAAATTGTGCTTTACTGTTACCTCATACGGTTTTTCACTGGCTTCATATTAACGAGGTTGCTAAATTTTAGGTAAAATCTTTTATTAGCCGTAACTCCGTAACTAAACATTTCTAGACCTGTGTTTATATGGACGTTTTTCTCTAGTTTTACTTGTAGAATAACATATTAAAATACTTGCATATCTTCGTGAATCACCCTGTATATAGGGCCTTAAAACTGGAGTAGGAAAGCCAAATGTGTAGTTAATGAAGGACCGTCCAAGCGTTCGCTAGGTGATTGCGGGAAAACGCCTAAAAACTGTAATTGGGGCGGCGTGTACGCGTGATTCCTGGGCTCCTGTATGGTCTCATTATACCTCAGCGCACTGTAATTTAGCCAAAACGTGAAAGGTCTTGGTTTTAAATAACAAACCATTCTCCTGCGCACTCCATAAGAGGTTTCAATATTTTGACACATTAAAGCTCTTCCTCAAAAGTTTTTGAATCCTTCAGGAGGAGCCAACGTATTGTTTCGTAATAACTTGTCAAAGCATTTATAGCCTATCCCCTCGTGATGTTAAAAATCAATCTCGAATTAATTGATTATATGATGTACTCGTACGTAACTAAATTCTGAAACTACACTTGGAGCTTATTTTTTTTTTTTTTTCAAACCGAGCGTGGTGGGTGAACGGTTAACGTTTTGGCCTCGTATTCGGGAGGACGCCGGTCCGAATCCTCGTCCGGGCATCCAGATTTTGGTTTTCCAAGGTTTCCCCAAATCACTCCAGGCCAATGCCGGGATGCTTCCTTCAAAAGGCCATGACCCAATTCCTTCCCATTCCTTGTCCCCAGTCCCACCACGCCTCTAATGACCTCATTTCCCTTCGGGTTTTTAGTGCAGAGAAGTTGATAAATAATTTCCTGTGGCCTAAAGCCCTGGTAATAGATAGAAGCCGGCTGCACAATGCGACTCAATCGTAGCCGCTCAGGGGCCTACAGTTTAACGTGAAATATGAACGACGGACCGAGCGTGGTGGTGTAACGGTTAGCGTTCTGGCCTCTCATTCATGAGGACGGCGGTTCGAATCCCCGTGCGGGCATCCAGATTTGGGTTTTCCATGGATTCCCAAATCACTCCAGGCAAATGCCGGGTTGTTTCTTTCAAAAGGCCATGGGCGAAATCCTTCCCATTCCTTCCCCCCCCATCCTTTCCCATCTCTAAAGACCTCGCTTTTAAGAGACGTTAAGCAGTTAAAAAAACTGAATGACTGAGTGTTCTAGGATCTTGAAATTGACAAAGCAACACTTTGACAGAGATGAAGGTCAGTTTTAGGGCGCGTAAAAATTCCAATCGAGATAGGGATTCGAACCCAGGTCCTCCCGTACCTCAGTCACGCGCCTTATGCAACTGAGCCACCAGACCAGTAAAACCTAAGTAAAAATAAGATAATATTTGAATTAGATATTTTGCTTGGGTGAAATTGTGTCGTAAGGAAGCTGTTTTAGCGCGTTGTAACTCGAATATTTCTGGAATACCGCTGCTGGATGTATTTTCCTTTCCATCAATCGAAGCTAAGAGAAGACATTTAATGTGCAGGTTACAGAAACCGGAACTTTTAGTTTAATGGTTGGAATTGTGACTGCTAGATTTTATTGTTCATCAAAACTCTGCAGTCCGTTTATCGTACTGCATGACGTTTAGTACCCCATGATATATAGTGTCACAGCCGTAAGGGGAAGTGAATTATTGGGATAAATGTTATAAATTTTGATGTACTTTTGCTAGCATTCTGTAACTTGCTTGCTTAAACAGTAGAAACTGTTATAACAGAATGATATATGTACTTCCAGTGCCAATGATAATGATCTTACAGAAGAGTTTCGCTCTTTTTTAATTCAATTTAAAAAAATCACAGGCTATTTGAAAAGCGCTTTCGACATAGTTCAGCTCATCTAATCGAATCTTCTGTTGCTAAAAGTGGTGGTGAAGAAAGCGTGAACAGAATTTCAAGCCATATAATGAGGAGTGTTAAAATCTACAACTAAATTATGCTGTAAAGGATTTGGAAGGCTCATCTGAAAATGTGTGGAACTCGTAAGTATTGAATTGTCTATAAACGAATAAAAGATAATCAGTTTCTTTTTTTCCAAGGCACTTTTAAGAGTAACGTTGTCGATTTTAGTGCGGTTTAGAGATACACGCCAAGCCTGGCTTCGCAACTGTGAGGACATTGGTTCGAATCTTCGTTCAGCCATCCAGATTTAGTTTATTCATGGTTTCCTGAAATCATTCCAGGCGAATGCAACGATGTTTCCTTCAAAAGTCATGCCCGAATTCCTTTCCCGCCACTAATGACCTCGACGTCAAAATGAACTATAAACGTTCGATCGCTGATCTTGTCATCCGATTTCTGTTTCCCTCGATTTCTCAAAATCAATCCAAGTGAATTCTGGCATAATTCATTCAAAAGAAAATGACCGCTAAACGCTAAGAAGTTCCCAGTTATGCGTGTAAGTAAAAATGTGACACCATTTAGCTCTGAATATACACTTAATGGTACTGTCCTTAGAACGGTAAATTCCGCTAAATACCTAGGGGCAACAATTAGTAATAATTTGTCGTGGAATGAGCATATCGAGAATGTAATTGGGAAAGCAAATTGTATGCTCCAATTTCTAGGTCGTAATTTAAAACACTGACTCCGGAAGTTAAATCGAATGCATATAAGTCACTAGTGCGTCCTCACTTAGAATATTGTTGTTCTGTATGGGGTCCCCATCAAAAGGGGTTGATGGAGGCATTAGAGAAGGTCCAAAGAAGAGCCGCCCGATTCGTGACAGGTATATATAGTTCGAGGGAAAGAAGTGCGATGTTGAAGGAGTTAGGTTGGGAAGACCTGGAATACTGAAGGCGCTGCTCTCGACAAAAGCTAATTGAAAAATTCACGACTGACATATTTCGGAATGACAGCAAACAAATATTGCTACCAGCAACATTCGTATCTCGGAATGACCGTGAAAATAAGATGAGAGAAATCAGGGCCAGAACAGATTCTTTTTTGTATTCATTTTTTCCACTAGCTATTAGGGAATAGGATAGAAAGGATTCACCGGGCGAGTAAACTTAAAATCCGACAGGAGTAGCTTTCGATAAAGCTCTCCGGCCATCCTGATCTGGGTTTTCCATGGTTTTCCCGGATCACTCCAGGCGAATGCTCGGATGGTTCCTCACAATAGCCCATGGGTGCCTCCTGCCATATCCCGTATATCCCTTCCGAACGATTACCCTTTCGGATAGGTGCAATGCACCCTCCACCACACGCTTTTATTGAATCGCGGAGTAATAGTAATAGACGTCGATAAAACGCAGAGAAGACGGAAACAAAGAACAGGAATGAATTCGGTCATTTCCTTATGAAAGAATCATACCAGCATTCGCTTGGATTGATTCTGAGAAATCGAGAGAAACAGAAATCGGATGACTAGAACAGCGATCGAACCCCCGCCCTCCAGAATATCAAACTGATTTTGAAAGTGGTGTTCTGTTAGTATTGTGGTGATCTTGGGCCGGGCGGCCTGGTCCGGTCGATGTGGAGTCTCCGCACTGCAGCCGCAGCCTGCAGCCGCAGCTCCCGCCGCGCCGGGGTCACACCGCTGCAGCCACATCACCGCCCGTTTTACTAGCTACAAAATTTTACTGCAGTTTTTCGATGGCTTTGTACTGATTTCAACAACTGTAATGTTATTAGGGACCCTCCAATGTGGCAGTGCGCCTTATAGCGTCAGGAAGGTACAAATCCCGGGGCCGCGTACCGGCCGTCTTGATCGTCTTAACCTCTGGTCCGGACGGGTGGTCCGCTGGCACAATATTAAAGAATCAGTTATAACCGAATTATAGGTCTTATAACAAAAATAAATTACTATAAACTGTTCACGTAAATGGATAACGATCTCATACTGTATAAAGCTGTATCGTTACAAGTATTATAAATGTGAAAGTAACTCTGTCTGTTACGTTTTCAGGACTAAATGGCTAAGCCGATCTTGATGAAATTTGAGAGGGAAAATCTGTGTAGCATTAGGAAGATCATGTGATACTTTTTCTGGATGAATAACGTGTTTTGTCATGAGAAATTGCCGTGTCAACGCCGATTGTGTTTCGTAGAGGAAGATCAGGGCGAAGCTCTTCGCCGAGACGGCGTTGAAATTTAGCCCAGTCAACGCGGCCCATTAGAAGTGAGGGTATATGTGAGTAGGTGGGAGTATTTATTTCGAAAGTGGCTACTACTTGGCAATGATCAGAACGAGTTCAAGTAGCACTTGTGTGTAAAGAGGATGGGAAATTTGTTTCACTAGTATTAGATCGAGGATGTCTGGGAGTATGTGAGGCTTATGCGAATAATAGGTTGGCTGGTCTGGACTAATGATATGGAAAGCACAGCTTTTGGCTGCCTGTGGAAGGCGACGACCATTAGGTGTAGTAACTCTACATCCCCAAAGGGCGTGTTTATTAGGACCCCATTCTTTTCTGCCAGGCTCGGTGTCTTGTTGTGTACAACACTGACGTGTGATCTGTTGTAACCACAATACGCGCAGTCGGTTTTGAACTTTGACATCTGTAAGATAAATGAGACCATTGCTTTTATCGCTTTAACCACATACAGCAAGCTGTTATTTTGCCCGATTTCGCTCCTATCTAAATTCAAGATGGCAATCAAATTGCGACAGCGGCGTATGTTGCATGAATTCTGTACATACAATATTCCCGACAGTTTCAGTTTTTAAGCTGGGCTTTACGGTTCGTCGACTTCAATAGAACCGGGAGGATGGGGGACCAGGAACGGGAAGGAATTGAGCCAAGGCCTTTGACACCCTAGAATTTTTCTGGAGTGATTCCGGAAAAAATTTAAAAATCGAAATCATCGCGAACGGGCAGAGAATTGAACCCGCTTTCTACCGATGCCTGGCCTGAGCGTTCACCACTCAGTCACGAGGCTTCTGCGTCTTAGTTCAATGGTGTATAGTTTTGAGTGTTGAAAGTGGTTAGAATCAGCATTAGTTACTCTTAAACGTAAGCCACAACTCGGAAGAGGTATACTGATACCAGCAAGTATGAGGAGGTATCCAGTTACTTTCCTCCAGGATCTATAGTTTAATGTGGAATCCGAACCATATAACGATCATATACAAAAAGCAAGCTTTGAAAATGGTAAAGGACAGCTTAAAGACCTGTAAAATGAGTTCTCGTTCCGGTACTCAAACCCAAGACCTTTTCAAGTCTGGTACCCCATAAGTAGAATTCAACTTTGAATATGGGTTTGAAACTTCGGGTATTTAGTAATAAACTGATTTATTCCAGAACAAGTTAATCTTTTTCTATTTTATTCGAAAAATCTAATTTTTAAAACTGGGATGTAATGATGTATTTTATTTTATTTTTACTTACGGCTTTACGCCTCGTCGACGGCTGAGGTCATTAAAGGCTGGATTGGACTGAGGACAAGGAACGGTAAGGAATTCGGCCTTGGCCTTTTTGAAGGAAGCATCCCGGCATTCGCCTGGAGTGATTTGGGGAAACCATCTAAAACCCAAAATCTACGTGCCCGGACGGGGATTCGAACCGGCGTCCTCCTGAATGCGAAGCCAGATCGTTAACCCTTCACCCACCAGGCTCGGTGTAATGCTGTCAGCTCTGTCATTATTTAACCATCTTAGGTTTAACGTGTATGAAGATTTTTGGACATGTGTTCTGGTTACTGACGGGTAGCGGTATTGGCTTCGGCTCCATGAGAATCAGTTATAAATGCTTGAGTCAAGTTTAAGCAAAATTTGTGTTTCGGTGAAGTGGTGGTGTCAACAATTGGTCAACATGAATAATCATATATCGTGTTCTTTAGTCTTCGTGTTATGTTGATAGAAGTTATATATGGCATATGACATTTTTCGCTCTTTTTACATTCACACTTCTTTTATATCAGGAAAAAATTCGTTTCCATTTATATTTCCATCAAGCAACATGTAAATGAAGTTATTTACTTTGGAACGAGAGTTATTGTCTTAATTTATATACTATTCTGTGTCTGGCGTTTTAAAACAACACAGTCTTGCATGCTGTCAAGAAATATGTCACGAAGTGCTACATAAATGACAACAGAGAACAACAGTTGAGTGGGGAAAGACTCACTTGGTGACACCATGTGGAAGACAACAAGAAAAATACTGCGCACACTGTACCCTGTCCTAAATGCTAACTCCATACTGCCACCACCCTGCGGGTCCCAAATTTACAAGCACCGGTGCGTCCAATTATGGAATACGCCTGCCTCGTATATAGCTGCAACACACAGACAGAAGCTTCAGGCACTACAAAACAGGGCACTCAGACGAGCCCTACACCGGTTATATAGGATCCCAACAGATAAACTTCACGCAAGCCAGCGTTCCAATACTGACAGATACAAAACAACCGTTCAGCAGTTCTACTGGAAGCCAGAAGCACCATGTAATGAGATCATCCCAATTGTCAGCCAATACAACAACACTATGGGACTACGATACAAGATACTTTTTTTTGCTTATGGCTTTACGCCTCGTCAACGTCGATGTCATGAGAGGCGGGAAAGGACTGGGGGGAAAGCAACGGGAAGGAATTCATCATGGCCTTTTTGAAGGAAACATCCCGGCATTTGCCTATAGTGATTTGGGCAAACCATGAAAAACCCAAATCTGGATGCTCGGACGGGGATTCGAACCCGCGTCCTGCCGATTGCGAGGCCAGAACGTTAAATGAACAATAACCTGCGAAGCAACAAGAAGCCTACATATCCTAACTTCGAAGAAGAACTAGATGTTGCTAATAAGGACGGTAGGTACCTTTGGCTTTGGCTGTAAGTGGGGACGGTTTGTTCAGAAGCCGAATTCCGTGTCGCTCCTCGCCCCCCCCCCCCCACCACAAAAAAAATCCTCTCCCGACTCTAAATACCTCAACAGTGACGAGCAGCAAAGCCCAAAAAAAATTAACTGTCCTACTGTAAAGAATTAATTTTCATTACTTTTTATGACTCTAAAAAGTCCTTATTTTCATGAATTCACCTTCACATTGCTATCTATTTCTATTGTTTACAGTTTGTTTTGGTATCTGGTTTCCGGTGAGTCAGTTGTTTACGCAGTGTTTTATTGTTAGCCGCAGCAAGTATATACTTCAAGCTAGAACGACTGTGTGTGGGTGGTTGCATTGGCAAGAGTTCAAAATTTGCTATGTTCTATTAAATCAGGAAGAGCTTGTATTCTTTTCTTAACCATTATCGTCACGCAAGAACAGAGGTTTTGCCACCACGTTGCTGCGATATTGTGTTCCTTTATGCCCAGCCCGATGGATTCGTTGAAGCGTAACGTTTCGGCTGCTAGGTCTGCTGGCTTCCCCATGTGTGGAATTATTTCTAATTATGGAGACAAACTGAAATAGAGGAACAGTCCAGTATTCACCAAAATGATATCGGAAACCCGCCTAAAACAGCACTCAGGACAACAGGTAAGTGGGGGGTCTGCCCCGCTATACCTCTCCGTCGACGTTGAGGTCAATAGATAATCGCTTGGAGTGATTTCGGAAAACCCGGGAAAAACCGACACCTGGACGGCCGGACTATGATTCGAACCCGCGTTCTCCCGAACGTCTACTGCACGGTGAGAGGTAATACCAACTTGTAAGTGCTACTGCATTAATTGTCCTTACAGGAATGGAGTACATTTGGAAATGTTTCATGATTTAGAGAGAAATTATATATATACATACACTCACAAAGAAGATCTTTGATGATGTAAATGGTTCGCTCTGGAAAACCAATTGGTTCCAGGAAATAGAAGAGGATTTGAATCATGCAGGGATCAGCAAGGAAATAACACTGGAAAGGGGACAATTCAGGAACAAAATTATGAACTCAAAATTTAAAATACAGAAGAAAACAGGAACAAAATGGACTGAACAAAGGAAACAGGAACATAGTGAACGGATGAAGAGGTTTTGCGAAGAGAAGAGGAAGAAGACGATTACAAACAAAAACTAAATAATCATGAATAATTTGAATTTAAACACTGTCCTGAAGGGCAGTATATATATATAATATAGCTTCCGGTGGACTTGCTCTCTATACTTGAATTAAATTCAATAGAGAAAAAAGTTTGGTATTGTATGATACTCACAGGTTGAAAGTAAAATTTATTTTATTCGACTAGTTTCCAGTATAATTTTTGGATCTAGGTATGAAGATCATATGCAAATTTGTGGTGTGAGCTGAATGGATTGAGAAATTATCTTGATTGTAATCATAAATTCATATAACATTTAAGCTCTTGGTTTTACCGTCTTATACAGTCAAGCTATTGAATAGGCTGTTTCAGTCCCGTAATTATTTACCAAAATACGGAATCTGTGTGTATAATTGTTCGTCGTGTGACCAGCATTAGTTCAGAGCGGGATGCGAAAGACAAAGGCGCGGTCGGATTACAGTTGGTGGCACTTTCCTGAATTACACTTTGCGACCATTCAGCCGACAACCAGGTGTTTACATTTTATTACATACACATTAAAAAGTATCAAACTAAGGAAACAATCAATAAATGAATGGCGTAACACTCATCAAAATTTCTAATGTTTGTAACAATATATTTAACTTGTTGACTTGGAAAAACAGGTTTGTTAAAACTGTATATAACTGCCAAACTCTCAGGTGCATATGTATGCAACTACTTACAATCTTTTATTTGCCGATTTGGCTATTTGACGAAAAGAATTAATGAATAACTATCACTAGAGAGTATACATTTAAAAAATAGTAATTTCAAATTACGTCTTACAGCAAATCTGAGTTAGGCAAATAATTACATAACATCTTCGGCAGGAATTCTTTAAAAAAAACCCCACTAAGAACATACAAAGATAAATACGGCACTGATTTATCCAGATAAATAAAATGGAATTACACGTTTTCGTTCATGTTGATGGCACGCTTTTGCAGTGTCTGTTATTTTGTTCACAGCTAATTTTATCACCAGTTTTCCACAATTATCTTTACGCCTATTGTATTAACAAAATATATAAAGTAGAAAAGAGAAAACACATAATGGAATAATCAGCATTAACGAAACAAAACAAGTTTCACTTCGAATTAGAAAAAAGAACGACTCTGGATGCGAGGCTGAATATTTTTCCTGATTTATGACTGACCCTGCGCACGCTAAAAATACGAATACTGTGTGTCTGTACGACAAAAATATGTAGAAAATAAAGAAAAGGAATGTACAAAGCATCACTACTGTGGGTATTACAAAGATTCATGTATGCAACTCGGCCACCCCGTAACATGTTATTACCAAGGCGCGTGCATATTAAATATGGGTTTCGTCAGCAACACGGTGTTGCAAGCGTATGAATCATGCACAGTGGAATGCGAGGGGGCTGTGACTATGTGACGCGGACAAACAGACCTGCTTTTTTCTGCACAGTTTTTCTTTTTGCTGGTTAGTTTCAATGTCCCACCTCTTCTCATTCAACGCTCTTCTCTTCACCTCCGAGTAACTGTTACAGACTACATCCTTAATTATTTCCTTCATTCTCTCTAAACTTGCTTTTTCTCTACAATTCTTCCCTCCTGTGTGACACACTATTTACAAATCAATTATTCCCTTACGTGTAAAAGTGTGTCCCACCAACCTGTCTCTTCATTCGTAAGATTCTGATATGAACCCTTGTTATTACCAAAATGTTTACTTCCTACTTAATTGGTCCGCATAATTTTCAGGATCCTATCATCATTAATGAATATATAATTATTGTAAGCAATTTCTTCTGCAGTTGCTTGTTAAAATAATAAATTATTATTTAATAAATATGCCAATACAACTGTTGTTATCTAATAAAACAGTTATATTCCCTGTGTCATCTTTGGTTATAATTATATTGTTCGTATCTATTTTCTCTTTAGTTGCATTGATATATTTATTGAATGCAAATGCATTACTTTTAATAAATAATAAAAAACAACCATGCACTTGTGCACTGCTTGAAATCAAAGGACGACAACTGTTGCTCTGTAGATCAGACAAGTGTATGTGATTTCGGCGAAAACTTTTAATATAGAAAGCCGAACTGAGTCGTGGCTCGAAGAATTTTCAGATCGGATGAAGCTTATGGTTAGTAAATTAATCTTCTACTCTCGGTATACTTGCAATAACTGAAATGATACAGAATTGCGAATGAAATAAATTAATGCTATGGAAACTGTGTACATATACCGTATGTATACTGTGTGTTAGACGTCTGTTCTTGGAATCCCTTTCCTCCTAATCTTTCCTTTTTATTGTTAACTCTGTTCTCTTCTTCCAAGATATCCTCTGTCTCTCACATCTCTTTTTTACACATGGAACATAAATAATTTTTTCCGCTTCCGTTCTTCATCAGTTCTCATTATTTTCCGTACCAGTATAACTGTCTTTATTTTCTTTCTGTTATTTTTTCTTTCCTTCTTGTACAGCTTCTTATTACTTTAATTTTTATTCTTATTTCTTTATAATCTAGATACCTGGCATTCGCTTCTAAGGTGTCCAACAAACGTAAACATTACAGAATTTTATAACCCCGTTTCTAATTTTGCCTTCCAAAATTTACTACAGATGGATAAGACATATAAACTTGAATAAGAATACTTTAGCTTACATAGTGTTGAAGTATTTTAGGCTTCATTGGGGGCATCCATAAATTACGTGAGGTGTTTTTCCGGATTTCCGGACCCCCTCCGCCCCCGTTGGTGAAACTTGGTGAGATCTGTTTCGTGAGAGCCCCCCCCCCCCCACCCCCTCCTAGAAATCGCCCTCGCACTCTTTTGGGACTTTTTTTTTTTTTTTAGGTCTTACCCTCCCAAAGCCGGTTACACCCACACTTTTCGACGAGATACCCCCCTAAAGTCGACTTTCGCATCATTTGTAGACCTTTTTTTTCTTTTTTTTTAGCTCTACAGTCCAACAAAAATTTCGGAAACCTCACGTGAGATTTCCGTTGAACGCCTACTCCCCTCCCCCTTGGTGAGATTTCGCCTGACCCCCCCCCCCATTTCACCTCACATAATTTATGGACGCCCCCATTCTTTCGAACACTTCGTGCAGTAACAAATCTATAAGGATGAAATAGTGTTAAGCTTAACTTGCTCCATGTGGTGGGAATAAACGTAACATTCTCTGTAGGTTGGTTGGATTCGTCCATAAGAGAGTGAGTAGAGATAGATCAGCTGTATCCTTTCCTTCTGGACCTGGAATCTCTACTAGGGAGCGATAATGTTAAGTGCCTATAAAAGTTCCGGCCACAAACCAGACTATTTCTCTCCGGCTGCTTGCCTTACGACCTGCTCTCACAATGGGAAATACATTCATACTAAATCCCAGTTTAGAGGTTTCAACGGGTATTGTGCGTTTTGTGGACTTCTGCAGTCTGTATTCTATTTAACTTCGGACATAATATTTATCTGCGAGAAAATTTCTGGAAGAGGATGATTCGAGAACTGGTATTGCATTGGAGTCCTGGCGCCTCGTATTTGGGAGGACGCGGGTTCAAGTCCCCGTCGACCATTCACATTTCGGTTTCCCATGGTGAATTCTTTAACGTACCTTGCCCCAGTCCACTCCCTCCTCTGAAGATATATACAGAGAGAGAGGAGATCTCGCAAGACATTGATCTGTCTGCTCTTACAGTATTTTGAAAGTGGCCCACAAGTGATCCCCCAGTCACTATTGTTGCCAGCTTCTATTTTCCTGAAGTTTCGTAATTGGTTTCCAAGTTGGTAGAAACTGGCAGTTTTTGCTCTTCCGCGAACGTCTGAGAGTCGAAATTCCCTGCTAACAGTCAATTAGCCGTAGTTCCGTTGGCATCACTCTTCTTACCTTCCCCCAACTGAAATACGCGTAGGCATAAAACTCAGTAAGCAGGCTTTCCCGCTAGCGATTTTTCCAAAGAAAGTAACTACCAACACTATAAGAAATTATGATAAACAAGGGTGCTGTCCTCCCTCAACGTGAAATTTGTGTTTTAGTTTCCTTTGTGATTCCAATTTTCCCTCGACTTTCAACTGCGATCCAAAGATCACCAGCATAACAATACTGGCCGAATCTCCGTCTGGTCTCCCGATTTCGATTTTCCATGTCTGCCCGAAACCACTCCAGACTAATGCCAGTATGGTTACTTCAGAAAGTATTCCTTCCTGTTCCTTGTCCGCCTTTAATAACCTCGACGTTGACGAGGCATAAGCCCGAAGCAAAAAACAAAAACAAAAAAAAACAAAAATGACGAAGGTTCTGTAACCCATTTTATGAACACTAAAAGAATTAACATATAATCACGGTAAAAATATGGATTCATTACATCTGATCCTCTCAGACTGTGTACAAAAAATAATGAAAGCGTACACGAAAATTACATCAGTTCGTAAACGTCGATTTCAAAATTACCTTTCCCCAAATAAAACCATTTTGTTGTAAGTAGATGACTCTTGACATGTCATTAAGATTGAACTCAATGATTTGTTGAGATTGTGACCTGGATATTGTATCAAAATAAAGAAATATATCAATGAGTTTATTCATTTCAAGCTCAATAATACATTTTACAACTATCGCTGGTGTTTCTTTCCAGTGTTATACAGCGTTATTTAACCTCAGTGCTTTCAAGTTTTTCTTGAAATTTCGCTTGTCTTTAATAAGTGACTTACAATGAGTTCTCAGTATATATATTCTCTCATTTGCTTTTTCATAAATCATTCTAACCTGTTTACTTCTAATTCACAGGTACACAATTTCAATACAAGAAACAGAAATAACTTACACAAAACACAATTATCTCTGTCATTAGTACAAAGAGGTTTAATTATTCTGGTATACATCTGTTTAATAAACTTCCCAAGTGTATAAAACAGTTTGCAGATAATAAAGATATATTTATAGAAAAACTGAGAGATTATCTTATTGGCAACTCCTATTGCATTCAAGAATTTGAAAAAATTAATTAATTGTATTCAATATGACTTTTGCAAAATTCAGTTGTAAAAATTAATGTTTATTGTTATTCACTTTATTTGTCTTTGGAACGTAAAATTGTTTTTGCTATGATCATGACTCATATTGTGTGTATGTGTATTAACCATGACATGTTTCACATCCCAGATGTCCTTCCTCAGCAGGGATCCATGAAACAAGATTGATAAATAAATAAATTAAATAAATTGTCAGCATTGGGGGAAGATGTACGCCTAGTGTCATGTTTGCGGACGATCAACAGATTGTTGATCTTGACGATGAAAAAGAAGATGAATATGTGGTGGGAAAACCAATATCGCGATAATAATAGTACTACACTCTGACTTTCAGTAACCAAATTACACACTTCCGTAAGAAATATTATTTATGGCTCAGAAATTTGGATAGTAAATGAAAAGTTGAAGATGGCAATAAGCAGGGCATATAGTAATTCTTGTAATTTGTGGAAGATGCTGGTCTGGTAGATCACTGGTTAAGGCACTTGCTTTAAAAAGTTCGGAATCCGGTCCCGGGTTCCAATCTCGGTAAAGCCAGGAAATTTTAAGAGTTGTGTTTGATCATATGAGCTACGCCTGAACGTTCCGTGGTTCCGATTCCACGTTAACTGTATGTCCCAGAGCAAAGATACTGGTTGCCCTATCTCTGACACTGCCTTACGCCTCCTTCGGGAGGATCCAATAAACCATCGGGTTGTAGACTAAGTTAGGTTGTTAAGAGTCAGTACACGAGGAGAGGAAATGAAAATATGAACAAGACTATTACCGATATGACTGAAAACGATTGCGAGCTTGCTCGAGGAGAGAGAATACTTTTCTTTTTATTTTGCAAGCAGGGTTCTATAGTTCGGGGTGGTTGATAAGGAAAGGGAAGGAATTGGTAATGGCCAAATCGTGTCTGAATTCGGCTGCTGTGATTTCTGGAAACCGTAGAAAATCGAAGTATGAATGACCGTACCGGTAATCGAATCTGGACCATCAAAAAGATCCAAATGTTACCACTTACCTCCCGCTCCCTGTAACCATGCTTTCAAAAGGTAACTGAAAACTAGTAATTTATAGAAAGAAGAGGACAATTTTGTGAAGGGAATCATGGAAAACCTGAAATAAAATGGCTGACAAGGTGAAGAATTATGGTCCAAAGAGCTGCGGAAACGGTGGTCTCTTTTTAAAGACATGTAATATCTGGTGTTTACATTCGGAGTAAACAGATTCACATAGTAGTATATTAATTTGAAGTATTACTAGTGACATATAGTATACGAACAACTCAAATAATAAATGCATATATGATTAAACCATGTCCTAGGAAAAGGGATGTAAAAGTATCCAAGATATTTCAAACGCTGTGCTTATTAGTTAAGTTTCAAAATTTTTGGGTCTTTAATAATTTCACAAATGTACAGGACGGAGCTGTAGAAAGAGTTTTATTTTATAGATCAACACTTTTTGATAGTGAAAGTTTCTGATATATAACGAAACTTAAATGTTTTATTTATAATACGATAAAAATGAGAATTGCTTCAGGATCGTATTTACTTCTTCTCTAAACAAAGCGAAACACAACAGGTGGCAATGTTAACTAAGTAGCTTTATCCGAAAAATTAACTTGCATGTACTGGCGCCTTCGTGTGTAGATATCAGGTCACGAACCGTGTTTTCCTGTGGCACCGTTTAGTAATTGAATAAAGCTTGTCCGATAATACATAGCGTGCAGCAAAATCATGTTAAATCCACAATATCATAAATAATCCGCTAAGTCGGCACAACACAAGCAGCATTTCATTTGCTGTGTGTTATTTTCCAGTCACTAATTAAAGACAAAAGAAACAAATTTTCAAGAAAAACTTGAAAGCACTGAGGTTAAATAAATATATCAATGAGTTTATTCATTTCGAGCTCAATAATACATTTTACAACTGTCTTCTAAACACTGGTGTTTCTTTCCAGGATTTTCTCGTTGCACTGAATTTAAACACAATGAGGAGTTCACCAGTTAATTAAATATCGTCAAGTCTTACAGGAAATAGGTTGAAGTTTTTGCTTTATTGTTTTATTAAGAAACTTGTGGCTTATGTTTATAACTTTATGCCTTTTCGACGTCGACGTCATTAGAGTTACAAAAAAAAAAGTAATGTGTTTATTTTAATTAAAGACAACCTTTTTGTTTAGGGTTTTACAGCTAGTCGACGTCGAGATTATTAGAGCCGGGAAAAAATTGGAGACAAGGAACGGAAGGGATTCGTCCACTGACTTCTGAAGGAGCTATCCCGACTTTCATTTTGACTGATTGCTGGAAACTATAGAAAAAGGAAAATCGGGATGGACAGAACGAGCATCGAACTTGCAACCTGCCGAATGCCCAGGCCCTATCGTTAACCTCTCACTCAACAGGAATTGCTTCTTCAAACTTCTTTTTGTTTCCAGGCTAAAAGGTTAACGAAATTCAAAAAAGAAGGACGAAGCACTTTCATCAGTCAGAATGATTCAGATCTCTGCTGTCAAAATTAGACACTGAAATTAACTTCTTAGACATGTTTCATCTAAATGTTTATATGAACACAAAAAATTTACGTGGTTAAATTATTAATGTTCTTTCCCTCTTCGAACTACAACAATCTATTAGGATCCTTTCAAGGCAATCCAATTCAGATAATGTAATCATAACAATCACAGTGAAATTAATTAAATGAAGCAAGTCGAAGATCGACGTAATATGAGTTGAAAAATCTTGAGTCAAACGTTGTATCCCAGAAATTGCTTAAAAAGTTTTGTTTTCTTACGCGGTTTGCTTCGCCAGAGGTTATCAGAACCAAGAGATGACCTAGAAGCGGACTTGGCACGTGTTGATTAGACATAGCAGTAAATGAAACAATTAATAAATTTATACTAGTGTACAGTTACTACTACATGCGTAATATACTTAATTAGTCCAAGATTGAGTTTTTAATACATCTGTCTGAAAGTATAATATAAAACTCTCTATAGCATTCACAGATTCTTCCAAAAATATTGAAATTCTCATCGCCGAACTTTTTCATTATCATTTTCTCTTCAATCATAATAACCGAGCGTGGTGGGCGAGCTGTACCGCTGTGGCCTTGCATTCGGGAGGACGTTAGTTCGAATCCCGGTCCAGCCATCCAGATTTGGATTTGTTTTCCAGAAAATCCTCCATTCGAATGCCGGAATGGGTCCTTCTAAAGGCCATGGTCAAATTTCTTCCCGTTCATTGCCCCCAGTCCTTTCCGCCTCTATTGTCCTCGACGTCGATGAGGCGTAAAGCCATAAAAAATATGACCCTTTGGGAAGAAAAATATTCAAAGAATCAGATGATGCAGAAATTAGTAACGTACTCTTAACGTTTTTAATTCTGGTTTGTATTGTCTTGTTGCTCTGTAGTGACATATTTAGCCCGTTAAAGAGTAAGAATGGTTGAATTTATCATAGCATATTATTCACCAAATCTGTGTAACAACCTACGGTTTTAATAAACAGTAATTACTAGAAAAGTGTTAGTAAGACAAATTTGAAGAAAGGATAGTTATAAAATTTAAGTTATTTCTTGTGCGATAAGTGGGTTAACTTGTAGTTATTATGAGTTATGTAGGAATTAAATATGCGGTTATGTATATGGAGCTAATATGAATCTCGAAAGAAAATCTTGAATAAAACTCCAGAATATTATTGATGCTTGAGTATGTAACAATGTATCTGCTGTGTATATACCTCGTGAGAGAGAGAATTATGTTTGCTGAATACTTCCGTCTAATTTTGAAATGTCTGATAGACAGTGGAAATACGTTTTTAAAACTTCTTTCTGTTGTGTTTGCATCTTTGTGTACGAATTTAGCGTGATTATAGCTCATTCGCAGAGTGAATTTCAGTACCCCCAACAGCTGACTTTCGCTCCAATTTCTCAATATCTCTTCCATTTTCTAGATTCTCTTCTTATTCTGAATCATACCATTAGAGTAAATGAACTTGTAGAATTTAAGAACAGATTTTCGAATGATTTAAAACGCTAGACGATGCGTGTAGAATCATGGCCTGTAACACAAGACCGTGCAAACAAGATTGGAACACCTTGCCATCCATTATACCATTCACTAAATTTTTAAAAATGTATTACGTGATCAACTAGAATCATTAGTTTTATATCTCCGTTAAAAGTAATTTCAGTTATTTAGCAATATTGCCTGTCTGTAATGGATCACAAAGTTTCTTGTTTCCTGGCCAAATGTTTCATATGTAAAATCTTACGAAAAACTTTTCCAGTTTTAAAAGCCAAGTATAGTGTGTTTTATCAGATGAGTTTTGGAACAGCAGCAAGGAAAAATCACAAAGCAGATAACAAAACCAGCGTGTATGCATTGCAGATGGGTGTGGGATCCTCGCCAAAGAGGTTAACACAAGATATTGAACAAGTTCAAAGAGGGGCTCAGCGCTTTGTCACAACCAATACGGAAGTGATACGGAGGGAGTCAAGGATACGCGAAACAAAAATCAAGCGGATACATTCGAAAAGAAATATTTTGTTACATTTGAGTGAAACATTTCTTTTACACGTGTAACTAACGCATTAGCTCATTCATAGTGTTTCTTCTCCTGTATATCGTTTTACCTCATCACAAATGCAGCTTATCAAGGATTTATTTATTTAAAAAAATGAATTTCGCTTAAACAGAACATTATTTGGTACGCTGTCGGTTTTTCTATGAACTGTATTTTGTAAAACATTTATGAATTTAAAATTACATGTCAGAGTATTAAAACTGCCCCGCACGTTCTCTGTGTATGACATACAACAGTAAGAATCTGAATACAGCCGCTATGTTATGGAGAAATAACAAAGTTTACGGCGCTGTATTCTTTAATGCTCCCCTTCAAAATATTCGTTGAAACGTAACGTTTTAGGAGGGACTTTTAATTAGGCATGTGTTTCATTTGACTTTCCAAAGTTATTGTGAAATATATACAAAAAAAAAACAAAAAAAAAACAGTATTCTCGAGGTCGAAGATATTCATTCAACAAAAGTTTTGTACCTAAGCATCTACCACATATCAAAGCGACATGGTATTCCAAACGCATAACTCCCCTTTTGTTTGAAAATCCCGCAAGCATGCCCATCATATCAACTGCAATTTTTTTTGTAGATTTCCGTATTCATCTGAATGATAGGTGGATTCTTCTATTATTACCTCTGAAAAAATAACATAATATATTATGGACATCAAGGTCATTAGAGACGAGAAAGGAACAGGAAGGAATTCCACCTTGGCCCTTTTTAAGGAGCCATTCCGGCATTCACATGGAGTGATTTCGGGAAACCCTGGATAAACGAAATCTGAATAGCTGAACGGGGATTTGAACTCGCGTCCAACACCTACAGTTACCGCTCGCCCACTGCAGTAGAATATAGTTTAAAAACTTACACGATTCGAAGACAGATGCCAGCACTGACCTCCCTAATGACCCACAGCTGCCGAGACGTGTAGTGGCCCTGCAAGTTGCTTCCCAGCTAGACTGGGTGTGGTTTTCCGCACCAATTAGGTCTCCAGTATCCACCTTCAAAATGCAGGATTACACAGTTAACAAGACATGATTCAGACGCCGCACACACACTTTTCCTACACAAGATTAGCACGATACCGAAAAACTAAATATTGGAATTAATATGCATTTAAACGGCAGGAACTATGCTTTAATTTATAATACTTCTGAATTACAGTACTCTATGGTTCACCTTTACGGTCCAGGAAAAGTGTGTATTTAACCGGATATACCACATCGTCGGAAGACGCTGTTTAATTACAATGTGATAATTAACCCTCAAAGAAAAATCGAGCAAAGAGAAGGTCAGTTCTGTGCCAGGATTGGATTCGCCTTAATTAGGAATACAGTTAGCCAATTTGACAACGTATCAAGTGGTATAGGACCCATTTTGGAGATTATTAAAGTATCTCTGGTGCCTTAGTATGATTATTAGCTGTAGTCAGTCTCCTTCTGGATTTTATTCTGGAATAATAACAGTAAAAGCGTGGACGACTTGGCAACGATCTGCATAACGAAAAATTTCTCCCAAATATTGAATCTATGAACATATACGTAGCAATACACTTCGAAGGAACGTCTGTAAATAAAACAGTAAGCTCCAGTAAAACAGACGTACCGTAGTATTTACACATTACAGAATCTGAAAAATTAACACAAAATATATTTTTAATATAAAAAATGGCCTGTGGGTTTTATCAGCCATTATTATTATTATTATTATTATTGTTACTCCGCGATTCACTAAAAGTGTGTGGTGGAGGGTGCATTGCACCTATCCGAAAGGGTGATAGTTAGGAAGGGATATACTGGATGTGGCAGGAGGCGCCCATGGGCTATTGTGAGGAATCATCCCAGTATTCGCATGGAGCGATGTGACCAGCCACTGCTTTTTATTATTTTTTTTTTTAAATCCTCATCCAGTTTAGATATGTCATTAGCAAGTTCTTATGTTGTCCTTACTGCGATTCAACATATTATTAAATGAGAACCACTCGAACTTGTGACCTCATCAAAAATAGGTGAGCACGATAATACTTACGCAGCCAGCTAAACAGAATTTCTGTGGAGAAATAGAAATCAGTTATTTCTTTTATCTTTCTTAGTTTATGAAAATTTACTTTCAGCGAAAAGGAATTGCTACCGATTTCTAGAAACTGGTATGATAGCTTCTTTGGTGGTGAGAACGAGAATTTATACCAATTGTATACATCAGTGCAACATTCCTTGTGTGTTTCAATACTGCTACTTTGTCGTACATTTAAGTGAAGAAATTATTTCCAGAACTTTTCGCTTCTCCCTTTCCTAATTCCAACATCAAATGAACGTCCGAAAATTTCGTCGCACTCTGTTTTCTGGTCAGAAGAAACAATCACCACAATGCAGTCCTGACTGCGCTAATTAGGTGGGTTCCTCAATCCCCGACTCACGAACCACACATTACACAAACAAAAATACACCTTTTCTTTACCAGTTTTTTTAATTGTAACTTTATATTACACTATTTGTTTTTGCGATACACTTGTACATTGTATTGATCACTTTTGTGCCTGGATACGATAGGTTAGTCATCAGAGATATTATATCTGAATTTTTTTTAGGGATTTTTCTATTAGCTTTTTTCTAATCTAGCTGTATATTTCACATCTGAGAATGTAGTGGTATATATCTTCCACTGCACCACACCCGAGACAATTCGGCGACTCCACGATTTTCATGATATGGAGGGCGTAATATGTTAATCAAAGTTATCTTTTTCCTCCTCACATCTTTTGATTCATACGGTGGCTTCTTTTCGATATTATTAAATATTGCCCGATGCCATATTCCTTTTGAGCCTTTGTTGTTTTGCCATTTCTTTTCCCATTTGTTCGTTATCAGGATGGATGCGAACTGTATGTATAGAGAATAGCAGTGTCCAACTTTTCTGTGGCCGCTAGTTGCTCTTTTGCTGCCCTGTCAGCCCTTTCGTTGCCATGTAAGCCCACTTTGCTTGGCACCCATTGTAGCCTTACATCTATGTCTTTTGCTGTCAATTTAGCTATTTCTTTTGCTACTTGACATGCAATGTAGTTTTTGCCCTCGCCTTTTGTGAGTCTCCAAGGTTGCATGTCTAAAGTCAGAACAGATGACTGATTTATTTAAATCTGTCTTTTGAAAATAAATATTTTATCCCTTTTAGGAAAGCAAATATTTCTGACAAGAAACTCGGCAATTGGTCCTGTAATCAGAATGATTCAACGATTTCTCCCACCGGATACACATAGGCAGCTGCACAAGCCTCCTCTCCCACCTTTGATCCATCCGTAAATACTTGGGACCAGCCTTTCCACTTAGTACTGATTATTTCCATCGCCTTTTGTTTTCTTCTTCCGGAATGCAGTGTGTCCTCTCTGACAGATTTAGTGTGAGGGTAGGGTGAATACGAGAGGATAGGTCCACTTTTTGCTGTGGTTCCTCCTCACAATACAAGTCGTCAATTTCTGCTGTGTGGGTACTCCACTGATTTGTTAATTTCCTGTAGATTACCAGTCTTGGCATCTTGTGAATGTCTGGGGTTTTCCTTTGAATCTCATGAGCTAATATCTGTATTTTTTTCAAAAGGATATGTTATTTTTTAGAGCATACCTTTAACAAAAAATTAATACCTATCTTCTCTCTACGTAGATCTAGGGGAGGCGTTACTGTTTAAAATACTTCTAAGTTCTCCCGTACGAAGTCGCGCATAGCAGCTAGTACTATTATAAATCTGTAAGCCAGCTACATCTTTCTTTCCCATTGTCCAGCCATCACACAAGAACTACCGAATCAATTTGAATGAGGTTTTTACATTTTGAAAGCTTATCATCTTGCTTGAAATATGAGGTATATGGGGTATGGATCAAGACATGATAATTCGTTTGCACCTAGAATAGATAGACCGCTCAGATCACACTGAACACTTATTTACATCATACCAACCAAAGACAGTATAGATAAACAATCTCCCTTTGAATTCTGTTATTTTTTTAGTAAATTAGTTATTTATTTCATCCGTTTTCCGAAATATAGTACTTTAAAATACACTGAAAAAGTCAATCGAACAACTACATTGAAGATAATCGTAACAAACTGTGTAATGTAATTTACGGTAAAGGTTACAAAGATATTACATTACAAACGTAAATGCGATGTTACTTAAAGAAAACGTTTACCTAAGTCCGCGCAGGAGAAGCAGCGAGAAAATGCTAGAAATTAAAAAAGCTGAATAAAAGTGAACTAAACAGTTAAATAAAACATTAAAAGCCTGTGGTTATGATTTAAATTCAACATAATGTTTTTAAGACTGCAATACACCGAAATAGGTATTTTGTGTTCGTCTCGTGTAAGATATCAATAAAGTTGATACTAAATACACTTAGATAAAATATAATGCGGTAGTTAGGAAGATACAGAGCTTAGTAGCTGGCTGTAACCTGAGAATTCCAATCAACATTTTAAGAGGTAGAGCAAAAAACTCTGCAGCTGAGAAATAATTGTAGACGTGCTATAGTAACATAGCACAGTCCTTGTGTAATTCATGTATTGTAGACGTGCTACAGTAACATAGCACAGTCCTTGTTTAATTCATGTATTGTAGACGTGCTACAGTAACACAGCACAGTCCTTGTGTAATTCATGTATTGTAGACGTGCTACAGTAACATAGCACAGTCCTTGTGTAATGCATGTATTGTATGCTCGTATATAGTAGGTATCCCTCAATTTCAGTAAGCTTAAAATAGACTGAGCGTGGTGGGCGAGTGGAGGACGTGAATTCGAATCCCCGCCCGGCCATTCAGATTTGAGTTTTCCATGGTTTCCAAAATCAATCGAGGCGAATGCCGGGATGCTTCCTTCAAAAAGGCCATGGCCGAATTCTCTCCCGTTCCTTGCTCCCATTCCTTTCCCGCCTCTAATGATCTCTTCGTTGACAAGGCGTAAAGCCATAACATACAAAAAAGTTATACATTCTACGGGGTTATTAGGTAAAAATTTCTTCACAGGTGATTAGTTTCATAGTTTCGATTTGCAGCGAATCTTTCTTGGATGGACATACAGTTTAACGTGGTATCCGAACCACGTAACATCCTGGCGTAGTTCATATGATGAAGCACAGCTCTTAAAAATTCCTTGCCCCACCGAGATTTGAATCCGGGTCTCTGAACGTTGAGAGCACGCCCCTTAACCACTGAGCTAAAATAAATGTTAGAGGTGAGTATTTCGCTAAATAGCATACGTAAGGTAAAGCCAATCATAACAATAAAACAGAAGGACATTAAAAAGGCCCTTCATAAAACAGTACAATTAGTATGAAAGTCCTGCCAAAGCTGGCAAATACTGCAAAAATATAATGACAAAACAGCGCTAAGAAATATGATATTTACAAATATGTAGAAAAGCAAATGGATATATACTCAGTTGCCAAAGATATTTTTGTAGTTTTGATAGCCTGTTTTCGAATGGACAGCTGCTTATTTTTCAATCTCTCTCCTAACTGGAGTTAAAATTAGTGCGCAGTGGTAATTAAAATCGTAAATTGTCTTCTGTCTGTATTCAGCACCTGTTCGTGAAACGGATGAGGAGTGAAATTTAGGTTTCTATACGGAACGGTTTCTGAAGTGCAAAACCCAGCCATTTAAAGCCGTCGCGTGATTCGCCGTATGTGATGAAACGCGATGCGGTGTGGCTTGCATGTGCCGATGCGTGGCGTGTCTCGATTCCGAAAGCGGTGCGTTCCAGGCCAAGGTTATTACATCATGCTCACGCTACTTGGAATTCTCCAGACAACCGATAATGCCGCAATTCTGGCGGCCGCTGTTTACAAAACAAAGAACTCGCACATGTTCAACTCATCAATCCCTGTGTAACGACCAACTAATTCTCATAAAAAATTATTTTTCTCTTTTTACGTAGATAAAACAATGAACTTTCTTTAAAATGGAAGTAAAAAACAAAGACTGCATGGTGGAAGCTGAATTTATTTACGTAATTATAAATAACAAGAAATTTAATTTCTATTAATATGATCTAATAATAATTGTAATAAAAAATGATTGAAAAATTGCCCAGATTGATAGGACATTACAAACAATAAAACATTAAAGAATATAACATTTCTCGGTGTTCAAGCAAATAAAAAAAAATCTTGTTAGGTGAATAAAAAAGACTTAAGAACGCGTCTGATTATTTAAAAAAAAATCTAAATCACTGTATATACTAATAATCACAGAGTGTATGCTAGCAGTGAAGTAACTTTCTTTGTTGTATAATATCTTTGGGTCTGTGGGTGACCACCAGATCTCTTGTGTGCAAAGCTTAATCAATTGTAACGGTTATTCAAGTTACCAGTGTGCGTAAAAAAGCTGCGCTTAGAAAAAAAAGTGATTTATTTACATGACACTTGCAAGTTTGATCTGAAACTTCTTTCGTGTAGCTGAAATTCAGCATTTTTCTATAGATGATATGCATGAGGTATAGGCTGTGGTGGAACTGAATTATAACGTTTTGTTTTATTATAATCGTAAAAATAATACAATGTTGGAGCTCTTAATCTGTTTATCATTAACGACCGTACTTTTCCTTTAGGGAGAGTTAAATCATTCATACAGTTATTCCTATAAATGAGAACTATATTTGTATAATTGCCTGTTGACTCTACAACATACGGATGCCGAAGGCGACCACGCAGTTATGTAAACTTAAATGACACACTGACATACTAAAACAACAGCCCTCAGACAACAGTGAGAACAATACTGTGGACGAAAATGTCTAGTAACATTTGAATTTATTTTCAACTATTCA
The DNA here is from genome assembly GCA_031002005.1 of Vandiemenella viatica. NCBI lineage: Eukaryota > Metazoa > Arthropoda > Insecta > Orthoptera > Morabidae > Vandiemenella > Vandiemenella viatica. The sequence goes on along the minus strand of CM061921.1, from coordinate 224,757,875 downwards.
TAGTTATTTTCGCCGTGCATTGTCCATTCCTGTCGTTAACACGCTCTACAGCTTTTAGTTGGCAGCTTCCATGTTGTCATTCGAAAGACATCTGTTTCGTTCAAGAGCACATTACACGTTAATAATATAAAAGATCCAACACATGCCGATCAGACAACTTCAGATTTTGATGAAACTCCATACAAATACTCCTTAGCGTGCGAGCGTGTTTTTTTTATTATTATTATTTTGGAAAATTTGAGTAGAATCATAAAATGATTAGATATTTAAGCCTGCTAAATTGACACCATTGTTTTTGTATCAGCTATTATAGCGTCATTCTACTTCTGCCATTGATCATACTCTTTCCATTTTTTTTCTGCCATTATTTTCTCGATTGGTTTGATGCAATCCTCCATCTCTTCCTATCCTGCGCTAACCTTTGCATCTCATCATACCCCTTACAATCCACGTCCACAATTATCTGCTTCAAATATTGTAATCTTTGTTTACCTCCACAGTTCATTCCTTCAACTGTTCTAATTTATTGCAGTATTATTTTTATCATAGAAAATGATAGATAATCCAAGCGCACTCGTGTTTATTGTATCTATACTATTATAAATCTGTAAGCAAGCTGCGTTTGTAGTGAGGCTTGATCTCTAATAACGCAAAAACTACCGCATCAATTTGCATGGTGTTTCCAAATTTTTAAAGCTAATGTTGCTGATCAACATCTGCAGAAGTAGCTAACGACTAATATGTACCATGGGAAGAAGCAAGTCAGTAAAAAACTTCAGAAATGTGAAACTGTAGACCACAGATAATTATACACATTCAGACGGTCACTCCTTTCATAAAGAGACCTGACAAAATTTAGGATTTCCTTTTTTTTTTTTTTTTTTTTTACTTCTGCGATTCATTTTTCTGGACCGCAGTACTTCAAAATTAAAAGAATACGTGAATCAAGTATAATCAGCATTTACTTGAATCGTAACAGGTCTGTTGAATTACGAAAAAGTTATATTACTAATATTGAAGACATGTATTGTCTCTGGTAGACTGTCATACAGTTTGTCTCTGGAACAAAATTGCTACATGAACGCTGTACAATACAGCCACAATAAGCCAATACTTAATACGAAATTCAGTTTTTTCTCGAAGAGCGATGTCTGAAAAACAGCTATTATAAATATCAGCAAGTAATAAAACATACTTCTTTCATAATGACTTGTGCTGAATTGCACATATTTGGAAGTACTTTATTCGATTAATATGTCTCGTGGCTATAACGTGCAAATAATGACAATAATGATACAACGATTTGAAACCAAGATTAACTCGAATTCACGTAAATTTCTATTTTAAAGCAGGAATAATTGATGGTGTATCAACATAAAATAAAAACCTATATCCAAACAGCAAAAAATAAATAAATCAGAAAAAATTGAGATGCTGTGATTATTGGTAACGAATTTTTATTTAAAATATAACTAGGCATCCTAAAATTCTATTCTACACCGCGTAAATTTTAAAACTAAACCCGTTATGCCTAATGCTAAACAAAACGAGTCAATTGTCATCTAGTCCAGGCTGTTGTTTCGCCAGGTACTTACATGCGACTGAAATAATTACATAGAAAATACGGCTATATTGAAAGAAATTTAAATTAAAAATGTTTCTTATCCTAATGCTACACCGCGTAGATTATAAAGCTGCAGGCACCGTCTCTTAGGCCTATAACAAAGCATCATATCAGCTGTCAGGTTGTATTTCAAGCGATTCACAACTTGCGATAATGTTGCCACTCAGAAATAATTGTTTCAGTTACATGCACGTTACTACATAAACTGTACCATGATCACATCTCGACATTTTTGGATTAATTATATCTGACTGAAATAATGACAGTAATGATACGACGATTTGAAATCAAGAGTAGCCCCAATTCACGTAAATTTCTATTTTAAAGCAGGAATAATTGATGGTGTATCAACATAAAATAAAACCAATATCCAAACAACAAAAAATAAAAAACAACAAAAAATAAATAAATCAGAAAAATTGAGATGCTGTGATTATTCGTAACGAATTTTTATATTTCAGCACACTTCCAAGAGGACTAAGTCGTAGATTACTGCTATATTCACATAAATTTATGGCACCGCGGTTAAGTTGCAATCCTCGGTATCCACATTTAAAAATAAACTTTTTTTAGTTAAGTATCATGGAAACAATATTTTTCATTATATCCACAGATACATCCTTAACAAAGCTTATACCTAGCTATATAATCCCAGGCAAAGTTTACACATAAAATCGCCAAAAAAAATTACACATAATGATTATAATATCAGCTTTCTTAACGTTACAACTGTTATATATCCATTTAAATTTTCGGTACCACGGTTAACGTGGAATCCTCCATATCAGCATTTAAAAATATTATGTTTTAGCTAAGTTAAATATTGCTTTCAGAAATAATATTATTTATTACTACCACAGATATTCTATATTGTAACCAAGTTTATGCTCATCTATATACTCACAGCCAAAGTTCACGCAAAGTGATAATTGCAGCTGTGAAAACGTTTTAATTGTTAGTGCTGTGAGTTGGGTAAGTATAAAAGTTTATGATATGCCCTTGCGAAAGAGATCTAATCTGTCGGGGTCAACTTCTGCAGCTAAATGATGTCGCCGAAATCGGCTAAATGAGAGTGAAATAGACCGACAACATCGTCTGCAACGTCAAAGAGAACGAGATGAAATATCTAGAGCAAATGAAAGTAACTTGCACCGAGAAAAGCGATTGACCTATAACCGGGTTCTATACGTTAAATGCATAGCTTCTGAAAGCGCACAGAAGAAAGAATGTCGTTTGAACCGTGAAAGCCTTTCTAAACAATAAATGTTTATACTTCGCACAATAATTACAACCACGAATTACTACTGTTAATTTTTCAGGAACCTTTTCTACTATTGAATCAATTGCATCACGTTAAAATATGAATAAAACAACTCTCTGACATCAGTATGAATACCGAACCTAACGTATTAACCGAAACAAACGAAACTATTCAGAATACATTAACGGTTCATGCCTTTCCACGTTAATGTCTGATAAGAGAATAAAATCGGTAAATAATTTCTACACCTGCCAAGGCACGCGCGCGTGAAGCAGCGGGCAAATGCTAGTTATATTATATTTCTGCCATTTATTACATCTGCTCAGCAGTTATGCTGAAGTGTTTAACGTGAGCAGGAAAGGACTCTTACATGTTCGACAGGCTTGTATGTCATATAGGCTTAGTTATTATTATTAGTTGAATGCTGTTACAATCCACCGCTTGTTACATCAAGCACTCGCGTAACAGGAACAGTTCGCAGAGAGAGAGTGACGTTACATTCCCGCAGTCCCGTATTTAGCACAGATCGTGTCCAATGTTCAAACCACACACAAAGCTCGGATTAGATTCACCACTTTTCTCAGCCGGTTTTTATTTAAGTTTATTTTCACTTATCCCAAACTATTTTTCTCCGACGATTGTCTTACCGACTGATCTGGTAGCGCGGTGATGAAGAGGCTCACCTACAAAATTCTGGGGGATTTGGGTTCGAATCCACATGCGGCCAGGAATTATTACCAGCTTTGCCTTATTCGTGTGATGTACACCAGAATGCTCCATGGATTGGATTCTTCCACTTTATTTCAGAGGATACAACAAATCTTCGAATTGCAAAATAAGTTCAGTTTTTTTTGGTGTCTTATCCGGTCGGTAACTTGGCATCACTAAACAGTGTCAGTTGACAATCCAAGGTGATGTATTGGTTTTTTAAGGTAACATCCATATAGAAAAGAATCTAAAGAAAAAATACTAACAAGGGACATCTTTGACCTCGGAACGGCACGAAAACAGGTTTAGAATAATAAGCGATCATAAACAAAACAGTGGTGTGTGACATTTCCATGCAGAACTCTGGAATCTAGATATCCGCGAAAGTGTAAAAACTGAAAAGACCTTATTGTTGTGTGATTCCTGGTCAGGTCATACAGATCGTACCCTTCTAGATGCAACTTTTCCAAACAAAGGTGTTATGTTGAAGATATTGCCACCGAAAACAACAATATATTGCTAACCTCCTGATGTTTACTTCTTTCGGCAATAGAAGCTGTGTATCGGAAGAATTACTGATTTTGTAAAACTACAATGTGCCAAACCACAAGTGAAGATACATGATCGTTATTTCATCATGAAACTTCATTTCGTGATTTACAATCAGTTTGCTACACCTACGTATAACCCCATGTTGCAATATGTTTGTCGAAAGCCAGGTTATGACATTGACATACCAACATCATAATTTGAAAATTTAATTAGTGTGGCTTTTGATATTGGACTGCGTGAATGCGAAAGTGATTTGGAATGTAATAACGTGGCTTCAGTGAGATGTTCACATTGTTCTCTTCTACTTTGTTTTAACGACTTCATCGAAATCCCGCAACTGCACTTTGAGGACTAATATAAGCACTATCAGGTGTGTGGTACTGCTGTATATGCGTGTTTCGCGCTATATTAACGTACGAGGGTTGTCTGAAAAGTTTCCGATCTATCAAAGATACAAACAAAAAAAATTCTGAATTTTTATTTTTCAACATAGCCTCCTTGTAACTCTACACACTTCCCCCAGCCATGCTCCCATCTCTGTAACCTGTCCAAATAGTACTCGGCGTTTTTCTCTGCACGAAGGTGATTGCCTTTTCATTTGACGAAAATCTCTGTCCTCTGAGTGCAATTTTTTGATGAGGGAACAAAAAGAAGTCGGTTGGGGCTAGATCTGGTGAGTAAGGTGGATGTTAAAGCAGTTCAAACCATAATTCGTGAATTTTGGCCATGGCAACCGCTGAGGTGTGAGACGGGATTTTCTTTTTCTGCAAATGTAGCCGTTTTTCCGCAAGATCGGCCTTCAGCTTATCAAGTAATGATGCGTAGTATGCTCCTGTAATGGTTTTTCCTTTTGAAGGTAATCGATTAAAATAACTCCATGACTGTCCCAACAAACAGTCGCCAGCACTTTCCCAGCCGAAAAAACAGTTTTTGCTTTTTTGGAGCCGGTTCCCTCTTTGCAGTCCTCTGTTTGGATTGTATTTTTGTTTCGGGCGTATAATGGTGTAGCCAAGTTTCATCTACAGTAATTAATCGGTGCCAAAACTCGGATTTATTGAGCCTGAACTGCGCCAAAAGAGCGTTGGAAATGTTCATTCGAACATGTTTTTGGTCTAATGTGAGCAAACGTGGCACCCAAGGCGCGGAGATCTTTCTCATACCTAAATGTTGATTTAATATGTAACAAACACGTCCTTTTGAAATGTTCATAACCTCTGCTATCTCTCTCACTTTAATTCGGCGGTCGTCTACCACCAATTGGTGAACTTTGGCGATGTTTTCGTCGGTAGTTGCAGTTTTTTGACGTCCCGTACGTTCATCGTCTCCCAAGCTCTTACGGCCTCGTTTAAATCCAGCTGCCCAAAATTTCACTGTGGTAAGTGATGGTGCAGAGTACCCATACACAGAATCGAACTCATCTTTGATTTGCGTAGGCGTATTGCCTTTCAAAAACAAATATTGAATTGATACTCGATTTTGTCCACTTTCACAAAAACACTCACATCAACTCACTCAAACGACTGATACATAACAACTGCGTGTAGAAAATGACTGAAACTTTGGTGAGTAACTGTAAACAGATAAACAACGAAATTCACTAGCTTTTATTTACGAGTGCTGCCATCTTCACGTTGAGGTTGGAAACTTTTCAGACCACCCTCGTACTTTAAGCAGAGAGTTTTTTGCACTATTGATTGAAAATGTAATGATACACTGACGTCATTGAATTGAATTAAGTACAATTTCATTCATATGGCATTGATATCTTGCTACTTTGTTTCTCTCTATTTAAATCTGACATGAATAGACTACTACGTTTTGAATGTAAATGACATACACCACTGGTTCGTTTATAATCGTTTTTTATTCTAAGCATGTTTTCGTGCGGTTCCGAGGGTTCGAGGACAAAGGTGAAATTTACATTTGTCTGCTGAATAGAAATCTAAGCGCGTTTAATAACTTCGACATAGTGCGGGATACATTATATTTGCTCCGGGACTGATGCCTCGCAGACATCAAGGCCATTAGAGATTGGAAAGGATGGGAAACAAAAAACGGAGTTAAGCCAAGGATTTTTGAAGGAATCGCCAATAGTGATTCGGGGAAACCATGAAAATCCAAAATCTGGATGGCTGGACGGGAATTTCACCCACCGGACTAGATGAGAGTGGCGTAATGATTCCACGTGAAACAGAGTGGTGCCTTTGTGTTCACAAATGGGTCGCATCTCATTTTCTTTCCGTCAATAGCTCTCATTTCGGTGTCTGTGCAGGAGCACGCTAAAATGAAAAACGCCCATAAGCGTCGGGAGGACGAGGGTTGGAATCCCTGTTCGGCCATCCAGCGTTCGGGTTTCCTTGGTTTCCCGGGATCACTTCAGGTGAATGCAGGCTTAGCTCCTTCTTAGTTGCTTGCCTTTCCTTGCCCCCAGTCCTGCGTCGCCTCTAATAACCTCGATCTCTAAGCTCCAAGCAAAAAAGAAAGCCACCTCGCTGCAGAGCGCCGCGAGTCAAAAAGAGTCTTTAACTAGCGTCTCAGATCCTTCCATTCCTTCCCTCGCCTCGCTTTTTCCTCCATATATTTTTTTTTTAAAAATAGGTCTCTTGGAGATCAGCTTAGGTTCCTTCATTGTTTACAGGTCTGTGCGCAACATTTTAGACGCGAATCTGAACACGTGGTGGAACTGGATTGTTCATGGGCGAAACAAAGTCGTCTGGAAAGACGCGTGTGGTGTTTTCTCTGGTATAACAAACAGAGCAAAATAATGAACGCACTCTGTCGGATACGGTATAACCATTGATGAAAGCTAACATTTCAGTCCACTGAGACATTGTTTTAAATGGTGACATGCTATTCAACGCTGGGCAACATATGCGTCCGATTACAGCAGGACGCTTTACCCTGCGATATTTCTGAATGCTGTTGAAATTGTGGCCTCGGGTTGAAACATATGTTTCAGCTCTGTCCTAGCTTTTCTCTTCCAGTCCTGGATTTTACCTCAAATTGAATACGATTTCTTTGGCTTCCACGGCCCTCTTTGTTAACATGATTTTCAGGGAACGCTGTTGTTTTGTTTTTTTTATGTGTAGATTGCTGAGCCTTTGTACATTAGCTGACTTATTAACGAGTGACCTTCCCGGAAAAATCACGTTAATGTTAATAATATTGAATATATTGTTTTACGGACGGCCGCGTAGTTCATGCGATAAAGCGTCTGACTGCGGCCCGGGCTGCCGCGGTTCGATCCCTGACAAAAGCTGAGGAGTTTTCCTCAAAGCTGAACGTTCAGAACGGTTCCCCAGGCCCTCTCAGCTTAGCATCAAATTAGTACCGCGGAATTTCCTCCATAGGAAGAAAGTTTGGGTGGAACGTGGCGCTGACCCCGTGACATCCCTCTCTAGTGCCGAGGGTCGACTTAGGAATGCAGAGCTCTACCTCCGTGACTCCTGCGGCGAAACGGCAGTGAGCCGAAAGAACCTCGTGGTCTTTGTACTATTTTACATTATTACTCTTGATACCACACTATCTTGAAACCATTTTTTTTAAAATCATTATTGGCTCTTCGATATGCGCCGGGATAAGATTCGGAACAAGGAATGGGAAGAAATTCGCCTAACATGATTTAGGGAAACCACGGAAAACTGAAATCGGGATGGCGGGACCGGGAATCCAACCCGTATACTCCAGAATGGCAGGCCTGAGGGTTAAGAGGTCGCCCACAGGGAAAGGTGTTTAACATCCTGCATATTCTCAGCATTGCAGGTACATGTTACGCGACGCTATAGACAAATATAAAATACTAGACGACCCATGTGAAAATTTCGCGAAAAAAAATTCGGTGAAAACTGAGGTTGAATATGATGTCACCAAAGCTGAGTCATTACTCTTCATACTCCTACTTCATTTATCGATTTTGGTTGTATATCCAGGGAGATAAATGGCTAGAGATACAAAAAACACATTTTAGAAAAATTGACATTTTTGCCCTTTAAGGGTCGAATTACGAAAAATTCCTATCTTAAATTATAATGTTACCACGGCGGAGACCTTAATCTTTAGTATGACATCTCATTTATCTATATCGGTTGGATATCAAGTGAGATAAATCGCACGTGACACAAGTCTTAAATTATAATGTAACCACGGCGGAGACCTTAATCTTTAGTATGATACCTCATTTATCTATATCGGTTGGATATCAAGTGAGATAAATCGCACGTGACACAAAAATGCGTTATAGAAGCATTTATACTTTTTCAATTTAAGGGTTGAATTCCAAAAACATTCTTTCTTAAAATATGATGTCACTAAATCTGAGACATTACTCCTCATAATCTTACTTGATTTTTCGATTTTGGTTAGATATCCAATGAGATAAATTGCTTAAGACACAAAAAATGAATTTTAGAAAAATTTACATTTTTGCCCTTTAAGGGCCGAATTACGAAAAACTCCTTTCTTAAAATATAATGTTACCATGGCGGAGACATTGTTACTTAATATGATACCTCATTTATCTATATCGGTTAGATAATTAGGGAGATAAATCGCTCGTGACACAAAAATGCGTTTTAGAAAAATTTATACTTTTTCCCTTTAAGGGCTGAATTCCAAATACATTCTTTCTTAAAATATTATTTCACATAGCTGATACATTACTCCTTATAATCCTACTTCATTTATCGATTTTGGTTAGATATCCAGGGAGATAAATGGCTCGAGATACAAAAAACGCACTTTAGAAACATTAACATTTTTGCCCTTTAAGGGTCGAATTACGAAAAATTCCTTTCTTAAAATATATTTTTACCACGGCGGAGACCTTAGTCTTTAATATGATGCCTCATTTATCTATATCGGTTAGATATTAAGGGAGATAAATCGCTCGTGACACAATAACGAATTGCAAAAATATTGATCCTTTTGCCCTTTAAGGGTCGAATTCCGAAAATTTCTGTCTTAATATATGACGTCACTAAAGCGGAAATCTTAATATTTAAAATGATACTTCATTAAACGATTTCAGATCGATATCCAGGGAGATAAATGACTTGTAACACAGAAAACAGCATTTTAGAAATATTGACATTTTTGCCCTTTAAGGGTCGAATTCCGAAAATTACTTTCTTATAATGTGATGTGCCCAAAGTGGGGACCATAAGCTTTAAAATGACACCTCATTCATTGATTTCGGTTAAGTATGAAGGAAGATACAGGCTTGTGACAAAAAAATACCTTATAGAAATAATACAGGGCGTTCGCCGGGAAACGCAACCCACTGTTAGCGCTACAAGGAAGAAACTGCTCCCGGCGAGCGAGCGCTCAGTTTCCGGCATTGTTCGACCGTCGGCCGCGGACTATTTAATAATTACGCTTCATAAACTTCATAAACTTGTGTGCTAAGCATTTAAATGTGACGTAATTCATTAGCTTACCTTATAAAAGATGCTGGAAGTGTTGACCCTCTTGTGTAATGCACATTTCACATCTTCTGAACATATTTCGAGACACACGCTGCCCTAACTGACTTAATGATTTTTTGGGTGACTGTTCTAGTCGAAAAGCGATATCGTCAATTTTCTCCTCTGTGAGAATACGGTTGACCGACAGTCTCTTTTTGTTAAAAAATGAACCCGTTTCTCTTACTTTTTTAACCAGACGCAGAATTGTTGATTTAGCTGGCAGTAAAGCGCCAGGAAATTCGCGACGAAATTTACTGCGACACTTTTTAAACGACTTCTTCTTCACATATGTATCGTAGAGAAATATTCTTTGTTGCAAACTGTAACGTACCATAATTTTACTCACACTCAAACACGGTACAGATTAATAAGAGTATGAAGCCCCAAACCAGCCAAACCGCAAAGAAACGTTTATTCACAACACTGATTAATAAGAGACTGAAGTCACAAACTATCTACAATGCAAAGAAACCGTTCTTAACAATGTAAGGGTCACTGCACTGCACTGTTGGGGCAGCGGAGGTGTTAAACAGTGCGGTGATTCACGGTGCCGTGTGGCGGAAACTGCTGGCTGGACTGACCGAGCAAGTTGCCGACGGCAACAGACTGGGAGGGTAGCGTTTTCCGGCGAACGCCCTGTATATATGATTGCTCCTTCCGCTTTGTAGCTACTCAAAAATGTTGTCTTTGTAGTTATACCCTGTTCACTAGAAACTGGCGACTCAAGGTCACGTTCCCTAATACCGCTCCTCACATCACCGCTCCCTCCCTTTCTACCGCTACGCTATGTAGGGGAGTGGTAAATTTCCCCTCCGCATCTAGGATTAAGGGCAGCAGAGTGGGGATAGAGCATACTGACCTTGAGCCGCCTCTGTTAACTGACCGGCTATAATTGTACTGTTGCTATTAAGCTGGAGTTGTTGGGCTGATAAAATCCTCAAACGTCCAGGCCTTCTACGGAGCCTTGTTGCTGCGTGACCTACGCTCAAGCCTGGCTCTAAGGATGATGCTGGGGTTTGATTATCGGCCCACCCATCTATAATTCAGTTTTCATTGGATTCCTCTGTCGGCTGTAATGACTTCGTCGTTGACTAACCGTGAAGCTACAAAAGAAAAATTTGGACTTCGTGTTAAAACCTCCGTCAAAACTTTGTGTCGCCTCGGTGTTTATCAGATGAGTAACATTAAACATAAAATCATGAATTATTTTATTTTATCTTATTTTAGTGGAGCAAATCTGTCACTTAACTACGGAATTATTGTTTACTTCCAATGAGAATTAGGCGCATATTCTTTTTTGTGTGTCACTTAGTGATCCCGCCTTATTAGCAATAATCACTACATAATTGTCTCCCCCAATTTTCTCATAAAATCATAATGTTTTTATTTTCAACTTATGGCTTTACGGCTCCTCATCGTCGAGGTAATTAGCGGCCGCTGAGAATTGGGGACAAGGAACGGGAAGGAATATTGGCATTCACCTGGAGTGATTTCGGGAAACCACGAGAAAATTAATTCTAGATGCCAATCGGGATTTGAACCCGCATCCTACCGAATGCCAGGCCAGAAGGTTATCACTCACCGTACCATGAAGTGGTCTGTATTACTATCTCAGACACTAGAGAGAGCTCTGTGATTTCTCATTGATAATATGTTAAAGATAGATACTAAACACCTAAAAGCTTTAATTAATGAGGAAATACTCTTAAAATAAGCGCATTAAAATTCCGTTATAAATACTTCTGTAAAACATTTACACACAGCTAAATACAGCGTTTGAAAATATACTAGCTCAGACACTAGAGAGAACTCTGTGGTTTCTCATTGATAAGATGTTAAAGATACTAAACACCTCAAAGCTTTAATTATTGGGGAAATATTCTTAAAATAAGCACATTAAAATTTCGTTAAAAATACTTCCGTAGACCTTCAATAACGCACAGCTAAATACAGCTTTTGAAAATATACTACCTCAGACACTAGAGAGAGCTCTGTGGTTTCTCATTGATAAAATGTTAAAGATACTTAACACCTAAAAGCTTTAATTATTGAGGAAATGTTCTTAAAATAAGCGCATTATAATTCCGTTGTAAATACTTCCATAAACCATCAGTAACACACAGCTAAATATAGCGTTTGGAAATGAATTATGATTCGCTTGAAACCTCGCCTGCTTTCCGATTTTCCCAATAGTATTGGGCATCCATAAATTACGTGAGGTGAAATAGGGGAGGGGGGGGGTCCGACGAAATCTCACCAGATCTCACCAAGGGGGAGGGGGGGGGGTCTACGGAAATCTCACGTGAGATTTTGCGAAAAATTTGGGGACAATAGAGCAAAAAAAAAGGTCTACAATTTCGGGCAAAGTCGATTTGAGGAGGGTATTTCGGTTAGGGTGTGACCTAAAAAAAGAAAAAAAAAGTCTACAAAAGTTTCCAGGGCGACAGGGCGATTTCTAGGGGGGGGTTCTCACGGATCAGATCTCACCAGAGGGGGGGGGGGGTCCGGCCAGATCTCACGAAATCTCACCAGGGGGGAGGGGGGGGGTCCAGAAATCCGGAAAAACACCTCACGTAATTTGTGGATGCCCCCTAATGATCTTCCTGGTGAAATATTCTGGAAAAAAAAAAAAAAAAAAGATTCTAGCGATGTAACATTCAGGATACATTACAATAAACTGTGTTATGTTCGCAGAATCTCATTGTCATGAAACGTTTTTAACGTGTTATACACAAGCTGTTTAATTAGCTAAATACCAGCAATGTGAGTTTAGAATTTTTTTTTTTTTTTGGTCCGAATAATAATCTAGAAACCTTGAAAATAAAGTGGAGTGTTTATAACATAGCTTCAGTTACAAGAAATGCATTTTGTATGCGGTGATTTGGACTGTTAACTGGTTCTAATCACGCTGTTCAGTATTTTTCAAGGTTTGATTCTGGAGCTTTTTGTATTAGAAGTCCGCCAGGGTAGCTAGATGTTTCGTATTTTATATCAAGCTTTTAGGACTGTGTGATAGGGACTGAATGCTACTTGCAACTCTGCTACCAGTATTTTAACATCACATGGAATAAGCATCATTATATTTTTTTAAAATTACAATAAGATTGATTTGAATCATTATTGCTGTAAGCGACAGAACACTAATCAACCAAGTACAAGAAAATCAATCAATGTAAACAAAACCAGTGGAATAGTCATATTCGCCAAAATAGACGGAGCAATGTTTTTTTAAAATTTAATGTAATTGCAATGGAGCACATGCTTCGGTGGCAATTTCCCTACACACCCATCTTCCTCCTATCCTGCACCCACCTACATTTGTCCTCTACAAATTTTAAATTTAAATTCTTTCAACGTTTTTGGCAAGTTATTCATCATTTCCCTTGGTAATTCATTCCAATCCCAGACACCCTTACCTAAAAAAGAGAATCTTCCCACACCCTTGTGCCTGAAATCGAGTGCCAGCTTGTGGTCATGGTCATCTTTTCCCTTCCATGCACTACTTTTCATACATACTCCAATATCTTTCCAAACCTGAACAACAATACGACTATAGAAGTGCAAATAGAGCCTTTTTTTCTTATGGCAAAGAATGGAAAGGTATTCGACGTAGGCTTCTTAGAATAAACTGTCACTGGATCCACATGGAGTTCTTTCTGGAAAAAATATAAAACCGAAATCAGGATGGCCAGACGGGGATTCGAACCTGCGTACTCCCAAATTCGCGGCCAGAGAGTTAACGCTCACTCACCAAGCTTGGTGCAAACTTTAATACCTCGAATCCGAATTAAGTTCATCCAGACTGTTGTGTAGGTCAATGACCTACCACGACCCCATGTTAGCGTTGAATAATAACATATAGTTAATGTTAGAACGTTGTCGTTCATGCCATTTGTTGTTAATATAGTACGTCAATTTGTTTCAGCAAGTGCATTTTCGCCAAAATTTTCCAATGAAGCTGGTCCCGGAGAATAAATTCGTTTATTTGTTCCTCTAAACGAGATTATTACGTTCGTGTAAAGGTTCTGAGACTTTGTATCTTTAGGCCAAACCACTCTGGAGCATTACTTTGGTGGTGGATGTGTACCACACCACAGTATGAATTTACTTGCTGTCATTCGGCAAGTTATATAGCCTGCTCTATAACAGTTGGACCACCAGAATGCTTTATTTCCCCATACGCCGCTGGTAGCGGATTGGATAAATTGAAACGCCGCGTCAGGATAAAAGGGAGAGGGTACAAAGCAATGCCGACGCAACATCCAGCTTACAGGCCGGGAATATGGAACACTGCATATGGTCCAGTCATCAGCAAAGACTACACATTATGAGTTCAACAGCTTACGATCAATATCTAAACGGTCAGCTAAATATAAACGCTGGTATATTGCAACTAGAAATATTTGTAGTTGGAGATAGATTAGGCAGTGGAATATGGAAACAAGGACAACAGACTCAGGACAAAATGTCAATTCACTGAAATTTTTCTATGATCAAGCTGGGAGATTTTTTTCGTATCACCGAACCTGATGGATTAGCAGTAACGTTCAAGCCTGGTAATTGGGGGGACGCGAGTTCAAATCCCCGTCCAACAATCAAGATTTGGTTTTTCCGTGGTTTCCCTAAATCGCTCCGGGAACCAGGGATGGTACCTTCAAAAGACCATGACTGAATTCCTTTCCGTTACTTGCCCCTCATCCTCTCATGTCTCTAATGATTTCAACGTCAACGAACCTGAAACAAAACAAAAACTCTCTTATCCCATCTATAGATAATAACTGGTATTTACTGACTAGTTCTTGTTTACAGGAATCGGGCATTGATTCGATTCCTGAAACCCGACAGAGGCGATAGACTAGCAACAAGGTTAGCCCCAGTTTCAAGGAGGCGTCTTATAGGGAACTGTCTTAAATATTACTGATTTACTGTATTTTATGCATAATTTGTCAAATTTAAAGAAAGGCCTTTTTCTTATTACTTTACGCCTTGTCGATATCAAGGTCATTAAAGAGAGCATAAGGTCGAGGGCAAAAATAGGAATGAATACGTCCATGGCTTTTTAAAGGAACCATCCTGGCATGCGCAGATTGTGGAAAAAATAAACAGTTGTGGCAATTGAAAACACCTCTGGCAGTAAAAGAAGACCAGAAACTGGTAAAGAACGATAACGCGAATGCTTGACATGTAACAACACAATAGTTAATAATCTGTCATCTTGATGCTACAGAGAGTGATAATGACATGCAAGTACAATATGTGAAAAATGATAATGAAAAATTACAGTTAAAGTTAATTGCAGATAAAAAAATAAAAGCCAATAGAAAACCATTCCGTCAATATCGAGAGCGAAAAATTGCGTGAGTGGAATCTTTTGGTGATCTAAGTGTTAACGATAAAAAAAGTATCTTTTTTGCAAATAATTATTTAAATGATACGAAATATTAGTAACATGCAAAATGATATGTGAATTTAGAAATTATAACTCAAATATTATTTCGAAATTGTAATTGTCTCTTTCAGTTTAACATACAACCTACAATATATTTTATGCACTTGTGTGCAAAACTTAAGGATGAGATAGATAAAGTAACATAACGAATTAACTATTTGGTGGAAATGAATGAAATTGTGTAAGCTTGTTACTAGAGGTCTCTCATAAGTGCACAGAAAACTGGATGTGTCTGGCCTCGCAACACAGGACAAGACACTGTGAGTCAGTCAGCGAGCTGCTTTTTGTTTTTTTACTTATTGTTTTGCGCCTCGTTGACTGGGGACAAGGAACGGGAAGGAATTCGGCCATTGCCTTTTTGAAGGAAGCATCCCGGCATTCGCCTGGAGTGATTTGGGGAAACCATGGAAAACACAAATCTGGATTCCCGGACGGGGATTCGAACCCGCGTCCTCCCGAATGCGAGGCCAGAACGTTAAGCGAGCTGTTACGGTGCTCTGTGGTGGTATTGTTCATTGCAACATGGCGCAGGGACAACATTTGGATGACTACACACGGGTAAGAATTATCGGAACACTGAAAGAAGGACGAAGTGCGACCAGTGTAGCCCAGGATTTTGGTATTGAAGGAGAGCAGATGGTCAGCCATGGTCAACTACAGCAACATATGATTGCTATGTTGTGCAACATTCAATATTGGAGTCGTGTCAAACAGTGCAGATGTAACAACATTTAAAAAGACTGTAAGGCACGCAATCTCACGCTCCACAGTGGCACGGCGATTGCATCTGGTTGGTCTCTTCGCCTGATGACGACTGGGTTGTGTTCCGTTGACCCTTGCACATCGGCGGCACCGTTTGAGATGGTGCCAAGAGCATCAGGAGTGGAGTCACGTGCCCCAATTACGTGAGGAGAAATAGGGGGGAGGGAGTCCGGCGAAATCTCACCAAGGGGGAGGGGTCAATGGAAATCTCACATGAGGTTTTGAAAATTTTGTTGGACTATAGAGCTAAAAAAAAGGTCTACAAATGACGCGAAAGTCGATTTTAGGGATGTTTTTCGTGGGGGTGTAACCGGCTTTGGAAGGGTGGGATCTAAAAAAAAAAGTCTCAAAAAGTTTTGAGGGCGATTTCTAGGGGGGGAGGGTCTCTCGGACCAGATCTCACCAGAAGGGGATCGGACCAGATCTCACGAAGTCTCACCAGAGGGGAGGGGGGGGGGCGGGTCCGTAAAAACACCTCACGTAATTTATGGATGACCCCCTACTCAGATGAGAACAGATTCAGTCAGAGTAATAGTAGGCACATGGTCATACGATCCGCCATCTTGTGACGTGAACGCTGATTGGCTGATTCAAAAGCCCGCCAAGCCGCCATTGGAGGGGAGGGAGGTCCCCCCCACCACTTCGTGATGTCATGGGTTTTCCCGGTTTCTATACAGAATCGGCCTTGTACATCTACTAGTAATTATTCTGCACGTACCCTCATCTGGCGAGAGGTGAGATCACGTAATGCATTCAGGAACATTGTCAAACATAATCATTTTGGTGGTCCAAGTATGATGGTGTGGGGAAGCATAATATTGCATGGGCTTTCTGACCTCCAAATTTTTTAACTCGGTACACTCACCTGTCAACATTTTTGTGACACTGTACTACTTCCCCATGTGCTTTTTATCAGGGATTCATTCGGCTCTGGCTTCATTTTTATTTACGGCAATGCGCGGTCGTATCGAGCAGCGCTGGTGGATGAGCTCTTGGAACGGAGAAAATTCGACGAATGGATTGACCTATGCGTTCCTCCGATTTAAATCGAATCGATCACGTGCACGATGCGTTGGGTAGATTTATTGCAGCACGTGCATCAACGACCATCCAGCAGTTGTCAATTACGTTGGTGGAGAAAAGGAACAACCTACCACAAGAGCCCCTTACCAACCTAGTGGCCACCAGAGAATGCCCTGGTGATCACACACCCCTTTGAGAACCATGTGTCTACTTTTTGTAATGTCCAGGGGACCATCATGAGCCACAGTGTACTCATTGTCTCTGTACAAACGTGTCATTTATGTTCATCTCATAGCGTATTTCTTCCAGTTGACTTCCGTACCATACCTTAGCAGTTCTTTCTATGTATGGTTCAAGTTTCATTGAGCTATTTTACTTGGTAGTGGCACAGCATGCGAACGTTACTTTCGTCCTTAAGTTTTATCCCCCCCCCCCCCCAGTTTACATGCCCAAAGGAAATACCAATTACGCGGGCGGGTACGTATTTTTCTTTCTTTGAGCAGCTACATGTCATGACGATTACAAATAGCAGTCTCTTCACAAGTGCACACTATATTGTGTTATACTGTCAGTATAAGGTGTAGCTTTATAGGCTGGAAGTGAGAACTACATCATCATTCCCATTAGCTTCAACCCGGGATCGTTGAACATCTCCAGCCAAACCTCCCGGCGCAGACTCTGACAGATAAGAATAATTTGTCAGATGAAATAGCATTCTGAATGAGTGTATTAACAGGTGAAGATCAATATGGATGAGCTTTAATCCTCTTGAAAGCATGTTGTCAATCCTAATATTCAAATCCTTGTATGGTTTTCCGTACTGATCTTATAGAACGATTGGTTACCACCAAATTCTGCCTCAAAGATGTAAGTTTCGCAGATGGAAAAGGAACAGTACAAAGCTTAATTCTTCTATAGAGACGCCTACAAGGTGTTTCATAAATTCAGTTGCAGATTTCATGAGGAGGTGGAAAGCATCAGAACGATTCAGAAATGCACTGAAGCGCATGAACTGTCGTTAGGCGACGCTGTTCATGAGGGCTATAGGCTGGAGGACCGGTTTGCCTGGTCCCCACGCTCTCTCACATTCGAGTTGCCTGGATTTCTTTCTTCAGGAGGCATTTGAATGAAGCACCTGTTGATTCTGACTTGATTTGGTTAAAAGGACTGTCTGCGTGGCTAATGATATACGAGAAAATCCAGGTGTTCTCGACCATATTTGCCAATCCATGTTCCAGCAGTGTAACGCATGCATCGAAAGTGATAGTGGAAACTTAAACTTAGTGGAGTGTAATGAATGTTTTCACCCCTGATTTCTACTTTGTGTTATTTCATTTCTTGTACCTCTGCTACCACTTTCTCATTATTTTCCAGGTAGTTGGTTCATATGCAATTCTGAATCGTTTCGATGTTCTCCACTTCATCTTTAAATTGGTACCATTGTTTATGGGATACCACGTGTATAAACGCAAAGTATGAACCATCATTTTTATAACCAAAACTCCGTTTACAAACAACTTTTGTGGTGAATGTTATTTATTTTTCCCGAGATGTGTTTTACCGTTGTGGTGTGGGGCATCATCAATGGAAATATAGTGATAATCCACACATGCAGGTCTGAAACAGCATTTTATACACTTTTGAAGCACTGTTTATTAAAGTTCAGCCGTTGTTTGAAAGCCTTACTTGTTCGTATAGTAAACGTATTTCCGCTAATTTATACATGCACGTTGCACACAAATTTTTTTGTTTACCTTTTTGTTATGTTCGTGATTATAATGAAAACCACGTATATAATGCTTTCCAGCGTACTGTTTTGAGATGTTATCGTTTCAGTGTCTGCAATCCGTTGCCTCCACCTGTCTGTGTGCATTGTCACCGCACGTCATGTCCCTCCATACTGATTTGCGTTAACGCTGCAGTGGAACCTAGCTATGCTCTGTCATCGTCATACATGACCTGAATATAACGAGCTGGAATTGCGTGGGCGAATTAGTGAGTAACCACTAGTTACACAAGGTCATTTACGAACTGGTTTTGAGCCAATACGTCTAATCCAAGTTTAAGAAAATAATATAACACTTGACTATTACCTGCAACATCTTACTGAGCACAACGATTTGTAACCCAGTCTAAAAAAAGTAATGCATTAACAAATTTTAAAAATACAGGAACCTCAAATTTTCTTTGCCAACTGTTTAAACTCCAAAATTTTTGTCCAACAGCTTCGTATAGAATGTAAATCTCGACATAGATTGGCAAATGGGATTTTGTTTTTACATCAATGCATGCTTACAATTAAAAAACTGAAAGTGTTAGGGTTTGATTCAGTGATGAATGTAGATTATTAATGACAGTCTCGCAGATTAGCATGTTAGCTGAATATTATTTTGAAGGCCTGTGTTAATTACTATAGCTGTTGCTATAGCTTCTGAGCTACGAGTAGGTGCTCTGGTGGTTTAGTGGTGAAGGCATCTGACTGGAGATCGAAAGGTCCTCGGTTCGAAACTCGGAGTCGAATGGAATTTTCAGAGGCCCTTAATGCGACCTTCATCTGTGACATACGGTACCTTATTGTGTAATGGGAAGTACGCCAGAACATTTCTGTTGTTCTGATTCCACGTTAAACTGTGGATCCTCTATACCCGGTAGGACTAACGGGTTAGATTAAACGCATACTATAGGGGTGGATTAGGAAACTTTGCCACCAGGCCCTAAGGACCACACGCGATTATTATTTTGTCAGTAATCGAATACTTTATGCTGAAGATGTGTAACCAACAGTACCAAGCCTGAACGCTAATCTATTAACTTTTGGGTTTGGCATTCGGTAAGACACCGGTTCGATTCACTCCACATGAATGTCCTGATTGTTGCTTTAGATGGCCATTGTGGGATTTCTTCCCGTTTCATGCCGAGAATTATCTTTGCTTTATCCACCTCTATGTCGACCAGACGTAAAGACTCCACAATCCAGAACCTAAAATGTTGAGTGCAGAAACGTGCTGTTGTTCACTGTTTGGACCTTCGACTTTATAAAGGAGTTACAAAGCACTTACCATGCAGATCTCATAGGCGTATATGGTTAGCGTGTTTCATAACCACTCCCCAGAGAAATTTTTACTCAGGTGGCTTCCAATTGCATTCCCCAATCTTTTTACGCCTCATCAACGTCGAGGTTATTAGAACCGGGAAAGGGCTGAGGCAAGGAACGGGAAGGAATCTGGCCATGGTATTTTGAAAGAAACTTTCCGGCATTCGCCTAGAGTGATTTGGGGAAGCCATGAAAACCCAAATCTGGATGGTCGGACAGGGATTCGAAACCGCATCCTCCCGAATGCGAGGCCAGAGCGTTATCACTCACCCACCACTCTCGGCTTCCCAATATGATTAGTGATATTGTTTGTGTAAGAGACTGTGATTACGGCGTGTCTTTAAGTGTAATGTCTTGTTTACGTTGTGCAGTAGGGACGAAAGAAGGGAAAGGGTGAAACCCGGTGCCTGGCTATTTAGGTCTATGCTTCAGAAAGACAGCGAATTGGCTTCATGTGTCCCATGTCGAATGTCCTCACTCCATACGCAGCATAGATATATTTTGGATTAATCACAGGCCTTTGATACAAAGTCTGGTGATAAGAAATAGTGTGCTACGTTACCCATGTCTCTTTAGAAATAGTTGATGGGGAAAATTTCTTCTGTGACCGGGACTCGAAACCAGAAAACGGAGGGTCGATCGCCACGTACATTCATTGCCTTGGCCAAGTGGTGGATAACAAAGATACATGTACAGTTACATCTGGACAAATAGTTTCGTATTTTTATATCATCTAAACTTATAATAAAAAATTCTAAATAGAAATAGTCTATTAGTCGAAGATATTTTTGAAAACAAGAGTTTTAGGAACTGTTAATATCCTAGAGAAAAGTAACCAATTAATTTCAAAATTTATTCTTTTTCTTTGACCGGGTTTCAGACAAAAATAACTGAATGGGTTTTTATGAGATTTCAAACAATATGCAGCCCTTGGTTCCTGGAGTAAAATATAGTTTTTTTTATGCTACGCCTGGAAGTTGAGAAATCAACAACTTCCGCAGATTTAATTGATGCATTGTACCCATTTTGCATCGTTTATTGCATGATGTTAAAAGTAAGTTACTTCTTCAGTAGAGACCTAGTGTGGCGGTGTAACGGCTAGCGTTCTGGCCTCGCATTCGGGAGGACGGCGGTTCGAATCGCCGTCCGGGCATCCAGATTTGGGTTTTCCATGGTTTCCCAAATCACGACAGGCAAATGCCGGGATGCTTCCTTCAAAAGGCCAAGGCCGAATTCCTTCCCATTCCTTACCCCCCACCCTTTCCCGTCTCTAAAGACCTCGCTGTTAGAGAGACGTTAAGCAGATTAAAAAAAAAAAATTCGGAAGAAATGTTTACCAGGTTTTGGCATGGTGCGATGAATGGCAACTTACTCTAAATTCTAAGAAGTGTAAGGGAATGTACCTAACAAAAATAAAGAATCATTTTTCTCTAGAGCGCAGTGTAAACAATTAAATTATTGATTTGGTTGATTTCTTGAAGTATGTGGGCGTAACGAACGGTACCGAGCAACATGAAACGGAACCTGTACGTAACATAGGTCGTAGGAAGAGCTAATTCTAGAATGCGATTCATAGATCGAATTTTGAAAAATTGTAACAAACAAACAACGGAGATAACGTACACTCTCGCACTTCCACATTTGGATTTCTGTTGTGCCGTTTGGGATCCATATTGCAAGGTATTGATTGATACTATAGAGAAAGTAAAGAGAAGAGCCACTTGTTTTAACGGCTTGACATAGTACTTGCGAAACGTGGATTGAGCTGAGATTGTCTAGCAAACAGACGACATAGGTATGGTTTGAACCTATTGGTAAACATGCGAACTCTCACATTCATTTACGAGTGCTTTGAAATACTTCGTTCACTACTTGGATGCCAATGACAGCAGAGATGACATCAGAGATGCCGCACTGATGCTTATATGAATTCTTTCTTCCCTCGCGCAGTTCTGAATCGGAATGCACAGAGTAGGAAAAGTTTTGGTGCAAAACAACCTTCCTCACCCTTAATTTTATGAAATGCTTATAGATGTAGAACCAAGTTTAATTCATTTTACGAGTTCCATTTTATTTTTCTGAAACAGAGATAAAGGCTGCTAGAAAAAAAAGTTTATTTTTATTTTTTAATGACATTCGGCAGCTGAGGCCATACAGCCAGCTCAATGTGATTATTATAGCTTCCAGTTAATCAGTCGTCATCCAGTGTTTATATATTGTAGTTTTTAATTGTGGACACCACAGGACGGACAGGACATTCATACAGACACACAACACTTAACATCCAAGCCCGCGGCCGGTTTCGAACCGGCGACCTTCCGCACGCGGAGCTAGCACTCTAGCCCCTACGCTACCAAGGCCGGCAAAAAAATGTTGATTTACTAGCGCTTTCTAAGTTTCTAACTACATTTAAGCACAACGAAATACGTTCAATGTTTTTTGTATTTTATTTTCTTCTCGCTGGCGCTGTGTTCATTATGACCTCATAAAAGCGGTCTGTACATTAATATTCCACGGGTATTTGGTACTGGCAACCGCTGGTTATCTACATTAATTTTACTCATTCTGATTCATCGAACGAGATATACAGATGAGTGCTAGGCCTATTCAGTATAGTTATCTTAGAAAAAATTCCTGTGTCAAATACCTGGTTCTTTATCAGCAGATTATGGAGCTGAGAAGATATGCGGGGTGTAGTAATTGGTTGGAGCAGACCGCATACTGCCCCCATGTCCGGGTCCCTGACCTCGACTGCTTGTATGATTCAGATTGTCCACTGTCAGCTGGTGGAAGAGTGCCAGAACTGCTATCAATGTTACCAGGGACCTCGACACGTGAAATCACTTCCATGGACAGCAGAGTTAAGAAATTAGAACGGATAATTTTTGTAAAAAATATGTATTAAAACGCATTAAAGATATTCTCTTTGCTCGGTCCATTAGTTTAATTCCTCCAACTTTCCGAGGATGATGTGACCGTTAATGAATGCTCAAGGTTTTACGAAAAGTGGGCAGTAAGGGGGCTTCCATTAATTACGTGAGGTGAAATAGGGAGGGGGGGGGGGTCCGCAAATCTCACGTAATCTCACCAGGGGGGGGGGTCACGTGAGGTTCTGAAATTCTTGTAGAATGGTAGAGCTAGAAAAAAGGGATACAAATGTCGCGAAAGTCGATTTTAGCGGGGTAAAAATCGACTTTAGGGGAGTATAACAGCCCTTTGGAGCATGAGACCTAAAAAAAGGGTCTAAAAAAGTTTGAGGTCTATTCGTAGGAGGGGGGGGGTAGGGTACGACCAAATCTCACCAGAGGGGAGGGGGTCCGACCAAATATCACGAAGTCTCACCAGAGAGGGTTCCGGAATTCCGGAAAATAATTAATGGACGCCCCCTAACCATCTCACCCTCGCAGTCTGGAGGGCAGGAAATATTTTAAATATCGCGAATTTTCATAAATCATAAAAATCAAATCTTCGTATGGCATTGTTGGTCGAAAGATTCCGAAGGACTGTTCAGCCGCCAAGTGACAGTTTTCGATTTTCTTCGCGTGATGAGCATCTTGTCGTGGCTAATGAACCTAACCCGATAATCCTACAGGGTGTAGAGGACCTACGGTTTAATGTGGAATCCGAACCACGGGAGCGTTCTAGCGTACCGGTACATCACATTACACGGCAAGCTGTGACAGAGGTAAAGGTCGGGTTAAGGGCCTTTTAAACGATCTAATAAATCATAAGAAAACGCAGCACAAGCAAGGGACGTACGTAGAGGGATAAGGTATGTTGGCATAAGAGAACTGGTAGGGCGCTAATGACCCCGTCGTCGACGCGCCCTAAAACCCGAATAACAACTACAACAACGAGAACTGGTAATATTCAATGAAAACTGAAAACTGAAATATATATATATATGACCAGAGTCCGCAAATAGAATTAACGAGGATAAATTCTCAAACGAATTAGAGAATATGATACAAGGGATAAAAGAACTTGAGAATGTTCTAGAAAAAGTGGAATACAAAGGCAATAAGCCTATTACAGGACGCGAAGAAGAAGATTTCAAAATTATTCCTTGGCCTTGTGGATTACATTAGGGTACAACTGGCAACTAGAAACTTTTCGCATTGAATTAACCAATATGTGTTTGACGCCAGCTATTTTTTGTATAAACATTCCAGTTCTCGATTCGATATCTTGTTACTGTGAGGCTACGACAGTAGGCTATGCCTGCCGGAGGTGTCACTGAGAAGAAATTGAGAACCAGGTTGTTCGGCCGATCCTACTAAAACGCCACCATATTGAACGATTGAAACCCAAGTCTCGGCATAACAGCCATTTCGTATGCAGTTTTAGAAAATCACTTAGGCAAAGTGTGGTACGGCCCCCGTTTTACGCCTCGAAAACTACGCGTTACATAAACACAAGGCTTCTCAACTTCAGGCTCGCGGGCCATAATGTGGCCCGCGGACGAATATTAAATGGCCCGCGTGAGCAAGTTTGAAAATACCCACCTAGTTGAAAATCTGTTCCGAAGACCAAATGATGCGCGCGGTCACGCGATTGGCTCTCCTGCTCGCAAGGTCAAACACCAGCAGCGCCATGGTCCCTTTGTACTTCGAGAACCAGATTTTAATTAATTAATATTGACGTTTTCGGCATACTCAAAGATTTGAAAGAGAAGCTCAAGATTGTCATCCTCAATTGTTCTAAGTAAGAATTTAAAATTAGGTGCTTATTACTGTCGTTTTAGAACAGATTCCAGAAGTTTGAAAGTAAAAAAGAAAATACAATTTTGTGTGTGAATCCTTTCATAATGTGTTTGATTGAAATAATCAGTTATCCTGCCAATATTCAGTTGGAACTCACTGAATTGCAAAATCACTCTGCACTAAAAACCAATTTTGCAGAAAGCTTTCTTCAAAGTTTCAAAATTCTTTAGAAGATTTTGCAGATTTCTGGAAACTGGCACCGAAAGAAGACTTTCCTGCAATAACTGATCTGGCCTTTCATTTCTTAAGAAGTTTTTAATCAACATATGTGTGTGAAAAGATTTTTTCAGATCTTAACTATGCAAAAAATAA
>CM061921.1:224694691-224731865 GCA_031002005.1 Vandiemenella viatica | reverse complement strand
AGAGGCAGATTTCGTGGCCAATATAATCTCTCCCATCAAGCCCATGAGACCAAAAGTAATTGTTATTAATACTACTTCTAAAAGTGAGTGAACTATTGACTAAAAGTCAATCAGTCAGAAATACCTACTCAGAATCGTTAGTTTGGGATTCTGTCATAGGTTGCAAAGGAGAAACCACGGATAACTATCTCATGGAATACAGGATTTCAGTTAATTGAATCATTCAGTTATCTTACCTTATCATAATTCTTTGGAATATCCTTTACAAGGTTTCACTCAAACAGTTAAATTATCTTAATGATGTTTCTAATGTTTCACAGCCATGCACCACCAAATGTACACGATATTAATAGTCTTAAAAGAAGGGTTATGTAATGATTTCCGACATACATATTCCTTTTTAAGAATTTTGACACTTTTGTTTCTTTTTCCAATTCTTCCTCTTTTTCGTTGGTGCATATTGCATTAGACAAAATTAAGCAACACCAGGTACATAAAATACCTCGGTAAAACCTCTAATACCTGTTGCAGGTCATTCTTATGAAGTGAGATCGTACCCCGCTATGCTACTTGAGTCACAATTCACTTCTGGACTAATCTCATGTGACCAAATTTACTCGTCTTCCGTTTTAATTTAGAATTTGCAACTATTTACCTGCTGTTGTCAAGATCTATAAAAATGTTTCCGCGGAAAATAATTTTGTCTCTCATTCTAATGGAAGTAAAAAAGGCATTGAGGACCATGGATGCTTGCAGGTATTTAAAAACGTGAATAATGCTTCAAAAGTCAATAGCACAGGGACAAACGTAAAAGTTGCTGTTCATTGCTTCTATTATTTTCGACAATGTCCCGAACATTCTCATCATCGTGCGGAATCTTTTTTTATTGTCAATAGGGAAGTGTTTGTGAAAAGGTGTGTAATACTGTTAAGAAGAAAAGGTACACACATTCTCCGTTTTCGTTGATAAACTTTTATGAAACGACACGACGAACTTCATAGAATTTTTGACGAACTGATTTTCAAAGAAAGCCACATGACTTTCAGAAGTCACCATAGAACGCTAGTTATATCGCTGACTGGCATTTACTACAGAGGTATTTTTGTGTTTTGAATGAGATAACAGATTGAAAATCACTGACTTCCGGAATTCCATTAAACGTATAATGACCGCTATAAACACGTTGCTGTAGGTGTATTTTGCTAGTCCACCCTGTGTTTGAGTGCTTCATAATCAGTTTATTAAGAAACACAACTATTTAAGAAATGTTTGATTATGTTGCTGACCATGATTTACAATTGGCAATTGAAAATTAGAAACATTATAATACATTATAGGAGAAAAAGTTTAGTGACCTAACAGTAAAAAAATAAATAAAGAAATAAAAAATTAAACACAGATCTGTATCATGTATTTAGAAGCCAGACTAACTTTTTAAGAATTTATGGTTTGTCACCGGGAGAGGACAGGGAGATAGGAACCGGAAGGAGTTTAGTCACGGCCTTGTGAAAGATCTCTCCCAGCATTCCCCTGGAATGATTTCCGGAAACCATGGAATACCGAAATTTGGATGGCCGAAATGGAATTTGAACCCACGTCCTCCCAAATGCTCACCCACTAAGCTCGGTCCCGACTAAATAAAAATATCATCTTCAGAGCCAGCTCTAGTGTTATCGAGGAAGACATTCGTATTATATTTAAACTAGTTTCTATTTCTGTATCCCGCATGGAATACTGTTCGCTGTCTTTATCTCACAACACCTGGGGACTGCGTATCTCTCTGTCCACTTTATGCTGTTCTGTTATGCCACTCAACAAATAAATCTCGTCCTTAATGGATGTATTCTCCCTAAAATGGCGGTGTCACTTCTCTATTTGCCGTAATATCAATTTTTTAATGTTTAAACGTGATGTTCGCGACTGCCTAATTTAAAAGCCTAATAAAAAAATTACAGTTCAACTGATTACGCTTTCTTGTGGCATTTAACTAATAATATATTAAAAGAATTGTGCTCAGAAGGAGATGCGGAGCAGAAAAATCATATTAAAAATTCAAAGCCTTCTATAATTTATTCATTTCAATATACCGCAGCAACGAGTGTCTTCCAATATGAAGTGTAATCTCCTTTCCTTCTCACACAGCGCACCAAGCCTCTTAGCATCCGGAGATAATCTGTTCAAGCAGCTCCAGTTTTGACATATCATACTGAAGATGGACTCTCTTTTTATTCTATTCTCAAGCACAGTACGGCTGATCGTAAAATAATTTCCGTTTCTTCAAGTCAGGCTTTTCATAGAACTGTAGTATGGAAACAAGCATTATCCAGTTGATAGATTGCACCAGAAGGAAAAGTAGGGCACCTGGTTGAAGAAAGATTTCAGTTAAATTCCCCGTAGTGTATCGTAAAGTTTATATGACATTGTAGGCAATCCAACCCAATACTGGTGCAACAGAGTTTCTAGAAGCGTGGGATGCCTCCACGGCATTAGAGTGGATAGCCACTGAAGAAAACCTCCACCCATTCCAACGGCTACAGGAATGCTTTACTACGATACCAATTACTCTTTACTGTCTTTGAAACAATGTTAAAGGAAGTCACCTTAATGATCTGCCTGAAAGTAGTCCTCCACGTGAAATTCATCGAGTGTGCCAGTGCTCGTCAAAAGTACGAAATTATCTCAGTATGATTCTTCTCGGTGTTTAGCCCCTGTTTAGTACCGCCGAATACAAAATCGTGCAACAGTAATATGGGAAGAATTATATGCTGAGTGATATCACGAACCATCTTCGCGACCCTAGTGTACTGCTTGCACTACTTCACTATGAGGCACGCTGAGCTGACTGACAAGCGCCCTTGAACTTCTTTACACAGACGGTAATGCACCGCGATACCTATTGAGCGAAGCCGGGCGTATCTTTGGCATGACATGAGACAAGGGACGTGGGACCTGCCTATCAAGTTATTCCGCCAGCTCTAACAATTTTTTATTGTGAAATTACTCTATTACTTTTCCAGTAACCTAATTCAAGTATATCACTCTGTAGTGGAATACTCGTTTTCTTCGAAACAACTAAATATGTACTACGTTTTGTGGTTATAACGTAGAACATTCGGTTTTCTTCAAAATAATGTTCCTACGACACTGTCGCGAAAGTATGACACTTAAAAGGTTTATATATTTTTGTACCATATTAGATTTACATGACGTGCGCGCAAATTTGAAATCAACTTGCCATTGATATCCTGGGGAATGATGCCAGAATGGCTTTGCAGGTACGATTTGGGCGCCATTTGTCCGTCACTAGTGCAGGCTGTGTATTGTGTGATAAGTATCAATATTTGTTATGTGTATTTTTTGAGGAGGAACTTGGAACCGCCGCGTCCAGAACAACAGCCGGTAAAAGTGGTGAGAACACTGAAATTTAATCCTTGCCCTGTTGTGTCTCCCTAAGTCCAGTAGGGCAACGCTTTAAAGCCGCGTTCCCACGACGTCTTGTAACGAAGGCGAGACGGGACGGGACGGATACTCAACAACACGTCATGGGAACGGGGCCGCCTCTGCTAGCGGGGACGAGATGCAGCTACCCACTCTCTGTCGGTAATCATCACAGGCGTGTGTAGCGGTGCGCTGTTGCCATCGGTTTGCAGCAGCGGTGCGCACTCCTCCTGTTGCTGTAAAGTGCTCTGTGCCAAACGACACTAGGCAACAATGTGGGGAGGTTGCGGCGAGGTAAGCGAGGGCTAACCTGCGGCGCACGCTCGTCCCTACACTTCGGCTAATGAGGTGCCGCCTCCGTTACAAGAGATCGTGGGAACGCAGCATAACGCACACGGCCGTTACATCACCAAATAATATAAACTAATCGCAGGCATGTATTTGTGTTGGTTTTATATTTACCTTCCAATACTAACTTCAGGATTGGCAATATAATGTGGTGTCTCAGTGGCCAATTGTCGGCATCTCTGATTAGTTATCTGCCTGACTATGTCAAACCTGTATAAGCCTCAATCGTTAGATGGGGTAGCGACTAGAGCAGGGGTGGCCAACCCAAATGATCTTGCGGACCACTTTGGAAATGCATCATAACTCCGTGGGCCGCGTATGAATTTATATATCCCCATATTAGATTTAGACCCACTATACTTATTTTTTTGGAGTGAAAAATTGAAACATAATGAGTTTTTTTTCTTTTTTCAACTGCTTAACGTCTCTTAGCAGCGAGGTCTTTAGAGACGGGAAATAATGAGTTATTATTGTTTTTTGCTGTTATTTTTACGTGTAAATATAGATAATATAGTAAAAGGGGGGGCCGAGAGGTGAAATAGGGGGGATGGTCAACAGAAATTTCACGTGAGGTTTTGGAAATTTGTGTTGGACTGTAAAGCTAAAAAATAAAATAAAATAAAGGTCTACAAATGACGCGAAAGTCGAGTTTAGGGAGGTATTTCGTCGATAAGTAGGGTGGTGACCGGCTTTGGAAGGATCAGACCTAAAAAAAAGGTCTCAAAAAGTTGCGAGGGCGACTTCTCGACTTCTAGAGGGGGGGGGTCTCCCGGACCAGTTCTCACCGGAGGGGGGGGGGAGGAGTCCGGATATCCGGAAAAACACCTCACATAATTTATGGATGCCCCCTAATGATACTAAACGCACATTGTAAAAACATATATAACACTAAAAGTAAATATATGGATACACAAATAATTTATTTTTTAACACATTCGTTTTCACTACTTTGGCCATTATAAAATAAACATATGAATCTCGCGGGACAGGAAAAATGTTGCTTGGCGGGCCGCGGGTTAGCCACCCTTGGGATGATGAGAGTTGAGACGACTATCTCCGTGTCTCTCGTTTAAGAATTTTCTGATTGGCTGTGGAACCAGGTCAACCCCTTCAGGTCCGAGCCCAGCTGTCGTGTACAACCAAGTTCCTGGAAGGGCAGCCGATAATAGCGGGACAGACGACATGCACCATCGGAGCATAGTGAATTTTCCATGTGGTTCACAACGGAAGACCAGTTACCCGAAAATTGCACCCTTTTATTTGTTTAATCCATGTTAAAGTGATCTCATGTATCAATATTAATCCGTTTGTTATGATATTTCCTAATCTCGTTTATTCAAATAAAATAAAGTGAATTACTTGTTTTGTAGTTTGAGCTAATTTGGGTGATTAAAAAGTTCTGGGCTTTAGAGTAGATATAGTTCACTTATTACCTTGAATCATTCAGACAGGTTAGTCATAGTAAAACCATTCACGTAACTGTCTTTGTTTACCTGTGTTAAACCACTCACATAGATTGATTAAAGTCATAAAAAAAAGACAAGCATTACAGTTAGCTCCCAACTGTACGTATTACAATATATTCCACAGCGTGGTCTAACAATAATTTAAAATTACCTGCTGTTTTTTCTGTTGCATATACCTTATTGGATTTATAGCCAGCAAAAGCTTGAGCTGTTACACTATGCTGCCGAAGTTACTCTAGAATTCTGTCTAGCAGAGAGAGAACATCACCATCAGCAATCAATATTAAGTACACATCTTCATTACAATTCTTAATCGTTCGTATAAAAATTGTTTCTGTCTGTATAAACACACTCGGGGCACATCGTGCCTGTGTGTATAAAACAGAATCGGAGAGTAATGGTAAATGAAGAGTCATTATGATACTGCGAGATATGTCTGGAAGTGTGGTCTATAAATTAGTTATCAAGTTGCATAACTTTGTTGTCTCATTACGTAATTTCATATCGGTTACCAAGCTGACAGACCCGCATAAAAAGTAAAGCAAATTCTTTTAAAAATAGATTATTACCATAGAAGCCTGATAAATTATAACTTTATATTTTCATCAATAAAGCCTTCAGACAAACATCAACTTTAGTTCTCAATAATTAAAAATATGAACTTCTTTAGTGTGTTATTTTGAGACTGTATAAATTCGTAACTTCACATTCTTACTGGAAAAGAGAGATTTAACTCGTCTGCTATGTTTTTTGCTTCAAATTCTAGTTTCCTGTGGGTTAAGTATGTTACTAGACTGCACACAAATCGAGTGTTACCTCGTATAGGTTTAGCTTCAAATAGAACGTTGAAAATTGTGTAAGGACTAAATGGTTGCAAAATATTGCTTTGAAGTATAAGCGAGTTTCCAGTACCGAGGCCTTTTATTTTTGTTCAGTGAGTTAGTATGCATTTAAGCCTTTTAATTTTGTGATAGAAATGAGGATCTCAGACATTCTGATACATAATAATGAAAACCACCTGATAATCAAAATAGACTTGAACAGTAATGGGTCCTCCTCATAAAAAAAATTGTCCAAACCCGTATCGGACATATATTTTACGCCTGGGATGTACTCCCATAACT
This sequence comes from Vandiemenella viatica, assembly GCA_031002005.1. Taxonomy (NCBI): domain Eukaryota; kingdom Metazoa; phylum Arthropoda; class Insecta; order Orthoptera; family Morabidae; genus Vandiemenella; species Vandiemenella viatica. The sequence goes on along the minus strand of CM061921.1, from coordinate 224,725,489 downwards.
TTCTCCATACGACTAAATGAAAACTCATGTTTCATAGCCGTTTCCCATTGCCATTGATTAATGTGGAAACGAATACATAAACAGGATAGTTGGAGTTGATATAAGTATTTAGAATCTTTATCGCTTGGTAGTGAAATGATCTGCACGTGGTTCCTGAACAGTTCTGACTCTGTTTCTATCCTCATCAGTCGTAGAGATTTCTACAGAAGGTGTAACCAAAGATTACAATTTCTACTATCCTATTATGTCTGCTTTACAGTGAGGTGATTGACATCATATGGCGGAATGTATGTGGTCACAACTGTAGGCCAAGTTAAAACGGGACTCATTCCTAACAACCTGTGATTATCTGCTACACAGGAATGTGCGTAAGCAGGCTTTTGTGAATTTTAGGGAGACAATACCACATCTGTTGTGATGCGATGATTCTTGTGACGCCACTGAGCATCCTTTAATGCAACACGAATGAGGAGTCTATCATGCCACATTTCATGGTCATTCAATAAGTAATTACACCCACATATGGAACAATAAATTATATATAGCATTTAACAGTTACAGAAGCTGTAAATCCCTGGTGTCTGTTAACAGCACACCTCTGCGAAGAGCCATAACGAAGCTGGGTGAAAAGTTATGCAGCTCACTGTTTAAGATTTACTCCTTGTATTGCTTTTAAAATAGACCTTCATTCAGACCCACAGCACTACACTTGACATTGTTGCGCCCAGCATAAGCAATCGTTCTGCAATTCTAATAATTTGCATGTCATATCCCGTTTTGCAAGTGGTGTAGCCTACAAGTGTTTGCCTCGATTCCTTCGCGGCGCTGTTATTCTGCACGCACAGCACACATTGCTGACACGCAACAGGTTAGGTCAGTATTAATTCTTGTTTGCTGCTGTAAGGTAACTCCAATGACCAGTTATCCAACTGGAAAGTTATTGCTGTAATGGCCATCAACTACTTTCTTCCAAAACAAAGTTTAGCATAAGGATAGAGAAATCTTGAATTTTATCCCCAGCATATCCACCATAATTTCAAAAAGGGTAAGTTTAAATTTAGTTAATTTCTTTAAGTCTCACAACGGTACTGCTGGTCATAATAATAATCGATTTCGATGATTTTAAAATATGCTGTAGGGTAATATCCCATTAGTTACAAGAACATTATTTGACGGACCTTTAGTGTCCGACACATTGCGTCTCAAATTTTACGTAACAAGTAATTAGTAGTTTGGGCAACACATTTTTTTTGCACTCATCGTTTCTACTATTTCTAACGTATGTATAATTTCCATTTATGTCGATATTGAACTCTGTCTCAGTTTGTTTGTTATGTTTTTTACGACTAAGTGATTAAACCGATCTTGATGAAATTTGACAAGGAAATACTTTGCATCATTAGGAAGGACATAACATACTCTTTCAGAGATGAATATCATATTTTTTCATGAAATTTTGAAAACTAACCGAAGGGTGACAGACGGACGGATAGCGTGTGTAGGTCTCTGTAATGTTATAAAGATGGTACAAGCTTTATTTCTTTCGCATTCAGTTTTTGTTTGAACTTGTGATGCCAAAAGACATTTGAAGCCATAATTAGGAACTTTAAGAAGTAGTATTTACTTAGAATAAGGTTAGGATTAAGTAATTTCAATTAGGTAGCGAGAGTGAGGAGAAGAGATTTTATTTAAGATTTTCAGGTGGGCTACAGACGGCTGTCATGGTGGCTAGGCCACGTTGAAGGGATCCAGCACCCTGTTCCCGCCCTCACTCTTGGCGGGGATAAGGATGGTACAGTAGCCACCCCACAAACACAAAAGTCACCCCTCGGATGGGGTAGTATCTTTTGAACCCTGTGCTGTCTGCCATAAGGCGGAGGAATTACTCACGCCAATAGGGAAACAAGAAGCCAAAGTTGTTAAGCTCCTCTCACAGGATACCGCGTACTGTTAGTCAGGGTGCTACTTAAGCCCCCAAGGGATCCATTGTGTTCTCAGTCTTGACCAGTTTTTCCAGTGCTACGCAGTGGAAGTTCGCGATTTCGCTCCGCGCGGGTTCATGATGTAAGCCCATATTATGTTCTGTTTCTCTCTCTCTGTGTATCTGCCATCCATCACTCTCGCTCACAGTTTGTAAAGTAAACTAAGTATATGAAGGAGGAAGTTGTAATTGTCTTATCAAGATGATGATTTGCGGAGTCAATATGCGTGTTTGAACAGAAAACCTATAGTGTATCACAGTGTACAATTAATCAGAATATAAATGCAAATCAGTGTGGTGCATCTACCTAAATTTTATTTTATTTGTAATTGTTCCCCCTCCCCTTTTTCCTGGATTAAATGATGGAAAGAATGCAGTCGATCTTCGGCAAAGAGGTCCGACAATAAATCATTAATAAATTAGCCGGAAATTAATTAGAAGGAGTGATGGGAACGTTACAAACTGTTCATAAACTTCCTGTACAGACACAACTGATTATATTGTACAGATGTGGATTTGCACTGCATCAGACTATTATCTTGTGTTTAGCTAAAAGCCTTTGGCATAAATACATCTTGTATTGTATTACCCCAACTCCGCGCTTCTTGCGACACATTTTACGTAACTTACACCTTTATATATCCAATCCTAGAACTACTATTCTAAACCCACGCATACGAAGTCGTGGGTAACAGCTAGTCACATATAATATTTCTAGAGATTTTTCGTGACAATCCCTTTTATTCTCTTCATATTGTAACCGAAATCGATAAATAAGGTACGGTTTTAAAGATTAAGTACCCTGCTTCTGATGAGTTATTAATTCGGAATTGCACTTTGCATCGATTTCATGTAATTCGAAGTTTTGGCCCTAGAGATTTTTTCCTTAATGAGCCGATACAGCACGTGTTAAATGATGAATTCGATTCGACATTTCAGATAATGCGCTACATATTTAAATTGAACAGTACACACGATCAGCAAATGTAGAAGTATACAACAATTTCTGCTATAACAAGTAGCTCAACAGAAAAATTGTGTACAAACAAGTTTTGTAACTTATGTATCATTTTTTTCAACGAGACAGTGTTCTTCACATTTTTCATAGTGTAGAAAAATGTTCTAGCCTTTATCTCAAAATTTGCTAACAATCAATTACAATAAAAAATTACAAATAACCCGATTATTTTCTCATTCTACTTAAAACCACCTATCTCGCTATTAAAACATAACGCTTCATCATATTTTATTCGCAAGGATAATGCAGAATCATAAACTATCAATTTTAAATTTATTCCTACAATTTCATCTATTGTGAAGAAACATACAAAATGACCGTTTTTACCTGCTCTGTCCGCAGGTTCCACATTACGGCTTCAGATGTCCCGATCGGTAAATCTCATTGTTTATCAGCAATAAGGAATGTAGTGGTTAGATTCAATCGTTTTATTGCCATAATGTGCTTTAATTTCTGTAAGTTAATTTGTTTTGATTACACTGTTGGTACAGTTCGCGGCCGACAAGGTGTCGCGAGGAATATTTAAAATGAGAAAGAATGATGGTTCCTTACAAATCTGGTTATAGGCCATCTTCCTCAGTTGTTGTTGATGGATTTTATTAAAATTTCCGTCTAAAAATAACTGTTGATTTATTGCCATACGCGTTTCGCCCTTATGGTGTGGGGCATCATAATTTTGAAATATTCTAAAAAAAATTGTAATAACACACATGTAAACATAAATTCGCAGCCACTGGTGATGCCCCACACCATAAGGGCGAAACACGTATGAAAATAAATCAACAGTTGTTTTTAGACGGAAATTTTATTAAAATCCAGAGATGGTTCCGTTTCCGTATACAGGTGGGCAGAGCAAAATGATAAAGAATGTGATGTACTGTGGTCTTGTGTTCACTAATGTCTCGTTATTAATTGCTCGGATGATGGAGTGGCCCTGGCACAGTGTGCTCTTGTTTGAAACAATGCACCCAGTGTTGTCAAGGGTAGCTGTGTGAGTTCGTCTGTTTGGGTATTAGATGAATGAAAAACTTCATTTAAACCTTAGTAATAAAGTAGAAACCAGACCTTGGGCGGGGGGTCCATTAATTAATCCCATGAAAGGGGGGGGGGGGAGTGGCCGGAAACCTCACGGATATCGCCTTTGTGGAGGGAATAATCACCTTCGGAGGCATGAGAGCTACGCAGCTATTATTTAATCGACATGTTTGATACACGAGGTCTCGGAAACTAAACCCGTCGCATTATATCCCTTCAACCTGAAACTAATAGGAAACTACGATTTAGTCGAACCTTGACATTACGGCTATTACAGGGCGCACTGCTACTCCAGTGATACGAGTATGGAACCAGTGGATGGAAGAGCATTGTATACAGATACGAGTGACAAGCGGGAACTGTATCACACAATCTTTTCCGCCAGGCAGTAAACGACAAAACGGCTTCGTTTACAGTGTTGGGTCGACGTTTGACCATTGCAACGATTGTGGACATCTCTGTGTCCACTGTGTGACGCTGTCTGCTGATGGTTTAACTGGTGGCATGCGAGCCATTGCGTCGGTTTCCACTAACCAGAAACCACCAACGCCTCAGATTGTAATGGGCACGTGAATGCTGTCACTTGCGTTGTAGGTGGCAAAATGTATTTTTTTTTTCCAGACATGTCCCGCATCTACTTGTCCCACAGTGGTGGCCGCGTACGTGTCAAACAGTACCGTGGTGAACGCAGTAGGACAGACTTGATAACGTTCTGGCATCGCATTCGGGACGACGCCGGTTCGAATCACCGTCCGGGCATCCAGATTTGGGTTTTCCATGGTTTCCCCAAATCGCTCCAGGTGAATGCTGGGATGCTTCCTTCCAAAGGCCATGGCCGAATTCCTTCCCTTGTCCCCAGTCCCATCCCGCCTCTAATGACCTCGATATCGACGAGGCGTATAGCCATAAGTAAATAAAATAAAAAAAGACATACTTGAGCGACATAGCGGACAAAAGACAAGGGTGATGGTTTGAGGCGCCATTGACTATAACATGAGGTCTCGGCTACTAAGAATTGACGGCAATCTGAACAACAACCGCTACATCAGGGAGATTTTAGACTCCGAGAAATTGCCATCCTGCAGCAGCCCCAAATGCCATATTTCGGCAGGATATTGCCCGGCCACATGTTGCGAGGAATATGCAATATTTATTGGAAGAAAGAAGGGTACCACTGCTTCCCTGGCCTGACATGTTACCCATCAAAAATATCTTGTTCGTTCTGGTCCTCCTGCCACAACTGTCAATGATTTGTCGTGGCAATGTGTTTCCAAGCAGGATATCCACGTTCTCTTTGATTCCATGCCACGACGTCTAGAGGCTCTATTTGGATCACGCGGCGGCTTCACACCGTACTGAATTTTCACGGTCAAAGCACATGTACAATTCTGTAATATTAATCATTTGTGTATTGTCATGTCTCTAATCCGAGGATTAAATTTCATTATAATCACTTTTCGACTCCTTGGTGTTACAATTTTCACAAAAATTTAGTGTAATATCCTTCTCATCAATGAGCCGTTAGGTTCTATTTAAGGAAAGAGTGTGATTGGGTAATTGATTTAGTAGAAGAATAAAATATTGATACGTTGTTTCTTATGTGAGCATGTCAATGCATTCTCGTAATACTAAGCCGCTCACGCGCCCGCTACAGCAGTGCAGAATCTTTGCGCTCCGTAATAACTATAATGGAACGACGGATCAATGAAGCTTCGAGCGACAAAAGACAGCCTTCATATTCTAGCGGATCCGTACCCGCTTGTATTGTCAAACATATCACAGAAACCATCTTTTTAATGAATACACTGCTTGTTGTTATTCCTCACATTAATCTTCGTACCATATGATCTCTGCATAAACCATTAAGAACACATAATCGCAAACTTTGTAGTGTTTCCAACTGCTGAGAATAATTTGAAACGCTCTAGGCCACGAACATCGTTAGCAATACCGTAGGAAAATTACCAGAACTGAATATCAACAAAAATAAAAATGTTTTTTGAATGGAACCATATGTCGAAAAAACTGTTAAGCTGACTATTAAATTACCAGTTGAAAGATAACGCCAATGCACCTGTTTAATTTATTTATTGTTGCGTCGTACGCGTTTCAACTCTCAACGATGCATCATCAGCGACGAATCTGTGTTACAGTTTTTATATACAGTTTTATATACATTTTTATCTTATTAAATTGTGAACTTGAGATATTTTTATAGCTGATAGTTACTTACTATTTACATTTGTTAATATGGTATGCAGTTGCGCATCTCCGTTTTCTTATCCAAAGCATGTTTTGCTTGTATCATATTTACAATATTGTGGTTTCTCATCATTGGGGCCAGCTGGTTTGTTTATGTCGTGTCCCTGGTGCGCTTTCGCGTCATTCGGTTGTCTGTTGTGGCCATCTTGTTTGTATATGTCATATCTCTTGCCGATAGCGCGAGTTTTGAAAAATGCGTGTATGCCAGATGATCTTGTTAGTGTGTTTTATATTTATGTGTGATGTATATATGTGTGGGGGTTTGTTAGAGTTTGTGTTTATATTGTTTTGTCTGTAGAGTTTGTGTATATTAGATTGAGTAACGTTTTATTTATGAGGTTTACCTGGTCGTTTAGTACCTGTTTGCCTCCATTTTTTGCTTTTTGAATATATAAGTTGTCCTGTATAATGAGTGTGTTGTGCCTGTGGTTGTTGATAGTGAGAATTTGCATATCTGTGTTTATGTTTGTTGGTGAATGGTCATTTTCTATGAGGCGTTCGTCGAATGTGGAATGGTTACTGTATTTTAATGCTCACATGTGTTCTTTGTATCTGATTTGGAACTGTCTTCGTGTTTGCCCTATATATATAGCTTCACATTTTTGACAGGTGAGTTGGTAAATGCCTGAATTGTTGTATTTGTTTGTGTCTGAATGGGGTTTAATTTGTCTTTTCACTGAGTTGTCAGTTAAAGTTCACTGTTATATTATGTCTGTTAAATGTATAGCTATACGAGTAAGAGATGAATGAAATGCCAACCCCGCAATTGGCCTTGATTGCTAAAAACGGCATAAAATACCCTAACTATGTTAGCCAGCAAACTGGAACAGAATACGAATCCTCCAGTTTTGCCATTCCAAGTTCAGTGTTGGGATACGTCAATGTTCTCGTCGATGTTTCTGAGTTGTTATAAAATTAAAATCCTTCCGAAAGCAATAATGGTTACTCTACTCATGGTTCCGTACCGTCTGACAGATAAACCGGAAACTCTCGTGGAATCATTCATTTCTCCGTCATACTTGTCTGTTTGTCTGCCACAATAATGTAACTTCAGAATTGTTTAGTTAAAATGTTTTTAATTGCACACTACTTTAGTTCTTACTGACATCAACTCGTTTATAAAGCTGGAAATCCACCGACTCTTTAGATGTTTGCATTTCATTTTCATTTTTATTCCACCATTTGTAGGAACTTTTCGATTAAGGTTTTTTTTTTTTTGCTTCACGCCTCGTAGATGTCGAGGTCATTAGCGGTGGTAAAGAAGTGGGAACCAGGAACGTGAATGAATTCGGCAATGGCCTTTTGAAGAAACCATTCCGGCATTCACCTAAAACCATAAACAATTTTAGTTGTTTAGTTGCTTGTAAACACATAATTCATAATGGATGAGAAAAAGCGATAAAATATGAACTTGGGTGGAAAACTGTCCCACAAATAATAAACCAACGAGTTGTTAATACTGAATACAAAATATTGATCCTCTTTTTCGTCATGTTTCGTAAAATATTACTTTCTTCTGCACATGGAGAAACATGGGTCGGTGGCAATTTATTGGCACAAAAAGTCTGGCTTATGTGTTGCAACAGGTCTACAGGTCTCAGCTGTATGAACTACATCCAGGGCATTAACATTCTGGAGAACCAAAGTTCATGTCACTGTCATATGTTCCAGATCTTTTTTTGTATAACTGTACTATTTCTTTAACACGCATAGCCGATATCTTTTCCGTTCTTTCTTAAAGCTACAGAATAGTTCTGCAGCTAACAGCGCCGGGAATGACTTCGATATTGACTAGCTGTAAACCTCCCCCCTCTTACACCACCTAAACTAAATCAGCAGCAGTAATAAAGTGGAGAAGAGAGTCGTGACTTATGAACACTTTCCGTCGGCGACCGTTCCCACGAGAGACCGGCTGATTTATCGTTAATAGGGTTAGGTGAGAATATGACTTATCCCCGCCCTTCTAGCTTACCTTTCACTAACAAGGGTACCGGTCTGGTGGGTCAGTGGTTAAAGCGTCTGACTGGAGGTAGAAATGTCCCAGGCTCGAATCCCGGTCTCATCTAGGCTCTTCAAATACCATTAACCCGAGCTTGCTGTTTAATATAACGTATGTCAAAATTCTTCCTTGATTCGCATTCAGTTTCAAACTGTAGGTGCCCTATACCCGGTAGGATTACCAGATTAGTTTAAGGTGGCTGCGACAGGTGCGAACTGCGCAGCCAATTAAAACCCTGTCACCAGGTCATTACGACCACACGAGCCTTTACACTTTACTAACATGTGGTCCGTCAGACTTGATAATCATCCGTTTCGATGACTCTTACATATGCAATAAGGAGCGAGGAGCGGCCGAGCGGAATCTCTTGCTCTTGGAGTTGGAAACGGACCCTACAGTCGGCTGAATCAGTAATGATCAACGACACGGTGATGCAGAAGGCAACAGAGAGCTACTGCATTTAAGATTCAAAGGGTTTCCCGAGGCCATTTAATCATCTCAAATCACATATACATAAGTATATACACCTGGAAACATCCAGGGGATACAGGTAAATATACGCTAAACAGAGATTCGGAATCACAAGTTACGATTTGCTGATGCTATTGTCCAGTTAACAGAACATACTGAGGATCTTGACAAGCAAACTGAATGATTTGAACAAAATATTTGAGGATGATTGTTTTGGGCTAAAAATAAACCAAAGCCAGACAAAAGTGAAGAAATGTAGTAGAAGTATAAATTATTATAGATATAGATTAAATATAAAAATAGGATCGGATGGAACCGAGCATGGTGGGTGCGTAGTTGACACTATGACCTTGCAATCTGGAGGACGCCGGTTCGAATTCCCGTCCAGGCATCCAGATCTGGGCTTTCCATAGTTTCCCTAAATCACTCCAGACGAATGCCGGGATGCTTCCTTCAAAAGGCCATGGCCGTATTCCTTCCCGTTCATTGTCCCTAGTCTCATCCCGCCTCTAATGACCTCGACGTCGACGAGTCGTAAAGCCATAAGTTAAAAAAAAGGATGCGATAGGAGAAGTAAATGAATTCTGCTACTTCTCGTACAACTGATGGACGAAGCAACAATGATGTTAAAAGCAGAATAGCACTAGTGAAAAGAGTCTTCATCAAAAAGAGAAATTTTGTAGTTTCAAATACTGATCTAAGACTCAGAAAGAAGTTCTTAAAACTCTATGTGTGGATCACAGCACATTATGTTAGCTAATCGTGGATTTTATCAATATCAGAAAGAAGGAAAATTGAAGCATTTTAAATGCGATGCTATAGGAGGACAGATAAAGTACGAACTTTATTTTTCTTATGTCTTTACGCCTCGTCGACGTTGAGGTCATTAGAAGCGCGAAAGGACTGGGGGCAAGGAACGGGAAGGAGTTCGGCCATGGCCTTTTTGAAGGAAGCATCCTGGCATTCATATAAAGTTATTTGGCGAAACCATGGAAAACCCAAATCTGGATGACCGGACGGGGATTCAAACCCGCGTCCTCCCGAAAGCGAGGCCAGAACGTTAACAGTTCACCCACCATGCTCGGTAGTACGAACTGATCATGTTTTGGAAATGATCGATGAGAAAAGAATTTTATGGAAGACTCAGAGTAAGAAGAGATACATTTTAAGGCATGCACGATTTATTAATTTGTTAGTGGAGGGAACGGTCGCAGGTAAGAACTGTAGAGATATACATAGATTAAAATTGATGAAGAAGATAATTGGAGATGTAGGTTGTAAATGATGAAGAGTTTAGCGCAAGATGGGAAGGGATGGAGGGTTGTATCAAAGCAAGCTAGAGACTGATGAAAGAAAGAAGAAGAAGAAGAAGAAGAAAAAACCATGGTACTCTTCTAGGGAAAAGGTTAAAAACTACTTTTTAAGAGTTGTACTAACTCTGATACATTGGCAGAGTGCTCAGTTTCTTAGTTTCATTCCTTCACGGATTTAAGCCTTTTTGTATTCGTTTAGATAAATAATCAGAAGGATACCGAGGAGACCTCCAAGTTTAAATTCCCAGTCCGAGGACAAATCACCATCAGCAATATATAATACCCTCACTCCATACGCTCCGTAGTTTGGGATTTAACTCAGGACATTGATGCACCAACTGGTGAAGTCCCGAGTGGTGAACATATCTTCAACGACCGCGACTTGAACCAGCTTAGTACTGTGGCAGGCGCCCGACGCCATCACACATAGTGTCGCTATGCGGAGGGCATTTAAATTATTGTATTCAACTTAATTCTGTCACTGAAGTTGGAGGATTGTTGGAACTATTTCCTTTAGTTTCTTCACGTTGTGAATCTGTAAATGGTCGTGTACTTAAAGGAAAAGGAGAATACTGATCATGAAAGGTGAAATGTAGCGACAAGATCAGTTTTAATTGAATACTAATTTCTGCCATAATCTCGGGTGCGTGTGCGTCACTATTTAGTGTCAGCGAAAAGAGTTATTATGAAGTTACTGTCTGTGACAAAGGGTTTGTTGACGCTCATTAAAGTCTCTCCCACTGTATCCAATTCCTAATTGGACAGATGGAGGGAGTGAAATTAGCTCTACGGCCTTGTTTTTGTTTTCTTTCTTTCGAATTTTGTCCTACGAAACGCATTCTCGCATTTGCCCTCTACTATGTTGATTATACTTTACGATGTTTTGAGTTACTACCACTATACTTTTGTCTGAGAACAGTGATTGAAGCATTGAATCACTTACTCGAAACACAGAAACGACTTTTTTCTCCCCTTAATCATATTAATTCCATGTCTTGACATATCATACAACTTTTAAATAGCCTCGGTAGTTCGCTGAATGATTCATTATGTTTTGTACATCTCTTTCCCCTATTGATAAAACCACATCGATAGCGAATGGCGCTAATGACCCCGCTGTCAACGCGCCCTAAAGCAACAACAACAACAACAACGATAGCGAATAATATAAAGTTAGTAAAATATAGTCAGAAAAAATTAGACATTTCTCTTTCGGATTGCTAATATAACATTTAGACTGCGGGACGAATCGCCATCTAGAGGTAAGCATTTCCACTTACAAATGCGTTCTACCACGGATATTCCGTTCGCTGGCATCTTACATATTGTGCACCACTGTGTCGAATTCCTCTTGGAAATCTACTTTTTCTCCTTTTTTATTTTATTTCTATTACTCAGGGACGAGGTAATAAGAATTAGAAGAAGAGTTTAAATGAGTCACGGGAAGGAAATCGTCCCTTCCTTTATCGAGGAATTGTTCACCTGGATTCATGTACGGAATGAAACGAGATTAGGATGGTCGGAAGGGAAATAGAAGCGACTCCCTACCAGAAACAAGGCATGAACATTAATCATTCAGCCATGACGCTTGATTAGGAGATTCTAAACATGACATTAACATGTTAATACGCGTCAGTAACTTCCATCATGTCGGGACGAAATAAGGCGTCGTAAGTAAGGACAGTATATACTGTATATGGAGCAGATACGCATGGGGAGTTACTCAAGTTACGATGCCTGTGACAAATGTGAAAATCTGCTGACATATGTGACTTTGCCAAAGGGAAGATTATTAAAACCCGGCTCCTGGAAACTGGTATCTATGAAGCGGTGAGGTTTGGTCCTCTGCTAACGTGCTACTGTAGTGAGTATCTACGGAAAATGGTTTCAGAACGGTGAAACCATGAGTGGGCGACAAGGTTGTGGACGACCACGCCTCATCACAGAACATGTAGGTTGTAGTCTTGCCTGCTCTGTAAAGCAGGATAGGGGACAGAGTATAATTCTGGTGCAGCCACAAGTGTCTCGGAGCACCCGTTCAGCGCATGGGGCTGCCTAGTAGTCGGCATTGGACACGAGTTCATTGAGATTAGGCCGTGGATCAATGGAAACGTGTTACTTGATCGGATGAATCACGTTTCTTGTGTCACCAGATCAATGGTCAAGGAGAACGGCTTCTCGAAACATGCATCACGCTACGGACGCAGGTCGATGGGAGTATTATTACGCTATGGGGGTCATTCACCTGTGCTTCCATGGGACCTGTGGTAATAACCGAAGGTACCTTGATAGCTATGGACTACGTGAAAATTATTCGCAAACCACCTGCATCTCTTCATGTTTAATGTCTTCCACGATGCCACGATGGTGTCTTCCAGTATGATAACTGACCGTGTCACAAGGCCAGGATCATGCTACAGTGGATTGAGGATAGTGAGCTCACGTTGATTTCATGGCCACCAAATTTGATTGACCTCAGCCCGATAGAACACATGTGTCACGCTATCGGGCGCCAATCCCACGGCCGCAAACTACCGGACCATAATTTAAGGGAATTATGCGACCTGTGCAATATTTTGGTACACCAGTGTATGTTAACGATACCAGACAGTTTACCATTTTGATGATTCCGTATCCGAGAGGAATCATTCATTGTAACAGGACTTTTTACTGTCCCACAACCAAGTACATTATTTACGAAATTCTAAAATTATATTCTATGGGATGCATTAAAAGTTAAGAAGGTCGACAATTTTTAATGTTGGGTGGCGTTGTTTAGAGCTCTCGAAATACAGAACTATGGCTTTTTCTTCCTTGCCAATGGAAAATAACGACAGCAGCGCCGTATAAATTTTCATTTTTCTTACAGGGTCCATCTCAAATGCGCCTCTACCTGGGAACATTAAATATGTCTTAAATACCTGTCATATTATGTATCTAAAAAAAACTTAAATCTACCTTAGTTTGTAAGTTGTGACCAAGCAATCTTAAAATTATTGTGCCGTTACTGCGAAATATATGAATAATACTTTACTGAAAGTGCTCTAGTTCAGAGAGTACTGGCTTGTGCGGCATTGGTAGGTCGTAGAGTAGTGACGTGTGCTTTCTGAAATAAAATTGTGTCAACGAGGCAATGCAGTCTGGCTGTCCGTATCTGTGTAGATCATTAGAGTACCAAAACTAAATTGGGCAGATTTGATCGTCGATGTTGCATGCGCTATTTTCCAATCTTACTTTCTCTAGGGATTCAAGAAAGATTTCAATACGATGCACAGTGTGTTATTTGCGAAATCTAGAGGGACAAAAGTCAATTTTGACACTAATCTACACAGGCAAAATAGTTATTTATATTTAAAGTAGATAAACTATATTATTAGGAACAAAGGTTTATTTTCCACGAATCTGCGCCTAACAATAGAAAAAATCGTTTGTACAATAGACTTCCTGTGACCCACCGATCAGGTGCTCCATTCGGCCGCGCAATTCGACTGAGTTTGGTCGATGATTACGCTGTGTTTCTGAGTGGTATTAGTAATTTGTGTGTTGATATTGCTTTTGGTGAGTTTCAAGAATAATTTACGCATGATTTTTCCGTTATACGTTTTAAAACTGAATCATGAGCATCATTAAAACAGAGCGAGATTATTTTTGATAAAAAAAAACTACTGAGCCAGTTTCATTTTGAGTTTCAGTTCATTATACCACATTATACCAATCTATTCCTATATTTATTTGAAAGAGCTACTTATTAACTACAAGAATTACCTTCATTTGTTTGCGCATGTTTGCGACACCCATACAACGTTTCTTCATTTTCAGAATGACTGCACAAATTTCGCGTAGAGAATTTTTCAACGTATGGTTTGCTGACGAAAAACAATCAAGGATAGATGCTTTGTTACAATTTTCATTGCAATAACTAGGTGACACATCGTTTTCATATGACATTACAAGGAGTTTAAAAGCTACTATCAGAATTAATTCTCTAAAAATCGAGCAAAGATGGTCAAAAACGGGAAGACATAGAGACCGCTTTCTAAACACATATTCTAAGTTGGTTAGAAGGAAACGTTTCATTACCTGATACTGTCACCAAAACTGCATTGCCTGGGACGAGTTCGGGCTCATATGCAAGACCACAAAAATACTTTGACAGTTCAAGTACCAAAACAAGCATCTTCTTGAAACGGCTAGGTTTCCTTGTCAAACACAAATTTAATGGGACGACAATATGTGGTCGAAGAAGGTGAAGGGTTTTACCACACAATTTCTATTCTGCTTTGGTCATCTTCTGCATAGATTTGAATGATCACCATCAATATGCTGAATAAACTTTCATCACTGCAATTTTCTTCCGAAAATTTTAGCTTGTACTTATTTTGTTCAGCACCATCACAACCCCATTTTACAATGATGTCAGAATTATCATGTCAGTCATAGCCTTCCGGACCTCTTCTTGTACTTTGCACAATCGTGTAATTGTGTGTTCCAGAAGAAACTGCAGCCTACATTCAGCGTGCGTTTCGGTGACATTAATACCACTGTAATAGCATGATTGTTTTTCCATTTTTACTTTATAATAAGGTGGATACATTTTCCTGTTAATACACTATGATTGCAGGAGTGTTGTTTTATACTGGTGTGACGGGAGATTCGCATCAACCATTAAAGCGAGAGCTTGGTCCTACGATAGTCCAGCTGGTTTTGAGGTCTCTAAACACTTCCGCGCTTTCTTCATATTAGTGCCTCTTCTAGGTGAATAAAGACACAGTTCTTTCATGATTGCTGCAGAATCTCTTTTTCCTGGCTTGCGAAGCTGCACTTTGGTTGCCATTGAAATTTCTTCTTAACTTGCCGTTTCAAGAAGATGCTTGTTTTGATACTTGAACTCTCAAAGTATTTTTGTGGTCTTGCATATGAGCCCGAACTCGTCCCAGGCAATGCAGTTTTGGTGACAGTATCAGGTAATGAAACGTTTCCTTCTAACCACTTAGAATATGTGTTTAGAAAGCGGTCTCTATGTCTTCCCGTTTTTGACCATCTTTGCTCGATTTTTAGAGAATTAATTCTGATAGTAGCTTTTAAACTCCTTGTAATGTCATCTGAAAACGATGTGTCACCTAGTTATTGCAATGAAAATTGTAACAAAGCATCTATCCTTGATTGTTTTTCGTCAGCAAACCATACGTTGAAAAATTCTCTACGCGAAATTTGTGCAGTCATTCTGAAAATGAAGAAACGTTGTATGGGTGTCGCAAACATGCGCAAACAAATGAAGGTAATTCTTGTAGTTAATAAGTAGCTCTTTCAAATAAATATAGGAATAGATTGGTATAATGTGGTATAATGAACTAAAACTCAAAATGAAACTGGCTCAGTAGTTTTTTTTTTATCAAAAATAATCTCGCTCTGTTTTAATGATGCTCATGATTCAGTTTTAAAACGTATAACGGAAAAATCATGCGTAAATTATTCTTGAAACTCATTAAAAGCAATATCAACACACAAATTACTAATACCACACAGAAACACAGCGTAATCATCGACCAAACTCAGTCGAATTGCGCGGCCGAACGGAGCACTTGATCGGTGGGTCACAGGAAGCCCATTGTTCAAACTATTTTTTCTATTGTTAGGGGCAGATTCGTGGAAAATAAACCTTTGTTCCTAATAATATAGTTTATCTACTTTAAATATAAATAACTATTTTGCCTGTGTAGACTAATGTCAAAATTGACTTTTGTCCCTCTACATTTAGAAAATAACACACTGTGCGATGCCTTCGGAACAATGAACGCTTACATAGGCCTACTCAACAAAGGTAGCTTCCCATCTATAGGTACACTTGAACAAGGAATACATTTTAGGAAAAGTTTTACACTATTCCGTTGTAAATACGTTTAGATGCACTCTCTCATTAATATTTCACTCGTATTTTGGCTGATCGTATATAAGTTTCGCCATGCCTGACACCAGGAAGTATAGAGGGCGCGGGTGCAATCGTCAATCCACTCCATTCTGATTCTGGGTGCTATTCCAAACTCGCGTAGGCACAAACTGAGATAGTCCTTTTTGTGGCTCAAAACCTACACATTACACAAAGATAATAATACAAAAAACATTTACACAGATCTCAGATAGTTCTCAAACAGATTACAACACCGGTTTTCCTTTCTCAGCTTAGTTTATCTTTAATGATCCTTGTGATTTTAACAAACGATTTTACATAATAGAAGAATTTCCTTAAAGACATCTGGATCGATAGTTGCCATAAAACTTATTGTTCTCCGAATCTACCATCGCCTAACTCCTTAAACATGAATGGTATCAAATAAAATCGACAGTGGGAAATAAACGGAATCTTTATAGTAAACATCAAGAGTAGTAGCAATGGATACAGAAACTAATCCAAAAGCGTTAACACACACACACACACACACACAACTATTGAAATAATAATCAACGTATGTAGCGTCTAAAATGAAATTTATCATTTAAAACAATTTTCCGTTTGGTTCAGGTAAAAGCTAAAGTATATTCTAAGACTAGTCTTTGTGCTCTTTGTTCAGTAACCTAATTAAAACTGTATAGACATTGAGCTTGTACAACTATGACAGATAAAAGTGAATGCCATTCAGTATTTGAATATTGGCAATACGGAAGCTGTTGTTATTTTTAGTTTATCAAGACTGATATATTTTATAATCAAGATAATTCATAGCATTAGACATTTTTAATGCTTATCAGTATCTCCTTAGGTTTTAGATCTGAATGTTATTTGTTTAGAGGTCTTAATAATAGCACAATTTACTAGGAATATTGCTACTAGTTCTGCTTCATAACTGTACACTAAATTATTTGAATTTCGTATACGAAATCGAGATAAGTGAAATTTATATTAATTACTTCGAAAATAAGACAACTGAATGCAGTTGCTTACTTAAGAACAGTTCAAGTTTGCGTGTCTTCTACATCAGCGCTTCATACTGAACAAGTATACATTTTTGACAGAAGTAAACGCTTTCCATTAAACACGGTTTTTATTGCCTTCGCGACAGGCATGTAAATGACTGATTCCTCTTCAGTTTCCAAGTTTTTTTTCTAAGCAATCGATCCGAATGCGATAGAAATGTATAAATGTCGGGATTTTATTTCCTGCGACCGGTGGTGTATAGGCTATCTTGGTGACCATTGTTATGAGTTTTTACGTCAAAATATAGGTAAACACTGCGATCATCTCCAATTTCAATTCCTTTTATATTTTATTGTGTTACCAGGCGTTCACCTTTAGGAATATAAGGCAATAATTGCGTCCTGGCTTTGCCGCAAATGAGTTTAGTAATTTTTGACGTCTTACGATACGGCGAAATTCATTTTACACATTCAGGTTACGGACCATACATACGGAATCAAGACAAATCGAAATGACCAATAGTTTGCAGCAGGATTCAGCGTCGGCATTAGCCCCTGATGGCAGGCACCAAGTGAACACACCAGTCGGCACAAGACGTTGAATAAGAAGGGGAAGGAAATTGTAAAACTAGCACTGTGTGCATTACTTAATAAGTCACACAGTGCTTCGGATTCTATGTTAAATTATAGATCCCGTAGAAAAGAACTAACAGAATGACTTAATGTGGTTATAGACTAAGGTCATACGTTTGTATTTTACTAATCCTTGTAATATCAGAATACTTCTTAAAGATAGTTTTCAGAATACTTAAAATTAAAATGAGATGTGTATTTCTTTTTTATATATGTGCGAAAATCGTATAAATCTCACATTTTAAATATGAATTATCCATCTTGACAAACACGCTACTTTCTGAAGTATTTATTTATTTAAAACGCCCGTGATTGTAGCTCTGTTTCACAATATTCCTTCAGTTCTTTCTTATCTTTTTCAGGAATCCAAGGTATGCGAAAAGGAAGAATATTTTGGCAAGATTTTTTTATTTTTTTTATTGTTGTCTTAACTCTTCGTCGAAATTGGCCGTTGTATTAGTAATTGGTAAACCGAAATCTGGATTTTCGAGAATGAAATCGAACCCGAGTTATACGCTGCCTCTCACCATAGACAACACATTACCAGCTCGTAATGAGAAAGTATAAAGGACTGCTAATACTTTTTAAAACGTAACACGCCTAACATATTTCTAGGTTTAGTAGAAACACTAATAATGCTCTCATAAAGCTTTAAGTCAAGCGCTAGAGTGGCTGTGTGTTTCAAGGCACCACTGCACTGGATGGACCAGGATTCCGCACACCTCAAAACTATACACTTCACAAAGGAAAATACACTTAAAATACAGAACACAAGTTACACGTTTAGCAGACGGTTGGCAACACAAACATTACACCGTTTCTATAAAAGTTTCAGATCTAACATATCTGGTTCTCGCTATGATAGAGCTTCCACCCCTTCCCCCCCCCCTCTCCCAGGTACCTTGGGTCTACGTAATCCATAACGGCTGTAACAAGAAAAAATATTAACACGGGTAAAGGTTTTCAATATTCATTTCCTTCTCCTGGCATCTTATTTTTCTTATGAAATAAATCGCTATACTGATCTTAATTCGATTTTTTTAAATTTAACCAACGTTCACAGTGATGACAATTATCTTAAACTCATTTCTTCATACGAGTAATAAATGATTCTATGTTCCTTTTCATAATTCCTTCGCTAATGTGGTTCTAATCCTTTCCCTCATATCTTCAGGTTCTGTCGAATGTCGTCGTAAACGTCTTGCTCTGTGTAACACCAAGGAACAAAATCGAGTAGTGTAAGGACCGCCAAACGTTCAGGTCAATGAATATCTGCACCACGACCAAGCCAGCGCTGCGGAAATGTTTCGTCGAGTGTTTGACGGGTTATTAATACATCGTGGGCCGGAAAATGATTCTACAGTGAAACGTTTTCCAGGAAGACCGATAGCATGGTAGATAAAAAAAGCCAACGTATTTTCTGACTTTTAAAGGGCTGTCGATGAAAAATGGACCAGTAATTTCATTACCAAGAATCCCACATCACAAATTTAGTTTACATGGAAGACAATGTTCGACTTGCAGTGAAGAACGTGCAATTTTTTTAACAACCTGTAGTTGGATGGGTATTCACTGTGACTAATACAAACATTTTGGTGTCTTCGCTCAGTAACAGGGTTTCATCGATTTCTTTTCAGTGGTTTTAATACTTCCAGCATTACGAAACAACTGAACTATATGGTAAAAATTATATTGATAAAGATGATATTACTCAGGGTATCTTTCCACATACAACCGACGGGATTGAGCTGAGTTTCTTACAGCCCAATCGTAAACTAAAATCATTTTTATCTTTATTACAGCAATATACTAACCCACTTTCATAACTTTAAGCCTAAAAGAAAGGAGAAGAAATTGTTTCAACGGTAAGATGTGTTGATATTAAAGCGACATGAATTATTCGGTTATCGGCATTTCACTGATTACATAAACTGATCAAATCTTTAAAAAATTCTTGTACATAAAGATCACAGGAAAGTCATGGTACATTCGAAGCAATTTTGGCTAGAGGATTGGCAAAAATATATTGTAACTTGTTCCATTTGTATATAAAAAAAAAAAACTTTGATAATCTTCGACTCTCATAAAAATAGCCGTAAATTTTTTAATGCATCATCATTGAAGCAACCAACTTTGTTATTTAAACTTTTTCCATAGTATAAAAACAGGGGAAATACTTCAGGTGCTCAAGTTAGCTGGGACACCATGTATAGTAATCACATATATTTTAGTACAAAGTACAGCATCGAAAACGATGGTTGTGAGGAGGTATAATAAACGGATTCACGGAATAAACGTTGTATAACGTGGTATGGAAACATCTGAAGCAATATCAACTAATACTGTGTTGAATGAGAAGCTGATTATGCCTCCCCTTTAAGAATAAAAAAAATAAAAAAAACCTACCTCAGTGTATTTGTGAATAAACGCGACATCAAGACCAGCTTCTGATGCGCTACAATTTGTACCTATACAATTATTTTCTTCGTCCCACGCAAACTTGTGAATAGAGCGAATTAAACCTCGGAGGAAAAAAATGACGTAAATGGTACTTATTAACTGGTGGAACTCTGAGAGAAGGCAGCGGACATGAGGCACAAGTGGAGCCGTAAGAATACGTAGCAGCAGAATTAATCCTGGAGAGTGGAACGCGATGTTTTTTACTGGCGAGAGGAGAAGTAAAAAACTTTACCTCCAGTCTAAATGATGTACGGAAGTTAACGTCCTTACAGCTTGCATAGCATATATATTTGATCGAAGAAAATACTGTGCTATAGCACAGTATTTTCTATCGTTACCACTATCTTATGTAGACTGATACGAATTTAACTACTTGAAGGATTCAGTAAGCAGAATTAAAAACAAAATACTTACTTCCTTACGTTTATCATCACTGCAGAAATAACTTTAAAGCAAATCACTTAAAAAAGTTATCAGTTTTTCCCTCTCTAAATTTATTACTGCCCCAATGAAATTGAACTTTTTTTGCTTTGTTTATATTCAACGTTTCCGTGATCGTCTTCGCTTTATACATATTTGACATCTTGGTTAATTTATGTATACAAATTATTACTCATTTTTATAACATTGATTATGCTGAAATTTAGTTTTAAAACAATCGAAAGAAGATTCTGAGATGACCCTACTATAAATGAAGAGTCTCTAAAGAAAATGTTATTCTCAGGGTTATTTATTGACCACTTTAAGCAAGCGAAAATTTACTCGCTTATGAAAATAAAATGAAATCTTGGCAAAACACACGTTGAACGTAAATATTACACAATCTTGAGCTTGAGACAAGTTCTTTGAATCTCTTACTGGTGGTAAAACTTCCTTACAGTGGACATTTGGATAATGTTCGTATCGATGAGTTATACGAATCTTGATAGCGATCTGGTGGCTCAGTGGTTATAGCTCTTACAGGGAGGGGACTGAATGGTTCTCGGTTAGAATCACGGTCTCGGCTGGAATTTTCAAAGGCTCTCACGTGACCTGTACTCCTGCCACCCCTGCTGTGTAATGTGAAGTACGCCAGAACGCTTCCGGGGTTCGGATTTCACACTAACTTGTAGGTTCCTTATACCCGGTAGGATTACCGGTTTAGGCGGTTACGATAGGAGTGGAATGCGCAGCCAATACAAAACACCTGTCACCTTTCATGATGGACCATGTGCGTAGATGTGTTGGCTGAAGCAGGTGAACTCGTTCCAACCAAGTGCATAGGGGGCGTCCATAAATTACGTGAGGTGAAATAGGGGGGGGGGGTCCGGCGAAATCTCACCAAATCTCATGAGGGGTGAGGGCGGGTCAACGGAAATCTCACGTTTAGTAAATTTTTGTTGGAGTGTAGAGCTAAAAAAAAGGGGTCTACAAATGATGCGAAAGTCGGTTTTAGGGGGGTATTTCGCCTAAAAGGGAGGGTGATATCAAAAAAAAAGTTGCGAGGGCGATTTCAAGGGGGGGGGGGGGGGCTGGAGTTTCACGTAGCAGAACTCACCAGAGGGGGGAGGGGGTTGTACTAGATCTCACGAAATCACACCAGAGGGGGGGAGTGGTCCGGAAATCCGGAAAAACACCTCATGTAATTTATGGATGCCCGCATAAGTAGCGGCGTCGACTTTTCTTTTTTAACTGCTTAACGTCTCTTAACAGCGAGATATTTAGAGACGGGGAAGGATGGGGGGGGGGGAGGCAAGGAAAGGGAAGGAATTCGGCCATGGCCTTTTGATGAAAGCATCCTGGCATTTGCCTGGAGTGATTTGGGAAACCATGGAAAACAGCTGTATCGAATGCTTCCACTTAAACAGCTATAATTAGATCAATCAATGGATTAATCCTGTGATAAGTACTGCCGTATACTATCAACAGCGGATCCTAGCATTGATTCACAACTTCCATCAAATTCGATAAAAAATTTAGTGTCTGGCAGTAGGACCGCAGAACCACATGTCAAATCTTAACATTCCGCTGCCGGAATTTCCAACAGGATAATGTTATCCTCTGCTGGCGTCTAGAAAACTGCTTGTCACTCGCCACTGCACATGTGTATGGGAGAAAACACAGTATCTTATTTTATTTAACAACGGTTTACGTTATTGGCTATTCCAATCACACGCTGTTTCACTCCTGAAACCCCCTTTAACTGGCTGATCAAACACGCGTCACTTCTGTATTTCCCAGAACAGCGTCCACGAAGTCAAAATTTCCACTGTTCCATTTATGCTTCAGCTGGACTTTGAGTCTCTGTGATGCCCTATGGATTACCTCCTCCGCGCTACACAAACCACTCAGGTAATCCCCGCTCGCACCGTACAGATATTAACTTCACTTGGCCATTTAATATGGATTGTAAAATTAGTCTCTGCACTCCGTACAGTGTGTCTATATTTGTAGCACACAGCAAGTATCCAAGTATTATTATTGTTATTATTGGCGAATTCTCCCAATAAATGGAAGACTTTAAGCAAATGACCCAATCAAGTTTTCTTTGAGTACTTCTTATTGTTCCAATAGGCTTTAATTCTTTCCGAGAAAGCCTGTTTGCGTTCTTCGGAACACTTTGGTCTGTATTGTTTTTGTTTTGGTTGTTCAGTTATAACTTCCCATTTGCCTACTTTGTGTCTGAAGGCGTCTCTTTCTCAGATGTCTGTTGCTCCTATGTTTGCACTTTTAAGATCTTTTCGAATTTCATTCAGCCAAGGTGTTGGGTTTTTAAGTGAACTTACATAATCTATTATCTTTTTTGTCAATCAATTTTCTGGTAACCTCTTAAGGTGACCAAAGAACTTCATCCGTCTTTTCTTGATGTCAATTTCGATGTTTGAAAACTTTTCCGTTGTTTTGATTGATTTTAGTCTGTAACCATCATTAGTGAGTCATTAATATATTTTTCTCGGGCTTCCAGACGTGTTAAAATGTCATATTTGCAGGACGTTTCGAAGGCGTCCATCTCTGCCTTCACTTGCATAGAGGACTGTTGGTTTTATGACTGTGTGGTAGTGCCGAATTTTGGTCTGTCTTGACATGGATTTTTTGTTGTAGAGATTTTGCACTAACCCTAATGATTTTTTTTTTTTTTTTTACTTTTTGGAGGCGATTTTGCTGCGAGATTTTCTCAAGGCCTGTCATTTCGATGAATTCTCCGAGGTATTTAAAGTATGGGACTGTGTCGATTTTACCATACTTTGTTCTCAAACTTGCTACTTCTGTCTTTGAACATATGAATTCAGATTTCTCGAATGAGATTTGTAACCCTACTTTTTCTGCACATTCTTTGAGTGTCTCAAGCTGTTTTATGGCGGTCTCTTCATCTCCTGCTAGCATCGCCAAATCATCCGCAAAGGTTGTTTTTGGGAAAGACAAGTGGGATTGGCTTCCAACACTTACATTTCTTGAGTTCTTTCTCCCATTCTTCCATAACATTGTCTAGAACGACGTTAAACAGAAGAAGAGAGAGCCCATCGCCTTGTCTCACACCTGTTTGAATGTCAAAGGGTTCTGAAATTTCTCACATGAATTTTACTTTAGATTTAGTGCCAATTACTGTTTGTTTCATGAGTTCTCGTGTTTTTAGATCTAATCCCCTTTCTTCTAAAATTTGGAACAGTGAAAGCCTGTCTATTGAGTCGTATGCCTTTTTGAAATCCACAAATGTGTATATTAGGGATTTTTGTCTGAGGGCTCGTATTGATTATGGTTTTGAGGTTGAAAATTTGTTCGGGGTACGACCTATTTGGTCTGAAAACCTACTTGATATTCTGCTAATTTAGGTTCTAACTGCTCTTGTGTTCTCTTGAAGGCTGCAAGAATTTTGTAAGTGACTGGTAGCAGGGAGATCCCTCTATAGTTGCTTACATCTGATTTTTTACCTTTTTTATGTAGTGAGTGGATTGGAGCAATCTTCCAATCATCTGGGATTTTTTCGGTTTGCCAAATGTTTTGGATTATTTGTGAAATTTCTTTGAGTGAATTTGGATCTAAATTTTTTAAAAGTCGGCTACAATTCCATCTTCTCCTAATGTTTTGTTAATTTTTTTTGTGGCAGCATCGTCGTTTTCTGTAACATGTTTTGGCTTTGAAGATGCCAGAATCATATTCCAATTTTATTTAAAATGAATGTAAATATTGCAGTGTACCTACTTCTTCGTTATCTTCAACAGGCTTTGCTGATATTTGCATAATTTCCCAGGTATGTAAGAGTTACATGAAAACATTTCATTGCACTGTGTATATCTTATTGCATCTAATTGGTAGACATGTTTCTTATGGAACATAGACCGCTCGAAACAAAACAGATGTAAAACAGAAATACATTTAAATCTCTCGAGATACGGCGTAAAATTCGTACGGATAAACTTTAAAAAAAGTTTCGGCGTTGTATTATTTATACACACAATTTATCTTCAATTAAGCAACATTACCTACAACATCCAGTTGGTAATGTCTAGTTATACACGATGAATCGGAATATGTGGTGCACAAACCTTGCAACATAATTGTTAACCGATAAACCACTAAAGAATTAGGATTTGCATTCTTAGGAAGTTATTTCTTGCTGCGTGGCAAATCAGGCAAATTGTGGGTTACAGAAAACCCATTTCCGAGGTGGTAAAGTATTGTAGGCTTCATATGAGGAAAACGGAGCTACGTCTTGGAAATTTTCTATGTCATTAACCGGAATATTTAATGTGCGATTTTATGCTAGTACAGATGTGTTACGTTCGGTCTAACTCGAAAACACTGGCCTTACTTTCAGGTAGAAAAGCTCTTTTATAATCACGATGTGAAATTAAAACGTAACAAGCAACCCTGTGGTAATTAAAAAAAACAATGCGGCCCTTATGCTTGCGTGTATACGCGGTTTTTCATTCTCTCCATTTCTGTAGTATCATCTTCCATGTCGGAACGTAACCTAATATTCTGATTTTAGCCATTTGATTTTCCTCTTGGTATATTGTTGCCGCTATTTTATTCAGGCATCAATATTTAGTTACAAACTTCACCGCGCCCCGTACTTCGTATAAGTAATCATTTTACAAAACTGTCAGTTAATCCTCTCTTAGAATTAAGCAGGTAGTCTCAACTTTAAATAAGTTCTCTTTAGATGTGTTTCGTATCAAAGAACTTGCGTGCGGAATTAAATACTGATATAATGAGTGCCTACATTATTAATTGGAAAGCAAGCAAACTGAATGTGTATTAACTTTAACCTCAAGTTACGGAATCTCCAAGCTGACTCCTGTAACATCTAAACCTGCATTGTGGAGTTATTTGTAGGCCTGTAGAACAAATACTCGTTTGAATGATACAAAAACAATAACCTTATTTTTTGTATGAAATTGTTTTCGTTATTATTAGGAACCGAGGCAAGATGGGGTTGCAGAATAACATAAAAATGATACAAATTTTCGCTTTCTAATTTCTGTCAACGTGTAAAACCGAACCCGGTCTTTAGTTTTTATAGGTTTTAGCCTATTTTGTGACTCGTGTACACCTAATTTTGGAACTTTTCTCTTTTTAGCACTCCACATTTTCACAAACAAGTAAACCAAAAATTCACAAATGTTTAATATACATAAACTACTAAAACTACAGTCGTTGATTTATACGAAGCTCACACTTTCATGCGGCGCCGTTATCAGAGCTATCTGTCACACGAAGACAACACAAGTACGAGAGGAAATGCGGGTATATGTCCTCTATACAACGATACCACAATTTCTCCTTTCAGTTAAGTGATTCTTCAGCTACGGCAATTTTGTAGGAACACTATACCGTTACACAACTTTTTTCGACAATACACTCCGCCTAGGAAGTATAAAGATGTTCATTGTGTCCTCATCAAAATTAAAAATAACCTGAAAGGTTGCACGTTAATGTTTTTGTATAGTAGCTTCGGTATTCGCTGTTAAGCGCTGTTAGACAATACCGAAGCAGAGGACAACATTTTGGGTGTTGGAATTCATGGTAATAGCAAATGTTATCTGCCGTAGTGCCACAGCAGTTAAACGAAGTGAAACAACGAATCTCCGTGGCTGCTGATCTGATTTCCGAGGGTTGCTGTGACGGGTAACACCAGTAAATCAGTCGACGTGACTCGACGCCAACGGCGTTCCATGTCGAAAGTAAAACCCAACTGAATATTGCTTCTATGTTATGTTATTATGCATAAAACAGATTAACTTTTTTAAATCTTGGTTTATTTGAAAGCTTGAAACAGAGTTTGAAGACGGTTTTGTCAATTGCAGAGTTTTTTTTATGATTTACGCTAACCTCCACGGAAGTATCTGACAGGGGCTTTTAAGTTGTAGGGAAACTATAATGGAAGTCTTGTGACTCGACACATAATTAGCTGATTCAATCGCTGATGTAAGAAAAAAGTTAGGTCATTAAGGTCATGCTCGGGGGAGCAGTGCAGTTTAGTGTATTAATTGCCTGGGTTAAAATCCAAATCTCTCTGCGTTTTGTATGAAGTGAGGGATTTAGATACTTTTGAAGGCGATTCGTTCGTCGAACGTGCCTCTTAGGTCATTGGGTCTCTAATGCACCACACAATTAGTACTCTACATACAAACTCATTACTTTTGTCCGTATTTGCAATAACATCTATGTATACCGTCACAACGAGCTAACTAATATCACAGTTCCCCTACCCATTTTGAAATTAACATTGGTAGTCCACTAAAGCGACATATTTTTTCATCTTGAATCTGTAATTCCATTTTATTAGTTATTCGTAATAAATTGTTTAACCGTTGTATGAGAGCAGTGTTGCGACATTGGGCTAGAATTCTGAGTTAGACGCTTGGTTTGCAGCGGTAACACTAACAGGCGTAAGTTCGTTAAGAAAAACCGCTGCTTTCCAGAGGAGCACAGCAGAAAAGGGCTTTGCTACGGGGAACCACAAGTGTTCTCGAATGTTTGGAGGAGAAAGGGTGTTTTGTTCTTCCCACCAGAGGCACGGCCAGTCCCTTCAGAGGGGCCTGTAGAGCAGTCGACTGTCTTAAGTTTTTATTAAAAATATACGCAACAATGGATCAAGATTTCAAATACTCGAGTATAAAACCTGTGAGAGAGGAGAGAGCGGTTGGCAGAATGCTAGACTTAACACTATACTCTCTTCACCATCAACTGTCGGCTCAAGGTCATGTTCCCCTTGACCCTCTCCTCAACTCACCAACTGCTCCCACTGCTTAGGGAGCGTCCATAAACTACGTGGCTCGGGGGGGGGGGGGGAGTTCCGAGCCAGGCCACGTAGCTTTTCATTCGTATTATGTCACAGTTAAAACGAGGTACAGAACGCGCATATTTGTTTCCGTCATATAATTATCTCCGCATGTAATTGACGATAGTATGCAATAGAAAAACAGTACAAAATGTCTTCTGGAATCAATAGGGGGAAAAAGCTACGTGTAACGCAGGAGGGGGGGGGGATATAGGCGAAAGCCACGTCGAGTTACGTGGGGGTAGAGGGAGGTTCACAGGAGGCCAGAATGTTAATACGTGGTTTATGGACACTCCCTTACCCCTCCAAAGCCACGTTCCCACGACGTCTTGTAACGAAGGCGGGAGGGGACGGGACGGATACTCAACAACACGCCATGAGAACGGGACCGCCTCTGCTATTGGGGACGAGACGCAGCTACTCACTCTATGTCGGTAAACATCACAGGCGTGTGTAGCGGTGCGCTGTTGCCATCGGTTTGCAGCAGCGATGCGCACCCCTTCTGTTGCTGTAAAGTGCTCTGTGCCAAACGACACTAGGCAACGTGGTGAGGATGTGGTGGCGAGGTAGGGAGGCCTGACCTGCGGCGCGCGCTCGTCTCTACACTTCGGCTAATTAGGAGCCACCTCCGTTACAAGAAATCGTGGGAACGCAGCTCAAGAAGACCGCTATGTCCAATAACACGAAAGCAAATTTGACAGAGGGCACTCTTTCCCCTTCGTATTCAGGATTATGGGAAGCGGAGTGGGGACAGAGCAGAGTGACCTTGAGCTGCCTCCACTGACTGAACGCGCTATAGTATTTCAAGGATAATTCAACACCCCTGGGCAAATCAAACGATTTTTGGAGGTATTAAATGTTTCTTATGCTGACGAAACTGCGAATTGGTATTAAAAATGTCGGTGACTGATGGTGACAACTGCACTGGAAGAAAGCAACTGAATTAAAGTTGTTTCGATTTCATAAATTTTCACCCAATGTGCCTCTAAACATCAGTCACAAAACATAGTCAGAATCAGGATGTCATACACGTACTTTAATAAACATCTTCATCGCACGGATATACGCCCACACAGCACAACCACGTTCAAACAACGCGAGGTCGTAATCTCATACCATTGATGGTACTTCTGTTGCTTTATGAATATAACGTTATTAACATGAAGGTTGGAAAAAGAGATTTTCATATTCTCAACAACTCTGATGAAAGAGGAAACTTACGTTAGGACGACGAACAATACAATCCGAGTTTAATTTTAAATAGCTTACCTTCAAGAGCTGTAGAGAAATGCGGGATCAAAATGAATTTTCGTAGTGTTCGCCAGTTATTGCTTTACCCTTTTCAAGGAAATCAATAAGAGAAATCCCTTTACAAACCAGAAAACACGGCTCATGGTATTTTTGGCAGATGAAACAGTTTTCGCAGTGCCACCGGCTTTCACCTACTGTCTTTTCATTGTTGTTTAGTTTCCAGTGTACAGTGTTGGACCACGTCATTTTAAAACATTACAAACATTGTTGAGAAATTCGTTTTAGCATTTGTTTTTCGTCAGCATAGAACCTACTAACATTTAACAAATGCGGCACAATAGTAACTCTGGACTGTTCTAACAACAAACTTGTATGCAATGTTTTTCTGTTCCCATGGCTTGTTGCGCACGAACCGATGTCTGGTTCGCAAAGTCCATACGAAAAACGCGTGGTGGCAGAGAAGGACGACGCAACGAGAGGTATTCGACTCTGCAGGCTGTCGGCTTACCGTTACGTGAAGCTGGAGAACTAAGGGCTAGCCCTTCCCACGTCACACTGCCAGCTGACGATGATCAGGCCGTAATAAACTCTGTTCACTACAAACGAAACGACCGTCCACACTCTTTGATTGGCAACTGTGCCAAAAGTAACTCTTCATGCTCTGCCGATATTATAATCCATAATAAACCAAAAAATAATTTTTATTTAAAAGTAGTAAACAGTTATTCTGTTAACATCTGGATATTGTGGGCCATTTCTTCTATTGCGATAGGATCAATTTTTATTAATAATTGTCACGCCAATGCAATTGAATTTATTGTTTTATTTCCCGAACGCGTTTCACTTCATTCTCTGAAGCATCTTCAGAGGTTCTGTCTGTTGGGTGTTTATACAATAATTACATTTGTTATACGTTACAACTTAAACATGAAAATTATGGTATATACAGATATAGGTTTACTTACATTTTCATCGATCACATATGCTTATAACTGTACAGTGTTTAAGTATCAGTTATAATATTTACCAACATGCAACCAACATCTGTAATGCAACTGCTGCTACAAATATAACTGATGTTGAAACACTGTACAATTATAAGCATATGTGACGGATGAAAAATGTACGTAAACCTATATCTGTATATACCATAATTTTCATGTTTAAATATTAACGTAGAACAAATGTAATTATTGTATAAACACCCAACAGACAGAACTGCTGAAGATGCTTCAGATAATGAAGTGAAAAGCGTTCGGGAAATAAAACAATAAATTCAATTGCATTGGCGTGACAATTATTCATAAAAATTGAGTTATTCTATTTGTTGAAATTAAATAAAGCCCTACACTGTTGTTTGAAAACTCCATTAAATGAACTTTTCCTTGTCTTCTTCCTTGAAAAATTGTCTTCTCATAACAATTTTGATAGTATTAATATTAATAATTACATTAAAAATGAATTTTAATTAATATCAATTACATGAGGAAAGAGAAAAAACAAAATATTTCAAGCTGCAGAATCCATGTGGCAGAGGGAAATAGTTGCCGTGAGTTAATACACTATGAGGGTTTGGTATGGTCTCCGTACGGATGTTGATAAAAATACCGTGTTTGCCACCAATAACAACCGAGCCGGGTGGGCTAGTAGTTAAGACTCGATCCTTGCATTCTGGAGGACACGGGTTATATCAACCAAGTTTCGGTTTTCCATAACGTCCCGAAACAACTCCAGGCAGATGCCGGAGTTGTTCCTTGGAAAAGACTACAGCATGTTTTCCGAACGTTCCTTGTCCAAAATCTTTCGACTTGAATGACCTCGACATCATAAGAAAAAGAAGAAATCTAATGCCATTATTGCAAGAATGTGGGAAACAAATTTAAATAAACACAAAGGTTAAACATGTTTTTAACAACAGTAAAGTTATCTGTAGCGATCTAACTCAATCAAATATAATTTTCAGTTCAAAATATCCTGTCATGACGTAGATGTGTAGATAAAAATCTAAGAGCACATTGGTGGTAGTAAAACTATGAGCACTTGAAAGGCAATACAAAGAGCACAAGTATTCGTCATCTAGGTTACTACAAAACGTTTGTGTAATTTGGTCACTGCTGATGTTACTGCGTTTTCGTTAGTGAGCAAACGGAGTCTTATTATGAAATTACCTAACAGGAAATTAAACATTGAAGAATGTAT
>CM061921.1:224380881-224693691 GCA_031002005.1 Vandiemenella viatica | reverse complement strand
CTCATATCGCCACCCCCTCTCTCCCTACCTGTCCTAACTGACCGCTGTGTCCAGGCTAGTGAGTGATAAATTTACGCTTCGTATGTAGGGGCTAGGGCAGCAGAGTGCGTATAGAGCAGACTGACCTTCAGCCACCAGTGTTAACTGAACGAGCTATAAAATCAGCTCTCGTGTATTTCAAAGTTAAATTTTGTTAATCGAAGACAATGTCTCGTATCAAGGTCGAAGGGGCTGTCAGACTATTTTCTCTTTTTCCCCGATCTGAATTCTTATGTAAGCTCTGGGATGACTTTTAAGCTTATTAGTCAGAAAATACCTGTGATATCCCCAGGTTAAAACTCGGTCACGCACCCAGCAACATAAACAAGTTTTGTGTACCCGTGTGGGTTTAGTGTGCTCATTGAATGTCAGGTCATCACTGTGTTATTCCAAATTGATGAAAGAAGTGTCAATTGATAGTCTTCATTGCTTAGTTCAATCTGAAATGAGATCTCAGGCAACAATAAATATATATCAGTTTGTGGACATTTAGTGCAAAAAGAATTATTTCAGTATCGGAATATTGTGTGGAAATCAATGCAAATAACATCTCTGGAAAGAGAAACATGTGCTAAATTCAAAGATGCGGCACAGATGCCAGCGAAAATATGGGATACCGACAGAAAACGTGTTAGTGCGTGGTGAGAGGAAAGTAGTAACTAATCCTTCCCCTATTTTAGATGTCGGTAAGTAATAATTCATTTGTGGTGTCATAGAGAGTCCTATAATACTACAAGGTGAACGTAGTACTTAATTAAAACTTGTCATTATTACGGCTTTTTTCTAATGATCTCCCAAAACTAAAAATTTAGTCTCGTAAAAAATTGGATGGCAATTTGTGTGATTGACTAACATTATGGTTCTTACGCGTCAGTGCCACTATAATTGTTTATCCATTAATTTATTTTTATCGTAGTACTCTTCGTGCACTGAAATTATGAGATATCCATGGCGTTTGTTTCATCACAAACTGTTAGTACGATTGCCACTTTATGGAATGCTCCATTCCATACTGATGAGGCTCTTGGGAAGAAATTAAATTCATACTCAAGAGTTCAGAAGTGAGAGTAAAATGATCATTATTGGTGAGGATTTAAATTTACCAGATGTAAACTGGGTAGGAAATAAGATTAATAACACATGGGAACACGGATTTGCAGATACCTTAATAAGGGAAGGAGGCTTAATACAAGTAGGAGAGCAGAATACAGGGGGACAAAACTGAATATCTTGTTCATAATGCTCGTTGATAACCTTATGGGGTATCAAGTAACTGAGGAGATAAGTTATCATGAGGCAATTATGATGGATATTAGCGCATTCAGTAAACCAGTGGCCAAAATTGAATGGGGAAATAGGTACAGTTATAAAAAGGCTCAGGATTTCGAAATTGAAGATATATTTCCGGGAAAATTTCAGCAAATGGAAGGAAGGCACAAATACAGTGGAGTCGAAGTGGGAATAGTTCAAGGAACTAGTAAAAAAATGGTGAAGAAATAGTTGTTCCAAAACAGAAAATAAAGAGAAGTACAGAACTTACGTGCTATAATATGGAGGTGAGGCGATTAAAGAGGTTGGTAAGAAGAGAACATAGCAGAGTTATGAGGCAGGAAGGCAGTTGGAAATACTTGAAGCAACTAAAAAAGGAATTAATATTAGCATGGAGGGTTTATGAAAAATATGATTGGTGCAGGGGATCACTGAAACAATGCATCTAGAAATTTCTATGGCTCTGCGAGAAAAACTATGGGAAGGGATGGTATTGATACAATTATTATAGATAATATTGGAGAAGTAGTTACTGAGGGTTTAAAAAAAAGGCAGAGATTTCACATGATTGTTTTAGTGAGACTATTATGGGACAGTGATTCAGGAATGGGAGCGTATAAATCGAAGAACACACAATTAGAAATAGCAGACTAAAACATTTGTAATTCATCCTGAGTATATCATGAAGGAACTAAGAAAGATGAAATATCGAAGGAGCTGGTGTAGATAATATTAATATGGATGTCTTAAAGATAGCAGGTTGTGGCATTGTACCTTATCTTGAAACGTTATTTAAATTGAGTCTGTATAGGCCTACTCGCTGCTTACCAGATGACTGGAAAAGTGCGATAGTAATACCGGTAAATAAAGGAGGGCTGAGAAATAGTGTTGAAAATCAGTTTGACATCAGTGGTAGGTGAAAAGATTGATATGTAGCCACATTAGAAATGTATGTGAGGGACGTAAGTGGCTTTTAAGTCGACAACGTGGCTTTAGGCAAGGTTATTCCGAATGTCAGTTAGTAGGCTATATGAAAGACATTCCGGATGAAATCGACAAGGGAGGCCATATGGATAGTGTAATACTAGAT
Organism: Vandiemenella viatica; assembly: GCA_031002005.1. Taxonomy (NCBI): domain Eukaryota; kingdom Metazoa; phylum Arthropoda; class Insecta; order Orthoptera; family Morabidae; genus Vandiemenella; species Vandiemenella viatica. Next base: position 224,691,293 of record CM061921.1, on the reverse strand, counting down.
CTTTCAAAGGCTTTTGACGGAGTGAGCCATAAAATGGTGGTAAAAAGGTCAAAACTAGTGTAGTGTATGAAAAAATGATTTACTGGATAGAAGAATTCTTAAAAGGTATAAAAAATTCACGATGGGAAACACAGTATCAAAAGAAGTGGAAGTGAAAATGGGAGTGCTACAGGTTAGTGTATTGGGACCATTACTATCGTTATTATAATTAATGATTGTGTTGATGGTTTACTATCATATGTTAGGTTGTTGCAGATGACATAATGCTATATAATAGGATCAAAAACGTAAAAGACTGTGAACAGAGCTACAGAGTGATCTAGACAGGATATCTTGCTGGGTTGGTCAACATGGGATTGCGATAAATGCAGAGAAGGCTCAGCTTATTTGGTACACAGATAAAAAAAAAAAAACTAAATAATGATTATAAGGTGGGGGAGGAATTACTTGTTGAAGACTTGAAATATAAATATCTTGACATAACTTTATATATATATATATAAAACTGCTGGGCAGTACATATACGACAGACAGTAGGAAAAGATTTAAAAACCCTACACTTCTTGGAGAGAGTGATGAGGGAGTGTATCAGACAAATAAGGGAACTGGGTTACAAATCATTGGTCACCCCATTGCTTGGGTATGGTGGTGCAGTATGGGGCCCATATTTTGGGTATCAAATGTAGGAGTTGGAGGGTGTGCAGAAAAAAGCTGCTGGATTTTTGTCTCAATATTACCGCGGAACATAACCAGTAACTTTTATGGTAAAGGAGATGGAATGAGATTCATTTAAAGAAAGGCGGAGGGTGAAGAGAGTCATGGGAGTGTACAAGGCGTATATTGGTGATGAGGCATGGAAAGATATTGGTGGAATAATTAAGAGACGAAAGGAAAAGGTGACCATGATCACAAGCTGGCACTCGATTTCAGGCAGAAGGGTGAGGGAAGATTATCTTTTGTAGGTAAAGGGGTCAGGGATTGGAATGAGTTACCAAGCGAAATGGTGAATAATTTACCAAAACGTGAAAAGAGTTTGAAGTTGAAATTTGTAGAGGTCAATAGTAGGCGGGTACAGGAAAAAGGAAAAATTGTTGTGTGGTGAGATTAATATCGAAGCGTGCTCTCCATCCCAATTAAATTAAATAAATCTGTAAGCGTGCTGCGTCTGTCTGTACCTTTGTCCACACATAACGCAAAACCTGCAGAACCAATTTCTAAGCTTATGGTTTGGCATAAAGTCTGCGGAATAATTTATGACTCTACCTGACCAGTGAACGACGCATAAATGCTAATTTGTTCGTACAGAGAACTGATGGGCCCCACAGATTACGCTGCATCTCAGATGATCACTATTTTTCGAGATACTCACCGAAGATCACGATACAACACAGACTTATATTCCACCTTTTAGATTATGTTGATATTGATTTTAAACTATGTAACTTTGGTTATTTATCTTTTCAGATTTTTAAATTTGAGTCTACATTAGAATACGCGAAAAACGTAAATAAAAAGCAATATATCACTAACAAGCGTATTTTTTCGGAATTTAAGATAAAAGCTAAAAAGATGCTACATTACAATCGTTTATGCTTTGCTACTAGAAGAAAAATAAAAGACAAAAACATCACCACACACACACAGACACACACGCGCGCACACACACGCACACGCACACACACGCACACACACCAATGTCGACGCAGGCGAAGCAGAGGTAAAACGCTAGTAATCAATTTTTAAAATTGCGTGTTGGTGATAGAGAATGGCGTATGAAAGTTAAATTAGATCTGTTTTAAACTTGAAGGTGAGCAAACATTGGTTCTCCATACTGTGTTGCCAGTTTGTTTATGTTGTCCTAAAGTAGGCGCACAGTGCCTGACAGTCGGCTGTCGACAAGCGGTCACTAGCAGCTAGCGCACGGTACCTGACAATCGGCTGTCGACAAGCAGTCACTAGCAGCTAGCGCACAGTACCTGTCAGTCGGCTGTCGACAAGCAGTCATTAGCAGCTAGCGCACAGTACCTCACAATCGGCTGTCGACAAGCAGTCACTAGTAGCTAGCGTACAGTACCTTACAGTTGGCTGTCGACAAGCAGTCACTTGTAGCTAGCGTACAGTACCTTACAGTCGGCTGTCGACAAGCAGTCACTTGTAGCTAGCGCGCCCGATATCACACCGCCACACGCCAATCCATTACTCTGATCTTCTGTTTTACATGTGGCTGTTTTTAATCTGGAATAGCTCCATGCCTTTCTAAGGAAGAGGTAAATAGATTTAAATTGAATTACAAGAGACGTTGGTGCTTGGTAAGACGTAAGGAAGTATCTTGAAATGCTGTTTAGTTTTTACGCAGGTATCAATATCGCATAAAATCACAGTTTCAACTGACAGAATAGTACAATAAATATTAAAAGAATCTTTACACAGTTCGCATGTAACAAGCAAAACGTTTTTCTCGTTTTTATTATTGCCTTTTCATGTACGGATGTTTATCGTGACACTAATGACACATCTGTCAATGTCTATACTATTTTAAAACTGTATTAAAGTTTTTTTAATTATTGAGACCGAACATTTGGAGGCCCTGGAAAGCAAAACTGTATTTTATTCTGTTTGTTGGGATATCTAGCGGAAATTACTGAACATTTTTTAATGAGTTTTTCACATCTTGACCACGGTTTGTTGGTTACCAGTAACTTTGGTCTAGCGTTTTGGAGGATACCGGTTCGAATCCCGGTCCAGCCTTCCAGATTTCGGTTGCCTATGGTATGCTTAAACCACTTCAGATAAATGCCAGGATGGTTCCTTCAAGAGGCTATTGCCGAATTCCTTCCCTTTCCTGGTCTCCAGTCCCCTTCCGTCTCGAGTGAAATCACATCTCTAACTCTTAGCGTCCGACTTAAAATGTGAATTATACATCATCACATTCATCTGGGATGTAGCGAAAAATTGTAAGGTAACCAAAGCATTGACAAGAAAATATGTTTTTAATTTCAAAGAATAGCCTGAATTTTATTTTGAGTTTCACCAATAGATTTCGTTGAGCCTGAATTTTCTGAAAATAATGGTAGTCTGTAATATATCTACATTTCAAGAAACAATAATATATTTACATTGCTTGCAAAATGAAAAAGGGTTATAATCACTTTTTTCCCTATACTCAGTTGCATTGATTCTTCAGTTGACTTGTTCCACGTGGACAAAGTGGGGGCAAAATCTAGCTGTTATAAGCGACAGGGGAGAAATCGGCCTTTGCCTGTGTTAAGGTACCATCTTGTAATCACATTGGGAAACTACGGATAACCAAAATCAGGATGGCCGGACAAGGAATGATAATTACCACGCTCGGCACTTGCTTCTCAATCTTAGCCGGATATCACCTTTAATATTACTCACTGCCTACAGAATGCTCAGTCACTTTTAAGTAGAAAGAGTTTTAACAAACATAAACCCAAATATTCTTTCATTATCGAAACAGTACTGCGAAAAAAATGAATTGATTATATGTAGTTTACATTAACCATGGATCATCTCTCAAGCATGTTTTGTCCTATTGAAGATATTATCAAGCGACTCGGTAGCTCAGTTGCATTTATTTTTAACTTATTGCTTTATGCCTTGTCATTAGAGGCGGGAGGGGACTGGGGACAAGGAAGGGGAAGGAATTCGGCCATGCCTTTTTGAAGGAAGCATTCCGGCATTCGCCTGGAGTGATTTGGGAAAACCATGGAAAACCCAAATCAGGATGCCCGGAAGGGGATTCGAACCCGCGTCCTCCCGAATGCGAGGCCAGAACGTTAACCGCTCACCCACCACGGTCAGTAGATAAGTTGTAGGATACCTGGTTTCTGAGATGAGAGTTGATGTTATGGGTCAGAATTTTTGTAGGTCTGTATTCCGACTTTTACCTGTGGAAGATCTTACTTTCAGTATCTGAAGTAAATCAGGAATGCACCGTAGTTCGAAACCCAAGTTAAACTGTAGGGCTTGAAAGTAAGGAACTAACTGTCTTACTTCAAATAACTGGCTAGGTTCGATTCCTTTGGGAGGATCCAACCAACCTTCGAGTCGTGGATTAAATAATATTTAACTTTCGATTTCAACAAGTTAATTGTCAACATGGTGTATTTAACAGCGTGCAGTATATACTGATAAGAGTTGTCAGTCAGTGAGATAGCTCTAAAACCTTGCTCTTCCACATATAACTGCAACGACTAGTATCACCTCCTCAATAACTTCTAACAGGTTAAAACAAACCATATTCTTTTCTTTTTATGACTTTACTTCTTTTCGACATCGAGGTCATTGGAAGCAGAAAAGGACTGGTACAAGGAAAGGGAAGGGATTCGGCCATCCCGGCATTCGGCTAGAAAAACCGAAATCTGGATGGTGGGATGGGGATTCGAACCCGCATCCTCCCGAATGCCAGGCCCGAGCTTTATCAATCACCCACCACGACCCATTCCAATACAGTTCTCTTAAAATTTAATGGCTGTAAACAATAATATTTCTCTACAATTCATTCAGTTATAATTCGACGCTTACTTTCGTCTGGACCACAACTCCAAGCTTTCACGACGAAGCCAAGACTGGTTTAAAAATTTAATACGGACAGGTTACTTCCATTTCAGAAAATAATGAAGGTGTTGCTGTCTGAGTGGTTAACGTTTTCAAAGTCAATTATTAATTTTGAAATGGCCACCTGTTTACCATTTAAAATTGAACTACTCGCGGTGCAAGGTGCACGTAAAAATAAACAAATCATGTAGCAGTGCGTAAACTATATGATAAAACAAACACTTTATTAAATCCATATAATTACATATATAACAAAGGTCGCACAACATGAATAATAAACGAAATTGCACTACGGGAATACAATCATACCTGGCAGCACAAAACAAAGTGGACTTGCACGCAGAACATCTTTAGGTAGAGTGGGCTATGACCGTTCATTTACCAGAGGCGGCTCAAGGTCAGTCTGCTCTAACCCCACTCCGCTGCCCTCACCCCTAAATCCGAAGAGGAAATTTATCAGTCGCTTTTATGGACACATTGGTAATATCGGAGAGGTAGGAAGGGAGGGGATGGTGAGGTAAGGAGCGGTGCCTCGGTAATATGACCTTGAGCCGTCTATTCGGAATGGACAGGGTGCTGTCTGGCTACACTGCACTGGCAAATACACTTGGCAAGGAGGAAATTTGAAATTTCATACCAAGACCCACAAATTCAAGTGGTTGCTGATTCTTCAGTATGATCTAAAAGGTCGAAGAAAAAAATAACATATTCGTCTCTCCCAGAATACAGACAGCTTGCACATTTAAGCTTACCGGTATATGCTTTTGTGACTGCACTCCTTTAAAATTGATTTCCGTTGTTCAAGTTTTCCCTAAATTTTTAGAGGTGAATGGTTGGCAAGTTCTTTCGTGAAGGCCTTGGGAAAATTTGTTCGAGTTGTAAGAGCCCTATTTTCTTTATATAATTTTATATCATACGCTGGCATAGTTTATCAGGGATCACCAGTCAAGAGAATCTAGGTGATTTTAACTGTTGTACTTGCTTGTTTCCATCCAAATGTTTCTCTTTTTTTTTTTTAGGGAGAGAAAATGGAATGATTTTGATTCTTATGGCTTACGTGGTCATTAGAGCAATATTTCAAAAGGACTGTTGACAAATGTTTGAAAGAAATCGCACATGGTCCTTTTTCAGTGAACCACGTAACATTAGCATTGTGTGATTTAGTGAAATCATAGAAATTCCGTAATGTAGATAGCCGACCCTGGAACGGAAATTGAGTCTTCCCAATTTTCAGGATCGTTGTTACCATGAACTTTTAACTGAGGGAAGTACAGATGGTGACTGCATAAAATAAAACAATGAAGACTGTTGTATAGCTTATTCGGCAGCACATCACACAACTTTTTGCTTAAAAAGTCCCCATAAGTTTGCTTCGATACTAATCTTTTTGGAAATATATGTAAATAAAGTTTTTTTTTTTGTATTGGATTTACGAGATGAAACCTGAAGTACTCATCCGACAAATGTCTTCAAGCCAAAAAGATCCAAATGCTCTCCAACGGCTAACCCCTTTTTGACCTTCTAAAGACAGATTTCAACGACGAAAAAAGATTGTACTAACGATAATAAACCGCCTGAGATATCGCTTGTATGAAGAGGACTGTCTGATCACAATTAGTTTAGTAAGAATACTTTCAAACTTGACACTCACCGATTTCGATTATTCGTACAAATGTTGTAGGGATCGGAGAGATCCTAGGAATTATCGTCCGATATCGCTAACATCTGTTTGCAGTAGAATTCTGGAGCATGTCATATGCTCTAACGTTATGAAGTTTCTAGATGAAAACGAGCTACTTACAGCATACCAACACGGATTTCGGAAGAACCGATCATGTGAAACGCAACTGGCTCTATTTTCGCATGATGTAATGAAAGTTATTGATGCGGGATCACAAGTTGATGCTATTTTCTTGGATTTTCAGAAAGCTTTTGTCTCTGTACCACACAACCGACTCTTAGCGAAGATCCGAGCGTACGGTATATCTGATCAGATTTGCGAATGAATACGCGATTTTCTAACTGGTCGGTCACAGTATGTCGTTGTAGACGGGGAAGCCTCTTCTAAACTAGATGTTACTTCGGGCGTTCCTCAAGGAAGTGTAATAAGACCACTTCTTTTCTTAATTTTTATAAACGATCTCGGTGACAACGTTAATTGCAGGATGCGATTTTTTGCTGATGATGCACTTATTTATAGGGAAGTGAGGTGCTCCGACGATTGCTTAGAAATTCAGCGCGATCTGGATGTTATTTCGGAATGGTGCCGTGAATGGCAGCTTACACTTAACTGTAAAAAGTGCAAGGCAATGCTCATAAGTAATAAAGAGACCCCGCTTGCTCTGGAGTACAAAGTTAACAATTCGGTTGTTGACACTGTAGATTCCCTGAAGTATCTAGGCGTAACAGTACAAAGCAACATGAAATGGGACTTGCACATAACTTCCGTTGTAGGAAAAGCTAATTCCAAACTACGATTCATAGGACGTATTTTGAGAAGTTGTAATGCTCATACAAAGGAAATAGCGTACAAAACACTAGTGCGTCCGCATTTGGAATACTGTTGTGGAATTTGGGATCCGTATCGCAAGGGATTGATTGACACATTAGAGAAAGTGCAGAGAAGAGCCGCTCGATTCGTGACTGCTAGTTACAGTCCTTACGTAAGTGTCACAGAGCTAATTCGTGGGTTGGGCTGGGATTGTTTGGCGGACAGACGACGTCGTTTTCGTTTGAATTTACTGGAGAATATGCGAAAATCTTTAAGTTACGAGTGCAACGAAATATTTCTTCCGCCAACCTATTTAGGTCGCAATGACAGGAGGGATAAGATTAGAGAAATAAGATGCCGTACTGATTCATTTATGTATTCCTTCTTTCCTCGATCTGTTCGGGATTGGAATGCGCAGAATTGGATTGGTGCTTAGCACCCTCTGCCACCCACAGTATTTGTGATTTGCAGAGTATAGATGTAGATGTAGATGTATTATTCCCTTAGTTGCGGGTTCGTGTGATTTTACGTAATGGATTTCAGTTTCTGAGACACCGCGTCTCAAAGTTGTTATTGCAGCTTACATACAAAGTAAGCAGTAGTTCAGTCATCGGAATAGGACGTGCCCAAGCGGGAAAGTCCTTATTTTCACGCTGAAAAATTGTATTCGCGCCAAGCCAAGCCCTGTAGTTCAATTGTCTCAAGCCAGCTGTGGAGTTTCTCCCAGCCGCATTACAGCAAGTATAGAATGTGCCGAGAAAAATGATTTGAGGCATAAAACCAGACGCGCGGACAAGGCAGGTAATAAATATTCACTTCGTGTTTTATGTTTTTTCGAACAAATGCAGATGTAAAAATCCACACTAGTAATACTATAAATTAGAAAGTAACTCTGTCATTCTATCTGTTTGTTACGTTTTCACAACTAAACCGATCATGATGAAATAAGAAGAACATAGGTAAGTTTTTCGGGATAACTAATTTTTTTTGTGAGGAAATTTTCAAAACCAAACCGTGACAGACACACAGACAGCGTGTGTAAGTTAGGGGGCATCCATAAATTACATGAGGTGTTTTTCCGGATTTCCGGACTCCCCCCCCCTTTCTGGTGAGATCTGGTCCGTGAGACCCCCCCCCCCTAGAAATCGCCCTCGCAACTTTTTGAGATATTTGTTTTTTTTAGGTCTCACTCTTCCCTAAACCGGTTATACCCCCCCCCCCGTATTTCACCTTACGTAATTTATTGACACCCCCTTATGATCTGTTCATAAATTTCATGAACAGACACAAATTATTATATATTTCATATAGCATATATAAATTTTATCTAATTCTAGAGGGTAACAGTTCGCAGATTTATAATTGAAGAAAAAGTGTGTAACTAAGAATTAGAATAATTTCGCACACCAAAAATTAAAATTTTCTATTTCATTTTACAAAAAAAAAAAACGATGAAATTTAATATTTTTAGGGATGGAAAAACTTAATTGAAATTATAACTATTAAATTACTAGGCATAATGGAAACGATGACTACGTGGTCAACTAAAAAAAAAATCCAATCTTTACGCTTCGTCGACATCGAGGTCATTTCAGGCGGAAAAAGACTGAGGGCATGGAACGGAAGGAATTCGGCTGTGACATGTTTGATGGAACCATCCCGGAATTCGCCTGGACTGATTTAGGGAAGCCATGGATTCGAACCCGCGTCCTCCCGAATGCGATGTCTGAGCGTTACCGCTCACCCACTACACTCGGTAGGATTATACGTGAATTCGTCTTTTCTCGCGCTGCCCGCCTTTTAAGCAGTCGCGTATTCTTTCCACTGGTACAGTATATCATTGAATTCGGCCTCAACTGCTGTACCGAGTGATCCCAGTCGTATTAATTTCGGCTCTATACTACACAGAATTCTGAAACTGATAGAAATCCAATGTCACAAAGTAATGTTAAATTATAATTCCTTTGATGGACCTCACTTCACACTAAAATTACAAACTGTAGAGAATCGATTGGCCAGTGACGAAGTGAAATCAACTAGACAAACGGAATCGTCGCTTGATGGATGTTGAGCTGCAGGGTAGTAGAGAGGCGAGTGAGTTGAAAGTGGTAGTACACAGACGGAAAAAAAAATCCCAACACCAAGAAAAAATTATTGTAGAGTAATGAAATTTGGACAATGCATTTGTCAAGTTAACATGTTTAATTGATTAAATTTTCAAGATCACAGGTTAATTTAAGCTCAAGAAAATGCATTTCAAATGTGAAATACTGTTAAATTAATAGCCGGTGTAACCTCCAGAATTTTGAATGCAAGCCTGCAAACGTGAATGCATTGTGTCATACAGGTTTCGAATGTCACTTTGTGGTATGGAGTTCCATGCTTGTTGTACTTGTGCTGTCAATACTGGGATGGTCAGTGCTGGCTGTGGATGATGCTGGAGTTGTCGTCCAATGATATCCCATACGTGTTCAATTGGAGACAGATCTGGTGATCTCGCAGGCCAAGGTAACATGTCGACACTCTGTAGAGCACGTTGCGAGACAACAGCGGTATGAGGGCGAGCGTTATCCTGTTGAAAAACTCCCCCTTGAATGCTGTTCATGAATGGCAGCACTACAGGTTGAATTACCAGACTGACGTACAAATTTGCAGTCAGTGTGTTTGGTATAACCACAAGAGTGCTCCTGCTGTCATAGGAAATTGCTCCCCAGACCATGACTCCAGGTGTAGGTCCAGTGTGTCTAGGCCGCAGACAGTTTGGTTGCAGGCATTCCCCTGGCCTCCTTCTGACCAACACTCGGCCATCACTGGCACCAAGGCAGAACCTGCTTTCATCAGAAAACACAACAGATCTCCACTCCGTCCTCCAATGAGCTCTGGCTTGACACCACTGGAGTCGCAAACGGCGATGGCTTGTAGTCAGTGGAATGCACGCTACAGGGCGCCTGGCTCGGAGCTGTCCTTGAAGTGACCGATTTCTAACAGTTCGTTGTGTCACTGTGGTACCAACTGCAGCTCGAATTTCTGTAGTGCTGCCATTCATGAACAGCATTCAAGGGGGAGTTTTTCAACAGGATAACGCTCGCCCTCATACCGCTGTTGTCTCGCAACGTGCTCTACAGAGTGTCGACATGTTACCTTGGCCTGCGAGATCACCAGATCTGTCTCCAATTGAACACGTATGGGATATCATTGGACGACAACTCCAGCATCATCCACAGCCAGCACTGACCGTCCCAGTATTGACAGCACAAGTACAACAAGCATGGAACTCCATACCACAAAGTGACATTCGAAACCTGTATGACACAATGCATTCACGTTTGCAGGCTTGCATTCAAAATTCTGGAGGTTACACCGGCTATTAATTTAACAGTATTTCACATTTGAAATGCATTTTCTTGAGCTTAAATTAACCTGTGATCTTGAAAATTTAATCAATTAAACATGTTAACTTGACAAATGCATTGTCCAAATTTCATTACTCTACAATAATTTTTTCTTGGTGTTGGGATTTTTTTTTCCGTCTGTGTATAATCTCTGCAACCATAGCTTAAATTTGGACTTACCGTTGGCAGACACTCTGTAATAAGTTTTAAAATATTTCCACACTTATATAACCATCGGTTTTAATGGAGAGATTCTGAGTCCACACACCGTGCGTGGTGGGTGTGCGGTTAACGCTCGGGCCTCGCATCCGGGAGGACGCGGGTTCGAGTCCCCGTCGGGGCATCGAGATTTGCGTTTTCCATCGTTTCCCCAAATCACTCCAGGCGGATGCCGGGATGCTTCCTTCAGAAGGCCATGGCAGATTCCTTCCCATTTCTTGTCCCCAGTCCCATCCCGCCTCCAATGACCTGACGTTGACGAGGCGTAAAGCCACAAGTAAAAAAAAAATTAAAAAAAAAAAAAAAAAATGAGCTCACAAGCGCCATGTCAAATCGATGTTCAGAATAGTGTACTATGTACTGATTACACTTTAATCATGGCTTAACTATAGGTTTGGTGGATTGCTGCAGGACATAAAAGAGACTAGTACTGACTTCTGTGTTCATCTCACGAAGCTGGAACGCCACGAAACTATTCCCGAGTTAGTCAGGCGTAGCGCGGAATTTGCGCTGACCAGCTATTCTCAAAAGGGAGCTCCTGAAGTTACTTCCCGGAATCGAAGCATCGTTCATTTTGTGCATGGAACCAAATTTTGTCTGCATGTGAGAACAGCAAGTGAACTAAATCGGCTACTACTTGTTGCCGGTGTATGGGTGGCTGCTTTATTAATATGTCTCGGTACATCACACTAGAAATGGAATGCGACGCCAATCCCTTTCTGTGAAATTGTAATATTCACGTATGTTCCAGAAGTCATAGAGTGCACACTAATAGCTCGACGTAGTGCAGCATCTGCCTCGCTAGAGCAGTGCTAGCCAGCTGGCTTCACATTGTCCCTCTTTCAATTTTACAACTCGCAGTGGAAGACGTATTTGATTGCATTCAGAAGTTAATGCGATAGATTCGTACATTCGCTCGGAGCTGTCACTTCATTAGATTACCTACACTCACATTTAATCTTACCCGCCACTGTGGACGTGCACCGAGCGTGGTGGTGTAACGGATAGCGTTCTGGCCTCGCATTCGGGAGGACGGCGGTTCGAATCCCCGTCCGGGCATCCAGATTTGGGTTTTCCATGGTTTCCCCAAATCACTCCAGGCGAATGCCGGGATGCTTCCTTCAAAAGGCCATGGCCGAATTCCTTCCCATTCCTTGCCCCCATCCTTTCCCGTCTCTAAAGACCACGTTGTTAAAAAGGGACGTTAAACTGTTAAAAAAAAAAAAAAATGTGGACGTGCGGATACTGGACGTTACTTACTGTCCGTCCTGATTATGGTTGTTATCCAATCACATAGGCGAATGCTGGGACGATACTCACGTTACATTTCAAATACTGCACAGTTAACAAACAAATTGTCATTCATCACACAGTTTACACCAGGGGTTACAACCTCGGATAGGGGGAAGGGGGTGACGTGTTAACTAGTGAAAAAGTAAAGAAATAAATGTTTCACAAAAGGAAAAAAATTATTAAATTATTGAATTTGTTCACTAATACATTTTAAGTTAGTTTTTAACCTATATTACAACGTTGTTTTTTATTATTATTATTTCAAGATAATATAATGGGATGGGAAGGTTACAGCTTCGGATGGGGGAAAGGTTTGACATGTTGACTAGTTAAAAAGTAAAGAAATAAATATTTGACATTTGTTCACTAATACATTTTAAGTTATTTTGTAACCTGTATTACAACGTTTTTTTTTATTATTTCAAGATAATATTATGGGATGGGAGGTATGACCTCAAACAGTAGTCCAGAGGGGCTGGCGCATGCCCCAAATTTCCCAAAGGGTTGTAATGAATTGGGTTTTGTGTGGATGGGTGATCTTTTTAATTTTGAAATATGGAATTGTTTCTGTTGACAAGAATCTCAAAGCTGCCAGATTACAAGAAAACTGACAATTAATGTCTATTTTGTTCTGTTGGCATTTACACCGCTAGGCATATTTATATTTACCATTAACACATAATCACTGCAAGATATCGAACACACAGCCTAGACATTACAATTGGCCGCTTAACCAAAGCAAAAAATGCCTAAATTTGACGTTAATATGATTCAGGAATTATCAAATGAAATTAAATATTAATGTTAACAAAATATACATGATATGTCGTAATAACAAACATCAGCAATTAAACCATATGAACAAGAACATGAAAATTAATCTCGGGCGCCGTTAATATAAGAAAACATTATGGAACTCGTGATAAGCAAGGGGCCTTCACAACACATACAGTTCTGCAAAATATGCCAACTAGCTCAGAATGATTCTGCTTGATGAGTCGCTTATGGGTCTGTCACAGTGTCAAGAACCAAATGAGGAATGACCTGGCGTGAGCACATTACCATCTCTCCTAGACGGCGTCAATGGTGATTGCCGCACAGCCTCTTACTATGTGATATCGATCCTGCGACCAGACGAGGATCGCCAGCCAGCGGTCATAGCACTGTCACTGTACGACTCCTAGTTTCGAACCGTCTATCCCAGACCGAGTACCAGGCCAGAATACCCTTCTCTACTCCAGGAAAGGTGGCTTCCTCTTCACCTCGACGAAGAACATGCGGGCAGAAAATATAAGCCCTGCTTTAACTTATGAGAACCCCAACGTTACATTTCATTGATGGGACAAGCTGTCTCGAAATCACGTGGTGTCACAGCACACTCCTATTCTCGACCCTCGCGCTCCGCGCGTCGGTTTGGGTGGGGAGGCACTGGTCGGCATTCACAGCTTCGCTACCCACGCCATGGGGTAATGCACCCGACCTTGACCTGCGGAAGCGTGGGGACTGCCTCGCTGCCCATTGTCCCTGTGGCGTTGCTTAGGCGGGGTGGCTAACGGTACCGCTTCCGACCATTACCTTGAGTCGAGGCCTCCAGCCCTTGCTCTAAACAGAATTCTTACACTATCGTATTTGCTTTGAGTCCTCCAATATAAATAACCTTGTATATTAATTTAACAATTTTGGTTGTCCGAGATCAGTGTAATCTAATGTAGGACCTGAATAAATTAATGTAATAAAATAATCTGAATGGTATACAAATTGGAGTGTGACGTAAAAGCATCCCACAAGAAGGTTGAGAATCCCTGGTATACACGGTTCACGAACAGACATCCACCCATTAAAATAGATTACAACAGCAGCTGAGTGGTCTGGTTGCTCAGTAGTTAAGAGAACGAAAGGTCACCGGTTTGAATACCGGTCTCGGCTGGTGTTTACAAAATGCCGTTAACCCGACTTTCACCTCTGATAAAGCTAGCTGTGTAAGGTGAAGTACGCCAGAGCACTCCTGTGGTTTTAATTCCAAGTTAAATACTATAGGTCCCATTAAGGACTAACAACGCTAGTTGAAACACGAATTTGTATACATCTAAAGCAAATTCAAATCAAACGAAGCTTAACTTGGTCCTAGTTGGCTGAAACGAATATACATACAGAATAGTGACCATGACAGAGGTGGCAGTCGCCGTCATGCAAAAAAAGTTTTGACTAAACTTTTTCGGTAGTTATTTATTCCAGTGATTTAAAGAATCAGTAGACTGCTACAGTATAGGAATCATAAGTATCTTATCTACCGCTCATCCACCGAACTCTGTCCCAGTGTATATATGATTGAATTTCCACAGTATATTGCTTCAGCTGAGTGCAGAAAAATCGGTATCAAACCCGAAATTCCCGAGGGGGGACACAAACCGGTGACCCCTTCAACGTGAGGCCGGCGTGTTAACCTCTTTAGTACCAGGCCCAGGAGTGTCCCAGACTAAAATCTCCTATTCACAATGGCCTAGATAATAAGCCCCGCTAAACTTGCCGGTATACTTTATTTTATTATAGAGTATCTAAATTTCTCCATCTTTCCGTTACCCATGATCTCTATTTATATTTATCTGTAGTGGGCTGTATGTGTGGATACCTTTGTCATAGTATCACGTAAAACCCCCAAACGGATCTTGTAGTTTCCATAGTTTGAAGTTTAGAATCTTTCTTAAGTCAACGGTATATTTTAATAGTCTAAATGACCTGGCGCGTTAGTAAGAAATTATGATATCTCCTTATCATCACAAGATAAGTACCAAAGGTCCTTAATACAATTTATGTGTTGCACACTACTTCAAAATAACCAAAGATTCTTAATGAAATTGAGAGGTCGCAAACTACAACAAAGATTAATGCTACAATAAGAGTAAACATTCCTTAACAAAACAAAACAAACAAACAAAAAACAAAACTTTATTCGAGTTTATTTAATTTTCCATTACTGGTTTGTGGCACAGACAATTATACAGGGCGTTCGCCGGGAAACGCAACCCACTGTTAGCGCTACAAGGAAGAAACTGCTCCCGGCGAGCGAGCGGTCAGCTCCCGGCATTGTTCGACCGTCGGCCGCGGACTATTTCATAAACTTGTATGTGCTAAGCATTTAAATGTGACGTAATTCATTAGCTTACCTTATAAAAGATGCTGGAAGTGTTGACACTCTTGTGTAATGCACATTTCACATCTTCTGAACATATTTCGAGACACACGCTGCCCTAACTGACTTAATGATTTTTTGGGTGACTGTTCTAGTCGAAAAGCGATATCGTCAATTTTCTCCTCTGTGAGAATACGGTTGACCGACAGTCTCTTTTTGTTAAAAAATGAACCCGTTTCTCTTACTTTTTTAACCAGACGCAGAATTGTTGATTTAGCTGGCAGTAAAGCGCCAGGATATTCGCGACGAAATTTACTGCGACACTTTTTAAACGACTTCTTCTTCACATATGTATCGTAGAGAAATATTCTTTGTTGCAAACTGTAACGTACCATAATTTTACTCACACTCAAACACGGTACAGATTAGTAAGAGTATGAAGCCCCAAACCAGCCAAACCGCAAAGAAACGTTTATTCACAACACTGATTAATAAGAGACTGAATTCACAAACTAGCTACAATGCAAAGAAACCGTTCTTAACAATGTAAGGGTCACTGCACTGCACTGTTGGGGCAGCGGAGGTGTTAAACAGTGCGGTGATTCACGGTGCCGTGTGGCGGAAACTGCTGGCTAGACTGTCCGAGCAAGTTGCCGACGGCAACAGACTGGGAGGGTTGCGTTTTCCGGCGAACGCCCTGTATATATATATATATATATGTATATTTTAAATCATCCGATTAACGTTTTGTTTCATGACACTGCACTTTTCATTTTGATCCTCGGATTCTTTAAATATTGTTGCTGACGATTTCCCCTTTGTATTGTTTATCCGATGATCGTTACAGCTTCAAATTCTGACAGCAGTCCGCCAGTGATCCTAATGACCTGGTGACAGAATTTTCGCCTAAAAATCAGAAGCACCTTAGCGAAAACATTTACATGTTTCACGGGCAGATAGCGAGCACCACGAAATTGTGTGTGTGTTTTATTTATTATTATTACTACATCTGCGAAATGTGAGGCATATCTAATTTTCTGGTGTCGCATTCAGAACTATATTTCGGTTTTCCATGGTTTCCCGAAATCACTCCAGGTAGATGATGGGATGATCATTCAGAAAGGCCATAGCCGATTTCTTTGAAGGTTCGATGTCTACCACCCTCTTTTGGCTCAATTTAAAGAATATATCTTTCGTTCAGATCTTCCTGAAAGTGATGTACTGTATGTATGGCATTATTGACTGGGATATCCACGAAGGGTTCGGCCACCGATTGACAGTTTTTCGATTTGCCGCGCATGCGCTTCTGTCATGGCTAACTTAACCTAACCCGGTAATACTATGGGTCAAAGGAGATCTACTGTTCTACGTGGAATCCGAACCACGGAAGCATTTTGACGTACGTCATATTGCACAGAAAACTGTGCCACAGTTGAAGGTATACTTAAAGGAGTTTTAAACATCCCTGCTGGGACTGGAATTCTAATCTGGGACCTTTCGACCTCCAGTGAGACTCCTTAACCACTGAGCCATCAGACCGATAGCAATTTATAATCGTAACAATAAGGATAGCTCTGCTTATCCTCCCCTTGGGAGATCTCAATGTGAAATTTATATTAGATGAGGAATTGCCACCAAAACGACATAATGTAACCGTTTAGGCAAGGACATTGTTTGTTTTAATTGGGAGTTGTCCCAATTAATTTGCTGGATGTATTGCTCAAGTAGCCAAATGGCATTATTAGTGGCTGATGATGTATTGCAAATCGTCAACTAGCAGCTTCTTGGGGTTGGACCCTAATTGGTGCGTACGGTAATGTGCCGTGTCGGGTTTCCACCCTCATTTGTCAGCAATTACAGCGCCGTATTCATTAGCTCCCAAAACTCAGCTTACAAAGCCATTAATTTGTTATGGCGTTGTCCCCCATCAATCCGGCAATTCAGAATTACCTACACCCATTTCCCTGTTAAGTTAATTGAAGGAAGCTGCTTTCGGATAAACAAAGGCGCCCGTTTTCAACAAGTATGTGCTGTATTAAATGTTCCCCGCCCTTCAGAAGCAAAACAAATTTTTTTGTAAACTCTGTTTTGCATAATTTTCTGCAATGTGGGAAGGGAGGTATGCGGTAAAACGTTTTAGCCAGAAGGAATAAGAACATTTATTTAATTATAATCATAAAACAGTATTTGAGATGTTAGTTTTGCAATCCCAAGTACCTATTAAATTTTTGCAATCGTTTACTTATTGATTAACATTTCTATAACTGACATACGCTGAAGGCATTGAAGATCTTAGACTGTGACTAACGACGTGTTCAAGTTTATCACCTTCAATGTGGACAGCTAGGATTTCCGTCAACTGTTATTTTATTCACACTTAAGTTTATTCTAACTTTTTGCTATTTATGTTTTTTTCGTGTATTGTTAATACGGTCTGATAAATTCGTTTCACTGTACTGGCAGCTGACATGTTGTTATTATAAGATCATCTTCCGATATTTAAAGACAAGAACTGATAGATGACTTTAGAATAGCATAAAATATTGATGAAACATAATGGAATTATTCGTTAATTTATACTGCAAATTCCCAAATCACTCCAGGCAAATGCCGGGATGCTTCCTTCAAAAGGCCATGGCCGAATTCCTTCCCATTCCTTGCCCCCCATCCTTTCCCGTCTCTAAAGACCTCGCTGTTAAGAGACGTTAAGCAGTTTAAAATATATATATATAGTGCAAAATGTATCTGACTTTTAAAAAAAATAAATACTCTGAAATTCTGTTTGCATTATACGTTACCGTTTTTTACGTTTACTCATAAAACATTTTGCCTGAAATAAAAGAGGTTGGTTTGCTTTCTCGTTCGAGATTAGTTTTGACTTAGCACAGTACGTTACACACCTGAGTATCAGATACTTGTTTTTATTTTTATATTTTTTTAATTACGGCTTTACGCCTCTTCTACGGCTTTGGTCATTAGAGGCGGGATGGGACTGGGGACAAGGAACTGGAAGGAATTCGGCCATGGCATTTTTGAAGGAAGCATCTCGGCATTCGCCTGGAGTGATTTGGGGAAACCATGTAAAACCCAAATCTGGATGCCCGGACGGGGATTCGAACCCGCGTCCTCCCGAAAGCGAAGCCAGAACGTTAACCGTTCACCCACCACGCTCCGTCCAAACACTTGGTATTCTTTGAATCACTTTCTTTGAGACTCTACAAACAATTACCAGCAATTCCGTCAATCTTGGAAACGTGTTAGAAATTTCTCTTAGGAACATAAGGTTTCGCATTCCACAATGACTTAAATGATTTATCTTTGTGGGGCATTATCAGCTAAAAGTCCTAAGGAGTGGAGATTAAGGCATCTCAAAAAACAAGAAAATGTTTGAATCTGTTGCGAAGGATGGGATGGTTCGGTCGTTTTGCAGCAAATGTAAAACCATCGTGCGTTCACCAATCTCACTCTCTTGGGGCGACCAGACTAATGAACGAAATCTCCCAAAACCTAATAGTGTAACTCTTATTATTTGTTGGTAAAGATGTGGTAATATTTGAAAAGGCCTCGGATATTTTACGTTTTCCCTATCTATTTGTGAAGGAACGTCATCCCACATAAGCTCTGGTTCAGGACCAAAGCTTGTAGTCGAAAGTCTTTCCATGTCATCATGCGGCAGTGAAGCCGCGAATATTACGTTTCATTTCCCTATATTCCTTGTTGACCCACCAGTGTGGCTGCGCTAGCATAGTCTGGTTCCCGTGTGCCGGCCATCCAGAATGTGGTTTCTTAACGGTATTCCGCAATCGCAATGCTAGGATGAACTCGTAGAGACCGATAGTGTCTGGTTTATTGTATGAAGACGAATATCATGCGTTTGGTGATATAAAATAAATAACTGGATTATATTGAATTGACAATGTGTTCCAACGATTGCAGCACGAGGAATTGTTTATTTAATGGCTGGCAAAGCGTGTTGGCTGGGATGCCAAAGAACTTAAAGTAGGATTGATCAGTTATAACAAATAAGTGCGACGGAAACATATTCATACTTGCCCAACGACTGTAACTTATTCAATGTGTGTCTTAAATAAAATCAAGATAGAGAAGAAATATTTTTCTTCCTTTGTGTGTGATACTGAGGGTGGTACTGTGGTACGGGAATCTTACTAATATTACTGTTCACACGTACATCTTTTAAAGTTTCATTTTCTGGACAGTAATATTTCTTTTAATATTCTCGAATCGGTACACAAAAATCTGAGCTGTCCTTTTGGTCTCAGTAGTGAAATGGTGATTCTTAGACAAAAAAAAAGTATAAACATGTTTGTGCTAGTTACGTATAGGCAGCTTTCAATACGCAGATTTAATGTTTTAAAGTCTGGACGTTGTGGATTATTTTCCTCAATTGCTGATAATATTGGTAAAGAAATAACGCCAAAGCTGTTGAATGTTTGTGCATTTATTGAACTCCCGAACGCGTTTCACTTCTTTTGCAGAAGCATCTTCAGCGGGTTCTCCTGTTAACTACGTACAAATGTTACAATTTGGTTATGTTGTTGTGTTTTATACAATAGAATTATTATCTAAATTGTAATCTACTAACATTTTTCGGTCTATTGTATTTACTTATGCTCCACTCTCAGCAGCAGTGATTTTTTATTTCTTTGTGAAATCATTCCTGCTGAGAGTGGAGCATAAGTAAATGCAATATACCGAAAAATGTAAGTAGATTACAATTTAGATAATAATTCCACTGCAAAAAATACAACAACTTAACCAAATTATAACATGTGTATGTAATTAACAGGAGCACCCACTGAAGATGGTTCTGCAAAAGAAGTGAAACGCATTCAGGGAGTTCAATAAATGCAAGAAAATTCAGTTGCTTTGGCGTTATTTATTTATTAATGTTTTAAAGGTTCTGTCTAATAGTATTTAAACCAAATAACAAAATTACAAATTTATCTTTTATATCTTGTATATCACTCCCACTATAAATAATCTACTTTTATTTAAAATATTTTAACAACTGTATAATGTATTTTCTTGCTAGACTCTGCTGCAAGAATTAGCGTTTCGTAAAAAAGAAGGATTTTCCTGTCACTCCCACGTGTAGTTTAGGGCGGATTCATGGAGACAGATCTCTGTATTCAGCTTCTAGACCTTACTGCACTATAATATGTTCACTCCTAATTGGCGCTTCAAGGTCACATTCCCCGTGTCTCGCGAATCATCTCATCACCCCCACCCGTTAAATACCTCTCCCAGCTGGCTGCTCAATTCACCTGTAGGCGTCTCTGCATGCATTAGATGTTCAGGCGAGTTCAGCGGGTAGGAGTTCAAGTAGGGTGACCTTGAGACGCCTGTTCAGAATGAACAGACAATAGACAGCAAATAATACGGTAAGCGCCACGCACAGACTACTTTTAATTTCCCCGAAGTGTTTTCTCACACGTACTCATCGAACAGCGGGCTTAGCCAGCGTGGGAAGTTCATTTCAGATGTTCATCTTAGAACAAGAATCCTCGGTTTTATCGGAGATACAGGTGGAGAGTATAGCTTGACCATAGTTGACGCTGTCCCGCTTGAGCAATACGGTTTGCCTAATTGTTTCGCAAAGTTTCAGAAATACGCCAAGTAACTTAGTATTCTATTATAAACAATCCGATGTTTGAATGTAATTATTCCATGTTTTAGTTTTAATCATGATAAAGAGACGTTTAAACATTTGGTGTATACACGTTTGTTCTGACGGTATACAGATTCCCGACCATCGGCGCTGTTTATATACAAAGTGGTGGAATTTGCCTCGGATGGCATTCTCGCGTGTTCTACTACCGTTATGGTGGTTTCCAATCTTACAAGCTGTAATTTGAAGCAGTCTTAAGAACACGCCTCTCTGCACGTATAGTTTTTTTTAGTTCTTCTGCCATGAAATAATCGTCCTTTAGATTAATAATAAAAATTTACAACTGCGAATGCGTTTAGGCATTGCCATACTGTACACGATATTCAAATCTTAGCGATTTCATTAAAACAATCCTTATTATGGTTTGTAGACATTTTTCGTGTTGTGTAGGCAATAGCTGGATAATCAGCTGTTTGTTTGCACAGAATATTCAAGTATCGATACAGAACAAACCAAATACTCCTACGGAGTGTTCACGATTCACGAAGGAAATACTGTACTGATTTCCATTCGTAATACGCAGCCACTCACTTTCATTCGCACTGCAATGGAAACCCAGGAATAACGCGACAGTTAATATTAGGTACTTTACGCACTGTCCACTCCAGAAGTATTCTTCTTCTTATGATGTCATCCGAAGGACGAATCACCATCCACAATGTCGTATGCCTTCACTCCATACGCACTGTGGAGAGATTTGTAAATTGTGAACCACCACTTCTGCTACCCTGCCGGCCAAGTCCTGACGGTGACATTTCTTCCACTACCAGGACTGGAACCAGCTAACCCCGTGTCAGCGCCGGACACCATCACGGTGCCGCAACCGACTGAGCCATCGCGACGGGCTCTAGATTTTTTTTTTCTTCTGTCACCAGTCTTTCGACTGGTTTGATGCAATCCTCCACCCCCTCCTATCTTGTGCCAACCTCTTCATCCCTGCATATCCCTTACAACCCACGTCCTCAATTAACTGCTTGATATATTCTAATCATTGTCTTCCTCTACAGTTCTTACCTTCGACTGTTCCCTCCACCAGCAAATTAACCAGTCCAGCATGTCTCAAAATATAACCTACCAGCCTGTCTCTTCTTTCTGTAAGCTTCTTCCACAAACTTCTTTCCTCACCCATCATTTCCAAAACTCGTTCATTTCTTACTTTGTCTGTCCACTTAATTTTCAGCATTCTTCTGTAGCACCACATTTCAAATGCTTCAATTTTCTTTCTTTCCCGTATTCCTAAAGTCCATGTTTCGCTACCATAAAGTGCTATGCTCCACACATTGAGTTCTTTCTAATCTCTAGATCAATATTTGAAACTAAAGATTTCTCTTTTTCATGAAGGTTCTCTTTGCTAGTGCTATTCTGCTTTTAACATCATTCTTGCTTCTGCCATCGGTTGTCATTTTGCTTCCCAAGTAATAGAATACACATCCTTCTCCTATTGCATCTGATCCTATTTTTATATTTAACCGAATCCCCGTCCGGGCATCAAGATTTGGGTTTTCCATGGTTTCCCAAATCACTCCAGGCAAATTCCGGGATGCTTCCTTCAAAAGGCCATGGCCGAATTCCTTCCCGTTCCTTGAAACCCCCCCCCCCCCATCCTTTCCCGTCTCTAAACACCTCGCTGTTGAGAGACGTTAAGCAGTTAAAAAATATATATATTTAATCTACTAGTATTGGTGTCATTTCTGTTACATTTCATAACTTTAGTCTTGCTTTAATTTATATTCAGTCCAAAATCTTCCTTCAGTTTTTGTCCATGCCATTCAGTAACTTCTCAAAATCCTCATCTCTCTCTGCTAACAAGACAATTTCATCAGCAAATCGTAACATACTGATTTTTTCTCCCCGAACACTTATGCCACATGGAAATTTTTCTTTGACTATGTTTATTGCTTCTCCTACATACAAGTTGAATATTAACGGGGATAGACTACAACCTTGTCCCACACCCTTTTTTAACTGATGCATGTCTCTCCTGACTCTCTATTTTTATTATAGCCACTTGATTCTTATATGGTTTATAAAGTATTCTTCTATTACAATTAGGCGACATCTGTGGATATGGTAATTAAGACGGTAATCGCCTGGCACAATAAACAGAATAGCGGAGTCAGCTCCACAGCTGTACAACGTATCGTGGCACTACTGCACTCTTTCAGTGTTTGTTATAGATACATTAAAATTCAATGAACTCTCAGTTACACGTATTTAAAATAAAACGGTGATAATATATGGCAAAGTAAATTTAAAATAAAATTTTTGTTTCGCTCTGAACCGTAAAAACTGGATTTTTGAGTTGGTAATTTTGACGGCCGCTCATGAATTATTTTCCAGGGGAAATTGAAGTAAAAAAATCTTAGTCTTCCACTTGACTAGCGCTGAACATTTATTCCCCATATAATTGGATAGATATAAAAAGGTGCCCCCTTTAATTCTGTGTAATATCCCCCTCCATATTATAATAAACAAAATTCAAACAAGATTTTCGGCTTTGTTCCCAAGAAACACAAAACATGTGCATACTGGAAGTCTTAAATGGATTCCGGGTAACATCTAGAGGTGTGTGAATGAAAGAAAACAACAGGGCTCGTTTCTTTTTGGGTACGGAATCCTAAGAAGATGACCTTTGGTTGATAAGGACCATTCAGCCAGCTCCAATCTTGTAATCATATTTCTAGCACGCGCGTATCAGAGTATTTACTACAATCCAAGAGAAAGACAACACAAATCGGATACAACATCAAACTGAAACTACTATCGCCTTAGCGGGGATTCGAACGGACGACTCCCAGCATGTTACACTAGAACGCTAGCACACTACGCTACCGAGGTAAACGTGTACGTTATGAGTGAAATGTGAAGACCTAGCAATTATATTCTGTATCAGCTGGCTGTTTAGCAAACAGCTGAATGTATGATGTTTTCCATTGTAATAGTTCTTTAGTGGGGTTCGCTCCCCTTTGAGAAGTGTGGCGTCCTTCCACTTGTTTGCCTCGGTGAAGGTCTGGAGCACAGTTGATGTCATACATCCGAAAACCATGAAACAGTCCAAAATAAGCAGTCCATGCAACACAAGCTGTCAGCCCATACTTCACGCAAGAAAAACATACACTTGATTCAAGTGTCGGGGTCGCACCCATCTCAAATGCAGGATCCAAGGAAAAAGTTCACGCCACCTGTTTTCTTTTATCCGTTAATGATACTTTTCCCATTGTAAGACGTGGCGTATCCTTACATAAACCGTTACGTTTTTAATTTACCCTGTGTTTTATAGGTGTTGGGCCTTAATGTTTATTGACTAATATGTGTAGCTGAAGTGCTGTCTCACATGTATCGAAACGGTTGAATTATAACACGCGAAACGTGATACATTCAACTCTAGCTTTAATGCTGAATACAAGACAGAAAATCAGCACCGAGTCTATTAAGTAGCACTGTAAGTTAAATAATGATATATTTGATTTGTAACGCCTTCTACAGTTGAAGTAATTACTACCCACAAATCAAGCGTTGTGGGAGAGCGATGATGCTGAGACTATTATTCGGATGGACGTGGTTTCAGATTCCCGTCGGGCCATCCAGATTTTGGTTTTCCACGGTTACCCGAAATCACTTAGGCAACTGCTGGGATGATTTAATCAAAATGCCATGGGCGAATTCCTTCCCGTTCCTTGAGCGCAATCCTCCCCCGCCTCGAATTATCTTAATGACCAAATGACCTGGATTTCTACGAGACGTAAAGTCATAAGTTAAAAAAAAAGTGCAGGAGATAAGGGAGATGACTAAGAATGATGTTACTACAACACTGTTCTACGTTACTAACAAAACGAGTTTTAACGAATGTTTCCGTATGTACAGTGAAGTTAAATATTCTGCTGATTATTTTGACACATTTCCTGACGTCATTTTAAAATTTTGTGATAAATAGCTGCTTAAATTAAATTAAATGCAGGATAATGTAAATACGAACAAAACGATACCACCTGATCACGACTACGCAGTAAACCAGTGAAGTATTTGGAATGTTGAATCGTTTAAGAACTACGAAGCAACATGAAATGGCGCCAGCACGCGTTGGCCGATGGAAAAGCCAATTCTAGACTGGTACTCATAGTTCGAATTTTAGTACGGCCTCATGTATCGTTGTACTGTATGTGATCTGTGTCGCATAGGATTAATTGTAGAATGAAGAGAGTAAATAGAAGAGTCACACAGTTGTGACCATTTGCCACACTCTCTTGTCGAAAGTGTCAGAGAATTTGTGCGGAGATTGGGCTGGAATTCTCCTGTATACAAACGAAGTGGTTTAGCCATATTTTTTTCTGTCATTTTCGATTTTCGTGAAATGTTTTTCCCACCAACGCACTTGGATTGCAGGCTATATAAGATCGGGTAATAAGATTCCATACTATTAATTGCCGGTATAGATTTTTTCTTCCCTTGCGCCTTAGGGACTGGAACGTATAAAATAGAGATTAATACTCTCTAGCACCAATAATTCTCTGTGAATTACAGAATAAGGAAGAAAATTAAGTTTGGAAGCAAAAATTATCGATTATATTTCGTACGTTTTCATGGTTTCCCCACTTCCGTAATACCACTCACGTGCTTAACTGTAACTCCGTTTTTATTGTTCATGATATACAAGTTTGTTCAAAAAGTAAGGTGAATTTTTTCAATTTCACCGGAGTCGAACAGTCGATTTTCGTTTTTTTTTGTTTTTGTTTTTTTTTCTTATTTTGGTACACTCTTCCCGCACATATATTCACAGTTTTAACAAGATAGCATTCTTTGCATTGTTTGTGAGAGGCATAATTGTTAGAAGTGTTTTGTGTGTTCGGCGATTTTCTGCTGTCGAAAAAAATATGGATCAAAGATTTTGCATGAAATTTTGTGTAAAAAATGGAATTAAGTGCTCCAAAACTCTTAAGATGTTTACGGTGGCATACGGTGAATCTACTTTGAGTAAAAAAAAATTGTTTATAAGTGGTCCAAGCTTATCCAAGATGGCCGAGAAGATGTCAATGACGAACTTCGTTCTGGACGCCCCAGCACGTCAACAACTGACGAAAACATCGAAGAAGTGAAGAAAATAGTGTTGGAGATTTGTCAAATCACCATTACGGTCCGGTCAATAAGAAGTATTACCTTGAAGTTATGTGCCATTTGCGAGAAGCAATACGAAAAAAGTCATCCGGATTTGTGGGGAAAGAATTAATGTCTTTTGCACCACGACAATGCACCTGCTCATCCCATTGTTGCTTGTGAGTGATATTTTGGCCAAAAACAACACCACAATCATAACTCAGCCACCATATTTACTGGATTTGGCCCCCTGTGACTTTTTCCTGTTCCCAAAACTGAAGAGACCAATGAAACGACGAAGATTTGCAACGATTGAGGAAGGAAAGACTACACAACTGAAAGAGCTCAAGGGTATACCAAAAAGTGCTTCGAGGATTGGAAAAAACGTTGGCACAAGTGTATTATATCTGAGGTGGATTACTTTGAAGGGGACAACATAAATATTGATGATTAAATAAATATTTTTCTATAAAAATAAAAATTCACCTTACACCTTACAATCCTCGTATGATTGTTGTATGCAATTTGGTAAGTGTAATTACTTGTTCTATCAGCTGGCATGGCCTCGTACATACCTGTCAAGCAGTTCTTTTAGCACTGAATAGTTAATTAAAACTATACGTGGGCCGGCCTCGGTAGCGTAGGGGCTAGACTTCTGGCTCTGCGTGCCGAAGGCCGCCGTTTAGAATCCGTCCGCGGGCATGGATGTTTAAGTGTTGTGTGTCTGTGTGAATGTCCTGTCCGTCTTGTGGCGTCCATACATTGGAAAAATACAATATATATACTGAATGACGAATTATACACTGAAAGCCATAATAATTACATTGAGCTAGCTGTATGGCCTCCATTGCCAAATGCCATTAAAAAAAAAAAATATACATGTCCGAGCTCGGCCTCGCACCAACGAACCACCGAACGAAGCTTTACTTTAGTGCTAAGCAATCTCTCCGGGCTGTATACAAGCTGAAGCGCTCCCATGTGGGCTTCAACCATCAATCTTTCGGTTAACAGCCGTAAGCCCTAGTAGATTGCACCACGGGGGCGGTTGTTGCTCGGGTGCTATTTGGGATTCACATCAGCAAGCATTAAACAGAGATTTTGAACAAATTCTGGAAGGCATTCGTGGCTTTTTATCACGGGCATCTGCAGGCGTGATAAAAGTGTTCCATATCTATTTTTTTATTTTCCTATTAACATCAAATTCCACCTCCTAGAAACTAATGTGGACCGCCATTTCGATTATTATTCATGGCTCTTGTAGTTAATGAAAAATATGTAAGGTTATTTCAGGATAATTACTTTTTAGAATCCTGTAGTAACTAAATACCTGTGTCAATGCTATTAATTCTACTACTACTACTACCATCAAATATTACTTCAGGATGCAATATAGTCCTCCAGGGTTTGCAGCCATATAGTATCATAAGTAGATGACAACATTTCGACAACGTACTCCGTTGTCTTCATCAGGATTCTTGCTATAAAAAATCTATATGGCATACGTTATATAAGCCGATTCGCCCACTGATGTCTGACAGTGAGATTAACAGTAGATTAAGAGGATTAACAGGAAGGAAGGGTGGACTGATATTCTCAGCTACTTAAGTTCTTTTAGCTGATCTCGGTAGAGTGCTACTAGCGCCACATGCCAAGGGTCTCCGGTTCGAGTCCGGGTGAGGTCATGGGTGTTTAGTGTACGTGTTGAGTAAGTTGAAATATAATCGTCGCGGGGGTGTTGTTCTACTCCTGAATAATCAGATAAATTCTAGAAGGTACATTAATATATACATGATAATCATATACATACGTCGAGAATTGCTGGCTGATTGGTTGTATGCATAATTCAGTCACTGATAATCGGGGCAGGCGTGAATAGCCGCCAAAACACTTCATCGGTCACCCAGAGATAGAGTTCATTAGCAGGTTGGATTAACTTAGCTTTAAATTCACCTATGCGAGGAACAACTACAATGCTTGATTTAAGTTATAAACTTGCGTTCACTTAACCTAGTTCATTCCAGCGTTCAGCAATTTTCGCGTGTACCATTGAAGATTCTGTGATAATCACTTCAAGTTTCCTTAACCCAATTAACTGTAATCCAAGTTTCTTTTTGTTTTGTTTTTGTTTGGGCTTTACGCCTCATCGACGGCGTGGTCATTAGAGGCGGGATGGGATGGGGGACAAGGAACGGGAAGGAATTCGGCCATGGCCTTTTGAAGGAAGCATCCCGGCAGTCGCCTGGAGTGATTTGGGGAAACAATGGAAAACCCAAATCTGGATGCCCGGACGGGGATTCGAACCTGCGTCCTCCCGAATGCGAGGCCAGAACGTTAACCGTTCACCCACCACTCTCGGTCGCAAGTTTTTTAAGAGATTCTGGAGTTCTATCTTCTTCTCTTCTTCATCATCACGTTTGCGGTCGGCTGCTTTCGGTGAGTTTTTACTCATCGTTGGCGTGGTCAAATTTGGATCTTTGATTTTACGGCCACATGCCCTTGCTGACATCAAGCATTTTATACCTTCTGCCTGGTCCTACTACATACTAATAGGGATAGTGAAGTGTTGCCATCTGTCTGTGAAATGTGTAACTTTCTTCAGCGTGTGATAAGTGTATTTCTTGTTTATGAAATATGTAGTTTATGAGACGAAGATTGGGGACCGTTTCGGGAGTCACCTTTGTTGGCTGCGGAAAACCGCGTACAAACAGGAGTCTGGACGGCCGGTACAATGGTTCCTGGACTCGTGCCCTGTCCGTTGTACCTAGCCGGTCTGGTGTGCTGTACCTCAGCGCCCGGGTTAGATTCTGGAGTTCTATATAATTATTTTATTCTAACATGTACCGGTTATCACACCAAGCTTGTGTGCAATAAAC
This sequence comes from Vandiemenella viatica, assembly GCA_031002005.1. NCBI lineage: Eukaryota > Metazoa > Arthropoda > Insecta > Orthoptera > Morabidae > Vandiemenella > Vandiemenella viatica. The sequence continues at coordinate 224,662,534 of CM061921.1, read as the reverse complement.
TTTGCTGTATCGATGCTGTGCCTGAATTTCACTGGATAAAATTTTTCGTATCTGTACTCATACATACCAAGATTCTCAGGTGTGGTTGCTAAGTGTTTGACTGATGCCTTGGATAAAGCGGGCAAGTTTACTAGAAAGTACGCGATATCACTCTTTCAGCATCGAATTTAGTGAAAAATCACTCTGTCAATATAACTCCCTCTGAATTAAGAGGTAATTGGACACTTTCGAAAAGCGATGATGAAATCGGATGGATGATGCGATATATCATTGCCAGTTCGTACGAACTGAGACAGGTTATCGAACAACATCGCTCTTGTGCCTGTTGAGTCTCGCTTCATGAAGCAGCTAAGGTCAACACACAGCAGCCAGCAGCAATCAACAATGTGTCAAGAGAAGATAGCCTGGGCGTTATAGAGTTGCAGATTTCGCGTACACCACGTCGTCCAACGGTCTGGATGACAGCGTATGGTATGACAGTAGACAGTGATGCTATACAGCTTAAGAATTTAAGATGAAATACACTGTAGCGTCATGCGAGAGTTGATAATAGACGCAGTTTTGAAGAAAAGACTCTTTGTTCTTTCAGTCGAAAATATTAGAAAAATTTCCATATTACTTGACGCATACGCTTCAGGTATACCACAAGTGTGAAAGATGTAACTGCTTTAGAAACTACTTTCTCACATACCGATAAATTTTACTGCGCCAAAAAAAAAAAAAAAAAAAAATAAGAAGGGGAGTAATTAAACGGTTAACTTGATACTTAACTAAAGCTGGCTTCACGAAAATAGTCTTCTCAAGGTCACGGAACCTCCATTGGCTTTTAAATTGGTGAAAATTTCATCTTTCAATACTGACTCCAGAAAATATGTTACAAAGTGTTTGTTACTCGTAGAAAAATTATTGTGCTTTTCAAACTGATACTATCGTGAAAACATTGTAAATGAATAAAACGAGCCTCCATGAAACTCGGATTTTGTGTTCTTTTCGCCTCGTCGAAGTCGAGGTCAAACAAGGTCATTAGAGAAAGGAGAGGTCTGGGGACAAGGAAAGGAAAGGAACACGGCATTGTCTTTTTGAAGCAACAATCCCGGCATTCACCTGGAGTGATTTCTGGAAACTATGGTAAATCGAACTCTGGATGGCCGGACTGAGATTCAATCCCGCGTCCTCCCGAATGCGAGGCCGCTCATCCACAACACGCTAACTAACGAAATAAACTGACTATATGCAGATACATGTCGCATGTCTAACAAGAAACATTTTACGACCTCTCGGAATGAAAGGTAAACCACGAGCGTAGAGCAAATACAGTGTCACCCTAAGTGGAGTAATTTCATGTCGGCGACTATAGTTCTGTAATGTCAAATATTTGAATTAACAGCCACAGAAGAAACTGATTATTACTATATTTCACATGTTCAAGAGGAATTTTCTATATGCACTGTAAAAATCAAGAAATTGTGTTAATCCTTTTGTTACATTAAACTTTACACATTTACTAACGGTTGTGGGCAATAAAGTGACTTTAAGTATCATAATCAAAGGAGATGAAACGATAGGACCTCAGCAAATGGTAGAAGACAAAAATTGCTCAATTACTTGTAATTTTAATGTGATTTCACCATTAATATTTTATGCAGATCTTAGTAAAGTGTACAGACAAAATGACTATCCTAATTTCTGTGTTTTGCATCAGGCACGGAAACTATAAGGCACTGTAGCTAAACAGTTGATAGCTCCATTTTTGAAACGTGGGAGCTTATTTGTGACTGAAACTACCAAAGTGATTGCTTCAGTAAAAGTAACTTTTTACAAAATCGAGCTACGCTTTCAGGAACTCCCGTGTTTGACTCCAGGTTTCGGTGCTCCATGTTTACGTAAAATCACTCCACGTGAATGGCGGTGTGGTACCCATAGAATGGCCATGGCCAAAATTCCTTCCTGTTCATTGTCTTATGTAGATCCAAATGACCTCAATGTCGACGAGTGGAACTTTCTTAATTTAAAAAATAAATAATGATAGAAAAAAATATACGTACTACTGTTTCTAATGGGGGATTTTATGCAATAATCCAAATGGATTTACCGATTCTTCTTTGTATTATGACATGACCGACAATAGAAACATATGTGGCAGAGCTCTATTCATCTGCTTTTATGTCTTTTCAATGATGTCCAATCCGCCTCTTGTGTCATATCAGTTATAAACTCTGTTTTCTTTTCAATTCTATATTTCATACTCGCAATAAAGGTACAATACTACTCCGTCATACTCAATGAATAGGGTTTTCATTGAATAAAAAACATAATTTATTGATAAATCATACAGATTCATTGAAATTTTAAAATACATTTTTTATTGCATACTAATACATCATTAAATACTTGTGATTTTATTTCAAGTGCGTCACACACACTGATCTCTTCACACAGAGTTATTTATTTTATATTATACACTGTTAATGCCAAATGAATTCGTTAAAAATTGATAATATAACTTAGTAATGCCAAAAAAAATCTTACCAATAGTACTGATACTCCATATCGGTAGCGGTGGTGGTAGACCTGTCAACTGTAACCCTGACGATGTTGGTGCCAGACTCCATATCGGCTGCCCAGTCACTCCACGTCGGAATGTGCCTCAGGCCATAACGGTGTCTTGTCACTTTGCACACAGTTTTTACCGCCTAGCACAGGTCATTTAACTTCCGAATGTCATATTCACCTCCGCGGCTGTTCATTATACATTTTGTGAGATCATTTCTTCGTATGTATCTAGCTGCAATTTTTTTTCTATCCACTCCAAATTGTCTTATTAACCTCGACTCGGGGTGTGGGTGGTTACCATGGAGACTCTCTTGGTAAGATCAACTGGGGTGATTTCCCGTTGCTCTCCCCAGTTTGTGTTCGTATGTGATTTTGTAGCTACGGATGATTGACAGTGTGTGTGTTCAATATAGTGTGTTGTTTGTGTTGTATTTAACTAGAGATGAAAAAGGGAGAGAGTGAAAGCCGGTGCCTGTCCGTTCAGGCATACTCTTCCGAAAGAGACCGAGGGTGCCGCCAGGCTTAACGTCCCATTCTTACAGGCGAATTGTCATGAACAGAGCCGGATACCCTCACTCCATACGTACTGCCGAGAAGTTAGGGATTTAACACAGGAGTTTGGCACACAATCTGGTTATTAGGAATTGTGCACCACCACATCACAGACACTGCAGGTCAAGTCGTGATGGTGAAAATTTATTCCACTCTAACCAGCTAAACCTATTCCAGCACCGAACACCATCACGGCGCTACAACCAATTGAACCAACAACGGGGAGGGCATTGACCGATTATTAAAGTTAAATAATTCGAAAAGAAAAAATACAGTGAAGAATTTAGACTATTGAGTTTTACGCACTTTGTCACCTTAATTTATCCTAGGAACCATCAGTACAGTACTGCCATGCGATTCGCCTGTTTTTCTCCATTTCGTCCGACATTACCTCACGATATTCTGCAATCCAGTAGACTTTTTGACAACCTGCATTTTTTTTATTTTAGTGCTTTAAAATTTGTTAACGTTAAAGTCATTTTAGTTGAGAGAGAATTCGCTGAAGGCATGCGAGTGAATCACCATGGATTTCGTCAGGAGTGATTTCGAGAAACCGTGGAAATCTGAAATCCTAGCTCGTAACCTAACTTGCTTTCTCCCGATTGTCAGGTTGGTAGTAATTCCTTTGACAGAAATCTATTCCTATCATGTAAACTCTGTTGTGAACAATATTCCTTAAAGAAATAGTTTTTAATATAAAAAGTTACCTAATGCAAGGAAATATTTTGATTATCAGAAATATAAAACAACAGAAGGTTTTACTCACTATTTGTAATCAGTTGTGGTCACAGCTAGTAAAGCCCTTCTTTCACTGTGGTTGTTACCTTCACTATAACAGTTAACAGCTCCAGCGAAACAACAAATACTGAACACGCCCCCCCCCCCTCCCGAATTTTGCCAATCGTACCGCCCAGAGCAACAGCGGAAGGCATCCAAATATTGACTTCCTCTGCTCTCCCACGCGGTGTCTGTATCCGCCACAGAATCGTAATGTTACAACCACCACTTCTAGTCAGGGTGAACTGGGCTATCGTCAGCAAGCTGATCGTGGTGGGCGAGCTGTTACGGTCAGACCTGGCATTTAGTAGGACATGGGTTCACATCCCTGTCCTGCCATTCAGATTTCGATTTACCTGGGTTTCCGGAAATTACTCCATGTGAATAAATGGACGAATTCCTCCCAGTTTCCTGCCCCCAATCTTCTTAAGCCACTAGTTATGGTGGCTTCGACGAACCGCGAAGCGCGAAGGAAAAAAGATTAGTGTAATGCTTAACCTGTGATTGCAGACATGGAATCTCGGCAGTGTGAACTATTTGTACAAAATATTTCGTCCGCAGCAATATCTGAAACGTGGTAGTATTCGAATCAAGCACGATCCATACATTTTCCACACTTACCTATTTGTTAAGCTCTTCAGTTTGTTCATATGAGTTTCGTGTTATCTCTTTATGTTATTGCGTAGTTGGCATATGAAACGCTTGGTAGCGTGTGACTATAATGCTGACCTCCAGTTGCAAGTAACGTCGGTTCGAGTCTGGCCTTCGGTGTGGGTGGTTTTAATAAAGTGATTTGTTCGTCATATATTGACCGTACTTCGTTTTAAGGCAATTAAAAAAAAAGTTGGCAGTTAGATTAGTACACGCTTTGTTTCTTTACTCAGAAATATAATTCTGTTGTTAAATTGATCGTAGTAACTTTCTTGGCAGTCGGTTTAGTGCTCTCGTTAAAATTTTGAGCTTACGTGCATTAACATTACTTTAAATTTTCAATGTTTCACTTGTGGAATTCTTTTTTCTATTGGCTTTAGGATGACTGATTCCTAAATAGTTCCTACGTGTCCCTGGCATTTCGAAGGACACTAGCTCAAGCTCCGGTCCTACCATCCATATTAAATTTTTCTATTATTCCCCAAAATCGCTCCAAACGAATGCTGGCGTGGATTTTCCAAAAGCCTACGACCGTATTCCTTTCCTTTCTTTGACCCCAATCCTACCGAGCGTGGTGGGTGAGTGGTTAACGCTCTGGCCTCACGTTCGGGAGGACGCGGGTTCGAATCCCTGTCCGGGCATCCAGATTTTGGCTATCCAAGGTTTCCCCAAATCACTCGAGGGAAATGGCGGGATGCTTCCTTTATAAGGCCATGGCCGAATTCCTTCCCATTCCTTGTCCACAATACCATATCCGCCTCTAATGACCTCGACGTCGACGAGGCGTTAAGCCATAAGAAAAAAAATATGACCCCAGTCCTAACACGAATTTAATGACCTCAATATCGACAAACCGTTAAAGCCTAGGTTTAAAAAAACCTACCCACAGATTCGATTCGGTCACCTCCCCCCCCCCCCCCCGGACTGTCCCTGCTGGAAATCATCATGTAATTTTAGGAAGTTAGATTCCTGTGGAAACGATTCGGTGAATTTCCGCAGTGGGGATGCCACTGCGTTCAGTCTGCTCATGCCGTTGAATAGGTCATAGGTCATTAAGTTGGTGTCTGTCACCGTACACAGACTTTCTTGATTCGATCAAAAATGGTGGAAGCATTTTCCATCCTTGGGATTTTGGTTGACAAGATAACAGTGATGGTAGTAAAAAAAGTTTCTTATCACCATATGCATTACCAAATGCCTTGACAAAAAAATAACACCTCACCGCAATGTGAATGAAATACACGGATGATGATGGTCCGACTGTAGGATGGGGACGTAATACTTTTCGATGTATTGATGTCCTGTAGTAGAGAAGGCATCAGTGGTTCAGCATCAGGTTTCTATCACATTCATATGTGCAACACAGGAGAATGCATTACGTTTAACAACTATACAAGTGAAAGACACATGTAAGAAAGGAAGTGGTTGTCGTACCGCAGAGTATAGCACTATAGCCTGTTCAGTTAACATAGACGGCTCAATGTCAGTCCGCTGCCCATGCGAAGGGGAAACATCAGCCTTGGTGTTGCGGACAGTTCATTAATGGCAATCTAATCTAACGACCGATGGTGGTGGGTGAGCGGTATCGTATTCGACAGGACGAGCGTTTGATCTGCTGTCCGGCCATTCAAATTTTGGTTTTCTGTGGTTTACCGAAATCATTCCAGGCGAATGGTAGGGTTGTTCCTTCAAAAGGTCACGATAGAATTACTTCCCGTTCCTTCGTATCAATGCTTTTCCTGTTCTAATGATCTGCATGTCGATAACAAAAGAGGGTAGAAACTGTCAGTCGTTCCTGATCCAACCAACCAACATGGCAAGACAGTACAATCAAGTAGAACGAAGAACTTGTCGTCAGAACGCTTTGAACAATTTGAACACTGTATCTATTTTAACTTGCAGCAGTTTCTCACAGAGACCATAATAATGATGGGCAAGGACACCAGCCTTACTTTAAAAAGAGAGAGATAAGCACTTGGACTATCTCGCTCCTCCAGGATAGTGAAGTGAATGTCACTAATTTGCATCATCGTTATTTCAACTAATGTGTTACTGAGGATGGGTAGACAGTGGTAATGCTCGGACCTTGCATTTGGAAGGAAGTTGGTTCGATTCCCCACCCACGATCCAGATTTCTGCTTTCCCGAAATCTTTCCAGGCGACTGCCGGGATGATTAATTAAAGAAGCCATGGCAAAATCCCGTCCCGTTCCTTACCCCCACTTGCCCTCTAGTGCCGATGAAGGTGCATTATTTAATACCTATTTTTCCCTGGCTGTTCCGGCCAGAGCCTGGGAATTCGAAAGATTCGTTTTCATTAACACATTTTTTTAGCAGATTCCAGTCTTCAACAGTTCAGTTGCAAATGGATTATCTAGAAAATTTTGTCTATGCGAATCACGCACGATTGCGTAGAATATTTTCTTCATTTATTACCTACAGTCTGAATTCCTTTCGTCATCTGTTCAAATATTCTATGAGATTTCCTAGGCAAGTGTTTCGCGGTACAGAAGGCACAAAAGAAAAACAATATATAAAATAGCCAGGAAAAATTCTGGCCAATATTAGAGCCTGATAGCCAGGGATTACTGTAATATTAATTAATTTTGTAGTCTGAAGCTTGACATATCTTGTAAATTGTTAATGTTCTCCGTTTTTTTTTTTTTTTTTTTTTTTTTTTACTAAAAACTGCTGTGTGTACGCACTATTTTGATTTCACTTTTCTAAACCTTCCTGATACCGAAATAGACCTGTGAATCTTTCATGTCTACCCTTAAGGTAAACTTGTTTAGTACGAAGTTACTTTGATTCGTTGCGATAGGGAGCGTGCATAAACCACGTAGCTCTATTTTGGCCTCCTCTGAACCCCCCATCCTCCCCTCACGTAGCCCTACGTGGGTTTTGCCTCTACCCCCCCCCCCCCACGTAGCACATAGATTTTTTCCCTTTTGATTCCAGAAGACATTTTGTACTGTTTTCTCTTGTCAGACTATTGCAAATTACGTAAGGAGATAATTTATTGAGGGAAATAAATATTCATATGCTGTTGAGAGTTCTGTTCCTGTGAAAAATGTTATGAAAGGAAAGCTACGTGGCCTGGCTCGGAAACCCCCCCCCCCCCTCCCCCACGTAGCTCAACGTAGCCTTCCAGCCAAACCCCCCCCCCCCCTGGGCGGAGCCACGTAGTTTGTGCACGCTCCCATATTATGGAAGCAAGACTTAATTTGTATCTATAGGCAATCTACCTCAAAGATATTGCGTGACCACTTACTAGTCTACTTACAAATATCTGAGAACGGACAGTGTATACAAAAATGATTTTCAAACTTTTTGCTGGATTCAAGATTATTATAAACGGAAGGTTTATTTTAAGACAATTCGGAACTTCGTTTAAGAAAATTTACTAAGTCCTATTGTAGTGTATCGCTACACTACATGGAAATATTTGCGATAAACTGGGCTCCTAGCTCGCACAGGGGTACAGTACAAACAAAAGAGCGACAGCGCTGCTGTGGTACGCGACCTTGAGGCAGGTAGCCCAGGAGCCAGTAGGGTGAGGGGAGAGTAAGGTAGACAGCCAGCTGGGTGGTTGTCTGAGTCGCCAGCCGAACGTACAGAACATGATGTGCGGCGACTAACGTTAGCATGGTCTGTGGTGGTGCTCTGTATTACATGTCGTCATCGGAGTGGATTACGCAGTCCGACGGCCAGCAGATGGATCATCGCCTGGGAATACTATTGGAAGCAGACTTGGCGCCTTCTGCACAGAGATGTTGATAATCACCGCCAAGAGTTGTAATATTGATAAACCCAGTGTCGCCCTAGAGACTCTCATCGCCCCGCTGAGCATAGTGAACGGACTTATAACAAATCCCCTGAGAACTGATAGATAATGAACATATTGTGTTACAAGTTGATTGTTTAATTGTAATTGAAAGTAAATTTGTAATAAATGTTGATGTCAAACGCACGTGAAACGGTGTTGCCAACATGTAAAGTAACATCCCAATTCCCCTACTCAGAACTTTCATTCAATAATAATATTTTTGTTGATAAAATAATTAATTTAAAAAGGTAAATTAATTCATAAAGAAGGGGAGTACAAGTTATACGCTTTACTATGGAAGCCATCTTAAACCATTCGATACTTGACGTTTTCATATTTGTTTGCGAAGATTTAGAAATAATTTATTTCATTATAGTATGTATTTAACTTCTTATACGTTTCAATGACAGGTAGTTTCTTGAATGACAGTTCTGCAGATTAACTTCTTACTGTACTTTTATTTCGTCAAAACATTAAGAAAAACATACATATTGGGAGATCGTACGATAAAGGCTGTAGTAATAAAGTTTACTGCGCCTAAAATTGATGACAGTCCAGCTAGGTGTAATCGAGAAAATTGCTGTTTCAACTGAATTCTTTCCGAAAATTGAAGGCACATTCGTTTATTAATGACATAAACCCGATGGTTGATTGGATCCTCCCGCAGGAGGCGTACTAAGCCATTGTTTCAGAGGTTGGACGCCCAGATCCTTTCCTCTGGGACCTACAGTTTAACGTGGAATCCGAACCACGGAGCGACCTGGCATAGCTCATATGCTCAAACACAATTCTTAATTCCTGCGCCTGTCGGGACTCGAACCCGGGACTGGAGCAGCTAATGTTTGGTAAGTAAGCACCTTAACCACTCAGCTACCAGACAGCTCATACATAATGACGCGTTATAACATCGCGTTATCACCGCTGCGAGCAGGCTCTTCCAGTGCATCAGAAGCGCCGGCCGACGCTTCTGGAACGCCGACAATGTTCCAAAAACAGAACTCGTACAAAAAAAATTATAAATTATACAAATCTACTTGGAACTAAAAATATTAAAATGTAAATAAAAAATATTTCCAAGCATCTGACGAAATGAAACAAGTCTATAGTGGCGGCCAGTTTAGCGAGGGTATGCGCATGTACGTCATCACTCTGCCAGTAGCCAATCACATTCAGTAACAACCCAGAGCCAGTCGTGTTAACACGCGTGTTGAATGCGATGTGTTTGTCAATTGTACAGTTGTAAATCAATGAGCATTGCAATAATTCCTATTCTAAATAATGGAAGATGAACAATATAAGCGTAAGGTTCTGCATAGTCAAAGCAGAAAACAAGTTTTTAAAGTATATAAGCATTTTAAGCGCGAAGCAGACACGAGAGGGCCGATCGGCGACGTTGCCAAGGTCCAGAGGGAACTGCTAAAGCATGAGCCCAAACCCCTGCATCCTGGCTGTGCTGTGGTTTCTAGGAGACTTTCTGCGGCCGTCAAGGCGAATGCTCCGCCGCATAAACTACACATTTCACAAAAAAACTTATCATACACAAAATATATTTACACATTTCGCAGGCAGATAGCAACAACACTTCACATCTTATATTAGTGCGTGGTACGACCTGTCAGTAGCATGAAACATTTGGCATCAGCAAGGGCATGCAGCCACAAAATCAAAGCTACAAATTTAACCATGGCAATGATGAGGAAAATTCATCAAAGTGGAATGAAAAGATGGTGGAGAAAACAAAAAATTAACATTTCAGACGGTGTACTACTTTCAATCAAATTACATTTCATTTAAACCGTTTATATAAATCAAAACAATACAATTTGTAGGAAAAATATACAAATTTATATTAATCACTGCATATCTTTCTCTGGCACTACACTGGATCGGCGAGGTACAACGGACCCGGACACCGTACTTTTGCCGCTGTAGTTGCAAACTACTTAAGGGGCATCCATTAATTACGTGAGGTGAAATAGGGGACGGCGAGTCCGTCGAAATCTCACGAAACCTCACCAAGGGGGAGGGGATCAATGGAAATCTCAACGTGAGGTTTTGAAATTATTGTTGAATGGTAGAGCTAAAGAAAAAAAGGTCTCAAAAGTCCCTATTCGAAGGAGTGGGGGGAGAGGGTCGGGTCCAACCAAATCTCACCAGAGGCGGGGGGGGGGGGGTTACGACGAAGTCTCGCCAGAAAAAGGGGTGGTTTGGAATTCCGGAAAAACACCTCACGTAATTAATGGACGCCCTCTTATTTTTTAGCTCAGAATTTTTTTTATATTTATTGCTTTATGCCTCGTCGAAGGCCAAGGTCATTAGAGGCGGTATGGAACTGGGGACAAGGAACAAGAAGGAATTCGGCCATGGCCTTTTTGAAGGAAGCATGCCGGCATTCGCCTGGAGTGATTTGGGGAAACCATGGAAAACCCAAAACTGGATGCCCGGACGGGGATTCGAACCCTTTAGCTCAGAAACAAAATAAAGCATAAGAAAGACTTTAAACAGAGTTAAAATCCAGATTTCTTGAGGCTGTAATTAAAGCAACGAGCTGAGTTTACGGCAGCAGTGAAACATTTGGCTGGTACGTAAGATTTTTGGTGCACATTTTTAGGTCTTAACGCGACAGCTCATCCCTAACACATTTTAGAACTGTTAGTTTATTATGGAACCAGTCAGTTTTATAAACCATGTGGATATACTAACGATGGGAAACGTAAGATGTACCAACGTTACTGGGCTAAATAAACACCGAGCGTGGTGGGTGAGCGGTTAACGCTCTGGCCTCTCATTCGGGAGGACGCGGGTTCGAATCCCCGTCTGGGTATCCAGATTTTGGTTTTCGATGGTTTCCGCAAATCACTGCAGACGAATGCTGGGATGCTTCCTTCAAAAGGCCATGACCGAATTTCTTCCCATTCCCTGACCCAGTCCCATCCCGCCTCTAATGACCTCAACGAGAAGTAAAGCCACAATTAAAAAAAAAAAAAAAAACTGTTACCAGTTTCACTTCATACACGTTCCTTGTCTCCCTCTGTGTGTGATGTCCATAGAGATATTCCCAATGCTTCGACTCTGCTCGTCGGGATATAGCCTCAGGGGAACTGTGCAACAGCAACAGGCGTGAGTTGAAATCCTGAAACCGAAATATAGGTCATCCTAACTATTGTTTTAGGATAATTCACTGGCAAAAGGTTTAAAAAGTACACGATTCACAAACAGAAAAACACAACAAGCACTGTTGCAAAGATTACACAGTTAGCTGGAAGATTGGGAAACTTCCTAATGTTCTTTAATGATAATCGTTGTCAACAACAGTTTGTACCAATTTCACAGTGAGTCCATCGCGTTAATTAAAAAATAACGAGTTCCTTCTACGAATAGAATTCCATTTAAATTGCTTTGTGTTTCACGGGGCGTTCAAGCGGAAAACTCTTACGCCAAATGACTGCAAACTGGCTACAAATTAGTTTTTAATGATAGTTCCTCAATTTAGATGCAACAGTCTAATTTAATTGTTTTGAAACACATTCATGGTGCTCCAATATGCAGGTGTTTACTCTCCGTGTCTTACACTTCATTGATAGCGAGGTCATTAAGGGACGGGGAAAAATTATGTTGAAGAAAAGAGGAAGAAATTCGACCATGAACTTTCAGAGGAACTATCCCAGTATTCGCCTGGAATAATTTTGCTAAACCATGTAAAACCGACGTCTCGATACCTGGATGGGGAAACAGCTCACGTCATTTCAGGCCAGAGCGTTACCGCAACCACTGGGCTTGGTTATGTCTTCTTGGTTTGTACAATGTATTTTTTAAAATCTTTTTTACTTATTGCTTTACGCCTCGTCGACGGCTAAGGTCATTAGAGGCGGGATGGGACTGGGGACAAGGAACGGAAAGGAATTCGGCCATGGCCTTTTTGAAGGAAGCATCCCGGCATTCGCCTGGCGTGACCTGGGGAAACCATGGAAAACCCAAATCTGGATGCCCAGACGGGGATTCGAACCCGCTTCCTCCCGAATGCGGGCAGAACGTTAACCGTTCACCCACCACGCTTAGTTTTTACGATGTAATTAAATACTACCGACGTAATGAGCAACATAATCTTTATACCGCTAAACATACGTCTGGGTATTATTGGATTCGTATGTGACCTAGAGCACTAAAAGTGTCTTGAATGAACATAAGTAATTTGTGTACAGCAAAAACGCATTTTTTTAGAAGCAAATCGGGAAAAAATCTCAGCACAAATTTTAAAACATCTAAGAAATAAGGGCTTAATACACCAATATGTTCTATCGTGGATTGCGATGATTCTGTTTTGTTTTGCAAGGATAAACAAATGTAGAGAATACTGGGGGAAAAAAATGCTTTTAGAAATTTCGTTGTCCGCAAATAACATCGTTGTATTCGCACTCTAAATAAAAGGTTATGGAGAGGTTTGTGCCTTCTATTTCTGGAATTCGTCGAAGTACTTTCGCGTAAGACGTTGAAACCGGATACTTCTCTTTGTTTGAATTACCGTCAGAGTATTGTTTTTCTGCTGTCTTCATGTCCAAAACTCGGTGGTCGCTCATTGTTTCCATTTAGTGTATAAGCGATGTAGAGAGATCAAGTTTAATATACTGGATCAGTTTCCTTTATTATTATCGTGTTTCCTGTTTAAAATTGGTCTGCATTGTATGTATTTGTTGAGTCAGAAAAGATGTATTGTTAATAATTCCAAAGCTGAGAAGACTATGGTGGTGAAAATTCTAAAGGAACGAAGTATTCTATATGAGGAAAACCTGGCTTTTGTTTTCCTTGAGCTTTGTCTGAAAATGTTTGCTCAGTCTGAACTAGCTCGTATAAATTCGTACGCAACTGGATATGAAATTTACTCCTTTTGTAGATTTTCTGCGTGTAGAGTTTCCCTCTGGTTTCCACTCTGTATTAAGGTTTTAAATTGGGGTTATATGATATGTGTGTTTCACTTTAATCAATGCCAGATCCTCATACTCACGTGATGACATGCATAATTCATAATATATTTTGTTATATGCAACTTCTTTCAATCTGTGGCCATAGATATCACTAATACCACACTGATCTAAAAAAACTTGAGTAACTTTTATCTAAATGTATCATCAATAATTAAGAGAAGCACTTTGATAATCCTCTTAGCAGAGTAAATCTTGAGCCGTTGACAGTATGTTGCCCCAGTTTGATTCCGACGACGATATTAAGATTTTAGGTACGGTGAATAACGCCAACGTAATCGCCTTCCACAGAGTGCTCTATGTTAAGCCTGCAATAAATCAATTTCTCACAAAATTACCACGTATCAAATGTGCACAATAAAAATGCATTGAAACAACCTTTGACGTTTTAAAGTGAAATGGACAGAATAAAGAAATTATCAAGAGGCATGTGAGAAAACATCACTTTTTCTTATCATAAAAGCTTTGAGAATCGACTGTGGAAATGGAATCGATGATTGCTCTCATGAAGTTAAATCATCCCGACATTCACATGAAGTGATAACGGAGAACCATGAAAAACCAAAATCTAGATAAAAAAACTGAGAATTAGTTCAGTGATCGATACTATTTACCGAATAGGCTTGGAAATAAGATTTAGAAGAATATTTTGTAAATTTTACTCAGCGTACTAAAACGGTACACGGACAAACCAAGCCATTGAAATAAACTAGTTCATTCATAGTATTTCAGCAAATATTTATTACTATATCAATTACTCTTTTTGTGGACGGTATTCATTTATAAGAGTAATTAGCACTGCCTGCTGGAAATCAGACGATCCTCTATCAACTTCTGACTGCTTATGACTTATTTATTGGTGATTGGTCACACAATTAAGCATGTATGTGTGAGGTGCAGAACAGTTAAATACTTCTGACGCTCGGAATTTGTTTGAAAGAGGCGTGCAAGACACATAGGGAAAACCCTAGTTAATCGCTTAGCCGTTTTTTTCATACTTTAATGCATTTAGGAAACCTTGTCGCCAAGGAAAAAGGGGACTATACAAAACGAATAAACGCGAATAAACGCGAATAATAGGCTTGGAAATAAGATTTAGAAGAATATTTTGTAAATTTTACTCAGCGTACTAAAACGGTACACGGACAAACCAAGCCATTGAAATAAACTAGTTCATTCATAGTATTTCAGCAAATATTTATTACTATATCAATTACTCTTTTTGTGGACGGTATTCATTTATAAGAGTAATTAGCACTGCCTGCTGGAAATCAGACGATCCTCTATCAACTTCTGACTGCTTATGACTTATTTATTGGTGATTGGTCACACAATTAAGCATGTATGTGTGAGGTGCAGAACAGTTAAATACTTCTGACGCTCGGAATTTGTTTGAAAGAGGCGTGCAAGACACATAGGGAAAACCCTAGTTAATCGCTTAGCCGTTTTTTCATACTTTAATGCATTTAGGAAACCTTGTCGCCAAGGAAAAAGGGGACTATACAAAACGAATAAACGCGCCATATCATACGTTGGAGATTGAATTCTGGATTGGGGGAAAAACCGAGGAGTGGCCAGCAGTCTCCAGTCGGGAGAAAACAAGTTTTTCTGTAGTGAAATTACTACGTCGGACTTAACGTGTGGGCTCGGGCTCCGTGCTACTTGTGTTGATTACAGACTTCATCTCGAGAGTACGAAGATAAAAAGACACTACCGGCACATTTGTTAGTCCGCACGTAACCAAGTGCCTGACTGCAGCGGCTTCGACAATCCCCTGCTCAATGCCGTCACAACCGTTGCCAATAAATGGTGACATCGGTAATCTTCATATCGTACAGACGACATTCCCGTTCTCTCAGGTAAAGAATATCAATTACCGAGCCGAATGACCCTAGATGTTGTTGTTGTTACTGGGGTTTTAGGGCGCGTCTACAGCGGGGACATTAGCACCCTAACGACTCTAGAGATAAACAACTTTACAACACATGACTCGTAATCAGTTACTGTTCTGTGATCATGAATTTAAGTGTATTATTTAGTTTGTTCTACAATCATACCTTTTTTTTAAATTGCGATCAATAAAGTTACAGATTCGATTAATTAAGTCTTTAACAATTTAATGTTTACAGTATTATTATTATTATTATTATTATTACTACTATAGTACCGCCTTTGCTTCCAGAGATAATTTCCGGTGGTAAACTATTCATGGTAAAAGTGCAAGTAAAATCTGAAGAAAAAAAAGGTTCACTGTCAAAAGAAATAAATTGTTTTACACACACACACACACACACACACACACACGCACAAACATACACACACACACACACACACACACACACACACACACACACACGCTCGCGCGCGCGAAAGGAATTATTGTTTCTTAATCTAGAGTTTTTTTTAAAAAACACACAATGAAACTATTTACTTTAGTTGTTCTAGCCTACATCAATTTCGTTGCTTTTATCTTCAATAAACAGTTTCCATTTCACTTCATTAGCATCTTAGCCAATTCAGCTTGTCTAATGTTTTTTAATCGAACCATCACTTAAAGCTGCAATAAGTTATACGAGCTACCAATTCATTTTAGTCCACTGTATATTATTTGGATCGCTCACGGCGGTTTATTTGTTCACACAAAACTTCTACGCGCCCACAATTTTTCGCGTGCTTACACTACAACGTTCAACGAGAACTTTCTCAAGTCCCCACTACTAGAACACTTGCCAGCATAGAAATCCTACATAACTACCAAATTTACATCATGTTTACCAACCAGTAAAGATTTCGAAAGATTATACAAATATGATAAATGGTTTTTTTTGTTGATTTTTTTTTCTACGTGCTTTACGACTTTTCGAGGTCGTTAAGAGACGGGAGAGGACACAGGAGGGGGGTACAAGGAACGGGAGGAAATTCGGCCATAGCTTTTTGAAGGAATCATTCCGCTATTCACATGGAGTGATTTTGGGAAACCATGGAAAAACGAAATCTGAATTGCCGGACGGAGATTTGAGCCTTCATCAGAATGCCAGACCAAGCCACCAGGCTCGTTTCATAAATGTAATATACTTGATAATGTAGACCTTTCCTCAAATCACGCTAGTCATGTTATATCTTCCAAACATGTGACAGTACTAGAAACCCAATTTATAAATCCGACAGACCCTGTGAAATGGTACTGACATATGACCTCAGTATACAAGATGGTTTAGTAACAGCACTCGAAAAAGTCTGTGTACTACGAAATATGCTCCAAGAGGATTGCGGGATCATAAATGTTAGAATATCTTCCCTCTGCTCTTGATCTTGGTCGATGTGACTATGATATTATTCCAAAACTCATGCAGTCGTTGCGTGGATAGCGCTTTATAAACAAAGATGGAACTGTTACTGCATTAGGGGCAGGAGATTTTTTTTTTCTGTCCCTTGCTGGCACAGCACTTTACTGTATTCATTTTGCAATAAAACAATTTTTTATGCGTAATTTATTTTGCCCCTACTGGTAGCGTGTATACCGTGGCTTCTTCTGGGGATGGTATCGAATAGCACATCCTTCAGGCTTTCAAATGCATATATGCTTGACTTTCAATGTTGTCACATATTTAGAAGACATGATCTATGAAACATCCGTCGCATGTTCTGCCATCGAATATATTGATTATCTCGACATGATATTTCATGGAACTTCAATCGTCACAACCATTACATAGTAGGTACTTTGCTAATTGATTCGGTCTGAAACAGTTGCTATGTTTTTTAGCGTATAAGTGGTGAACAGTGTGATGTAACATGACGCTTTTTTCGTCCACAAGTTCTTGTTGACCAAGTATGCCAAGGCGACGAGTGAAGATCCTCTACACCCAAATGTCTGACTATGAGAGAGGTTGGATAATTTGGATTTCGAAATGGGTGCATCAGATCGGAAAATCTCCCGTAGGATAGGCCGTTAGTGCAATGTCAGCATAGATACTTCTATGGCAAAGGACGCAAGAAGGTTCTAATACAGGTCCATACAGAAGGACAACAGCACGTGAATACCGCCAGATTATACGGGTAGCCGATGCTGACAGACGGGTGACTGCACACCAGATCCAAACATCGTTAACAGAGAGAGTCACCCCACGGACAACTGTAAACCAATTGCTTGATGCTCAGTTACAGTTTCGGACCCCTGTGCAGTGTGCTCCATTAACCTGATTTCACTGCCAGCACCATCTAACCTGGTGTAATGCAAAACGAAAATGGATACGTGAATGGCATACAGTTGTGTTTAGTGACAAGTCTCGATTCTGTCCACGGAAAGTAATTGACATCATGTACACCGGTGTATTGAGAAATTGCCCACCCTCCTGTGATTTCAGAACGTCACACAGGTTCAACTACTGGTGTCATGGTTTTTTGGGGGGAGTGACAATTACTCGTAGATACACCGGCAGAACTGAGTTAATTGTTTCTGACAGCCCACCGGTATGTGTACAAGGTGGTACACCGTGTTATGATTCCATTCGTGTCCATCATCCAAATTGTATCTTCCAACAGGGTAATGCGGCCATCACAACACAAACCTTGTAAGGGGTTACGATCATGGATTGGTTCGCACGGTCCCTAGATTTGTCCCCATTAGAGCATGTCTGGGATACCATGAGGAGACGCATTAGGTGACACGAGCACGCAGCACAAACTGTGCAACAAGTGACTGCACAAGGCATGCAGGCATAGAGAGACATAGCCCACTAGACATTGAAGCGGGTACGGTATACCGCTGTACTGAATGATAATTAATATTTATTTTAATTTTACCAAAAGCATATGAGTATTTATATTGTGGATTGGAAAGGGTTCTCAAAATGATTTATAATCACTAATAAGAACGAAAAAGTCATAACCTGACCATATATTCTCTGAACGAAGGCCAACAGACACAAGGTGAATTTAAATTTAATAATTATACACAATCAAAATTATTTACAAACAACACCTTTGCCCTACATTAATGGCCACTAAATTAAGCAATACAAAACGACAAAATATCCGTTCAGATTTTCATATATAAAATAACGGTTTTCAGTCTTCGGCAAGACACGTAATGAGACTATTTGATAAAAGCTAATGTCCATTTCAATCACAGAAACTACTGAATCAAGTTAAAAAAAATGCCATGGCTAATATCTCAGTTTATCTATCGGAGAGTGAGAATTCTTATCGTGCGGACTTCTCCGCTCAGAGCGTTATGTTGGGTAGAGTGCAAACACAATATTACTAACTGCTGCAATGTTTGTCTTTTACCGTCTGTCCGACATTGGCGAAGTCAGCAAACTCCGAACCCACACTGAATTTATTTGTCACCTTGTGACTCAAAATGCAGACACAACCGATCACATGATATGCTGTCGCCTGTCGGCTTCCTGGGTCGTTCTCGTGCGGACCAGCGTGACCCAAAAGACGACCCGAAAGACGACCAGAAAAGACCACGAAGAGCCTCTCGCGCCACCTTTTAAAACCTCTGCATGCTCTTCTCCTCCTCCAGCCGATTTTTCTCTGGTCCTATCGTTGATGTAGACGTTCCTGCATCTCTCCTCATTGGTGGACATGAAACAAGCTTATACAAAAAAAAATAAGAACTATTCTATATACTAAAATACTATTGGCAAAACATTCGACCCTCCAAGCACTCAGGTTTAACACATCATTCCTTTGACTGGGTTGGAGAATTTCTTCGGAAACTGTCGTCTTTCTTTCGTGTCCACTCGGTTTTACTACTTTCACGCAGTGAGCACTCACAGAGTCTCTAATTTGGCGTGTCTTGAAGTTATCACGTATCTGCATTCGTCACGCGATATATATCTCACCCGTCAACTCTGTCCGTGCCCCGAACTGCGGCCGACCCCATACTGAGCAGTGAAAGGTCGTAAATCTGCCTTTACAAACTGGTAAGTCCCCTTGTGTTTCGTCTTTCTTCCAGCCTGAATGGAGAATTCGCCGTAATGCACTTGAATTCGCTGACTCGTGTCCTGGAGAATGTCCTTCTAAAGGCCGCCACACACGTGCGGGAAACCCACGGGATTTGGACGCAGTGGTCACGGCCTTGCGGGATCCCGCCAGGTGTGTGGGCACTTCGTTGAGGCCGTGGCCGCACCCCAGTGCGGCCAAATCCTCGCCGAAAAAACAATTCTTATTTCCTCGAAGGCCGGGAGGGAGGGTGAGAATCTCAGCGTGTGTGTCCTGCGGTCAGTCGGCCTTCGAGGATTTCTTGCGAGTGCCTGCATGTGTTGCGATTTTGTTTCTCTGTTTTGTTTCTAATGTTCCGTTTCGTGATGTTCCATGTTTATAAATATGTATGATAGTGAGCCCTGTTTATAGGAATTGAAGTACCAGGAATACAACGACACAAACAAACGAGAAGCTACCTACGCCAAGCTGGCATAAATATTGAAGGAGAATGAACCAAATGTAAAAAATAAAAAGAATCAATACTAAAAATACAGCAACATTAAACCATCAGGAAATGAATCTTTGCGAAGTGATGTGCTGAAGAACATTAAAAAAAAAACGGCTGCAAGAAGATCACTTTGACGTTGTTAGCAAAACCGTTGCCATAAAATTACGTGGCCTTCCGACCAATCAAATGCTAATAGCAGAAAAAATAATTAATGACACCTTGTTACAAGTCGAAATGGGCTGTTTAGGAATGTCTTACAGTGAGCAACGGTTACCTACTTCTGGCCTGTACTATTCTGCAGGCAGCAGTTCTGGTTTTTTTTTATCCAAGAACCTCATCGAAAGTCTCAGCCCACAACCTTTTCAAGCAACACCCGCAGGATTATTATAAACCAGCAGCAGATTTTGATAAATTACCTCAAAACAACGACACAGCAGCAATTTTTCTATCGAATTATAATGTAAATGATGTCATGTGATTTGAATTTGAGTTTACTTCACATGATCCACTATATTAATGACAACATGATTTTAAACTAATATTATTTTAATTTAGTTTTTATGTCATTTAAACTTAATTTTATGGTGTTGATGTATTTACGATTGGGAATAAATCAATTACAGTAAAAGTCCGGTTATCCGAGTTCCGATTATCCGAGCCGCCTGGTTAACCGAGGCAAATTTTTGAAATATGATAGGAAGCTTTTATGAAGATATGGAACTACAGAAAAAGGCTGCTTCAAGTTTTACTAGGTATCTTAGAGAGAGGTAGCACTGTGACAGATTCAATAAAGAAAATAGTAACAGCAGCCAACGCGTCGGATGCTGCCATCGTGAAGCCAACTCTGAAACTGAGAAACCCTAGAGGATTTTAACGCCCCGTGTGTGTGCAGCGCCACTTCGATGAAATCCCTGCGGTCCGGCCCGCGGACTGTTTCCCTGCGGCCCGGCCTCCACGTGTGTGGCTACCTTAAGCCAGCGTAATGCGAGCCTTGTTTCGTTACCCACATACCTCATGTGGTTCTATGTCTCACCACAACATCCAAACACTTATTGATTCAATGCCTGCAAGGATCTACGAATGCACAGGTGCCCATAGCGGGAGCACTTCTTACTGTCACATGTATCTGAAGGTAATAAACTTGAGCTGATCCATTTCAATTTGTTATAATTTCTTCTGGGTATGGCACTGGATATATATACAAAGTTTCTTGAAATTTCGCCGTTTCTGTCTGTGTAGTTGCTGTTTAGGATATGCTATACATAGCTGGATGTGTGTACGTTGCTAGCGAAATCGTAACGTCGTGGAGTACATTAACTCTCAAACTCTCACTTAATGTATGTTTGCTTTACTCTGTACTGAGCGTGAAAATGGAAAAGTGATTGCGATGAAATAAATAACAATATGGTTTTGGAATTGAAACGGGAATACTTTTTTTTTTTACTTATGGCTTTACGCCTCGTCGACGTCGAGGTCATTAGAGGCGGGATGCGATTTTGGGACAAGGAATGGGAAGGAATTCGGCCATGGCCTTTTTGAAGGAAGCATCCCGGCATTCGCCTGGAGTGATTTGGGGAAACCATGGAATATCCAATCTCGATGCCCGAACTGGGATTCGAACCGGTTTCTTTCCGATTGTGAGGCCAGAACGTTAACCGTTCACCCACCACGCTCGGTGAAACGAGAAAAGTTATTTCGGTTAGCCCCTGTGTCAAATATAGGTACCTAAATTCCTGCGTGTTCCTAAAAATCGACAGGGGTGTTGAATTTAAGTTCCTCATTGAGCTTCAAACATAAACTGAACGATCCTTGTGTTCCTTTCAAGTATTTAACTCCAACGACGGGGCATTCGGAACCTAAAATCGACGCGTGTTGGCGTTCTTCTGTACATATGTCACATTTAGTAGCCTGTTGTTACGGATGTCTTAGGCAGGTTGTGAAATCCATTACATGCAAAGTACTTCATGCAAAGCTGGCAGATGGTACAGAGAGACGATGTTACACTGTCTGACGCACTTTTTATGAAGTGACTCATTGTAGAGTTTCTCGCATGAGTACAGTATCATCCAGGGGTCGCGACTTGTAGGACTTAGCTTGGTACCCATGAGACCTCATCTGGGTCTGAAATTGTTTCCAGTTGGGCCAGTGTCCCGTTTTGTCAACTTTCCTCTCTATCGCCGCTAGTCAACTTTTATTCCTTTCTGAACCTGATGGTATTTTGGGGTGTGTCGACTATAAGTACAAAATGTGTCGACTCTAGGAGCCTGTCTAACTCCGGGAGTCTGGGGCGTAATGAGCTGGTTCAATTAACGTTCTGGCCTCGCATTCGGAAGGACGCAGGTTCGAATCCCTGTCCGGGCATCCAGATTTGGGTTTTCCATGGTTTCCCCAAATCACTCCAGGCGAATGTCGGGATGATTCCTTCAAAAAGGCCATGGCCGAATTCCTTCCAGTTCCTTGTCCCCAGTCCCATCCCGCCTCTAATGACCTTAGTCGTCGACGAGGCGTAAAAAAAAAAGAGGTTCAATTATTTTTAATTATGTATGTTTTCAATTACAGTTTATCGTCAACTGTTGTATATAGTAAAATGAAGATATTGAGGATACAGAAAATTACTTTAAAATGTAATAAATTATATTGCCAGAGGCTTTGAAAATAGAAAAATAAATTCTTATCGAGTCGACAATTGGTGCGCTTACGTTACTGAAAGCTTTCTTGTTTATCGCATTTGTAGCCTTCACTTGTACTCGCTGACCAAGCTTATCACGTATTTAGAAGTATCTACTTGTTCTGTTTGTTCACGCGCTCCTGAGAACAGCGGATGGTGGAATCGAGATCTGAGTGCAGCTATTTGTCAGTGGAAGACAGCGCAACAATCTACTTGCCGGTCGTATCACGTTGCCGGATGCGACCCCTACATTTGGTTAAGCTTTGTCATCTATTGAGTGTTGGGCCGAGTATTGGCACGTAGTGATGGACTCGGGCCAGGCTGGGAGTAGCGTGTCTGATCAATATGGGCCCCGTGTTTCCATTGTCCGCTCTGCAACGAGGTCATTGCCGTGGTGCGTGCGATCCAAGACGTGACGCGGGAATCGTATTATCTCATTGTTTGCCGCTTCGCTGTGTACTACACTTTCGCTCGTGGGGTTGTCCGTTCGAATCTAGCTTTGGTCGTGAGTGTCATAAATTTTCGCGCTCTATTCTATGCCTCCAGTCGCGGAATTTTCGTAATCCGCTAGTGCATAAAAATTATTTAACAGATACAGAAAAATTTGATACCGAGTACAAAGAAATAATATACTTGTGAGTTGACTTGGTGACCATGAATCCAGATGTATTTTTATAGCAAATAACTAAGTGTATTTTTATAAACGATCTCTGAGACAAAGTGAAAATCATTTTTAGATTATTTGCTGATGATGCGGTTATTTATGGGGAAGTAAGAAATTTGGCCGATTGCTTAGAAATTCAGCGTGATCTGGATGTTATTTTTGCATGGAGCTCTGAAGCGCAACTTACACTAAATTGTAAAAAGTGCAGTACAATGAGCATAACTTACAAAAAACAATCCAATTGTTCAGAAATACGAGGTAAACAGTTCAGTTATTGATATGGTCGATTCTATTACATATTTGGGAGTAACAGTACAAAGGAACATGAAATGGGACTTACACATTAATTCGTTAGTAGGTGGAGCTAATTCTAGGCTCCGATTCCTAGGTCGAATCTTGAAACATTGTAATTAACAAACAAAGGAGATAGCGTACAAATCTCTTGTGCGTCCACATTTGGACTATTGATGTGCCATTTGGGACCCGTTTCGTAAGGGATTGATCGAAAGTATAGAGAAAGTACAGAGAAGAGCCGCTCGATTCGTGACCGCTTGCTACAGTCCTTATGAAACCGTCACAGAACTGATTAGTAGATTAGGTTGGGAGTCTGTGGTAGATAGACGACACACGTTTCGTTTAAACTTATTGGTAAACATGCGTACTCCCACTTTCACTTTTGAGTGTAGTGAAATACTTCTTCCACCAACTTATTTGAGTCGGAAGGACAGGAAAGATAAGATTAGAGAAATAAGGTGACGCACTGATTCTTATATGAATTCTTTTTTCCCTCGTACCATTCGGGATTGGAATGCACAACAAAGAGATTAACTTTGGTGTTGAGTACCCTCTGCCACCCACAGTTTTGTGAATTGCAGAGTATATGTGTAGATGTATTACTCTAGTTTTTTAAACATCTCTGTAGACTGGGATTAGATAGAGCAAGATTCAAACTTTGGTACTACCCGATATCAGCTGGGAGATATATGTGGAAGGTGCCATAATATAGCTTACAGCAAGCTTACTTTCTTTTCTTCAGCAACAATTTACTATATAGTTCTGTTCCTAGAATTTAACTCTGACGATATTGTGCCTGGGTGGCCGTAAAGCACGAAAAACTCTACCGAATAAAAATTTGAGTGTAAAATCCAAGTACTATTTTGTTGATAGCATTCTCCACTCTAAGCTGCAGGTTGGTCGTTATCTCAGTTTTACTGCCATCTTTATGGCCGAGATTTAGTTGGTTCTCTCCTAGCTGATTACTAAATCGATCACTGATACACATTGTGCAGTCTTTCTTGAGATTACTGTACTTTCTTCTTCAGAACTCAATTTAACAGCAAATCTATAACGCCTCACGTATACTGCCATTCCAGTGGCCGCCAAAGGTCTGTAAATCTAGTTTTTTTTTGCAACAGTTCTACAATATGTGTCTTGAAAATACTCTACCTGAACTGAAATAACAAAATTAATTTGTATTTGCAAAAATAAATATAACCTCTCTTAAGAGCAATAAACTTATTTTAGAGTTATTCCCGTGGCATTGTCTAAACTTAGAAGAGGGTTCCAGTAAAATCTGATAAAAATCGCTTGGCAGCTGCAATCGGCTCATAATTTCCCAAAAAGCATTAATTATTAAGGAATAATTTGTGTTTTTGGAAGGAACGGAAGTGACATGGGGCCAAATCTGAAGGATAGGGAGGATTTTTAAAACAACCCATTGTATAAATCCATTAATTTCTCCGTAATCAAAACACTTTCATGAGCACATTTCTTGCTAAAAATCCAAATTGGTCCTTCTCTTACGAATTTTTTTGACTATATGTTTAAAAGATTGGAACCGTGTTCTCCAGTCGTTGTTTTGGTAGTTGGAAGATAAATAGTTCTGTAGTGCCGCCATACTGGAACAGGAGGTACAGAGGTCCCAGTTTAAAACCTCTGGCGTAACATACCGCCTGTCCTGATTATGGTTGTTTGGGGACCTACCGTAATCATCTAGGCCATGGGTCTCCAAATTTTTGTCCTTGAGGGCCACACTGGGTACTTCAGCGCTCTATAGAACGCCGCACTAAAAAATTAGAACTAAATGTTGATTGTTATTGTTAACATGTTACAGAGTATCTAAGATAAAAAAATATTTTGTCCCTTTGTAGAGGCACCACGGAAAACTAGCGAACTAATTTGGTTGGGGATTTTACAGTTTGTAACCTTATGGTGTAGCTTAAAATCTGTGGTTTATCTTAGGACAATACGTGACGGGGAAACTTAGCAAGAAATAATGATTATCGAGAACAGATCACGCTGCATTTCAGATGAACATTCCTCTTTGAGATACCCACGAAAGTTAATGTTACAACAATGTTAAACTCTTAACATTGTTATTGACTTTGTTTATTTCTTCAGTTTTCTAAATTATACTGCGTTACAAACAGGTAAAATCTAAACACATCACTACATCAAAAATTAGTACTGCAATAAACTGTGGTATATACTTATTTGTAAAGGCTGCAACGATAAAACATTCCAAACCTCAGATAGGATTCTAACTAAAGTTTATCCTTAATCTTCTTCTTCTTCATCAGCACAGGTGCCTGGACTCAAACCTGGTCCTTCGTACTTCCCCCATCCAGGGTGTTAGAGCCTTAACGCATGTTAATAAGCGAATTCGCACCTTTAAATAAACACTCGTGCAATGAGTATGAAGCTACATCACCGCACTTGGCAATTAATCGTAAAAGCAGTCACGATCTTTCGGTGGTAATGCAAATATTATTCCACTGTTTTCTTGATAGGCGTGCCAGATAACATCTCGACCTGCAGCTGCAATTTGGAGACTGCTGATCTATGTACCGAGTGCGGTGGGTGAACGATTAACGTTCTGGCCACGCATACGGGAGGACGCGGGTTCGAATCCCCAACCGGGCATTCAGATTTGGGTTTTCCATAGTTTCCCCAAATCACTCCAGGCGAAAGTCGGGATGCTTCATTCAAAAGGCCATGGCCGAATTCCTTCCCGTTCCTTGTCCCCAGTCCCATCCCGCTTCTAATGACCTTAGCCGTTGAAGAGGCGTAAAGCCATAAGAAGAAGAAAAAACTGATCTATGTGGCTGCCCGGGGACGGAAATAAGAAAGCAAACACTAACCATACTCATCATAAGTAACGCCGTTCACAGTCAGATGGCAGTTGCGCTCCCTATAGCGTCTTGCTCTTGCTGCAAGTCGATTGGTAAACAAAGTTGTCTGAACTGTATACTAGAAGCAGACTATGTGGAACAGCAGGAAATTTCTTGCAGCAATAATCCAGAAATATTCTTTTTCTTCTTACGTCGATGACAGCATCAAATACAAGGTAGTTTCTTCATCAATGAGATGGCTTTGTCACTGGCGGATTGAAGATCTGATTGGGATACGTTGATTCCGTGTTGTGGACACGACAACAACTCTACCATTGTTTGGATCTCGCCATAAGATCATGAGGTATCTTTTTGCATCCCCCAAGGATCCCCAAGAAGCAAAACTCTCTTTGGAGCTCCAGACGGACAATGTACGCAGACAGCAGTTGTAACCCAGCAGTGAGGCAGATAAACGTGAGATATAAATATATGTAATCATCACAACCTTCCACTTTTTAGTTTAATCATTAGCACGTTATATATTCCTTTTGGCTTGATGCCTACGTCGAGGTCATTAGAGGTGAGAATGTACTGAAAGGTAACCAACAGGAAGGAATACCAACATGACCTTCTGAAGGAACCATCCCGGCTTTCACACCACGGAAAACGGTAATCTGAATGGCCGGACGGGGATTCGAACCCACGTCCTCCCGAATGCGTGGCCAGAGCGTTACCACTCACCAACCGGATCGGTAGGTTTATTTATAGAAATGCCGACTGCCACTGTATTATATTTCTTTAAATGAGTTACTAAATGATTTCAAAGTTAACGATGAAGGTAGGTCATGATTGAAAACATTTTGACGCACTACACTTTTTAATATTAATTATTTACCGTCGGCTGTTTATTTATTCACTGTATTTGGGTATCGTTACCATGTTCGTAAGCAGTTTCACTCAGCTGAAGGGAAACACGTTGCTGTTTTAGGACCATCCATCTGATTTATAGATAAATTACAGGAAACCTGAATACAATAACCGATAGCTGGTGTTAAGATTGCCTCAAATTTCTCCGAAACGAAATGGCGTTTGTCCTCAAAGTTACACGTTACTATTTAAATATGTACACTTGAAAAAGTAAAACATTGTTTCATTCTTGTGTGTGTGTGTGTGTGTGTGTGTGTGTGTGTGTGTGTGTGTGTGTGTGGCTGCCTCAACGGCGTGTTTGTGCATGTCCCGCCACCTCGATAGGTCTACTGCTATGTGTCACTTTGTATAGGATAAGGTTGTTTTGGTGACTCTTTTTATTTGCGCTTTGAGGGGAAAACATGACAATGGTCGTCAGAGACGACCTTATGTGAAAAAACCCTACAGTTTTCTTATAATCATATCAGTGCTATTCCGGCTGATATATAATACTTATAACATAGAAGTTTTCTGTTTGTTTGAAAATTTCTGTCAGAATGGTTTCGATGTTGGTTTGGTTATGAATGAATCCTGTCGACGTGTATCTGGATGCACGTAGGATAGTCCTCAACTACCTATTTTGAACTCTTCTGTAAATGGAGGATGTTGTAGTTTGCTGCTGTTCCCCACACTTGGCATCCGTAAAGGATGTGAAAAGCGTTCTGTATAAGGGCACTTTATTTCCGTGTCGGCACTGGTGGACTCTGAGACATAGGCGTCCGGTGCACGGTGTGTAATTATGAGGGTGGAAGGATGTGCACACCCCGTGACAGAATCCAGTTTGTCACATCCGGAACATTTCCATCTGTCTGCGAAACGTGCAAGTATGTTTTGGCCGGCCTCGGTAGCGTGGGGGCTAGAGTGCTAGCTCCACGTGCCGAAGGCCGCCGGTTCGAATCCGGCCGCGGGCATGGATGTTTAAGTGTTGTGTGTCTGTGTGAATGTCCTGTCCGTCCTGTGGCGTCCATACATTGGAATAATACACACTGAGAGCTACAATAATCACATAGAGCTGGCTGTATGGCCTCCGTTGCCGAATGCCATTAAAAAAAAAAAAAAAAGTATGTTTTGTGTACTTTTGTCTGTGAAATGTATAGTTTATCAGGTGGAGATTGGGGACCATCCCAGCATTCGACTTGATTGCGAGAAATCGCCTAAAATCCACAATCAGGACGACCGGTACGCTGGGGTCAGAACTCAGTCCTTGTTCCGTTGTACCTTGTGGCGAGACAGTATTAAGCCATGTACATTATGTGTAAATCTTAAAGTCGACACGAAACATTGTTAAGCGCAGAGACGCGCGGGGCAAAAAATATTGTTGAGTTAGTCTGCAAAGGGCCGCCGAAGAGATAGGTTGCGAGTTTGGCCGCTGCCGTAGTTTGTATTAAGTTGGCTGCGCACCCTGTATTATGGTAGAGCAGACGTAAAAGCTAGAAACATGTAATCTACAAATCACTAATTGAAAGTGCTTCGTGACGATTGACAAGCTGAGAGGAGTTGTGACATAGTGCATAGTCTAAGTGAACGAATGCGTGGTCAGAACCTGCAATTTGCAGAGATGAAGTGCCGTATAGTCTTTATCCGCGGTCAAAATGAATAAGTAGACTTATTAGTGGTGGTTGGATTGTACATACGAGTTTGTTAAATAAATCTGAAGTGAAATTAAAGGCGATCTTATGATTTGGTAGAAATCGAACCTGCAATCTAGAAGCAATCAAACCCATTATTACGACCCACCACACATGCTTGCTATCGTTTGCCAACACGTGCGACACAGTGGGTGAAGCCATTAAAACGCCACAGCCTCTCTGATCCAGTGTGGCGGTGCAGACTACCACCTTTGTCCTCTTGGTGACAGAGTTTCTCTGACATCGTCTATCTCCTATTCCGTGGTCTCTGATCTTAATGGGCGAACATACGTGTCGACATCTGTCTGTGAATCTCGTAAGCTACGTCCTGTGAGATGCGTATCGGTTAGTTTAAGTGAAATGTCTCATATGGTGTCGGTTCCAGCATTCCCTTAGATTATTCGAAAAACAGCTATTAGGACGGCCGATATGCTACGCACGATATTTGAACATGGACCCATCTCACACCCTGTGTAACATGAAATGGTGACTCAGGTATAGGAGCAGTCATCGAGGGACCTACTCCATGACAATTACTCGCGATAATTAACTGAGGTGTTATCCCGTTGCATTCCCGAGTCTTGAAATATACGTAAATTATACTGTTTGTGTAGATTATGTTGATGGGTTTGTGTCACTTATGGTGGGATATAAACCAGCAGTGCTAAACTGACAGGTGAGCTACTTGATGAAAGATATCGTCACTATACTCTTTTGACCATCAACTGGCATTTCAAGGTCATATTCCCTTTAGCCCACTCTTCTCCTCACAACTCCCTACAATTCATCCGAGCATACCTCTGGGTTCAGGCAGGCAAGTGGAAAATAAGTATGACGCAACCATCAGTAACTGATATGATAAAGGAGTGAAATTCGGAGTCTTTGGATGAAAGGACGAGGTTGAAGAAACTGCTAGGATTATATGATGTCTGTATTGGTGATGAGGTTTAGAAGGATATTGGTGTAAGAATCAGGAGTAGTTTATAGGAAGGAAAAGATGGCCATGAACATGAACTGGCACTCGATTTCAGGCATAAGGCGATAGCAAAACTTTCGTTGAAGGATCTACTAAAAACACTGAAAGAATTTATGATTAAAGTTTGTAAAGGGTAGAAGTACATGAGGGCGAGGGAGGAATCCCACTGAAAGAATTAAGATTAAAAATGGGAAAATAGAAGTTTAGGGAAATTGCCTGCGGAGTTTATAATCCGTCACAATTAAATTAACCTTACTACAATTTCAATCTTTGTTGCCCTGTACCTGGAGGCTTCTAGAACCGAGAAGTACTGTATTTGTGCCTTAAAAGATCGTTGCTATAGAACTGTCTGTTGCCGATCGAATAGCGGTCTTGAGGATTGTAGCCAATCATCCGTGAGGGTGTGCCACCATACTAGAATTGGAAGAGGAAATCGGGCGTGATCTGAAATCCTATCACCAACGAACTGGCAACGTCGATTCCCCGTGGTCATGATACCGAAAGCTTTGGTGATTACGTAGTATACTCTACAAATTTAGGTCGTTAACATGGTTAGCAGTAAGTTAAGTACACCCACTTTCATCGTTTTAATTATCTTAATTTAGTCAAAACTGTAACGCTAGTTAAGAATATGCTATGAATTTTGCTCTACAGGAGTGTTATTGGCCTATATCTTTGCTTTGTAGCCAGTATGGCAATAATCCTAAGATTTCGGACTATTCGTAAACAAGCAGCTGGGCCGCCTCGTGGAATGCGATGGTCTCGAGAGTTTCTATGTTACATCTCAGGTTACAGCTGCCTCGCTTACTGACATGTTCATTGTGTGATGTTTATTATCAGTAGAGCGTGAATACGCGAGCAACTTATTTGAAAAGCTGAAGTGGTTTAATTCCTTAAAGAAATTCGTATACTAATAAAGTATTCCGCTTACTTTTTTCGGGATTCGCGCTGCTTTTCTTTATTCGTTGTATTACTACTGACGTTTCGGTGCCCAACCTGGGGCCTTCATCAGGGCTGTATACAATTGAAGTATCACTTGTGACGGTTTTCGCACCACTCCGTCGTTGGTCTCGCTTATGTTGTTGGTTACCGGCAGCCTACACAATTAGCGAGATCAACGACGGAGTGGTGTGAAAAGCGTCACAAGTGATACTTCACTTGTATACAGCCCTGAGGTAGGCTCAAAGTTGGGCGCCGAAACGTCAGTAGTAATACATCGAAAAAAGAAAAGCAGCGCGAATCTCGAAAAAGTAAGTGGAATTTATCAATAAAAGCGTAAAATGTTGTATAAAATCAATCGCATGATTTTCTCAATATTTTTCCTGATTACTAGTTTTCTAGATTTCGGCAACTCGTATAAGTAACTTCCCAAACAAAAAGCTAATAATTACATAGTGACAGTGACGCAGGCTTTGTGGCTGGCCTTGTAGGGGTTACTCCTCTGTAGCAGCTTTGATTGTGGTGGTCTCCCTTTGCCTTCCCCAGTGGTGGAAGTACTGCTATTTGGAGTGGATGTGAGTGTTCAATGTACTATACTGCTTGCGCTGTGAATGAATGTAAGCTGTATGAACTGAAAATATGAAACCATTTGGGCCTACTCTTCCGAAAGAAACTAAGGGCCACCAAGCTTTACGTGCCTATCAAACAGTTGATTCCACATTAATCGGGTGGTACACCCCCATTTCACATTCCCTGCAAGGAGTTTTAGGATTTAATCCAGGATTTTTATTCACCATCATCTTGCCCACCCTGCCAGTCAAATCCTCGTGATAAACATTTCTTTCAACAACAGGACTGGATTCCCTTATCAGGCGCCTGTCACCATTACGGCGCTGCAACTAGATGAGCCAACATAGCGAGCAACAGCTGATATAATCACAAAATTTATTACATGGTTTTTGAATGAACATTTTTTTACCATCTTTTATACATTCACAGGCTGCTGTTGTATATCTTTGCACCAAAGTATAATGTGATAAATAAGTTCCTCATCTAAATTGTTTGGTGTCCTGAAGAATTTGTTCTTTTCAGCTGTTGCACATTCATAGATGATTTTACCGTAACCAGTATTCACCTGTATACGTGAATACGAAATTCAGTTACTTGAAACCACTGAAACATCGTAACAGGTGCAGTACGTTTCCTATAAACGTAATAATCTCACCATATTAAATACACGAGTGCAAACTGCTGAATATGAATTTTCGTGATAACTCAGTTCCTAATAACTATTATTTGAAGTTCTAAATTAGTTTTATTTGTTTATAGCTTTACGCCTTGTCGACGTCGAGGTCATTAGAGGCGGGAAAGGACGGGGGACGAGGAATGGGGAGGAATTCGGTCATTGCGTTTTTGAAGGAAGCATCCCGTCATTCACATGGAGCAATTTGGGGAAACCATGGAAAACCCAAATCTGGATGCCCGGTCGGGGATTCGAACCAACGCCATACCGAATGCTTCTAAATTAGTTACTGTCAGCAGTGATTCAGATTAAAAGTATATTACTTCCCCTCGCCCTGTTGTTATGAACCACACATTACTGAAAACTTTTGCTTGTGCTTTGGCATTTAGATTTTGTAATGAGAGTCAATATCTACCTGAAGAAAAAATAAATGAGGAATCTAGGATTTTAATATTTTCAGGTAGAAACTAAAATCTGATAAGGTGAATGACTCATTTCTCTAATCTCTTGCTTTAAATTTCATATGAATTAGCAACTTATTACAGAGTTTTAAAAAATCGGCAGGATGTATGGATTTAGGGTACATATAAATATAGCTGAAATCTTTGATTCAATTCTTTGCAGTCATACCGTACTTGTATACTGCAGAAACTATACAGAACCGCTGGAACTTGTTGCCAAGTAAAAACATAAGTGGGGTCTGCACTGTCCTCCTGTAAGTCTGATAGGTATCTAAGTGAAACAAACACACTTGATACGTACTTTCTCTCCACTGAATTTTGAGCAGACCCTGTCGCTGATTCATCATTGAACAGTTTCCACTTGCTTTCTATCATTTTCCACCTCTGTTGATCTATTTCCACAACACTGTAATTTAACACAAATAAATTTAACATCGTATTGGAAACTGTAAACAGGATGATGTAGTTAATGCTGCGCGGTTCTGTAAATGAAGTCAAATTAATAAAACTTTAATTTATACTTTTTTTACGTAAAAATACTGCTGAAATGTAGCTGCTTGATTCTTGATGTAGTTAAACGTGATCAGTATAAAATGATTGGGCTTCAGTTTTGCGGAAAATCTCCATGTCTAAATTTTGATGTTTTTAGTCTTTGTTAGTAGTTGTTATGTGGTGTGGTGGATGTATTCTCATTATTGTTACTATGACTCACTTGATCCAAAATTTCCTGATAAAGAAGTACATCACACTCTTTCACATCTTCCTACATCTGATTTTTAGCTGTACAAAGATATAAACGCCCGTGGAAATTTCAGAGAGGACATCCATTTGAAAAGACGCCTCTCGGGGGCGGAGATGCTTTCAGTTATGACGCAATAGAAAATAATGTAACAAACATAAGGGACCTCTGATACTTAGAAACGACTTATCAGAAATACCTTCACGTCATGCTTCCAACTGAGTGAAATTAATGTTACCAATCGTTTGTTCTTTGTGGGTTATATTTAAAAAAAGGCATGAAAATATCTGCTACGATGACTTTAATTTGTTTTCCAGTGGCCACGCAGCCTGCCTCCTAATGCACTACGTATATGGTTCTGTTTCCGTGAACATCACTCACCGTTAACAGAGCCCAGATAAGCCTTAAACTACCGAAATAAAGTGATTGCGTACAAAGATACTTACGGACGACCGCAGCATTGCTGGCTTAACCTAGAGACGGCCTGACCTTGACCGGACCATTTTCATGCCGCGTACTATAGAAATTCTGATACTCTTGATTATCTGGACGATCACACTAGTATCACTAGCTTATTATAACTCACAATAAGGCTGTTTTACGGGTGCAGAAAAGTCTGTTACATGTCGAAAGGTTCTTTGAAGTTCAGAATTGTGTCAACATTTGAAGTCTAATCTTCTATTGGTATTATATAGTATGAGAATAGCTTTCTTAGTGTGCATTAATGCTGTTAAGATTAGGAATGATTTGTGTTTCAGAAACGTCGACATGTCTAAGAAAATCCATGGCATAAACGTAACAACTGGCATTGTTGAATTTTTTGTGAAAAATATACTTTTAATTCAGTTTCGATAGTTGATTAAATCGCTCAAGCTCAGTATAAGATGTTAGGCCACTGACATGTGTTATCAGATGGTAGTAATATTTTTAGTCTCCGCATGGGTAGCAGATTTCAATTCAGATATAGATTTCAGTGAAAGAGTTTTCAAGCTTAATACCAATCCCTACTTAGCGAATGCAGAAATGATCCCATAATTTCCTCACATAAACTACACGTTTTTTAAACAGAGTAACACATTAGCGGTAAACTTAAACGTTTTGTAGACACATGGTAACAGTCACTATTGTCTCTTAGATTATTTAGTTTTTTCTTCTTCAGGTTTTACAGCCTGTCGATGTCGAGGTCATTAGAGCTGGTATATAACTGGGAATTCAAGGATTCAGCCTTGGCTTTTTCAAGGAATCGCCTCGACATTCGCATGGAATGATTTCTGTAAACTATGGTAAACCGAACTCTGAATGGCTGGACAGGGATTTGAACATAAGTATTCCCGAATGCCAGACCCGATTTTTCTACTCATCCAGCAGGCTGCGGAGATAGTTTTTAATCACTCTGGCAGGCGAAAGGACAAATCGCGAGATAAAAAAAATATTCCTGACATTTATAGTTTGATGTTATACAGGATCAAGCCTGGCTGAAGCTCGCTCAGTTGTTCTATATAAATAAAAAAATACGCTCTGTATTTCTGCTATGAAATTTTCATTTTCAGAACTATGTGCCATTCTCCAAATAGTTCCACCATTGCTACAAGTATTTAAGTCTAAAACCCTTGTGAGTTCAGTAAAACAGGGCTGTTGTATTCCGCAGTTATTGAAAAAGAATCCTTATCAGGCACATTCAAACTTGAGAAATAGACAAAAACCTCCTAGAGATATCTGAGGATCGTAGGGAGTTTGAGAAACCAGACGAATAAATTTCGCTCAATAATTTTGCGTCCAATGAAATTCGGATGCGTGATTTTCATTTCCTCATTTGGACACCCACAAGGCATGAAATATTTTACGCACTAATCAGTTAGCACCTGCAATAGTCCGTCTTGCCCGTATCATTTGTTTGCGCGATAATAGTTAAGGTCAGATACCTATTATACAGATTTCCTTGTAGCTTTTCATGAACCCAAATCATGAGGTACACACCTTGTCACGTCTTTCGGTCTATGTCCGGGTATCCAGAATTTGGTGATTTGGGATATCCCGAAATAACTTCAGTTGGATGTCGGGAGGGTTCAGAAAAAGTAGTTACAGGTTTCATTTATTTTCAATAGTACTCTAAGCCTCAATGCTAAATATCTATATATTAATACACTAAGCGAAAACTTCGGATCCCTTTTTAAGAATATTGCGCGCACTGAGAAGTGTGAGATTTGGCATAGTTAAAGTTTATATAGAGAAGTAGTGCAGAAAGCTAAAATCTATGTACAATTTGTGTTACAAATACATTAAATTAAATAAAATAAAAAATTCGTGGTTTACATTCAATTGGTTTTTTAGTGGCAACGACACTTAGCGATTCTGCCAATGTCTGTTGTTTTTGGTCAACTCTAAAGAAAAAATAATAATAAGCATAATTAATACATGTTACAAATACATTATTAAATAAATTCGCGAACCTGTGTGTGCGTAAAATCGGATTGGAGCCAACTATCTGACGTGTATTTCCAGCATTGAGATACTCTGTGGTGAAAAAAAGAGTCCCATAAAGTAGAGATTATTAATCTTTGAAGTTATAAAAGGAATATTTCGAAATGGAATGTAGCGATTCTGCCAGATACTATATAGTATTATTATTTGAAAGGTTAAACTTTGGTTAACGGTCTTTTGATTTTTGAATTTCAGTAATTTCATAACTGATTTTTTTTTTTTTTTTCATTCAGATATTTGCACCTACATCCATTATATCTTGATATAGAACATTGTCAGGACGGAGAGATAGAGAGACAGAAGGAATACCTACTTGCGTGAAATTCAAAATTATAATAGACCAAATTTAAATAGTGAACACACAAAATGATGAAATTATTTTGATGGATACATTTAAGTGCGCACTAAATGTCACTCCAAGAAATTTTTATAGTTTCGAATTTACAATGCAAGCTTTGCAATGCAAAACATTTCAAATCAGAAGTCACTTCAGGTGAAAGGAATGCATTTACTTAATGTTGTCATAAAGCTATAGCAGTTTTACCGGCCTTAAGTCAAAATGAATATTTTAAATCATTGTATGACGGACTAAATTGAAATGAACCATCGGTAAATAGAAAGTCAAAAATTATTTTGAAAACATTCATAAATACATTCCATTATTTACTATTGTTAGTTCAGAAGCTAAAATTTAAGATACATCACGCGTGGAGTGTATCATTTTAATTTTGTAGCTATTGCAAGGAATTAAGGCAAACAACACAAGCTAATAACGTATCGCTACACACTCGCAGCCAACGACGTCAATGTATACAATATACAATATAGATATGCTCGTATCAAACGCAATAGAACAAATTCAAATAATAATAATTACTCTTTCACGAAAGAAACTAAATAACTTAATGAATTAGGTCGAATTTCGACCCCTGGGCGATCACTAGTTCACTTAAATTCACAATAATATAATGGGTACGGGGGACTGGTAATTAATATTTTAAGTTCAGAAGCATTACTTCATTAGCTAATTATTGTTTTTAAAAGTTGTTTTAATGAGTCATCGAAGCTTGGTTTGAATGTCGATGGATTGCAGTGAAGCTACAAGGTGACTGAATAGAATCAACAGTCGTCAAGTACAGTTTTATGCAACACGCCTTCACTGATCATTTTACTTATATTGTCTGTGTTTCAAAAACATCTACAATGACATTTTATGAGCATAATGCGTATGGATGAAAGAAAGGTCCTGAATAAATGATTCCTCAGTGCTGTGTGTGTTTTTTTTTAAATTCTTTTAATATTATCGGTCGCCTAGAACACATTTGTAATTTTATAGGAGATATCAGAAGTTGGGCATTGATGCTCCGATGAACACTGGAGGAGTTGCAGACTTCAGAGAAACGATAATTTATTTCGTTATGAATTTGGACGGCCGGCGTGCCGACGAATTGAATCCAAATTCGTCTTCACAGAGATATTACCGTAAGAGGAAGTAATTGTTACGGCTACTTCAGTTGTGCTACAACTTTAATTTATACTCGTATAACTCTGAAGCTACCATCTTTTAGCTAAATAATTTTTCCTGCGCCAGATTTTGTAAACAGGTGCTCAGACTAAAGTATTTCAAAGCCACTTAAGAAATAATTATACTGTTAAACGTTGTTAGTACACAACATACTGCATCAGTTGAGAAGAAGAAGCCTCTTTCTAATACAAAGAGATCTTTCAGTTTATCGTACTTTTAAAACTTAAAGTCCAGTTTACTTAATATATTATTCAATCTCAGTTTCTTTGTGATACCAATTTTTCTTCGCATGTAACAGTCTGCTTATAACTAATATCGTTAATGTAAGAATACCTTTTGTAGTCATTAGTCCGCATTAGATTGTTTCAAGCTCGAATTTAAGGAAATGCGATGTTCCAGAAAACCGTACATAAAACCAGCCACACTGTCAGCTTTACTGGTCAGTCAAAACTGATTCACGTGTTAGGTAATGATCTCGCATGTCGATGGTGAATAATTTAAATAGAGCGTGTATTAGCCGTAGTTTGGAAGCACCTATCATAACGTCGGGATGTACTTCAACTCTCAGCTAGTCTAGGTTTACTTTACTGTGTACTGAATGTAAATATGCAAATGCGATCGCGATAAAATAAATAAGCATATGATTTCGTAGTTTAAACGGAAGAATATGTTTAGTGTGGATGTCCTCTGTGTAGACTGCTGGGCCATAATTCTTGCGTGCTCTTTATATCTGCAGATGAGTTAGAGTTTAGGTTTCTCACTAAAAATTGAGCTTCCAGCATTAATTGAACGAACCTTATGTGCCATTCACAACAGTTAGTTTTTTTAGACGCTACGGCGCGGCGATCGAAACCTAATATCGTGGTTTTGGTCTTCATTTCACACGAAATCATACTTAATAGCCTGCAGTTACGTACATTATGTTATAGGCAGATGGTGAAATCCGTCAGTTGTTAAATACTTGATATAAATCAGGCGGATAGTGCAGAGGGATATTGTTACACCACCTGTTCCGGGTAACTTAGTGCAGAGATGCTTACCTGAGTGTACAATATCCTACAGGAGCTGTAGGAATTATGACGGTTCCCTTGGGTCTAGTATTGCTTGCACTGATGCTAGGCCTCATTCTCTTAACTTTCCATTAGTCAGCTCTTGTTATTTTTTTATCTCGGTGGTATTTTTGGTTAAGGAAAAGGTGTCGACCACAGTACAAAATGTGTAGTTTTAGAAGCTTATCTAATTCAATGTGCGTATTATAGGAGCAAATTCAGAAGCTCGATTTTTGTTTAATTATATTTGTTTGTACTTAGAGTTTACCAGCAACTGTTATATATTATGGAAAAGAGATATTCAGGATGCAGAAAATGACTTTAGATTGCGGAGATAATAAATACCATGCTAAGAGGCTTTGAAAATATATCTTAAAGTGTCGAATATTGGTTCCTTTCCTTCTACGAGTCCCAACCCGTATCCACGTGTAGGCGGTTACTACGGGGGTGAGGAGGTTGTTTACCCCCTCCATGGTAAGGGAGCGTGCACAAACTACGTGGCTCGGTCCAGGGGGGGGGGTTGGCTGGAAGGCTACACTGGGCTACGTGGGGGAGGGTGGGTTCCGAGCCAGGCCACGTAGCTTTCTTTTCATAACATTTTTCACAGTTAAAATGGGGAACAGACCTCACAACATCATGTGAATATTTATTTCCATCAGTTAATTATGTCCGTATGTAATTTAAAATAGGCTGACAAGAGAAAATGGTGCAAAATGTCTTCTGGAATCAAAAGGGAAAAAAGCTACGTGCTACGTGGGGCGGGCGTGGGGGGGGGGGGGGGTTAGAGGCAAAAGCCACGTAGGGCTAGTGGGGGGGAGGGGGGTTCACAGGAGGCCAAAATGGAGCTACGTGGTTTATGCACGCTCCCTAACGTCCCGGAGAGATGAAACAGGGGTTGATGTCGCTGGTGCTTGCGCTGGCGGCGGGTGCGGCGGAACGTGCGAAAAGGGTAGGTCCGCGTCGCGCTCGGTCCGCTACGGCTTCCGCCTCGTTCCCTGCGGGAACAGGTGGAACCATGGAGGAAGGAATATATGGAGACGAGATAACGCGAAATCCGTGAAACCTCGTGAAAAAACTGTGCCTGCGCGGCGGAAATCGTAGGAGTACCAAAACATTGGGCTGTTTGCACTGTGTCAGCTGCTGAGAATATTTCATTTTCTAAAATTCTAAAGTTTTCAATAATGCCAAGTTGTGATGCATATGGTTGCACAAACAGACGAGATAGGAAAAAACCTTGAAT
The DNA here is from genome assembly GCA_031002005.1 of Vandiemenella viatica. Classification (NCBI taxonomy): domain Eukaryota; kingdom Metazoa; phylum Arthropoda; class Insecta; order Orthoptera; family Morabidae; genus Vandiemenella; species Vandiemenella viatica. The sequence goes on along the minus strand of CM061921.1, from coordinate 224,623,063 downwards.
AGCGTTTCATAAGTAAGTCACATTGTAATTATCTGACTGGCAACCGCAACATTAGTGCCATTCGCTATAAATTTATTCATTGCTCTCAATAGGATCATATTATTCTCAAATTTTTGTTGGTGTAGTGTAGATAATTAGCATATGTTACTATTTTGCACCTGAAAAGCTAGCCTTATTGTAGACAAATGTTGGAAATTTAATTTAAACGGGTCATGTTTACATCGCGACACAGTGAATATAGTATTCTGTATGCATTACTCACGTTTAAGTTTACACTGAAATTGCACAATGAAATTAATTGTGATAATTTGTGCTGTGCGAACTACTAAACGTGATGAAATAAACTTTGTTGACGGAAATGTAGTTCGCGATGCATTTCTTGTGTTTAGATGTGTCTACATAGTTTGGTTTTGTAGCGGCAATATTAAAGGAAATGTTGGCAGGTTGAAATGCGGTGTATACCAGAAGAGAACAAACAATTTATTTATTATTAGCTGTTAGCTTCTGATTTTTGAATGTACTGATTCTTCTAGCAAAATTATATAGGCCACTACCAGTACAATATCTTCTAAGTAAGCTCAGAAACTATGAGGTTTTATGAAGTATTAATTTTTTTAAAGCTCTAAACATTGACTTATGCTTTTTTTTTTAATTTCAGATATGACTTGTTTCTGTTTGTAAATATGTCTACAAGTATATTTCTAGATTTTGAAATCTTCCTTGTCAATTACTGAAATAGAATGTGAAAATATAACCTATTTGAACATCAACTAAAATTTAAGGACTGTAGAAATAAACAGTTTGTTATTCAAGTTAAAAAGAATTACCTGCTCATTAAGTTACGGCCGAATTCATCATCAAATATGGATATGGCGATAGTTTTTTTTGGTCCAGGCCGCATTTAAACCTAACCACGTCAATTTTAAGGTACAATATCTCGAGAACTAAGCGAGATATCAAAAAAATTATTCTTTACTTTCAGTTTCCCTCATCGAGTTACATAAGAATTCGTCATCAAATTGCGGCGCCACGGTTATCGTTGAATCCCCTCATAACCTAACAACCTCACTTTTGAGACAGTATATCTCGCGAACTAAGCGAGATATCGAAACATTTTATTCTTTATTTTCGATTTATATCGTCGTGTTACATAAGAATCTATCACCAAATTTGACTTTGGGGACACGTTTCTTCTGAATTTCAACCAGAAACTCCACTCTTTTGAGACAGTATATCTCGAGAACTAAGCACGATATCGAAAAAAAAAATTTCTACATTTTTGATGTGTCTCGTCGAGTTACATAATAATCCATCATCAAATTGCGGTGCCACGGTTGTCTTATGATTCGCTTGAGGTTTTTGTGCATATTTACGTGTTTCTCTGGTCAAGTAATATGGCGACCTCCCCTCCCCACTTGTCTCCACCCGGTTTCACTCCAGTATGTGGAGAATGTCCCTTGCGTCGTCTCCATATATTCCTTCCTCCATGGGTGGAACCGTGCGCTCGTTGTACTCGCAGAGACGGCTGTAGCTATACGTTCAGGTTTCCTCTTCGGCCTGGTCCGTGGCAGGCGACGCGTCCCCGTCGCTCCCCACGGGCACCCACATGGGTGGCGAAGTGTGCCTAGCCTCACCATCCCCGCTGCAATGGCGGGTAGTTCGGAAGAGCCCACTTCCTGAGGCGGTGGTGTAGTGATGGTGGTGGATAGTTGGGGGGGATCTGTGAGGGAGCGATAAATGTCTATTTCGGTGCACCCTTTGATCGGACCCATCTACCCTCGAGCTTTGTCGCGGTGTTCATAAGTATTATTGTGTGTGTTTTCGGTATAGTATTAGAATACCACTCAGCGTAGCTGTGTTCGAGTTCCTGCTCCCAGTACCATTATTAATCATCGTTTCTATTTTTTCCAATACTTCGGTAATTATAATTTCAATGTTAATGAATGATTTTTCATCCTTAAATTACTATCAAACACTTTTCATCGTTTTCTGAAAAACTGTTTGTAAAATAAACAGAACAAAAAATTCTGTATGAAATAAGCAAAGTTTTTTATTATGCAAATTTTATATCAGTTATGAAACTTTTGGGGAAAACCCTACTAATAGGAGGAGTAGGGTGAAAAAAAAATGTGATTGGTGCATATTATGTTGCAGCTGTTGTTAATTCCGACGGTGATGAGGAATGTGGCGTTAAATACGAGAATGTTAGCCATATTGACAGTATGTAAACTACCTGATAAGTTGATCATAAAAAAATATTGTCATCTTCTCTTTTCAATAAGCGCATCAATAAATACCAACAAATCGTATTGTTAGAAGAGATGGGAAAATTTTTATATTAGTTTAAGGATGAAAAATAATTAAATGTTTAAATAAATTGAGATTGCCTCTTCGCAGTGCGTATGCAATAAAGGCATATGACACCGTTGAAGGTGATTCGTCTGTCGAATGGGAACGTTACGCCTGACAACCATTTCTGCTTTCTTCGGAAGAGTAGGCCTGAATGAATCGGCACAAGGTTTCACGCCGTTCCATATTTCAATCTTCACAAACAACCAACACACCTCACTGTAGACACATCAGTCATCCACACAAAACAATAAAAACACTGAGAAAGGCCAGGAGTAAACATCCCAGTTTAAATCAGAAAAACCATCCATCAATACAATGGTTTAGACGAGAAAAAAATAAAATACTCACCAATCCAATGGTTGAGATGAAAAAAGATTTTTTTGCTTATGGCTTTGCGCCTCGTCGATGTCGAGGTCATTATAGGCTTGAAATGACTGGGGCAAGGAGTGGGGAGGAATTGGGCCCTGGCCTTTATGAAGGAAGCATCCCGGCGAAAAGAAAGGAGTAGATACGTGAACATATCTTACATGCTCTAATATAATTATTTGAGTACCCTTTTTTCCCCTGAAGTTTTCAACACCATGGTTTGGGCTTTCGCTTTTGTGATTGAATATTGAACCCACGGTTTGTATCCTGTCACAATACTATCGTGGATGACATGACCTTCACTTTCGAACATTTCCGTGAACTTTAGAGCGACCGCATTCCATTGTTGTTCGTCGTCTTCGTGGAACTGAAGAGGCACCCGCCTTATAAGAACTTCCTACGAGCGAAGTAATTCACCTCACCATTATGACTGTCAAGTTTAGAGTAATTTTAGTGCTAGGTCGTAATAATTAAACGTCGCGTTCCCTTAATCAATATCTCAAGTTTACACGTATTTCGCCCTTGTCTAGGATTAACATAAGCCGTTAGTGCTAATCAGTAAATGTGACATGAATTTCACCGTAGGAGCCAAACCACGAAGCATCCTAACGTACTTCACAGTTCAGCAAGATTGACTGTCATAGTAAGGGATCAAGAAAATGTCCACCTAAATGGAGACTCGAATATTGGACCACTCTTTCCTTTCTCAGACATATTCCCACTGGAATAGACCATTTCCTTCAGGCAATGTTACACGACAAAGAACGACGATAACAGATCAGAAATGATACATAGTATACGAAAGTGCAACCCGCCATTAGGGCTTAGTGCACTAATTCGCCACGCACTGGTCCCCAAACCCCTTCTCACAAAACTATACATTTTACAAACAAAAACTACACTTATCACACGTTTAATGTAGTTAAACGTTTCACAGACAGGTGGCAGCACATCACTTCCCCATTAGTACGAGTAATTAGTACGACTTGGCAATAGGAACAAAATGCTTAGCGTCGGCAAGAGAATGCGGACGTAAAACTAAGTCTCCAAAGTTAACCAAGCCAACGATAATAATAATTCCGTGAGGTTGTAATGACCTGGAGACTGGCTGCGTATTCATCCCCTGCCGTAGCCGCCTTAAACTAACCCGGCAATCCTGCCGGGTACAGGGTACCTACAGTTTAACATGGAATCCGAACCACGGAGGCTTTCTGGCGTACTTCACATACACACCAGGCTGTATCAGAGATAAAGGTCGATCCAAGGACCTTTCGCGCTCCAGTCAGACGCGTTAACCACTGAGCCACCAGGCCGATACAAGCCAACGATAAGCATAACTCTACGCCCGTTGAAGGCAGTAGACCCCAAAATATTGGGGACAGATGGGGAATATGAAGCATATGCAAGTGCAGTAGGAAAGTCATACGTAGTTTTCATCTTAGCAAGTAGGAGAGTGAATGGAAAGGTTCGACGGAGGATTTTCACATCGTCGTAGTAGTTACAGTTTGGATAGGAGTGTAACCAAGGAATGGGAAGGAAGTCTGTCATAGTCTTCTGAAGGAACTCTCTCTGCATTCACCTGGAGTGATATAAGATTTTTTTATTTTTTTTTTACTGTCATCAGTCTTTTGACTGGTTTGATGCAATCCTCCACCCCATCCTATCTTGTGCTAATCTCTTCTTGTCTACATACCCCTTAAAATACACGTCCTCAATTATCTGCTTCATATATTCTAATCTCTGTCTTCCTCTACAGTTCTTACCTTCGACTGATCCCTCCACCAGCAAATTAACCAAACCAGAATGTCTCAAAATATGACCTAGCAGCCTGTCTCTTCTTTCTGTAAGCTTCTTCCACAAACTTCTTACCTCACCCATCATTTCAGAAACTCGTTATCTTGACTTTGTCTGTCCACTTAATTTTCAGCATTCTTCTGTAGCACTACATTTCAAATGCTTCAATTTTCTTTCTTTCAGGTATTCCTAAAGTCCATGTTTCGCTACCATAAAGTGCTGTGCTCCATACAAAGAGTTTTAAAAAGTTCTTTCTAATTCAGAGATCAATATTTGAAACTAAAAGATTTCTCTTTTTGATTAAGGCTCTTTTAGCTAGTGCTATTCTGCTTTTAACATCATTTTTGCTTCGGCCATCGGTTGTAATTTTGCTTCCCAGGTAACAGAATTCACTTACTTGTCCTATTAAATCCGATCCTATTTTGATATTTAATCTACTGTAATTGGTATTATTTCTGCTACATTTCATCACTTTAGTCTTGCTTTGATTTGTATTGTCCAAAATCTTCCTTCAGTATTTTGTTCATGCCATTCAGTAACTTCTCAATATCCTCAGCCTAGGTATATTCTGTGATCTTGCTAAGGCTTTTGACTGTGTTGATCATGAAATTCTACTAGGTAAATTAGACCACTATGGAGTTAGTGGTAAGCCAGGACATTGGTTTAAATCATACCTGGAAAATAGAAAGCAATGTGTATCACTGAAAGATGTTAATACAGGAGATGTTATAAACTCAGAATGGGGTATAGTTAAATGTGGTGTGCCTCAGGGTTCAATTCTTGGTCCTCTGCTGTTCTTAATCTATATAAATGATCTCCCACATATACTAGGTGATAATGAACACATGGTGCTCTTTGCAGATGATACTAGCATATCCTTGAAAGACCCATCAGCACAAAACCTCGAAAACACAGCAAATGAAGTTATAAAGAAAATTAACAGGTGGTTTAATACCAACAAACTAATACTTAATGTAGAAAAGACACAGTTACTTCAGTTTGTTACAAAAAATAAAACAAAGGACAGCTATAATGTATTGTCAGAAGGAAAAGCAATCGATGAAAGCAGTTTCACAAAATTCCTGGGTGTATATATAGATAACAAATTGAACTGGAAACAGCATATTCAACAACTTCTTAAAAAAACTGAATTCTGCAACATTTTCACTGAGGGTAATATCTAGAATAGCTAATATAGAAACCAGAAAGTTAGTATATTTTGCATATTTTCATTCCCTGCTCACTTATGGCATCTCATTCTGGGGAAACTCGTCACAAGCACAGAGGGTATTTAAATTGCAAAAGCGTGCTATAAGAACTATTTGTGGAGCAAACCCACAGACACCGTGCAGAAATCTATTTAAAAACCTGGGTGTTCTAACAATGCCAGCACAGTATGTATACTCTGTATTATCATTTGTAGTAGAAAATCCTGAACACTTCAATCTTAATTCTGACATACATAGCCATAATACTAGGAATAAATATAATATTCACAAGGATTACAAATCACTGTCAATTGTTCAGAAAGGGCTAACAGTTACTGGAGCTTCCTTATTCAATGTATTACCAACAGAAATTAAATGTTATCTACAAAAACCTAACTACTTTAAGTCCAAACTGAAAGAGTTTCTACTTCAGAACCCATTTTACTCTGTAAAAGAATTTTCTTCTTGGAATTTGGTAACTAAGAATGACTGATAAAATAGTATATATGGTGTATGGAAGGGGAAGGTGACAAAATTATCCACAATTACTAAAATGATATATGGTTTTTCTTTCTGTTGAAACTTGACAAATGAACTAATTACACTGTTTACAAAATTTCACTTATATATAGTAACTAACATGGGATAGCATGCACTCAAAAACTGCTGTGAAAAATTATCATATTAACAGATTTTTAAGTAATTGACTGCTTATGAGTTGTTGGTAATATAATTGATATTGCTAATAGGTGTGTGTACTGTTCCACATAAATAGCAACTAACATAATATAATATGTAGTCACAAATTACAGTGAAACCTTACATGGTAACTGGTTGGTAAGAAAATAACTGGTTATTAGATGCTGGTAACAAGTGTATACACTGTTCCACATAATAAGTATTAATTAACTCGGGATTGTATTTGTAGATTACAGGAGATATTGGTTATACTAATGGGTTGTTGCTAACTTGTTGTCAATATATAATAATATTATCAATTATATAGTAATATTGACATTACTAATAAGTGTATGTACTGTTCCACATCCCCGAGATTATTCTCACATGGGATCAAAGTGAACATATCTATCTATCTATCTATCTATCCTTTCTGCTAACAAGACAATGTCATCAGCAAATCGTAGCATACTGATTTTTTTCTCACTGAACACTTATGCCACATGGAAATTTTTCTTTTAATTTCTTTATTGTTTCTTCAACATACAAGTTGAATATTAACGGGGATAGACTACAACCGTGTCTCACACCCTTTTTAACTGGTGCATGTCTCATGATTCTCTACCTTTATTATAGCCACTTAATTCTTATAAATAAAGTATTCATAAAAGCTTCTCAGAATATAATTTCAGTAACAGAATAGCACTTAACAAGCTGAAGAACTGTTCCTTGATGTAAATATTTAAACAATCACGGAATTTTTCAATGATTCCTTTGACCTGAACCTGTGGACGGTTAGAAATCCGTCCACAGGTCAACGCCGTAGTTATTAGCAGAAGAATGTGTTTCGGAATCCCCCTTATGACTAACACAAAATAAACTTAAAATTATAACACGAGCTGCAGAATTTTTCTAGAAGAGCAAATACCACATTGGCAGTGACTCGTGTGTTGTTTGGAACTAAACTAACAAAATTAGTTGCCCTTTGCGCTGCTCGACGTGCACATCGGTGCGTAATTTATTAAAAATTTGAGCCCCACCGGTGAATCGTTTCAGCAATCTTTCTCCGCAAACTGTGCTTATTTGCTCATGTATGTATTTTGCAGTACAAACCTTCCAGTGCCAACTGACCCCTGTTACGCAGGAAGGCAACTTTAGCTCCATGATCACAAAATGTCACACTCCAGATGATGGCTCAGAGTTGTTTCTCGGGCTAAAAATTGGATTGATCTTCGCAATTTGCAGTACTTGCGATAGATTTAAAACACATTAAAACAAAACCATTCCGCTCATGTTGTTCCCAAACAAGTGCGAAAAAGTATTTCTTCCCTTCTACATGCTCTTCATAATATATTTTGTTATATGCAACTTCTTTCAATCTGTGGCCATAGGTGACATCACTAATACCATTCTGATCTAAAAAACTTGAGTAATTTGTATCTAAATGTATCATCAATAATTAAGAGAAGCACTTTGATAATCCTATAAGTAAATTTTGAGCCGTTAGCAGTATGTTGCCTCAGTTTGATTCCAATCACGATATTAAGATTTTAGGTACGGCTAATAACGCCAACGCAATCGCCTTCCACAAGGTGCTCTATGTTGTAAGCCTGCGATAAATAAATTTCTCACAAAATTACCAAGTATAAAAATGTACACAATAAAAATGCACCGAAAGAACATTTGACGTTTTAAAGTGAAAAGGACAGAATAAAGAGATTATCAAGGGGCATGTGCCTTGTGAATCGACTGCGGAAATGGAATCGATGATTGCTCTCATGAAGTAATCATCCCGACATTCAGATGAAGTGATAACGGAGAGCCATGTTATTAAACATTCAACATTCTTCTCTTAATAACTTCTCATGAATCTGTTGAACCAAAATTTTTGTGAAAAAGATTGAAGAAATTAAAATCTTTGGAATAGCAGCGTAAATATACTTTTATTAGTAACGCAAGATTCTTGGTACTCAATTTAATAACAACTAAATTTGTCTAACATGTGGAAATACATCAGATCCTGACAATGGCCACGCCCTGTTGATGAAAGAAGGCGCTGAAGAACTTTAAAAGAGAGATAAAGTGTTGGCACGCTGCATTAAGCCCTTATGATGTAATCACAGCCTGTTATAAAGATGTTTCGTTATTTTGAAATCGGTGATTCACCTGTTTGTGACTGGAGATACCTAGCAGACAACGAGTGCTCTTCAAGATGCGTCTAATGTAGTGTGTCAATTCCGTCCCTGAAATATCTAGCTTATATACGGCCATACAAAATAATAATGATAATAGTCACTAGTGAAACATTTGTTTATGATCCAGTTCCTCATAACAGTATTTTGCGATAGGGAAAATTAATTTTGCAACAGAAACCGTTTATCGTGAGACTGTAAAAGAATATTGCTAAAAATATTTCAGTTAGGTTTGTAACTTTTAATGTCTCATGAAACAAATTTGAGCGGTGTATTTTGGAAGAGCAGGCCTTAATGGGCAGGCGCCGGGCTACCCCCTCATCCTTGCCTCACATTTCATCATTCACAACAAACATACAGCAGTCATCCACACAATAACACTTCCATCATGGGGGAAAGCACCGTCCCGAAACACTGCCATAGCGACGTCGACGCCTGCTTCACCGTATCATCATCATCAACAGAATCACACACAATGGTGGTTAATAGATATTATATACACAAAGTGGTAATAATAATAATGAACGATTGCATATCAAAACTTCAAAAGACGGAAACCCGATGGCAATTAAATTGTTTAAGAAGTACAGGAATAATTGCCAAAAGTCTACAAGAAGGTAGATCGCAGAAAAATATAAAAATTATGGTAAAAAGCGTTCGCACAGAAGATTCACTTTCAACAAGCTGGTAGTATCACACGTATGAAAAATATATAGATCAGTTATAGACAGTAGTGTCCCAGTTCATTATTTAAATGGAAGATTGAATGGTCGTTGTAGGATCCTGTATCACTTAGTCTGGTCCACTCCATTTCATTAACGTATTCTCAGCATCGTTCATCCGGCGGCGCGCAATATGGAAGGATGACGCTAAGTACCCATACTGAGTTACCATTCATACAGCAACCAACGAAGTGTCTTCACAGCTCTACAGAGCCATTAACCTTTTTTTATCAATCAGAACACTAGGGTCATAACGTTTGTTGCTGTCTTATCAATGTTCACCAAGGAATATTTTTGAGTTTTTTAAATAACATAAAGGAATCCTCCAGATTGATAGCTGGTTCTTTTATCTGGTAAGGATGATCTAGGGTAAGACCTTATACAAACCCTGTCAACTATGGTGGCTTGAATTAAAAAATGATTGGCGGCAAGAAACTAAGTCCTTGCCGCTACGCAAAGTGTCTCAAATTGGAAATCAAGTAGTCAAAAAGTTACTTGTCAAAAGTATGATATAGTACTACATGCAGAACACAAGCGGCAACACCTCATATAAACTTGTAGCTTACGACTCATAAATATGATATTAAATTGGTGACAAAACGTATTTACTCTTTTCATGTACACTGAGGTGACAAAAGTCATGGGATACCCTGCTAATAGCGTGTCGGCCCTCCGTTTTCCGGGCGAAGTGCAGCAACACGGCGTGTCATGGACTCCACGAGTCGTTGGAAGTCCTCTGGAGAAATATTGAGCCATGCAGCCTCTATAGACGTCCATAATTCCGAAGTGTTGCGGTGGAGGATTTTTTGCAAGAACTGATCTCTCGATTATGTCCCATAAATGTTCGATGGGATTCATGTCAAGCGATCGCGGTGGCCAAATCATCCGCTGGAATTGTCGCGAATGTTCTTCAAACCAATCGCGGACTGTTATGGCCCGGTGACATGGCGCATTATCATCCTGGAAAATTCCATCGTTGTTTGCGTACATGAAGTCGATGAATGGTTGCAAGTGGTCTCCTAGAAGATGAACTCCATGTAAACACATCCCACACCATTATTGAGCTACCACCAGCTTGCACAGAGTCTTGTTGACAACTTGAGTCCATGGCTTCATGGGTTCTGCGCCACACTCGTACCCTTCCATCAGCTCTTACCAATTGAAATCGTGACTCATCTGACCAAGCCACTTTTTTCCAGTCGTCTACGGTCCAACTGATATGGTCACTAGCCCAGGAGCGCCGCTGTTGGAGATGTCGTGCTGTTAGTAATGGTACCCGAGTCGGTCTTCTGCTGCCATAGCCCATTAAAGCCAAATTTCGCCGGACTGTCCTAACGGACACACCCGTCGGACGTCCCACATTCATTCCTGCGGTTAGTTCACGCAGTGTTGCTTATCTGTTCCACTGACAATTCTACGCAGACGTCGCTGGTCGCGCTCATTAAGTGCCGGCGGTCGACCACAGTGTTGTCCATGATGGGAGGTTATGCCTGAATTTAGGTATTCTCGGCACACTCTTGACACTGTGGATCTCGGAATGTTGAATTCCGTAACGATTTCCGAAATTGAATGTCCCATGCGTCTAGCTCCAACTAGCATACCGCGTTCGAAATCCGTTAATTCTCGTCGTGTCGCCGTAATCACATAATCAACCTTCTCACACGAAGCATTTGACCATAAACGAAAGTCCTGCCCAGGCACTGACCATTTATACAATTTGTAAGCGATACTGGTGCCATCTATATATTTGCATATTGCTATCCCATGACTTTTGTCACCTCAGTGTATATTATGCTCGTGGTTTATTACAGCTCTGGCACACCGCTGCTAACCCGATCCTACTCGTCCCTCATGTTTCTCTCTCTCTCTCTCTCTCTATCTCCAATAAGTCTCTATCTCCAATAAGTCTCTCTCTCTCTCTCTCTATCTCCAATAAGTCCATTTTAATACTAATCTGTGTCATATTGAATGGCTATGGTTTATCTACCGAATATAACATATCTAAACACCATGGCAATGTGGGGAAACTTGAGGAATACACTGAAAACTAAATAATATGTTTACGATACTTTCTGTGTAAGGAAGCATCTAACCTTATTGTGCCGTAAAGCATTTCCGACATCATTGACTGCGGAAATTTGCCTACAAACTGTGATTCGAGGAATTTTGGCTCATCTACCAAGACCAGTAGCATGGGTCTTATCGCACGCACCAAAACTTTGATCACCTTTACGTACATTAAGCGTAATGTTTCCGTATTGATTTTTATCATTTTCAATTTACAATAACGTTAAAGACTCCGAGCGTGGTGGGTGAGGGGTAACGCCCTGGCGTCATACACGGGTTCGAATCCCCATCCGGCAATACAGGTTTCGGTATTCCATGGTTCCCCGAAGTCACTCCGTGTTGATTCCTTCAAAAGACCATGGCTGAATTCCTTGCCGCAGTCCTCTCTCGCTTCTAATGACGTCGACGAGGCGTAAAGCAATAAGAAAAAAGTAAAGGACATACTGAAAACACTCAGATTTACGGAGCAGATGGGGAAGAAAAAGGCATCATTCTGCTATTCTACATTATAGTCAAATAAATTTTAATATTTTAGTAGTGTTCCAGAATCCTCCAGTTTGGATTCTGTAATGGCATCCCCGTCCCATCTCTATAAGTATACATTTTACATAGAAAATAACCCGGTGCACACTGCTGCAAAGCTTGTATGATTCTCAGGCAGACATTCATTTCTTACTGTTAAAAGACTTTGGGTTACAAAAAGTGCTCATGGCAATCTTGGAAAGCTTACCTTTCGTGAGCATGATTTTAAAAATGCTGTTATTATATCTGTTGAGATACTGTTCGCACGCTCAGTGTCGGTGTTTATTTTCTGTGTTCCTAATTTAAGGCTACTCAGATTACCTCAGATACTTAATATTTAAAAGTGTTCTGAATGTATTGTAGTTGTTGCACAGTTATTTTTTCACGCAGAATGCAGAAAACTGTGTTTACCTATTTTTTGTAGATTGAAAGGATTCAATGCGTAGTGCAGTATTATAGACGAATCCAATGATATTTGAAATTTTTGAGCCTTGAACTATTTTTTTATATATTATCTGATCATTTTATTGTGGAAAGAAGCCGGTTGTAGTACAGTCACTTCTCCGGTTTTTTTTTACTTATTGTTTTACGCCTCATCGACGGCTAAGGTCATTAGAGGCGGAATGGGACTGAGGAAAAGGAACGGGAAGGAATTCGGCCATGGCCTTTTTGAAGGAAGCATCCCGACATTCGCCTGGAGTGATTTTGGGAAACCATGGAAAACCCAAATATGGATGCCCAGACGGGGATTCGACCGAGCGTGGTGGTGTAACGGCTAGCGTTCTGGCCTCGCATTCGGGAGGACGGTGGTTCGAATCCCCGTCCGGGCATCCAGACTTGGGTTTTCCATGGTTTCCCAAATCACTCCAGGCAAATGCCGAGATGCTTCCTTCAAAAGGCCATGGCCGAATTCCTTCCCATTCCTTGCCCCCCCCCCATCATTTCCCGTCTCTAAAGACCTCGCTGTTAGAGAGACGTTAAGCAGATAAAAAAAACGGGGATTCGAACCGGCGTCCTCCCGAATGCGAGGCCAGAACGTTAACCGTTCACCCACCACGCTCGGACAGTCCCTTCTTACTTTCAGATGAAGTACAATGAACAATACAAATAATTAAAACCATCAACGCTCGAGGACGGGCTTGTGTTAGTTATACCTGATACGGCCTTCCATATTTTTGATCTCCTGCAGTAGAATGCCTGGGTGGTCACGTTTCGTGTTCACTGTCCTCTTTCAGGTCTGATGACCTTGCCACATGGGATCCGCAAAGCAAATTATTTTTTCTCCTTATGGCTTTACGCCTCGTCGACGTCGAGGCCGTTAGAGGAATGAAAGAGAATTCGGCCATGTTTTTTTGAAGAAACCATACCGACTTACACTTGGAGTGATTTCCGCAGATGGTGGAACAACGAGATATGGATGATCGGATGGGGATTCGAATCCGCATCCTCTCGAATACCTGGCCTGAGTGTCCACATAAATTAGCTACTTATATAACCATTCTGTCATGTACTGCCGAAATCAAATCTTTCTAATGCGTTATACTTTTTTTTTTTGCTTGGGCTTTACGCCTCGTCGACGGCGCGGTCATTAGAGGTGAGCTGGGATGGGGGACGCGGAACGAGAAAGAATTCGGCCATGGTCTTTTAAAGGAAGCATCCCGGCATTCGCCTGGAGTGATTTGAGGAAACCATGGAAAACCCAAATCTGGATGCCCGTACGGGGATTCGAACCCACGTCCTCCCGAATGCGAAGCCAGAACGTAATCTGTTCACCCACCACGCTCGGTCTAATGCATTATAAGACCTTTTTTTTTTTGACACTTTGTTGTCGGACACTGCTGATAACTCTCCGTTTGTTGTGATAATACATAAGGTTGGTTAAACCTGAATGAGTCCTTAAAAAGACTGAAATGTAAAATTGTTCCATTCACAGCTCCATCTGTTGCAAACAAATTCATGCAGTCAGTGACTTTGTGATCCATTTTTATCTTGCAGAATGACTAATATATGAGCAAGAACACACAACAAATGCCGTTCGGAATTTCTTTCATATGTTAAATTACTGAATGAAGTGGCAGTCATGAATATCCATGTATGTTTTAACAGGATCTTTGGCTTGAAGCTGACATCAGAAAAAGATTTCTCTGCTTGCTTTTACCGTTTAACATTAAGGTTGCACGATAGTTTTAAACGGTTATTTTATTATTATTATTATTATTATTTTAATGGCATTCGGCAACTAAGGCCATACAGCCAGCTCAATGTGAATGTCGTATATCTTACAGTGAATAAGTTTCTCCCGTATATATTGTAACTTCTAAGTATGGACACCACAGAAACAACACTCAAACACCCACGCTCTCGGCCGGACTCGAACCGGCGACCTTCGGCAAGCGGAGCCAATACTCTAGCCCACAGGCTACCAAGGCCGGCGGTTTAAAACAGTTAAGATTTTTAGAAAAAAAATGACTATCTTTATTGAATGTAGTTGCAGTTAATAAATATTATATTTAAAGTGTAAAAACTTATTAGTTGTCGGACAGTAAGGAATGTAAACGTTTGCAAACGCCTCCTAGAAACAACTGAAGTGAATAAAGAAAAAGGTTTGCCGGCACCAGTAGCGCAGAAGCTGGAGTGCCGAGGCTCCCCGGTTCGATTCCGGCCTAGGGCATGCGCGTTCAGGTTTTGTGTGTGTGTTGTCTGTCGCATTAATAAACAGAAAAAAAGTTGGAAGTTTATAAACACACACAGGTTGATCGTATATGAAAAGCAGAAGCTGGATGTATGATTAGCCGGCCGAAATCCATAAAAAAAAAGAAATACGTTAATCCCGCTAAATATAGCAAAAGAAGGTGAATACTTACTGCCAAACTAGTGTATTCGTCTAGCATTTATATTAGAAAACTAGCTGATAGCCGCGACTTCGTACGCGTGGATTAAGAATTTCTTTGACACAATTGAATATAGAAAGATGTTGATAACGAAGGATTGGTCCCAAACAACACCGAGTCGGCATAGTATGACAGGAAAGCTATCACTACATCATTCTACCGTCGAACCTATCTCTTGAAGAGAATCAGTTTCCAACATATTTCTGTCACCATTCGATAAGTTCTCAAAATTTCGTGACTACAGCTGTTAATCATACCAGAAAAAATGTCCTGTGCCCTTCCTACAGATTTTCTTATCAAATTCCATCAATATCGATACAGCCATTTAGTCGTCAAAACGTAACAAAAAGACAGACTTACTTCCGCATTTATAGTATTATTGCTGCAAATCACACACACACACACACACACACACACACACACACACACTGACTGCGAACAACCCCTGAGGAATCGTTATAACGTAAAAGAGTACACCTACAGCATTGCAAGACTACCTACGATTTGCCTCGCATTGAACCCCTAAATTTGTGATATCTACAGTTTAACATTCAATCCGAATAACCGACGGCACAGGCGTGACTCTTACGATGAAAAACAATTTTTAAAAATCTTTGCGTGCACGGAGATTTCAACCGGAAACCACGATCCAAACAACCGTAAGCAAGCGCTTTAAGCACTGAGCTACCAGACCGCTATATAGAAAGACAGTACAGAGACCTACACATCCTAGGCATCTGTCTATCACCGTTCAGTTATTTTTCGAAATTGTGAGATAACCTGTATTATTTATACAGAAAATTTTTCAACCAATTGTAGACAGTACTTTTCTCCTTGTTTCAAAGGATAAGTGTGCAAACTTTCATCAAATCGGATGAAAACTGTGGATTTGTATGAAGAACAAACAAACATACATACATTCATCTTTATATACAGGGTGGTCAGAAATTCACTCATCGGCAGGGTAAGGGCGGTGTTCGGGACGTTGCACTAACGAAATAAATACAAAAAAAAATCTAGTAAAAGTCGTACCAGTTTTTAAGTTATTCGCAGCTAAAGTCGGCCAATAAGAGCGCTGCGCGCGCGAATTCAAACAGCCTTCCACAGGCGGTGTTGCCAAGCGTACTCGAGGCATGGGACTGCCAAAGAAAACGAAAAGAGAAACCCTCTTCGGGAGTGGGGATCCGAACCCGCAACCTTGAGATCGAGAGTTTGTCATCTTACCGACTACGCTGCCAAGGCACTAGAATTTCCTTGTTTTTAGAAGTCACTAGGGCGGACTCAATTGATCGGTAATCCGCGACATTTTTCGGGAAGTCGGTGGTGGGGCTAAAGGATTTTTTTTAATAGGAATTGATTTTTAATTAGTTGATCTGCTTGCTAGATTAATCTTTAATTATTGTACAAAAATCGTTTAGTTACTGGCACAA
Source organism: Vandiemenella viatica (assembly GCA_031002005.1). Taxonomy (NCBI): domain Eukaryota; kingdom Metazoa; phylum Arthropoda; class Insecta; order Orthoptera; family Morabidae; genus Vandiemenella; species Vandiemenella viatica. Next base: position 224,606,841 of record CM061921.1, on the reverse strand, counting down.
AAAAAAAAAATTCTGCAAACATAATTTATTCGTTGCAAAGAAGCTTCTTTTATTCCATGTAATCGTATTTCACTAGATTTCAATCACAACATTTTTATTGATTAACGTGAATATACTTGCTATTATTTTGCAACAGGTATCACTGTGAAAACTGAACTCGAAGTGGAAAATCGTCTTCCTCCAAATCTTGGACCTTTTGAAAGTGAAAGGGATGTAACCCTTCGTCGTGAAGGACGTCCAAAACAGTGGCAAGTGAGGCCTGGTAATTAAAAAACAACAAAAATGACCCTCTTGAAAGGCTGCATTTAAACGGGAGAATTTGAGGGATCACTTAGACTGGACGTACCTGCAATGCGTTGGCAATGACCCTAGAGCTTGTCCTCGGATTATCTGCAATAATTTCCAGGACATTGTCTTCAAATCCTACACTCCGCCTGAACCGATTTCGTCCGCCGTCGGGCCTGTGGACAACAATACTGCCCGTCTCCCTCAACCTTCTGTCAACCAACACAAAAGTGTTGGCCGATGGAATCACATGGTTAGGAAATCAAGTCGTGTAAATCTTAACTGCTTCGGCCCTGTTTTGTCCAGCAGCGCCATACGGCAAATGCATATCGGCGTACTCTTCAAACGAAAATTGATGACGTTGCATGATGACAGTGTCTTTATCGGTAAGTTGCGTTCGACTGCGAGACTTCTTCTGGCATGGTCCTTTAGCCCCACCACCGACTTCCCGAAAAATGTCGCGGATTACCGATCAATTCCGATTACGAACAAACAGTCCGCCCTAGTGGCTTCTAAAAACAAGGAAATTCTAGTGCCTTGGCAGCGTAGTCGGTAAGATGGCAAACTCTCAATCTCAAGGTTGCGGGTTCGATCCCCACTCCCGAAGAGGGTTTCTCTTTTCGTTTTCTTTGGCAGTCCCATGCCTCGAGTACGCTTGGCAACACCGCCTGTGGAAGGCCATGTTTGAATTCGCGCGCTGCAGCGCTCTTATTGGCCAACTTTAGCTGCGAATAACTCAAAAACGGTACGACATTTACTAGAATTTTTTTTGTATTTATTTCGTTAGTGCAACGTCCCGAACACTGCCCTTACCCGCCGATGAGTGAATTTCTGACCACCCTGTATATACATAGTCGTATTCGACTACAGTAGTTATTTTAGTCCCTCTGTTAATAAAGTTTTCCGTAGAGAGATTTTGCCATGGTATATGCCGGAGCACCTCGTTGCTGAATGTAATGGATGTTCTCAATATATTTTGTATGAAATGGGGAAAGAAGTAGGAGATACACAAGATATTGTGTTAACAGCAAGGGCTGTTTCCTCTGCTTTGAGGGATTAGACAGATGCAGCTTTCTAAGAACTCCACCTCGGATGGAGACTTCAATACACCGCAAACAAAAATCACAGCGAATAAGTTTTTTGCTTACGCCGCCCTTCTTGCACAAATTAGAAAGTGAAATTTGTGTCCTAATAGCTACTGAAATGAAACATCGGCAACGTAGTGATATCAAGATTTTTTTTCAAAATATATTTTCCTGCAAAATTAACGATGCTTCTGATTTAACCGGCAATGGAAGGAGGAAATTATCCATATTTAAACTGCAACATCTTTAGTTTTTGCATCTTCATAAAATATCTTACATACAGTGCGTAAGGCAGAATCCAAAGATGTGATTTGCAGACTTCAACTAATTGATATTGTTTTATCTATCTGTATTACACTGGGTTTTTTTCTTTTATTCTTGATTAAAATAGTTATTTTTTTTGTCAAATAATAGTTCTTACTCTTTGATTATTATTCAACCTTCTTTGATTTTATGGGTGCTTTCTCAAGATCAAAAAGGAATTTAAAATTTAACTAACACAAAGTTGAAAAAAAAAAACCTCAGTTATTCTTCGACAAAAAAAAAAAAAAAAAAAAAAAAAAAAAAAAAAAAAAAAAAAAAAAAAAAAATCACAACTGTGTAATTTTAAATTAAGATAATGACATTATTATAAACATTAATCAAAAATATACAGTTATAATAATAATAATAATTGATAAAATTGGGATGGAGCGCCCGCTCCGGAGGCAATCTCTGTACACCTCCCCCTTTCCCCACCCAACCTACTTTTGCCCTCTACAAATTTTTACTTTAAATTCTTTCAGTGTTTCCGATAAGTTATTCATCAATTCTCTTGGCAATTTTTTCCAGTCCCTCACTCCCTTTTCTAAGAAAGAAAATTTTCCCACACTCTTATGCCTGAAATCAAGTGCCAGCTTAGCTTGTGGTCATGGTCAATCTTACCCTTCCAAGCACCTCTGTTAATTTTCCCACCAATTTCTTTCCATGCTTCATTACCAGTATAAGCTTTGTACACTCCCATGACTCTCTTCACCCTCCTTCTGTCCTCCAACGAATCCCACTCCAGCTCCTTTATCATATTTTGTTAGTTCATTAAGAGCTATTCCACAGAAGAAGAAAAACTAATTTTAAAAGAAAAAATTGAATCCATGAGCCCCCTGTGAATGTATTGGTAAGAAAAAGTATTTTACATAATTGCACCGACTAGTACTAAGTTATTCTTGTGAATTGAGAGATCTTATTCTATTAGCGCTAGCTATAAGGGGAATCACGGGTACAGCCAGTATGCAGAGCTTTCTAATCACTCTCTGATCATCACCGTTGTTGAAAAGTTGTGTTTATTTTTAAACTTCTTATTTATTAGCTTTCCATTCATTCAGATTCAGAAGCATTCCATTTTTTGTCGAGAATAAAAAATCTTAGTGAAATGCCACCACTTCTCATGACAAACGATAGTTTCATCATTCACCCTCTCCAGTTTTGCCACGGCAGGCTCAGCACAGTTTGTCATTAATTACGGGAGGTGTTTTTCTGGAATTCTGCACCCCCCCCCCCTCCCCCATCTTCTGGTGAGCGTGAGATTTGGTCCGACTCACCCCCTGTGAAATGACGTGAGATTTTGACGGAGACCCGTCCCCCCTACTACTTGACCTCGCAACTTTTTGAGACCTTTCTTTTGGTCTAAGGCTCCCAACGGTGGTTATAACCCCCTAAAGTCGGTTGTTATCCCCCTAAAATCAACTTTCGCATCATTTGTAGACCTTTTTTTACCGTTGACCCGCCCCTCCCCCTTGGTGAGGTTTCGTGAGATTTCGCCGAACCCCGCCCCCCTATTTCACCTCACGTAATTAATTGATGCCCCCCATCCCGGTGTCTACAAGACGCGTCCGCCTGGACAGGCACTGGAATGTCAGGGATTGGCAAATTTTCATTACTTACCAAGCTCGCTCGATGAAACATCACAAAGCAAATTTCCATTGCTTCAAAAATATAATTTATAAAATTTAATACGCGTGTACTACAATATATGAGCGTAGCAAGAATAAACTGCAAGCGAACCTATTACTTTCTTATAAAAAAGTGCGTTTAATAGCTTATTAAATAGACTTTTTTATTAGAACTTCATTGCTCGTCGGGAGAGGATTAGAGGTAAATAACATCAAGTGAATTAGCTACGGCTCTGTGAGAGACCCGTTTCGAGAAAGTGAAGACTATATGGCCGGACAGAGGGTCGAAGACGCGACGCCCCGAATAGTAGGCTCAAATGTTAACATGTTACCCTCAAGACTGTAGTGTATCGCTACAATACATAGTAATATTCGCGATATGCTGAGCTCCTGGTTCACACAGTTGGACAGTTCAAACAAAGGGTGACAGGACTGCTGTGGTATGCGACCTTGAGGCTGGCACCCAGGAGCCGTTAGGGTGTGTGGAGAGCACAGTAGACGGCAAGCTCTGTGGTTCGGTGCGTCGCTAGCCAATGGAAGAACGTGATGTACGGCGACTAATGCTAGCACGGTTGGTGGTGGTGCTCAGTGTTCCATGTCCATGTCGCCAACGGTCAGCAGATAGGTCATCGCCTGGGAATACCACTGGAACCAGACTTGGCTGCAATGGAAAAATGGTAACTGCACTGAGATCTTGATAACCACCCCAAGAAGTGTCATATTGATAAACAAAACCTGTCGCCCTGGAGATTCTCATCGCCCCACTTCACTTAGTGAAAGGAGATCTAACAACCCTTGAGAACTGATATATTGATACTACTGTATTACACGTTCATTGTTTAATTGTAATTGAAAGGAATTGTAATAAATGTCAATGTTAAACGTACGTGAAATGGTGTTGCCAACCTGTAAAGCAAAATCCCAATTCCACTTCTCAATAACTGAATAATAGTAATAATTTTGTTGAGAGAATAATTAAAATAAAAAGTAATTTAATCTTAAAAGAAGGAGTACAAGTTTTACGCTTCAAGACTCTTAGTATTCAATAGACAAACCAGTACTATTATGTTTGCATCACCTTACAATACTAACATAAGTCGATTTCAAACCCGCAACATTTCCTATCGGACCTCCTTTTAATGTATGCTGCTTTCCTACAGTCAACGCATTACCTACTTTACGTATCTTAATAAACCGCCCCTATGGTTCTGGTGGTTGGGCACCCTGATGGTGTCCGGCGCTTAACACGGGGTTAGCAGATTCTATCCGCAATGGAAGAAGAAATTTTTATCATTGGAACTTAGCCAACAGGGTAGGAGAGTTGGTGAGTTACGACTCCTGATCACCAGATTGTGTCACAACTTCCCGTGGCTAAATCTCTCCGCAGTGCGTCTTGAGTAATGACATAGAATACTGTTGACGGTGACTCGTCCATCAGATGGTGAAGTAAAACCAGACGGACTTCCTGGTGTCTTCCGGGAGAGTAGACCTGAATCGGCAAGCACAGGGCTTCAACCTTTCCCTTCTTTCATATCTCTTCCACAACACAAGCAGCACTATGCACTAAACTCGCGCAACATCAATCATCAAAATTTCTCTGTAGTGCTTGCTACACTTCTCATGATTTGTCCGTTGGTTATAGAAGTAAAACTTGGTGGACTCTCGGCGTCTTTAGGAAGAATAGGGCTGAATTGGCTGTCATCAGATTTCACCCACTGAATTATTTTTTACTTAAAAACACAGAACACAAGGCACTACACTTAACAACACTTGTGTACTCAAATGCAAGAACACTTACACACACGAAGCAAATAAACTGGTTGCACTATCCGTAAACTGAGGAACAGACTGAGCTAACTGGGATGACGAGCGTGTGACGTCACTCCAGGTGGATGCGTTTATGGTGCTTCAGAGAGAGGTCACTACAAATTTCTTCAGCTTCGAGTCCAAAGGTGCAAGGAAACAAACGCGAAGTATTCCTGAAATGATTTCGGAAAACCTTTCGGAATCGAAATCCAGAACTGGAATCGAACTAGGTTCCTCCAAAATGTCAAACCCGAACTTCACCGATTGGAACGAACACATCCGCACCAAAGACCTACAGAAGAATGTTGGTAACCAGTCCTTGCAATGGTCCAGACCTCTTCTTCCGTTCTTCGCTATGAGACAGTCAGAACAACTTGTGCTTTCATACAACCACCAATTTATCTGTAAACTATTGTAAAACAAGAGCAGTTTTACTGTATGCTGAACAGAATTCATCTACACAATTATTATAAATACAATAGTAACTCTGTTTCTCTGTCTGTTTCTTAAGTTTTCACGACTGAACCGATTTTGATGAAATTTGACAAAGAAATGCTATTTATCATTAAGAACGAAATAGAATACTTTTTTCGGGGTAAATCTCATATTTTCTCCATGCAATTTTGAAAACTAGCCCAACGATGATAGACGCGTCGCATGTGTAAGTCTCTGTAATACTATATCAGTTACTAAGGCTTTGCTTCTCTCGAAGTCAGTTAGCGTTTGATCTGTATAATAAGTTGTGTCCGTACATGAACAGAACAAAACGTTGTGTACAAAATGGTATTCAGTCCCCAGAAAGTGACATAATTTTTAACCACAAATAATAAACTGCCGGAGCAACTGTAGTAGTCTCCCACAGTTAAACATCCCCCCGCCCCAGATTGTTGCTATTTTGAAAATTGTTGCAAATTGGCACTCTTCATGAGACAGGTTCAGTGGTAGAATGGTATGGTGATATTGTCCAGACTCCGTGCCTTATGGGATACATTTTACACAACTTAAATCCTTCTTTATCCAATTCTAACAATAAAATTCTCTAAGTCCACGCGTACGAAGTCACTGGTACAGCTAGTGTCACATAATTCCAATAACTAAGAGCTTCACAACTTCCATATCTGTACACTAAGGCCGGTCGTCCACTGGCACCGAATTCGTACGACCGACTGTTCAGCTGAATATGGCCGACTAATCCCGACACAGGTAAAGACAGGTAAAGGCATTGTCAATTGTCACTTGTAAGGCGTCCACTGGACGCGACCTGCTCGGCCGAACACAGCCAAATACGGCCGAGTGACGGACCGATCCCATTGAAATGGGATTAGTCGGACGTAGTCGTCCGAAAGGCAAACACATATTGCGCTCCTAATAAACTAGCCTTCATTTTTGTCTTTTATTTGATATTGATTTGTATTTTTTCAAACTCTATCAAACACTGTGGTCGCACGCAGTCACTATAAATATTTCAATAAAAATGTCTATTGAAAGGAAAGTTATTGCTAGTGCGTCTGCGCAGTTATAATAATTATTTTATGAAAAGTTTGTACAGTAAAGACAATTGTTTGAATTTCGTACTGGAATATTCTCAAACGATCATGAGATATCACTCTGGTCGGGACCGCATTTAGGCATAGGCTATATAGGCTGCAGCCCACATCACAAAATCAGAATTTACTTGTTTCTTATAATTCTTTTTTTTTTCTTCTACGTTCATTTATTTTAAAAATTGAAATATTGACTTTTACGAGGTTGGCAACATGGACAACTCTCAACTTTCCATTTTTTTCTTCTATAATTGTTCAGAGAAACGTTAGTAAATTGTATTGAATATCTCAATGATTTTCAATTCTTTTAATATTTTCTCGACAATTCTATATTCTTCTTGTTACGATATAATAAAATATTCTAGAATTAAATAATAAATTTCAAATGTTTATTTTAGAATTTTGGTTAGAAAATAACTATAAAATGTGAGGTTGATTTGAAAACATTTGCGGGGCAGGGCGCGCATCACAGGTTCAGCCCAAAGGTCTACACATCCTAAATACGGCCCTCATTCTTATAATATTTCGCGAGGGTAAGGTAAAGTTATTTTTAACGAAATATAGGTCACTATACATTTTATAAAAACACCCGGTTCTCTTGGTGTTGAAGCAACAATGACGTATCCGGCAATATGTGTCGGACGTAGTGGAAGAGGTTAATCGGACGACCTGGTAGGCCGTAAAATTGGACTTTACTAGGACGAATACGGTTGGGACGAAATACGGTTCCAGTGGACGACGTCTCTCCCTGATCCTATCAATGACATCTCTTCCACACAACAGACATCTTAAATCAGCACAGTACTTTCTCTCCCACATAACAGTCCTTTCACCTGCTTCCCTCAAACCCAGCACTGGCTGACATTATGCCTCCGGATTGGATTCTGCGTTTCCGCAAATGTCTCTTCACGGCTGAGCAGGTCATCGACCTTCGAGTTAGCACGAAGAGCTCCTATTGTCCTCAATAAAGTTTTCCGGGACTATTAAAATCAATCCTGCTTTAATTTTCATGTCAGCCTTAAAAAGTCATCATTTACATAAAAGATCAACCCGAAAATAGACACGTGGTTCACTTCTTTCGGTTTTTTGTTACATTATGGTTCGTCGACGTCTATGTCATTACAGCCGGTGGAAGATGGGGGGCAAGCAACGGGAAGGCAACCATGGCGTATTGAAGGAACCTTTCCAGCATTCGCATGGAAAACCGAAGACTGGAAGGCCGGACGGGGATTTGAACCCGTGACCTCTAGGATGCCAGGCCCGAGCGTTACCTCTCGCCAACCAGGTTCCATAAATATGATTCACTAACATATGGCAAACAGTTCTTTAATTAGCTTCGCAGACGGTAAGAGCTGCCAGTGTGGTTGCGCACATGAAGGCGCCACCACACTGTAACGAGACCTGGACCCCGCGTGCCATCATACAAAACATACGAATCTCAGATGGCAACAACAGCTCTCCCATTAGACAAATGCATGGTGAGAATCAAGGCTTTGCGTGATCCGATGGCGTCTATTTGCAAATAATAGTAATAATAATAACAATAATCACCCCTTTTGTTCAACCTTGTTCTAGAAAAAGTATTTAAAGCCTTGGAGAAAGAAGTAAAAGGAATAACCATTGGCAGGCTACTCAGAAATAAACTTCACCTGTGGTGTTTGGCCTTTGCAGATGATACAGCAGTTCTCTCCAACTACAGGCAAGAGGCAATCTACGCCCTTGAAAAACTCCATGAAATCTCAATTAAATTTTGTCTCCAAATCTCATATGCTAAAACTCACTATATGCAAGGATATTCGTGGTACCAAGATGGACAACCCACCGAAATGCCATTTGGCAATATCTCTCAGGTAACTAAATTCAGTTATCTATGAGAAATTATTCAACCTGCAGGACTAAATCGTGAAGCAAAGAAGGAGAGGATATCTACATTACAAAAAGCATATACAATTGTTTGGAACAGATACAACAAAAGTTAATATCCCGCAATGCCAAGACACTATAACACTGTAATCCAACCGGAGGTAATATACGCATCGGAAACTTTGATTATTGGGGGCAGATCATTGATTAAAGATATTGAAAAGCAAGAAAGAAAAATTTTAAGGAAAATCTTTGGTCCAGATTGTAATTTGGATGAAAATGAAATCACACGAACTATATCAGCATTCGGAAAAATTTCACACACATTCAGGAAAATACGAATTAAATTGTACGGCGATATTATCAGGATGAATAGCAACAGACAAACCAAAAGAATTCTCAACCTGGACATTTAATTGAAAATCAAAAACAATGGGCTAATTGAAACCGAAAAGGATCTCCAGGAAATTGGAGTCGCAGACGATATCATACAGGAGAGATGCCGATTTAGTAGCATGGTCAATAACCACCAATTTGCCAACAACTAGTATATTAGAAGAAATTACACTTGGACACAAAGTGCTCAGCTAGAGGATGAAGATATTTTGTAAACTGAAGAAAAACACATCTGCTAAATAAGTTCATTCGCGTTCCTCAGTTGAGCATTAACGATGGAAGAAGAAGAACGAAGTTAGATCTTCGTAAACTCACAACTTTTCATATAACTGTAGTTCACTGTTTTGAACACGTCTTTATTTATTAGAAACGTAAAAAGCATTAAGTAGACTAATTAATTTTCTCCAGTTGTCTGTATCAGGGTTAATTATGTTGGTTCCCGTCAAGTGAATACTGATGCCTGGAATCACAGTAATTCTGGTGGGTGAGCATTACCGCTTGGGACTGGCATTCGGGGAACGCGCTTTAGAATTCCGGTTAGACTATCCACATTTCGTGTTTCATTGTTTCCCGGAATCACTCCGGGTGATCGTCCTTCGAGCTTCCAGTCCACAATCCTCCTCCGGCCCTAATGATCTCAACGTCAAAGAGCAGAGTCTCTCTGAGACCCGTACTGTTGACGGCAATGTGTAATATTAGAACAAAGACATTAAACTCGCGCAATCCATATGCGAGCCAGACCTCAGCAGTGATATGCTTTTCACTGCCGCAGACCTTGCTGGCTTTATCTCCTCACGCAGCTGACGAGTTCCTACGTCGGTTAAACTGCTTAGCGGCTCACAGACTCTCACATACAGACGCCAGATGTGTGTTCTCACCACAAACCGACCATACTGGGCCGTGGGCGTAAGCCAGAGGCGAAGTAGCTGACCTGTGAAATAGACTCCACCACCGCATGTATAGCAATGAGCTCAAGCTACTTAGACACTGTAATTCTGACATTATGATGAATTTATAATATAATTTTTATTTTTTTACTGCCACTTGGTGGCCCGTCTGAAAATTTCGCGAATGATGTATGTTGAATAGCGAGGTTGGTGGTTAGCAGGATGAAATAAGAGCAGGCTCACTTGCAGAAATTATTTATTTGTCAGCTGAAGTAGGTCCGCAGCAAAACACTTACAAACAATTAGAAATGATGAAATTTTCACTAAAAGGAACAAACATCAGAAAAAGTCTCTTATCCGTATCTCTGTGATACTTCGTATTGCTATCTAGTGGTAGTGAGATCACTCTTTACTGACGTCAGCGAAGCCTAGTAGTTTGGCTCTAAACTATCACAATTTGTAACAACAACTGTTTATTTGTCGACTGAAATATCCCGTGATAGTGCGATTATGGCCCGTGCTAAAATTTTTATATGTGGTGCTTCTATCTAGCGCTAAGGCAATCATTCTTTTTCGACGCCACCGAATCCTCCTCGCTTGACTCTGAACTATCGCATTCCTCTCCACTCGATTGTTCATAATTTTGTATTTTACGCCTTGAAGTGTGAAAAAATCCTTTATTAATTAGTGATGTTACCAAAACGGAGAACTTAATCGTTAAAATGATACTATATTCGTGGATTTTGGTTGAGTATGAAGGAAGAAAGATAGCTCGTCACAAAGAAACACCTTTCGGAAATAGTATATACGATCGATGTCAGGTAAAATAATAGCCCATGTGCTTGACATTGATACGGAATTGCTGATTTCGGTCTGTAGGTCGATATTTTTTACTTTATTTTATTTTTACTTATGGCTTTACGCTTCGTCGACAGCTAAGGTCATTAGAGGCGGGATGGGACTGGGGACAAGGAACGGGAAGAAATTCCGCCATGGCCTTTTTGAAGGAAGCATCGCATCATTCGCCTGGAGTGATTTGGGGAAACCATGAAAAACCCAAATCTGGCTGCCCGGACGGGGATTCGAACCCGTGTCCTCCCGAATGCGAAGCCAGAACGTTAACCGGTCACCCACCACCCTCGGTGTAGGTCGATAGTATGGTTGGAGCTTTATGGTTCGTTTTTAGAGTCTGGAGATCTTTGTTGCAAGACAATTGGCCATGGATGTTTTAGAAGAAACACAACGTCATTAGCATGGACGCATAGAAAACTGAACTTGGGTAGTCGGAAGAGGGATGGAACCTGTGTCCTCCCGAATGACAGGCCTAAACAATGCCTCTCAGCAGCCAGGATCGCTGACGATATAGCGTGGGTAATAATCGCTTCCATGTTTAGCGAAACTGATTATTTGGCAAAGTCTTGGTAAAATAGGCGTTCCGTATTACTATTACTATTATTAATAATAGGCGATTCAATAAAAGTGTGGGGGCGAGGATGCGTTCCACCTATCCTATTGTGTTATCATTTATGAATCGGAAGGGATAGACGGTATATGGCAGGAGGCGCCCATGGGCTATTTTGAGGAAGCGTCTGGAGCGATCTGGGAAAACCAATGAAAACCCAGATCAAGATGGCTGAGGTGACGTCACGAGACTAACTCCTGTCGGTTTCTAAGTTTTCTCACTCCATAAATCCTTCCTTTTCCATTCCCTAATTTCTCTTGGCCAAAATAAGTATAGAAAAGTATCGGTTCTGGTTCTTATTTTTCTTACCATATTTTCTCGGTCATTGCTACATACGAATGATGCTGGCAGTAATATGTGTTTGCTGTTATCCTGAAATAGGTCTGTCGGCAATTTTTCAATTGGCTTCTGACGAGAAAAATGCCTTCGGTATTCCAGATCTTCCCAACTTAAATCCTTCAACGCTTTCTCTCGAGTAATATATACTTGTTACGAATAGGGCGGCTCTTCATTGGACCTCCATTAACACCTTTTGATGAAGCTCCATACAGAAGAACAATATTCTAAGTGAGGTAACTCCAGTACTATTATCCGAGAGTTCCTGAAGGGTAGTTCAGCCGCCTAGTTGAAAGTGTTTCAATTGTCTACACAATTCGCTTTTGGAGTAGTAACCCAATTTTCTTATTATTTTTTATTTTTTGCTTCTGTCCTTACGCCTTGTCGACAACGAGGTCATTAGAGGAAGAAATGACAACCATCCCGGCATTCGCCTGGACTGATTTGTGGAAACTATGGAACATCCAAATCTGGATGCCCGGACGGGGATTCAAACCCGCGTCCTCCCAAATGCGAGGCCAGAGCTTTACCGGTCACCCACCACGCCACTCGGTGTGCAGTCGCCTATCCTACTGCAATAACTCTACCAAATACAGCTAAGTCAAAAATTTTCGTGGAATCAGAATCAGTGAAGCGCTCCTGCCCACTTCACCTAGACAGTGGAAGCATTTCAAGAGGCGAGGAAGAGAATGCGGGCCTCTAAAGGCCACAGCCGAAATTAGGCGTCGAACATGGGAACTAACAGATATAAGATGGTTTAAAGTTGATAATTATATAATTGAACTATTTTCAGCTAAGCGATAAGTTGAATTCTGAACTGAGCGTGATGGTGAGAAGGTGACCCTGTGGCCTCGCATTTGGGAGGACCCAAGTTCAAATCCCCGTCCAGCCATCCAGACTTCGTGGTTTCCCGAAATCACTCCAAGAAATAATCAGGATTGCTCCTTCAAAGCGCCATGGCAGAATTCCTTTCCATTCCTTGTCCCCAGCCCTTTCCCGCCTATAACGACCTAGACCCCGATGTCGACAAGGCGTAAAGCCACGAGTATATAAATATATATGTAAAAAATAGTTCGCTAAAAATGACACTTGTCCCAGTTTCCTACGACAACTTTAGTAATTTCGTAATGGACACTACACACTACAGATATTTGAGGATATGAATTTCAGTGTCAAGAATCGAGCTGCCATGTGTACAGTGTGATACATCTGGTTGAGAAGATTAAGTTTGAGAAATTTTGTCGGCATGGGTGGAACGGCATAGAGTTGTACGAGAAAGATAGAAATAAACAAATATCCAGGATTTGAGTTTTAGTTTAACAGTTCTGTACTTTTCTTTCTGGCATGCTGGGTGCAATTTAAATGAAGAAATTAAATTTGTAATAATCGAAACTACTATGAAGGATGAAAATTGATTACTATTTTTACTTGAGTTATCTTAAACAATAATGATTCATTTATCTCGGATATTTTAGATGATAATGAATGTTCCTAACAGATGAACTGGCTCTTAGCTACGTGTCGTTGTTCAGGCTTTTTCTGCGGTACCGAGAAGCTCATGTGTGATGACACGTCCCATGCGGCCGTGATTACCGTATTCAGTGTGTTGCTGGTGTCACGGATGGGGCGTTGACCTCGGTGATGGTTAGTAAGTGAATTTCTCGTGCTCTGACATTACCTCACTCGTCGACTAAACGTAGCACTTCACTGATGCCACAGTCGTCATGCTAATGGAAGAACACTGTCGATGAGAGTTTTGCAGTTGGTCGCAGTTGCCACTACAATAACACTCTACCGTAGTCGTAGTGGAAACTGTGGTGAAACTTCCCGTTACTGCTGCCTGTAGTCTCAGACCCAGCTCAGCGCGTAACCTGTCTGGGCAACAAGGGGGGCATTTCCCGCAATCCCGGCGGGACTAGAACAATAGAGGAGAACTAGTGCGAAATTCCGCATTCTCTCTGCGGACAGCTACAAGGTGTGTTAGCTGTTACAACAGGCGGTAGGTGCGAGGACCAGTCGTTCTGGGTGTTGGAGCCCTAATATCACAAAGTAGCTCCCGGCAGACCGCACGGCATTTACTCTTAACCCAACGGATGCCAGTCAGTAGGGACATCACGTATTAGTGACCTCAGCGATGACTCTTCAAACGCATAAAGGGAAGCCTTAACAACAAAAGAACGAAGAAGTACTATTGCCATGGAGGGAGTGAGCCCATTTCGACTGTCCTATAGGGTATCCGCGTATGGCAGACGCTTAAAGCTGCGTTCCCACGATCTCTTGTAACGGAGGCGGCACCTCATTAGCCGAAGTATAGGGACGAGCACGCGCCGCGGGTTAGGCCTCCCTACCTCGTCACCACATCCTCACCACGTTGCCTGTGTCGTTTGGCACAGAGCACTTTACAGCAACAGAAGAGGTGCGCACAGCTGCTGCAAACCGATGGCAACAGCGCACCGCTACACACGCCTGTGATATTTACTGACATAGAGTGTATAGCTGCGTCTCGTCTCCGCTAGCAGTGGCGGCCCCGTTCCCGTGGCGTGTTGTTGAGTGTCCGTCCCATCCCGCCTTCGTGACAAAACGTCGTGGGAACGCGGCTTAAGGTGTCCACGTGCAGGGTCCTATAGTGAGCGTCACGGACGAAGGCGGCCCAGTTTAGCGAGGCTCTGCGCAGGACGTCATCGCTCTGCCAGTAGCCAATCGAATTCAGTAACAATCCAGCGCTTGTCGTGGTTACACGAGTGTTGATTGTTTGCTGTGGCTAACGTTCCTGTATCTCTTAATAGTATTAGCACATAAAGCGCTGCTAAAACGCTTATTATTATTTTTCTATCATTACACAGCAGTACTACTAGTAGAAGTAGTAGCGTAATTACTATAATTTCTTCTTCTCTCTACGTCGCTCGTCTCCTGCTGGAAATGCGGCAACGTCGTATACCATGTGTCCCTATCTCTGTCTCTCTCTGCGCCACCCGCCTTCGTTCGTGACGCGCACTATAGAGACCACACGGAGTGTACCCTTGAAGCTGTTGGTGGACTTCCCAAGACCACGTTGGTGGGTAACGGGCGTCACGACTAGCATGAGATTTGTGCTATGGGTTCGCCCAAGTTGCCTTGTGCTGAGAGGAGCGGGTGCCCCACATCTCTCTAGGCGCTAGCCTGTTAATGGCATATAGTCTCGTTGGTGGGTGGACGGGGCCATAGAAAGGGTAGTCTCTAGGTACTTCCGATGGGCCGCCGGGTGAAAAGCGTTTAAAGATTAGCAAACAGATACCAGTAATCTTTAGTTGGAACGTGAAGTACACGGTAGTCAGACCTTGCGTGTTAAATCGACACCATACTGGTCACGGGGAAGAGTGCAAAACACGGTCACAGTGTGTCACATTTTGGTAATGGTTTTTTGGATGTTCTCCATAATCGCCTAGGTAAATTCTGGGATATTCAATTTTCCGCCTCAGAACAAATGGAATAAACCTTACACTGTTTGTAAACAGATGCAAACACTCCCTACCTCTCCCGTGCATTAGTTGGTTGCAGACTTGTAGTGATTCGGCGGTATAATCATCTGTGCCGATTCAGGTGGAATTTACGTCTTGTCGAGGTAGTAGAGGAAGAAATAACCGGGGGCAATAAACGGAAAGGACTTCGGGAATGGCATTTGATGGAACCTTCCTGGTATTCGCCTTGAAGCGGTTTCGAGAAAACAGGAAAACTGAATTCTGGATGGCCGGAGAGGGATTCGAACACGCGTCCTCCCAAGCGCGAGGCCAGAGCGTTTCCACTCACCCTCTACCTTCGGTCAGAGAAGGAAGTTCAGATGAAATTCTAGAGGATTCTTATACGAAGTTCTGTCCGGCAATCTACACTTCGGTTCCCATTTGATTCCCGAAATCGTTTCCCTAGAACGTCGCCATGATTCTTTGATGTAGACTAAGGGGAATTTTAACCCCAGCCTTTGTAGCTACCCATTCAACATCCCTCGTAAAATCCGCCTGTAATAGAAACAAAGTTGAGATGGCATAAAGTTCGGATATCAGCACCACATCGATAGTCGATTACACAGATGGGAACGACCTTACTCAGTGTTTCTCGAACTGAACTAGCCTTTGCTCCCAGTTGCATATTCGCAGTGAAGGGACAGATTTTGTGAAATTAGAGAAAATAGTGATTATAATGAAAGAACCATTTCTTCAAAATGCTCAGCGAAATTCAGAATGACAACGAAGCTGAAGTAGTTTTTTTACTGTACCTTGTGGATGACCGGGGCATTCTGAAGGACACAGATTTGATCTCCAGTACGGCCATACAGGTCTCTGATTTTCACGGTTTCCTGAAATCACTTCAGACTAATGCTGAGAGGTTTCTTTAAGATGCCATGGCAGAGTTCCTTACTGTTCCTAGACCAAACCATCTCCCACCTATAATGATCACGATGTCGAAGAACAGTAAGCCTTCGAAAAGAAAATACAAGGAAATTATATGAAAGTATATGGAATTGATCATTGCTACAGCGTACTTACTCATTTTATCAAGAGATTCATCACGTCCTACAGAGCTAAAAGTTAATTAAACATTCAAGATCATAAAAATTGTTGTCATTACATTTCAGTGGATAAGAACAAATCGAACTGAGGAAATACGTAATTGTTGTAGGACTTTTCTTTCGCAGTTGCTTTTAAAATAATAAATTATTGTTTAATAAGTATGCCAGCGCAACTGTTGTATAAATAAAATCCAGCAATAGTTGCATTGGAGTAATTAATAAATAATATTTTTTTATGGTACTGAGAAAGTTCTTAAATGAAAGAAACTTCCTGCAGTGATGTGCATAACTTAGAAAAATAATCAATTTGCTTAGTAAACAGTTCAGTTATTAATAGACTATTTTTGGTTCCGTGAAGTATTTAGCCGTACCAACACAAAACGGGATTAAAAAAAAACTTCGGTCGTGCAATTTATTGGTTGAATTTTGAAAAATCGTAACACACATACAAGGAAGATAAAACTCTCGTGCGTCCACGTTTGGAATACTGTTTTACCATTAAGGATTCGTATCGCAAAGGACTTATCAATAGCCTAGACCAGTAGTTCCAAACGGTAACAATACCGCCCTCCGCTGGACTCTGATTAGATCATGGGGGTCGTTTCTAGACCAAGACAAATTTAGGGGGCGATGAGGTTCATCCACCGCCCTTTTGCTTTCCAAAATTGTATCTGGATTTGTGGGTTTTGTCAAAGAAGTTTCGGTTATAGTCCCATGATCATACGTAGAGGATTTAGCGTAGTCAGCAATTTATTAACTAAAAAGATAAACATAGTGTTAACAGTGGAACCAGACCATTCAAAATTGTTTATGAGAAATATGTATATAGGGTGATTCACGAAGATATGAAAATATTTTAATATGTTATTCTACAAGTAAAACTAAAGAAAAACGTTCATATAAACATAGGTTCGCAAATGTTTAGTTACGGAGTTACGGCTAATAAAAGATTTTGCCTGAAATTTAGCAACCTCGCTAATATGAAGTCATCTCAAAACTGTACGAGGTCACAGTAAAGCACGATTTCCATTTATTTTGTGGTTATTGATCTGGTGAATGTTATAAAACAAGTCCCAGACGTGTGTCTGCAATATCTTCCAGAACAAAAAAGATAAAGGTCAGATACCACCTTTCACTAACTTTCATCCTCATGCACAACATACTGTAATCTATATATATGGACGTGTGTGTCCCTATATTTCACTTTTTAGCCACCACTACATACCATAGATCACTGGTGTTTGTGCGTGGTAGTAGCATGGAGTTTCCTATTGTACACAACGTTGGCCGAATGCCGATAGCTGTGGGTGTGTGGGAGATATGGTGGTTAAAAGTGGTCTATGTGGGGCATCTTCATATTACGACAGAAGACTTGTGTATCCATATACTTCTCTTTCTTGCCACAACTACATAGCGCAGATCACTGGTATTTGTGTGTGGTAGTAGCATTAAGTTTCCCATCGTGCATTATGGTGGTTGAGTGTCGGTAGCTTTGGGAGAGTTGGAGATATGGCGGTTGAAAGTGGTCGACCTGGGACACCTTTGTATTTCGACCGTAGACGTGTGTGTCCCTATATTACACTTTTCAGCCAAAACTATCTAGCGCAGATCACTAGTGTTTGTGTGTGGTAGTAGCATAGAGTCACCGATCGTGTACAACGATTGCCGAATTTTGGTAGCTGTAGTGGTGTGGGATACTTCTTGGTGGTTGAAATTGGTTGATCAAGGATATTTTTGTATTTCCACCAAAGACACATGTGTCCGTAATTTTCCTCTTTGCTGCCACAACTACATAGTAGTCTTGTGTAGTTCGCGAACGAACTAGTCCGGAAGAGCGCTCCCACAGGCGAACTACGCGAACTGGTTCCCAGATCTCTCGCTGCTTAGTTCGTTCGATCCTTTTCCGTAGACCGACTTTTGTTTTAGGTTATTTATTACTATTATCATCTAAAAGGAAACACAGTTCCCTGTGGACAAATTTCATTGAAGACACAGATATAAAAAGAAAAGAAATAAAAAAACTGTTCAACATTAATAATTATTGCAGTAGTCACAAACAGAAATTTAACGAAGAATGTGAAAACATAACACGCTTTGAATCCATTAACAATTAAAAGACAACCACCGATAGCCACAACTACCATAACATACAAAAGAGCGCATGCAGTAGCGGTAGCAAAGCGAGCGAACGATCAGTCTTTCTGGAATTCCAGAGGGGAGCGACCTAGTTCGCTAAGGAGCTGCGAAATAAACAGAGCGCTTCCGGTCGCGAACTAATATGTGCAAGTGTACTAGTTAGTCCATCTCCATTCGCCACTAGGGTTACCAACAATTTTTGGATGATTATAGTATTTTTTTTAGAATAAGCTATAAAATATATAGTAGACTGACTTTTGTTTTAGGTTATTTATTACTATTTCATCTAAAATGAAACACAGTCTGTTAAACATTAATAATAATTGCATAAGTCACAAACGGAAATTTAAAGAGGAATGTGAAAACAAAACAAGCTTTGAACCCATTAACAATTAAAAGACAACTACCGATAACCACAGCTACCTCAACAAACAAAAGAGCGTATGCAGTAGCGGTAACAAAGTGAGCGAGCAGTAGCGGTAACAAAGCCAGTGAACGATCTGTCTTCCTGGAATTCGTAAGCAGTTGCGAACTTAACGATCCGAACTATTATGTGCAAGTCTACTAGTTAGTCCATCATCATTCGCCTCTAGGGTTACCAACATTTTTTTGGTTGATTATAGTTTTTTTTTTTTTAGCATAAGCTATAAAAATACAGTAACTTCTAAAATATAATATTTTACGAAAGAGTATAAAAGGACAAAAGGTATGTTTTTTATTATTTTAATTTTTGAGCTATATTTTTTGCACTTCTTGCATCTTTAACAATTTTTTGTCTACATTAAAATTGTCATATGCTTTATCGCATTCAGTTGTTAAATTAATGCCGATCAAAAGCTCATTTTTTTATTAATAAAATACTTCTCTTACTTTTACCCAAATTTCGTGTAATATTGTTATTTCAGAGTAAAGTTCGTTCACTTTGATACTCATTTTTTCTCTCGTAAATTTAGAACTTCTAATATCGTCGCACAGTCATCAAATGAAACCTCGTGTTTTAAATTTGATTTTTGGATTTTGTACAGTCAGCTGCTTTAATTAAAATCTAACAATTTATTAAAATACTCCAGATATTTATCAAGGAATACTAGAAAATTATTATTAATATTATCACTTTATGTGGAGAATTTGGCTTCTAAGTACTTTTTCTTGTTTTCTTAACCAATGAAACAGTCTTTTTTTTTATTTTTCTAGCGCTGATTTTGAAGTTGACACTGTATAATACTTATCTCAGACTGTGAAGATATTACCTTTCAGTTGTTAAACAGCTTTGTGAAAGTAATATAAATACATTTTTAAAAAATAGCTCGGGAAATTCAAAAAGATTTTAACTTTTGTGTCTTTATCAGTTTCATTCATCGTCAAAATATTTTGAATGTGTATTGGATAATCCTCCCCTACACTAATAAACCAATCGCTCAATGACTTCCAATTCACTGGAAATTGATGCACTTTCCTTATTGCTACCATTTTCCATGACTAATTTAATTTAATTAAATATCGAAAGAATGAACAGCTTCCAAGTGAAAATAGTTAACAAAACAATATCGAAGCAAAGACAAATGCACGAGCAAAAATTTGTTTGACTTTGTTAATTTTGACATTACATAACGTTTTTAAGGGGCGTTTAGGCAAACACACATCTTTAAAAAGATAAATCGTAATGTGCCTTCGCAGATTTTACAAAGAGAGGAATTTGTTTGTTATTAGTGTCTGTCTTGCAAAAAATAATAACAATTAATAAATTAATAAATCCATTGAAAAATTAATATTCTACGAATGTATGTATAGTATAAAGTAAAAAACAGAAAGTTGAATGTTCCATTTTACACATTTGTGCAAAGGACAATGAACACTTTGGTTTATCAGCGGCCACTGATCATGATAATGTCATTTGAAAGGGCTATTTTTAAGTAACAACTTTTGTTAAGAGCTCATATTAAATTCCATGTAGAAACGACAATAAATGATTAAGTACTGTCTTAATAAAACTGTCATAACAGACAAAGCGCATGCAGTAGCGATAGCATGGCGAGCGAACGATCTGTTTCTCTGAATTCGAGACGGGAACTAACGAACTAAAAGAACGACCTAGTTCGCGAGGGAGCTGCGAACTAAACTGAGCGCTCCCAGTCGCGAACTATTATGCGCAAGTCTACTACATAGCATAGATCACTGGTGTTAATGTGTGGTAGTCGAGCACTATGGTGGTTAAGAAGTCGGTAGCTGTCGGAGTATGGGAGATTTGATGGTAGAAAGTGGTCGATCAAGGATATATTCGTATTTCAACCAAAGACACATGTGTCCGTATATCTCACTTTGCTGTCACAACTATAAAGCGCAGACCACTGGTGTTTGTGTGTGGTAGTGGTCTTGAGTCTCCCATCGTGCACTACGGTGGTTATATGTCGTTAGCTATGGGGGTTTGAGAGATATAGTGCTTGAAAGTGGTCGACGTAGGGCACTATCCTATTGCTACCAAAGACGTGTGTGTGTTGAAACCAGAACTATCAAGCGCAGACCATAGGCTTTTGTGTGTGGTTGTAGCCTGGAGTATTTCATCGTGCACTATGGCGATTGCATGTCGGTAGCTGTGGGGGTGTGGTAGATATAGTGGTTGAAAGTGGTGGACCTGATATAAAATTAGACATGTGTGTCCCTATATTTCACTCCACGGCCAAAACTATCTAGCGCAGTCCATTGGTGAATGTGATTTGTGTGTGGTATTAACGTCAAGTTTTCCAACGAGCATCACGGTGGTGTTATGTCGGTAGCTATGAAGATGTGGGAGATGTGGTGGTTGAAATTGGTCGACGGAGGGCATTTTCATATTTCGACTAAAGAAATGTGTGTCCCTATATTTCACTTTGCAGCCGTAAATACCCTGCGCATATCACTGATGTTTGTGTTTGGTATTAGCCTCGAGTCTCCCATCATGCACTATGGTGGTTACATGTCGGTAGCTGTCAATCAAAATTCTTTACAATCACGAACGAAGTCGTGGGCATCAGCTAGTTAACACAAATTCAACAAACGCACACATAAACACAACCGTCCGGCTGCTTGTGTGTGCGGCTCTTATGCGAATCTAGCTCAGAGCACATTGAATGTATAGATCTGTAGAAGGTTTATGAGTTTTACATCGAAGGGGAGAGATGACCATAATCATAAGCTTGAACTTGAGTTCAGGGGAAGGGGCGTGGGTAAGGGAGTCGGGAACTAGAATAAATTACCAAGGGAAATAATGGACAATTTGCCAAAACGCTGCAGGAGCTTAAAGTTGCAATTCGTGAAGGATAGCTTGGTAGGGGTAGATAGCTGGTGAAAAATCAAGACATGTGAAGGTGGGGTTATGGGGACATTGATAACGGTGTGTGTGTCTGCTCCATCCAGGCCCGGCGTTAGGGGGGGTGGGGGGGGGGTAAGCGGGTCAAATGCACCCGGGCCCGCCGGCTGATGGGGGGCCCCGATCACTGGCAGCAGGGGCCCCCAGGCCTCGAAACCAAAAATCCGCCCATTGTCGCCCGGCCAGTTTGTAGAGCTAAAAAAAAGAAAAATGTCGCCCATTTTACCCCAGCCCGAAATACCTAGCGCCGGCCCTGGCTCCATCGCAATTAAAATTAAATCTTTAAATCTACATCTTTAAATCTACTTTGTATACAAATGATTTAAGGTAGTGGTGAATTCGCCAAGGTCTAAATAGTTGGTTAAAAAAAAACGAAATTTTACGTCTCCAATGCTTATGAATGTAAAAATGTGAATAAATTTATGTGACTAGTAGATAAATACGTGTTATGGGCAAATTCCTGACGATCTTGTCAGAAGTGTGAAGTATAAAAGTGTAATAATTAACATTTCATTGATAATAACTTGGTGACAAAGTTTATAATTGCTGCCTAACCGCCAATATTGTAACTGTCCAGCTATGTAATCTTACCAGGTAAAGAGACTGTATGGTGTTACATGTAATCCATACCATGGAATTTATTTCATGAACATAAACCATGGACGCTTGGGATACTAGCGTCGTTAATAGACATGAAAATTAAACTTGAAATGGTCTATGAAAACCCACAATAAAAAATATTATTTTAAGGTTGGGAGGAGTAATTATTAATTTTAATAAATTTCTCTCGGGCTTCCAGCCGTGTTAAGATGTTACATTTGTGGGACGTTTCGAAGGCGTACTTCTCTGCCTTCATTCTCGACCAAATGTCAATGATTAACTGTTTGAATAAATTTATTAATATACAACGCCGTGAAAGATTACAATTATTAATTTTGATATATTAACCTTTTTTATCAATTAATAAGGAATTTCCTTGATTGAATTTGTTTGCATTTACAGACATCAAAATATTAATGTTTCACAATTTATGATTTATTGAAAAAAGACAGTTTTTAGACAATAAAAATAACACTACATTCTTGATACAAAATAAATATTTAGGACATGTGAGTTTAATTAAAAAAGGCGTCACCTCAGCTAGCAGTTACAGAGAGCACTGAGGATTCTCTTTATTTGTACAGGGCTACCTGTCAGGGCAATGCATCTGTTAGTTTTGATATGATATTTACCCTTATTTTCTCCCTGGTCGCTTAGCAGCACAGGTTGCTTCATCCACTATCCACTTACACAGGATGGTGACTTTACCATCAAACACTGCCACACGTTTTCAGTCACTGCACTGAATGTAGCGGTTGGAGAGTCTCTACCCCCGCCTGTCAACGTGCCAGGTCAGACCTCCGCTGAGCCCCGCGCAGTACAGATATGCAAGTACTGCACTCGTAGTCGCGTTATAGGACCAGCTTATACGCCGCGTCAGGCCATAGTCCCAGTCGCAACTTGACTGTCCATTTCTCCCTCCAGCTGTCCAGCGCGCCGTATGTTGGCAGAAGAAGAAAAAAACAACCTTAAATTCTGTTTTACACAGCCACACAAAACTCTCCGTCGCTTGATTTCTTTCACAAGTGTTAGTTGGCTATAATATGCCGACCCACGTTCGCATTCAATAGCTGCATCCAGGCGATACGCAGGACAACCCCCCGCTGCTGTGTTAAACACTTAGCTGACCAGGGGACAATGACATAGCTGTGGCTTTGGCTTTGGCCTGGGTGTCTACCTGCTGTCCAAGTTACTGCCGCTCCCTCACAGCGACAAACATAGTACTGTTCTTTCTTGGGAATAGACCGTCAATGAAATGATTCAATTATGATAATTTAAAACTATTATGTAAATGTGTTTTTAAATGTAACAGGCAAGTTTAGATGGAAATAATTAAATGGGATAAAATTATATTGTACGTCTATATTTTAGTACATAGTTAGATACAGAATAGTTGGGTAATAAGGAAGTTGTCTGTAAAATTACGATTTAAATGATTGCTAGATAAAGTATAATAAGAGTTTTTAATGTGTTTCGTGTTAACTAATGTACCCTAGTAGATTGTTAAAATTGGAGAAAGCCAAAGGCCATTAAATAAGGAAAAAATAGTATTTTTTTAAATGTGGTAGATTGGTTAACGAGTTTCTGAAATTTCTACATAGACCGAGAATCGAATAGAGGACCTTCAGATCCATATATTCCTGATAAAGGAGCCACCATTATATCCTCAGAACTATAAACTGTCTGCTGTTAGCCACGTCTTCGCGGTGGCCATCCAACACATTTTTGCGACTCAAATTTTACTTCAGTTATGTATGGCCGACAAGCATAGGATAGGTAAGTTGCAACTGTAACTTATTGCACACTCAGTGCCGTATTTGTACGCGGAACAAAGAAACATTCAGCCTTGGATTTTGTACGTATAGATAGATACCTTACGTGAATCCGTTAGCACTGATCGTAGTTCATCGACAGCGAAGGGCTTTACATCTTATCGATGTCATTTGATGCAAGAGACGATTAAGGATAAGGAACGGGAAGGAACTCGTTCATGGCCTTCTTGAAGGATACATGTGGTCATTCCCTTGGAGTGATTCAGGAAAAATATGGAGAAACAGAAATCTAGGTGGCCGGAAGGGGATTTGAACACGCGTCCTTCAGAATGCCTGTGCCGAGTGTTACTAGTAACCCACCAGGTGCGATTGATGAGGTTCCTGCCGCTTCTTCAGCGTTCCTTTCTTTCCTTGATACGAACTGCTATGTCAGCCCGGATGTTGCTTTTACAACGGCTCAGGGACTTGGGTCTTGTTCTCTTTTATTATTATTTTGTGACAAGATTGCAGTGTTTAATATGCTCAGCTCCGCCAGGAAAATCTAATTTGCTCAAAGCGTAACGCTGTTTACCCTGTAAAACTTAACAAGCGTTGTTTTATTCTTGCTTATACAGTCTTTGTGTGGTTTTCATTTGCTACTATCTAGCAAGTCACGCAGAAGATTAGGTTACGCGAAATGTTATTTCTTTGGTAATTTTCCTCGCATGTAAAACAGTTCATTGAAATTTGGTGTTACATACCTAAACGAAACCGTCGATACACTTTCAGAATTTCTTGTTTTATTTTATATGTCTATGTCATAGGGGGAAAAAACTCGTTTCGCAGAATGGTTGATGCAGGTGGTTAATATTCATCATTTTCCGTATTTTTTTTACACGTTGGTAAAACTAACAACATGATTAAAATAGGTTGTTAGAACTTTTTTGTTTTGTGTGTGACGTGACATGTTTAGTAACTTGCAAATATCATACAGTTCTGGCATTACATTTTTATTAGTATTGATACCAACTATAGCCCGTTCAGTATTGAATAGAGGCAGCTCGAGGCCAGTTTTCTCCATGTATACATGCGAAATTGACGACCTGTCTACCTGAACACAGCGATCGGCTCGCGAGGTAGGCAGGAGATGAGAATCGGTACCCGGGAAACATGACCTTGACTCGTCAGTTCGGAGTGAACAGGGTATAGGGTTGATTTTTCTACATACAGTGGAACAGAAGAAATCTTACAGTCTGTGAACAACACAGATCAGTACAGTGATGGAAGAATTAGTTTAAAAATTGTTTGTTTAGTTTGGAGATTAGTTACACAAAGGTATACATGAAAAATGTAATATGTCAGGAATATCTGGAACTGGCTGTTCATTGTAGCAACTAGGAAAGCCAATATAGGTAAAAGTAAACAACATTAGAGACAAAAAGTCACTGTAAATATAAAATGTGAAACCGCATCGCGACACTTTTCCTAAAGCAGAGAATCAGCTTGCAGCAAAAGATGAACGTAATTATAAATCTGTGTTTGACCTCGTCTGTCGAAAATAAAAGCACTGAATTTACCCTACAGCCACAGACTCTGTTATTAGTAATACACGAGCGCCTCAAAATGTGTAAAGATAGAGACCATAGATGAGCTTTTCGAATGCTGTATTATGGTTGTCATGAATAAACCTACTGAACCACAATAGATGCAGCCTAATATTTGAGCTAGTGAGTGCCATGCTGAATTTGGGCAGGAAAAATCAACGTGGATTCATATCCACGCGGCACTCATAGTAACATGCTGTTGTCATTAATACTGGACCTGAAATCACTTTAGGCCTGTTGTTAGGTGATTAACTACTATTGATCGTATCTAATTTCCATACATAACTACGAAATTCAGTTTAAGTTTTAAAAAATTTAGCATAGTTATTAAAGCAAATGCTTATTACAAAGGATCCGAAATGAATTGTCTTCTGATGCAAAAGCTAGTGGAAAAATTAAAGTGGGTCGATATTTCAGACCTTTGCAGAATCCTATGCAGGTTTAATTTGACATGTTTAGGTACATAACTTAAAGAGAGGTAAACAGTGTAGCGTATCACCGGGGGGGGGGGGGGGGAGAATTATTAATTAATTCTTAATTAATTACGCTATACAGGATACTATAATTGAATATCAAAATGTAAATTATTCAAATGAGAATTGGATGATTCTGAGATTTGAAAACTGTCACAAAAAAGACATTTTAATAAAGATTTTTACAATGGCATCTACAAATCTGAGCGTATTTACCATTACGTTAATAAACAAGAGGTTGTGCAATTTTCTAAGCAACGCTCAGACGTACAATGAGCCCTTTAAATGCAATCAAACAAGTATAGTTGTACTTTTAAAAAATCTCACAATTATTCTAATACAAAGTATGTTACCAGTTATGATGATAGCAAACAGTAATGGGTTGGGACGCCTCGAATGATTAACCTGTCATTCGACAGTTACACAGTCTAGCTCAGTGGTTTTATCAGATCAGAGCAAGGATCTTTATCTCAGATGCGGTTACGGGTACAGTTTCAAAGTGAGTTGCAGGCTGAATGGCTTCGTAGAAACACATTACCGTTCCACGGCAGGTAGCGCTGGGCGGAGATGACCACCTGGTCGATCGTCGTAACTGGCCACGCCAGCAGTACGCGGCAAGTCGCAAGTTACAAGTGCGCCTCAGATGGTCTCCAGGACACAAGTCGCCAGTGACTCGTCTGGGCTCCGGAATGGAATGATCCTGGCTGGCCTCCCGACTGGAGGGAAGTCAGGAAGGAAGTGTCCTCGTCCTTCTCCGCCGCCACGGAGGTAAACTCTAACTCCCCCTCTTGTGGCTCGAAGACGACATAGAACATAAAATTCCCCGAATCTTAGTACTATGTTCCCTGTGATTGGCTGACCATCTGACGTCATGTGAATCTGTAGCTTCTCTTCGCCACGTTAAGTTTCGGCAATCTTCAAGAGCCAATGCCTCCTTCGGGAGGAAGGAATTCTGTTTACGGCCTGTCGGACAGAAATCCCTAATCCTCTTAACATTCTGCCCAAAGGCGCCAGCCCGTCTGCCCTTCACTGAAGCGTAAAATCCTTGCCTCTCACCCTTTCATGCGCATCTTTCGAACATACAGTGGACATCCCAAGAAATGGAAAAATATTCTATTCCTTTACTTTATACACAGACGGAAAAAAAAATCCCAACACCAAGAAAAAATTATTGTAGAGTAATGAAATTTGGACAATGCATTTGTCAAGTTAACATGTTTAATTGATTAAATTTTCAAGATCACAGGTTAATTTAAGCTCAAGAAAATGCATTTCAAATGTGAAATACTGTTAAATTAATAGCCGGTGTAACCTCCAGAATTTTGAATGCAAGCCTGCAAACGTGAATGCATTGTGTCATACAGGTTTCGAATGTCACTTTGTGGTATGGAGTTCCATGCTTGTTGTACTTGTGCTGTCAATACTGGGACGGTCAGTGCTGGCTGTGGATGATGCTGGAGTTGTCGTCCAATGATATCCCATACGTGTTCAATTGGAGACAGATCTGGTGATCTCGCAGGCCAAGGTAACATGTCGACACTCTGTAGAGCACGTTGCGAGACAACAGCGGTATGAGGGCGAGCGTTATCCTGTTGAAAAACTCCCCCTTGAATGCTGTTCATGAATGGCAGCACTACAGGTTGAATTACCAGACTGACGTACAAATTTGCAGTCAGTGTGTTTGGTATAACCACAAGAGTGCTCCTGCTGTCATATGAAATTGCTCCCCAGACCATGACTCCAGGTGTAGGTCCAGTGTGTCTAGGCCGCAGACAGTTTGGTTGCAGGCGTTCCCCTGGCCTCCTTCTGACCAACACTCGGCCATCACTGGCACCAAGGCAGAACCTGCTTTCATCAGAAAACACAACAGATCTCCACTCCGTCCTCCAATGAGCTCTGGCTTGACACCACTGGAGTCACAAACGGCGATGGCTTGTAGTCAGTGGAATGCACGCTACAGGGCGCCTGGCTCGGAGCTGTCCTTGAAGTAACCGATTTCTAACAGTTCGTTGTGTCACTGTGGTACCAACTGCAGCTCGAATTTCTGTAGTGCTGCCATTCATGAACAGCATTCAAGGGGGAGTTTTTCAACAGGATAACGCTCGCCCTCATACCGCTGTTGTCTCGCAACGTGCTCTACAGAGTGTCGACATGTTACCTTGGCCTGCGAGATCACCAGATCTGTCTCCAATTGAACACGTATGGGATATCATTGGACGAAAACTCCAGCATCATCCACAGCCAGCACTGACCGTCCCAGTATTGACAGCACAAGTACAACAAGCATGGAACTCCATACCACAAAGTGACATTCGAAACCTGTATGACACAATGCATTCACGTTTGCAGGCTTGCATTCAAAATTCTGGAGGTTACACCGGCTATTAATTTAACAGTATTTCACATTTGAAATGCATTTTCTTGAGCTTAAATTAACCTGTGATCTTGAAAATTTAATCAATTAAACATGTTAACTTGACAAATGCATTGTCCAAATTTCATTACTCTACAATAATTTTTTCTTGGTGTTGGGATTTTTTTTTCCGTCTGTGTATACAATAAAAAGTGATATGTAACGGGGAGCTTAGCGAATCGTTACAACAGACATAATCGCATCAAGCGATCCAAGGCGAAATTTTTCATGGCTACTTTGAGTAATGAATATTAATACCAGTGCAGTTGAACTTATTTATTTTTACCGAACACATTACGTTTTCAGGAAAATCTTTATTTTTATGAAATTTTTTCCGGTTCTGTTAATTACATGTCGGTATTAATACTATATCGTCTGGTTTTGAAGAAGTTATTAAAATTGAAAATTAATGAGATACATTAATTAATAAGATGATTTGCAAAATTAATCCCGGGTAGGCGCCAAGAATGGAAGTGTTCTCTATCCGAGAGAAGCGACATTCCAATTCTGAAATACTTTTTAGCAATGCAATTGTGCTTTTGAAATTGCCACATATCTTCATCTAGTCAAATGATATACTGATACATTGGAAAGGAAGTCATTGAAAGCAGGGTTTACAACACCTATTTTATTTCCCTAGATAGGGCCGTGATATAAACCACAAACTACGTAAATTGGAATCATAGTTTTATAATGGACCAATGTGCTAGGAGGACACAATATAAATAGGGTTTGATCCCAGGACGAACTATAAAGATTTCGATTTTCCATGATTTTCCAATTCATTCCAGATGAATCCTAGGATGGTTTCTTCAAAAGGTAAGAGCCGAATTCCACTTTGTTCCTTGCCCCCTGACCCATCCGTACCAGGATCTCATGACCTGGGTTTGGAGACTATAAAGTTCTAATTAAAAAAAGGGACGCTACATAAGACTAGACCTTGATCACCATCAACTGGCAGCTCAAAGTCATGATCTCTCTGCCCCCTCCGCACCTCACTACCTCTTCTCTTCCTACCTCTCCGAGCTGAGTGCTGAGTCCAGGTAGGCGAGTGGCAAATTTCCTCTTCGCTTGTAGGGTAAGTGCAGAGCAGAGTGACCTTGAGCCGCCTCTGTTAATTGTTAATTTCCGTTAAAGTTGCGCAATGAGATTATAATCACATTGATTAAGACCGAGCAAATAGGGAAATTGTACTAACATTTCCCAATTCCACCTACTATTTTCGAGCACAGCAGGTAACACATTGTCTGTACCGTCTGCTGTTATCGAGGGTCACGGCACACTGATGCCAACATAGTCAGAAGAAATAAAATCATTTTGATGACAAGCGGTCTGGTGGCTCAGTGATTAAGGTGTCTGGCTGGAGATCGAAAGGTCCCCGGTTCGAATCCCTGTCTCAGCGGGGATTTTCATTGGCACTTAACCATACCTTAACCTCTGGGACAGCCTGCTGTGCAATGTGTAGTACATCAGAACGCTTCCGTGGTTTGGATCCCACGTTAAACTGTAGGTCTTCTGTACCTGGCAGGCTTGCCGGGTTAAGTTAAGGCGGCTATGACATGGGCGGAATGCGCAGCCAGTAGAAACCCTGTCACCAGGTCATTCCGACCATATGGAATTATATTATTATTTTGATGACTTACCGAATGACCTGTACATACGGTGTGTGAGTTGCTGCGTCAGGTGGAAAGTGTGTTCAGTATTTCCTTTTAGTACTATGATGCTCTGACCCCAGCGTGCGGTGCGGCAGGGCTGCAGTCCCGTGGGTCGATGCATCCGGTCGGGAATGCCATCGGGTAGTGGCAAGTAAGCTCATGTCTCGAAAAAAATGACCTTTTCATTGGTTTTATGTCGTCAACGCCATTCGGAAAGATTAACAGCTACACATAACTGTCACCATTCCATGTTTGACACTAGATTTGATTGAAGAATAAAGTTTGGTTTCTAATCTCCTAACTGCATGAAATAATTTATTCCATAGGGGGCATCCATAAATTACGTGAGGTGTTTTTCCGGATTTCCACCTCCCCCCCTCTGGTGAGACTTCGTGAGATCTGGTCAGATCCCCCCTCCCTCTCTGGTGAGATCTGGTCCGTGAGACGCCCCCCCCCCCACTAGAAATCGCCATCGCAACTTCTTGAGACCCTTTTTGAGACCCTTTTTTTAGGTCTCACCCTTCCAAAGCCGGCTACACCCCCACTTTTCGACGAAATACCCCCTTAGAATCGACTTTTGCGTCATTTGTAGACTTCCTTTTTTTTCTCTACAGTCCAACAAAAATTTCCTATACCTCACGTGAGATTTCCATTGACCCCCCCCCCTTTTTGTGATATTTGGTGAGATTTTGCAGGACCCCACCCCATTTCACTTCACGTAATTTATGGACGCCCGTATGCTTAATTTAAAGACATGTAGTTACTTTCTTTTCGACTTGGATTGGATTCTGGAGCAATAGAATGTAATTAGTCTCCGGAAAAAACATTTTTGAGAAATTTTACCACTGGTACCGTTCGAATAATGTGTTTCGGAGATAAATGAATAAATTTGAAGGTAGATTCATATTAATAAACATGAAATTTCACCACGTAACTGATATTCGTATCTTTACTCTTCGTTAACAGAGTGTGAATGTTTGATGTTATCAGAAAAATTGCTGCGGTGAAATGTCACTGCCTGTTTGATGCGGTGCTGTTGAGAAGGTAAATGCCACGTCAAAGGGCCTTTAAATTTATTCCATTAGCATTTATCAAGAAGTGTTAATACAGATAGGTAAGGTACATAATGGCTCGGGACAGTAACATTTTTCCCGCGTAGTGTCAAAGTGAATTGGATGTAAACGTGCATGTATGTAATAAGTTCTGTTTTTCACAGCCTGTACATGTCTAAAATTTATGGGCGTTCTGTATTCCTTAAAATTCCAGTCTACCACTAGTGATCCAATATTTATTTTTATGCTGTTTACATTAGCTTGACTAGTATGTATGTATCGATCTATGTATGTTTGTATTTACGTAACAGAATTTTTAATTCTATTTCCGCACGCTTCCAGAAGGTAAAATTGGTTGAAATTTTGCACAATTATGAAGAACCGATGACAGTACAATAATTTCATAGCTATAGATTGGTATACTCATTACTCTGACTGCAACAACAGAAAAATTGTTTAATGTAATGGAATGTTTTAATTCAAGTTTCACTCATTTCCAGGAGTCCGATTTGTTTGAATTTTTTCACATACATTAAAAACCGAGGTCAGTATAATAATTTCATAGCTACATCCTTTTACTCTCGTTACTTTGACAGTAACAACAGAAAAGGTGTTGAATGTAATGGAATCTTGTAATTCAATTTCAAGTACTTCCCTACTTTTTTATTTTATGTATTTTTTTTTTTTTTTTTTTTTAAATTGGCATTCGGCCTTGTAGCCATTCAGATATCAACTGTGTTTCTTTTATGCCTCAAGCGTGTATATAGAATCTTCTCTTGTTATTATTGATGATAAGTGACAAGACAACACAGGACAAACACAACACTTAGTTAAAACCACCCATACCCTAGGCCGGACTCGAACCGGCGACTGCTGCAACGCGAAGCCAGCTCGCTAGCCCCGCGCTACCGGAGCCGGGTTTACCTACTTATTCGAAAGTTTGCACAAGAACCGATGACAAAACAATGATTTCACAGCTATCTCCTGTAGTATTCTCATTACTTTGACAGTAACAACAGAAACGCGGTTTCTTGCGCTACCTTCTGCGCATGTGCACTTGTTGTGGCACCTTTTGCGACATTTTGGTGCAGACAGCCATTATAGATTCCGCTGTCACTAAAGCTGTGGTAAACAGTGAGTATTCGGATTCATCGTTTTGAGTTAGTTCGTAGTATTATAGGAGAGTAACCTTCAACATTTCCTTGCTATCGGACGTCTTGTGCCGATTACCATTAAGT
The DNA here is from genome assembly GCA_031002005.1 of Vandiemenella viatica. Taxonomy (NCBI): domain Eukaryota; kingdom Metazoa; phylum Arthropoda; class Insecta; order Orthoptera; family Morabidae; genus Vandiemenella; species Vandiemenella viatica. Next base: position 224,574,438 of record CM061921.1, on the reverse strand, counting down.
GTGTATTACTCGTAGGAATAACATAGAAAAATAATAATCTGAACAAAAACACTAAACATAAAATTATGGTTTAAAAAACTAAAAAGACGCTTTTCTAAAAAGTGTACTACAAATTGAAAAATAATTTTTAAATATAAAGATTTTGAGAACGAAGCGCCGTGCAGTGCCGGTACTCCCTGCAGCACACATCTAACCTGAAGATGGCGGCAGAGCCAGCCGCCGAGAGCTCGTTGTTGTCTCTCTTCAACAACATACGGCGGAAAACCCGCGAAGACTATATTTTACAAAGATTTTGTTTAAGAGTATAACTTAACACAAGAATAAAGTTATTGATAAAAAAATAACTTCAATTTAGAAAAACCGTGGGGTGTTCTCTATCTACTTTCCACTAAGACTATACGAATAGGTAGCAATAAAAAAACTGATATCTATTACCGTTTTTTTACATTAAATTTTTTTTTTTATTGATGCTCCTCTGCTCTCCAATGCAGTGAACTGTATTGGCGAAATAAGGCTAGGCCAACTCACAGCTGATACACCCAGCAAACTACAGGGGCAATCCATTACGTTTCTCTTTGGTCTTTAGAAATCGTCTCCTCTCTTCCGCCCGCGCAGCTCTCAGGAAATCTGCTGGTCATCCGCACCAACCATGGCATCTCAGTAAAACCGCTGCACGTTGATTGGATTAACATACGGTACATTTCAAAAAAGACACCTGGGAGTAGCAAACATAGTTAAATAATTCCCTGGCTGTTTTCCAACATGATGACGACCCCTCTAAAAGAAGTCAGCCTTCACTTTCAACAATTCATTATGGATTACGCCGCCTCCAATAAAGAAAATAATACTCTGACGACACAGTCGGAATGATCCACGAGCCATTTGACCATCAATGAACTTCCGGTCCTCCACATACCAGCACTCGACCGACGGCTGGTCAACAGAAACCGCAATGGCCACAGTGGCAGGTTCAGCCGTAATGAAGCACAGTAGCTGCTCTGCTCCGGGCGCATAGAATGCGACATCTGAAACACGCGTCAGCCGAAGCATTTCAGATTCAAACATAGTCTCTGTACTAATACAAGGTGACACTATAACCTGTATGTGAGGAAGGACAAGGAATGAATGAAAGGTTCCTTCTTTCAACACAATTTTAATTTGACTCTGGATAAGAGGGCGTTGGAATGAGGTGACGACATTATTATTCGGGTAGAAGATTAGTAGTGGAAGCGGCTAGTTGCTGTCGCGTGCGTGAGGGCTGTTGTTGGAGGGTGATACGGTGGAACGTGTTGCTAAGTGTCTCTGCTGTGCGTTGTGGTGGTAGAATTATGATAATGAACGGAGGATATCTGAAGCTTTTCATCAATTGGCCTTTGGTAATATCAGATCAGGAATCTGTTTTCTTTCTACAATGCGACTAGGCAAGTATGGCTTCCTCCTTCGCTGAAATGACTGTTGACCGTCGTCAGTATTATTGTTCCGTTGAGAGCACGACAGCTGTCATTTGTTCCTTCGTTTCCTCTGTGCGCATTCCTCTGTATTCAGTGTTATTGATCTGGGTATGCAGTACGTGTGGATTGTCTTTTCAGTTGCACACTGCCATCGTTGACATCGACTGCTTTGATAGATCACCAAATATTGGAGTAAGGATTGTGAACGTATCGTGATAAACGGAAGATAAAGAAGGTGAAGACAATCAATATGAGAATTAATGAAGTACACAAAACGGAATGAAATCCAACCAGTTAAAGTTTAAAAAGTACTTCACGCAGATCGAGAAATTATTAGTTACAATATAAAATTTATCTATCGCTAAGAGGACATGATTTATTATGGTTTTCGTGTCCTGTAGCACACATCTCGTGTCATTCTTTATTATGTAATACCTGTGACCACCGTCATAAACGAAAAGGTATCCAAAAATATCTGTTTTTTTTTTAAATTATGGCTTTATATCTCGTCGACGCCATTAGAGGTGGGATAGGACTGGGAACAAGGAACGGGAAGGAATTCGGACATGGTCTTTTAAAGGAAGCATTCCGGCATTCTCTTGGAGTGATTTGGGGAAACCATGGAAAACCCTGGATACCCGGACGGGGATTCGAACCCGCGTTCTCCAGAATGTGAGGTCAGAGCGTTAATCGCCCACCCACCACGCTCCGTTAAAAAAAAAACTAAAGATAGCTTTTTCCACTTCCATTGACCAACCACATAGTAAGACTAAAAATGGAAAATCCGTAGATAAAGAAAAGAAGGAAAGATTTCCTCCGTTCCCGCAAAATTGAAGATTTGATTTGCATTACTTGCCAAAAAACGACTGATGGACAATCTTATTGCCAACAATACAAAACTTGCATCCAACTAAAACAAGAATCAAATGCGTTCAAATAGTTTCAATGGCTTACACACATATTTAGTTAGCTTAAATCTGTTGTATCCATCCTTGCAAGGGAAATGTCTGTACATAGCTTGACACTAAATTGTAGTCCTGGGGAAGCAATTGGTTATCCTATCTCTGTATGCCACCTTCGTGAGGATCCAAGGGTTATGGACTGTTTACTTGCTTTTCATCCCACTCTGATAGCGGATGAAAGATTTGTTGAAAGATCCACAAACATTGTGATTGGGTCAGATTCAGAAGTGTCTCTTTGCTGCAAGCGCTGTCCTTTGAGACTGCTGCCTTACAACTGTTGTTCAACTATTAACAGTTGATGTCTATGGATTTGTAAAAATAACATCAGCTTTGTATAAATCTAGCTTTAATGTTACTGTTTTATTTAACCCTATACGACGTTTCCTACTACTTCGAGACTGCTTTATTACCATTTTTCAGTCAAACTGAGTCACTATGAATTGCCTGATAGCAGCATATGGAGTCTGTGCTCTTTCTTCTTGCAGCCCTACACATTTTTCTTGAGCCCATCGATTGTTTCGTCCTTTCTCTCTTCTGACAGACGCCACTACATTTTATGATTTTTGGATCCACTTCGAAAACTTCACAGCTGGTGAACTTCTCTCTAAATTGGTGGAAGATGTTAAGAGGGTTCGATTCTCGGATGAGTGATCAAGATTATGATGCGCCTTGCTTTCTAGGAATCGCCCAAGCTAATGCCGGGTTATTCCCTCAAGAGAACATTTCTAAATTGCTTCCCGTTCCTTGCCAATTATCTTCGTTAACTTCTTTTATTTATTTTACTTCCTGGTACACCAATATGAGTAATTTTTGGAACCATGTCTATCTTATTGCGTTTCCTTTAATGAGATTCCAGATCACCTTAGTCATTCGGTTATCGCTCATTCTGAAATTGCTCCATAAATCAACATACATATTTAAGAGCGGTCTGATGGCTCAGTGGTTAAGGCGTCTGACTGGAGATGAAAGGTACCCGGTTCGAATCCCTGTCTCGGCGGGGATTTTCATAGGCACTTAACCCGACCTTCACCTCTGGCACAGCTAGCTATGTAATGTGAAGTACACCAACACGCTCACGTGGTTCGGATTCCACGTTAAACTGTAGGTCCCCTGTACCCGGTAGGATTTCCGGGTTAGGTTTAGGCGGCTACGACAGGGATGGAATGTGCAGCCAGTAGAAACCCTTTTACCAGGTCATTCAGACCAGACGGAATTATTATTATAACATACATAATTGATGATGTTACTTGTTCCATCTTTTTAAATAATTCATGGTTAGATCTCAAACGTACCGTCCTTTAACATTATTATTAGGGCTTTGCGGTTCATCAAGACGCCTAGATATTTAAAACCTGTAACGGAAAATTGAGAACTGGAAGGAAATATCCCACGACATTTAGAAAAGAGCGCTCCAGCGTGAAACAAATTCCTGAAACCACTGAAAAATCGATTCCGCGTACTCCTAATTATCACATCCTGACGTTAAATCTCCGACGAAGGTAAACTTAACACGCTGTAGTAGGCCTTACGGTTAGCGTTTCTGCGTATCCAACAAATTATATCTCGTTTATTGCTCTTAAAAAATTCATACAATACTATACTTTTTGAATTTTACAGCACTCATAACACTTATTTCAGGCACTTGTTCTTTACTTTGTGGCGTTACTTCCAGGGCCATAGTTGGTAATGAAATTTCAGATCTACTTGTTCGAACTAGCTGTTTCATTTTGCATGGCTGTTAAAATAAAGGCATATAACATTACTGGCCAGGAGACACCTAAAGGCTGTTCGGCCGCCTAGTTACAGTTTGTCACCCAATCCACCTCTGTCTCGGATAACCTAACCTAACAACCCTTCAGATTACTGGGAGACCGCTATCTATTTACGCCAATCTTTTCTTATGGGAATGTAAATGACTTGAATAAGTCCCATTTACATTTCATCACGTTCTGTCAGGTGTTTTAATTATTATTTTTACAAGTTAAAAAAAAATCAGTTAAATGAAATCTACACAGGAGTTCAGCCGGATATTGTCGTAAAAAGACAACGTTTCGACAGCCGGCTCTGCTGTCTTCATCAGGTCTACAGCTTCAGAAATTGCTACCTGAAAATCACAAACTAGACTGGCTTCCTAGTCGAAACAACCGTGGCAATATGTGGGTGGGCATTATCCTGCAACAGAATAATGAAGTCTATCAACATTACTTGGCGTTTGGACTTGCTACCCTGCAGAGGGCAACGTCTATACACTCACCTAACTGCGTTACCAACTTCCACGTCATGATCATTATGCAGTCGGTCTCCTTTCCATTTGACTGCCTCTTCTGTAAACTATGGGTGAGGAATGAAGAGTCTTACGGAAACAAGTGGCCCACATTTTAAGACGTACAAGATTGGTTAGTTTACAAAGAGAATAATCAAAGAGAAGAACTGTATATGAAGGCAAGAGTTAGAATAGATGAAGCAGTTAATTGTGAACTCAGGTTGTGAAGGGATATACTAGAATGAAGGGATTGGTTGAGTTTAAGATGATATGGAGGAATGCGTCATACCAATCGGGAAACTGATTACAGGTAAACGTATTAGGTTTGTTAGCAAGGAAATGAGCCCTGTTCTGTATTAAAGAAACAATACCCACAGTCGACTGAAAAAGTTCCAGGAAACCACGAAAAAATGAAATGCCATTTACCAGGATCCATCTTACGTTCACCCACCAGATCCATCACAGTATTATTTATCCTATTTTTTTTTTTCCGATATTTGTTTAGGTAAAAGTGGATTTGTATTAGATCAAACTATGCAATTATACTAGAATTTTGAGTGAGTTATACGTTGCAATGTGTTTTTATCGTGTTGTTTGTTGTATACACTACGTAGGCCTACCTGCGAGGCTTTCTTTTGTTATTATAGCGCCATCCAGCACGACACCTTGGCTCATTTGTTTGCGTTACTGTGATGGTGTCTGGTGCTGACGCGGAATTTCCTGGTTCGAGTCCTGTTGGTGCACAATTCCTACCCGAGCTAAATCCCAAACCTCTCCGCAGCGAGTCTCGAGTGAGGACAAGGTGATTCGTCCATCGGATGGGAGCGTTAAGCGCGGAGGCCTAGTGGTGTCCTTCGGAAAAGTAGGCCTGGAACAGCACCGGTTTTCACTCTCTCCCTTCTTTCATCTCGCATCTACAACACAAATGCAGTAAAACTCCGGCTATCCGAGTTCCGATTATCCGAGCAGCCGGGTTAACCGATGCAAATTTTTGAAATATGATAAGGAGCTTTTATAAAGATATGGAATATTTTTCCAACTAGAGTGTGTACGATCCAGTCGTAAAACAAATTAACAAGAGTGGTTGTTGGATGACGATCAAAATCAGCTTAACGATTACGAAATTGTTAATATGGTTGTCAGCGGACAAGGAGAAGAAGATGAAGAAGATAAAAATGAAACTGTTCCAAAAATTTTTCATGCTGAAGGTTTAAAAAGAATAGAAGCAGCACTTGAGTATATTGAGCAACAGGAAGAAAACACAGCAACCGACATAATGATGCTACAACGTTGGCGCTATACTTCCGCTAAAAAGAGAAACAAAATTATGACACAGAAGACAATTAAAGACTTTTTTGTCAAGTGATGTTAATTAATGTACAAAAAAAAACTTTATTGCTTCACAAATTATTTTACACTATAAATAAATCGTATTATTTCAGCTTCAATACGTTTTTTGATGCATTGTAACCTCTTTCCTTGACCGGCTATCCGAGGTGGTCCCGGTCCCGTTTACCTCGGATAATCGGACTTCTATTGTAATACTTTGCACCGAACAAACACTTCATAACAGTCATACAAAGTTACAATATAACTTATGAACACCGTCACACTGGGAAACCATCCTAATTCGTCTATCTCAGGACGTCCATGGAGGGGTAAACACGCACATGGTAACCGCCGACACTCAGACACATACAAGAAGAATAACGTCATCCGGTGCCATACTTGCATCAACATGCCACAAAAGCTTTGTTTACAAGTCGTATGTTCCTTTCAGCCGAAATAGTCTTTTCTCCGCGAGGGAAAAAAAGTTTCCGTGTATTGAGATGCTTGTGTTAGTTATTCATGACTCGAGGGCACCGTAAGGAACAGAAAGAAAGTAAGGAATTGCTACTTCAGGCAACTTTCCATTATTCGTCAAAGAATATTTCATAAAAACATGATGAGACAAAATCCCTATCACCAGACCTGGATTTTATCCACCGTCATAAGACTGTGAGGCATCTAGCGATATGAGAAGTGCCATATCTTTCTAAGTACTGTGGATTAACTTTTTGCTACCGTCTGTTGAATATATTCAGAAATTATTAATTTCAGTCTCATATTTGTATAAAGGTTCTTGATATTAAAAAAAAAAAAATCAGATGCTTATCTGAGCTTTAGGTACTATTTAAATTACGTAAATTTCTACGTTCTGAAGTAATGATGAACATCAGGAAATTTAGAAAAAGAAGGATTAAAAACTACACTTACCAAGGAAATACTAATTTCAAAAAAACATTTCTTATCAGCACACTGATATCTCAACTTAGAAACTCCGTTAAATAGTAGTTTTGCTCCGTATTTGAAAAGAAACGTTCTGTTTGGATGTTTTAATTGCACGCGAAAGTATCGTCAGTATGAACACCACAGTGCACAATCGTATAGTCGAAGTTAAGCAAGCGAGGTCCTCAGTCCGAAGATTGGATGGACTCTCCTGAAAGGCATGGTATCAGTTGCTTTCCTCCTTACCTAACATAGGGTAAAGGGACCTACAGTTCTACGTGGAATCCGAACCACGGAAGCGGTCTGGCGTACATCATATTACACAGCAAGCTGTGCTAGAGGTGAAAGTCTGGACCCTAAGCGAGTCAGGGATTCGAACTGGGGACCTTTCGATCTCCCCTTTGACGACTTAACCAATGACCCACCAAGCCGCTCACGACCCACCAAGCCGCTCACAGTCGAAGTATTTCGTGAAAAACATTGCCGCACCGTCAGATAGGAAAAAATTGTTACGTGTTTTTTGGTTAACCTTTTCCTTTTTTTTGAAAAAAAAGGATAGATAGGTGTGTTAAATTCAATCCCATCATTAAAATTATTGAATGAGTAAATTCCTTTCACATATTATATTGAAAATTTAACCGGCGCTGCAAATAATTAAACGCAAAGCGAGATCTATAGTAGGTACTTTGTGTGAACGACAAGAGCAGACAATTATTTGTAGTCGATATACTTGTAATAATTGTACAATTAACTGAGCCTAGGTTTCGTGTAATTTTGTGGAAATCTGGAGGGGAAAAAAAAAAAAAAAAAAAAAAAAAAAAAACACGAAAATTCTTTAAAAATAAAGAAATCATACAAATTTATTTCGATGAACTTCGAACAACCCCTATTATAATCAATTATTATTTAATATAAGCGCCAACGAAATGGTTAGAATTTTGTTAATTTCTCTATAGACAATACTTCAACAACAGTTACGTTGGCGTTTTTACTAAATAATAATGCATTGTTTTAACGAACAACTGCAGAAAAAATGGCCTAATTACATTTGTTATCTTTCGTCGCTTATTTCTACCGATAAGATTTTTTTTTTAATCTGCTTAACATCTCTCGGGAAAGGAATGGGAAGGAATTCGGCCATGGCCTTTTGAAGGAAGCATCCCGGCATTCACCTGGAGTGATTTGGGGAAACCATGGAAAACCCAAATCTGGATGTCCGGACGGGGATTCGAACTGCCGTCCTCCTGAACGCGAGGCCAGAACGCTAGCGCCGTTACACCACCACGCTCGGTCTACCGACAAGAAACTGATTGTTCCTGTAATTTCACATCTACTTGAAAAAGGCATATTCGTGCTGCACTGCTACAGTGAAATAATTATTTTCCATAATTCCTTCCTTATCCTTGTGTACTATAAAACGAAACGTCTTTCTGTTGATCTGTTAGTACTTTAGAAACTCGAGTACCACTGATCAAATAAAATTGCATTTTTATTTTTTAACTGCTAGGTTCCTCAATCTAGTAAGAATTTGGTGTATGATTCATTACGTTAATATTTAATACCTGAAGTAAATCTGAAAAGACCGGCATGGTATATCCTGCTGAAACTATTAGAGATACATCAGTGCAATGTATCAAAATTAGATAATTACACTACGTTCTATATTTTAAAAGGAAAATCCGTTACATCATGCATCATCTGTCTGTAGAGGGTAACCTATGAAAAGCGTTGTATATTACAGCTGTCATTTTGAAATGAACATAAAGTGAGAAATGATTATTCAGCATACTCAAGTGATACTCACTGAAGTAAATTAAAACGAATTCATCTGAGAAAAAAATTGGATAAAAAACTATTAACAGTTGTTTGTTTTTATACATTTCACAAAGTATTCAACGCTCGCAGAGCTGCGACAGAAAGATGGTTTATTATAAAGTTAGGATTCTTGATAAGAATATATTTATTCTGAGATTCAGTTCTTAAATCTGCACGTACTTTTGAGCAAAACTATACGACTTCTGTTTTTTTTTCTCTCACCTGTTCTTTAACTCTGCGCCACTAATTTAAACCGTGCCCCACTTTAACTCGCTCATAAAATTTAAGCTTAATGAAGGACAGAAATATCACGCAGGGTCACATCAGCACCTTGCTCGACTAAACCACCATAAATCACTTAGATTTTATTTCCCTTCACAAATTAGAAACTCATTTAGTTTAAATTCTACTCTCGTGACAAAAAAATTACTCTTTCGAGGAATCTTTAATGGTAGCTGTGATAGTTTATATAGATGTGTTTCTCCTCGATATAGAATAAAATCTTGGTGGCAACTCTCCAAGAATGAAAGACCTTTACCCTCCTCGGCACCCTCACTGGAGCTGGAGGGGTGATGTTTTTCAACACATCCATTCGTTTCGATACGCAGAGTGATTGATTACTTTTCTCGCGTACTTTCTCTGCCAGTTTGGAACATAGCCAAGACCACGGCTTGTGTAGCTTAACGAATGGGCTGTCGTCCTCATAGCGACCACACACGTGACCAATTATTCTCGAAGCTTTAAACATCTTTCCACCAAAGATAATCCTAGTGATCGGAGGCTTCTTCATTGAAAAGGTACGCTGACATATTCGAAATATGGGTCAACGTTTCTAATCCTTCCTCTCTTCTGGTGATTTAAGTTATTTGATTCGTCTATCTCTACTTTCCCAAAAAACGAATTTAGTTTGAAATGTAGTAAACGGTTTCCACCTTACTCACATAACGATTGCAAATGCCCTTTCCTTTTAGCATTATTTGGGATATACGAGGCGCGTCCAGAAAGTAAGTTCCGTTTCAATTTATCTCCGCTGCAGCGCTGCGATTGCAGTTCCGCACATGCGCTGTAGACGATGTGTATCAAGGGGAAGAACGTGTGCCATTTGGAGATCGCTGTCAGTTACGTACGCTTTGTTGTGCTTGTTTGAAATCTCGGCGTTGATTGAAAATCCCGCCGCCTGTGAAATCAGGTCTGAGGTTCGGTTTCTGAATGCGAGGAAAGTGAAACCAAATGAAATTTATCGGCAAATTTGCAATGTTTACGGACCAAATGCGATGAGTGATTCGATGGTGAGAAGATGGGTCCGACAGTTCAATGGCGGGCGTAGTGATGTGCACGATGAAGAACGAAGTGGGCGTCCACCTTTGGTTACAGAAGACTTTCATCTGTTCTTACATCTCAAGTCTTTCCTTGGCGGTCATCATTTCACCAATGACGACGAGCTGAAAGAAAATGTTTCCAACTGGTTGAAGACACAGGCGGCAGATTTCTATGAAGAAGGTATACAAAACCTGGTGCCACGCTATGACAAATGCCTGCAAAATTTCGGCAGTTATGTGGAAACGTAGTTTAAGAGTTGTAGAATTTTGTGCAATAAAAATTTCTTCTGTATCTGTGTACAATTTCATTTTATTACGAAACGGAACTTACTTTCTGGACGCGCCTCGTAGTTGTTAACCGTTAAGAAACAGTGTTGTTGACGATAACGGCAATACTTGCTCACCGAGACGTAGATGTTTCACATGGAAGGTATTATGTTATGTCTCTAAGCCCTGTTTCTTACTAATTAAAATCTTTTAAATTAGCTAAATTTGTGTCTGAGACAGAAGCGAAATGGTGGATTGTAAATTTGTATAATTATTTTCTACGAATATATGGCGTATCGATGGATGAATATGGTTTAAATGAACTGAATGACTGTTGTAATTGTATCTAAAGCAGTACAGTGTATGACATATCAATTAAAAGGCTGTATTGAGAAATACCGTGTATGCCACGATGCTTAAAATAAGAAAGTGAGATTTTAGCTGTTTGGAATTGTTTAATTATTTTAATTTGACGCCTAAGTGCTTGCAAAATTCTTTTATTTTCATTTAAGAGTTATCTCTAGGGTTCCTATCTTTAGGACAAGTCATATTTTTTTCCTATCTTCTTTTTGAGCTGAAATGCTGAATTAAACACTGATTCAACGTTTCTGATTGTATTTAAATGTATTTTATATTCCATATAAATGCATATTCAGGCCATTTTACTAGTTTTGGTCATATTTCGATAATATTTATGGTCATTTGGTCATATTTTGAGGAAAAATTTGGTACTTGTTTAATAGTACCGGAAATTCACTAGATATAGCTGAGAAGAAATTAAGATAATTATTCACAGAACTGTACTTCTGCTATACATTAGGGGGGAAAATAAAACCAATTTTCAATGTGGTTAGAATTCACGAGTCAAGAATTAAAGTTATACATTATTGTCACTCTCAAAACTTAATGTTCCGCCCGCCTTTCAATCCCGACAATGCAGCAACAGAATGCCTGTGTCGATTCGCGTTAATCAATATCTCAATGAAATATCCTCAGTCATCGTTAAATCTGCAGAGCTCCAATGAGTAGACCTATCGACATGCCAAAAATAAAATTTACTGAAAGTGCGAAGTTACGGAGTTACGTAAAGGAATTTAGAGAGGAGTATTTTAGTACAGATGAAAGAGCTGTATTCTGTAAATTATCTGAAATTAAAGTGACGTCAAGAAAAAGATTTAAACTTTAATTTCCCAAGTGTATGGAGAGTGCACGGAAGCAAACTATGCTGTCTACATGAAAGCAACACTACTACTTGGTAAAATAAATGAGGAGCTGGCGAACAAAACGTAATAATTACACAAATTCAGATTTTACAGGAAGAGCAAAAAACTAAGACATAGCCTACTTGCAGGGGGATTTTGTGGTGATTTTTTTATTTACTCATATTGCGTTTTGAACTCTATTTGACATTATGTTAAACTGAAATTCCTATCTTTAATAAAACGGAAAATATCCAGATTTGAAAAATTCAGTTATGCCGTTTTGTTTGCCACCGATGCAATTATTACGTTTTGATTGCCAACAGGATGAAATTAAACCATTTTGATTGCTAACGCTAAGTTTTGTTTGTGAGTTAGGTTAAGTTAATTAAAGCACAATTAGTTTAGAAAACTTTTATTGAGTCTAGTCTAATAACACTTCAACTCATTAATCATTAAAAATTAAGACTCATCTGCAAAAAAAAAGTTAGTTCTTCGTTAAATAAAAAAAATCATGAATGCTGTCACTATAGATTGAACTCAACGTCCATTTCGTTACAATCACAACCTTCATAATGTAGATCTTCCTTAAATTTCTTCTTCATTATCTTCCCTCTGACTCTCATTGCTTTCCTGGGGATTTCCTAAAATGTTTTTGTACCAACTTAGTTCTTCACACTTTTCCCAGTTGCTTCCGAAATGGTTTTGTAACAATACCAGAAGGTCTTTTGCTTTTTGTTCCTGTAACTGATTTTTCATTTCCAATTTTCTTAATGTGGTTCTATTCTCCTTTCCTTTTTTTTTAGTAACGTTGTTACTGGTCCCTGTTCAATCTCGACTTTGTAATATTTTGAGGTTCTTAAGCCACAGGAGACAATCTTTGTCACCTTCGTTACTGTCACAACTTTCTTACCCTTCTTTTTAGTTTTTTCTCCTTCGACTCTTCGACTACTGCCTGCTTTTCTACTTTTGTACGCCTGAGCGCTCTTATTTCTGTCAAAGCGTTGTATACGTCACTCAGTTCTTTATATTGTTAAAAAGTGAGATTATAAAATAAATCTGATGAAACTTACTTATTTTTCTTCGATCCTGAATTAATAGTTTCAGAAGACTTTTTAAATTAGTATAAACAACAATAACTGAGAACTATACAAATCTTATTAAGTTTTCTTCAACAAAACGTAAAGCCTAGTGTTGTCTCATTAAAAACGGAATTGAAAATGTAACAAAAAAATAATGCATATCATTTATTTCGTTTTGATTGGCATCGGACGAATTTGTATGAAAATTATTCCGTTTTGAACGAAATCGGTCTCGTGTCTTCAAAATTGTCGAAATTTTAGTGTAGTTATGACGTTTTGATCGAAATCACAATCTTTGGGCTCACTTTTAGTACAGTTTTATGCCGTTTTGTTTGAAAATGAGTTTAGATTCAGATTCAGTGGACCAAAAACGACCAGAAGTGTAGTTATTACGTTTTGTTCGCCACCTCCTCAAATGATGTATAATTAACCATGTTTTGATGTAAAATTAAATGTTTGGTCATATTTTGTCATTTTCAAGTCATATTTACCCGTTTGTAAGGTCATATTTGCCTGCATATTTCTCTATTTTTTTAGGTCATAAAGATTCGAACTCCAGTTATCTCTCATAATTTTAAATAAGTGTTAATTATTTTGTATGATTTTTACTGTGTGTGAGAAAAATATTCTTTCGTAGGTATTAAGGAGATTGAAATAAATTACCGGGAAGTGATGAATAATTTACCAAAAACGCTGAAAAAAATTCGTAGAGGACAAAAGTAGGCAGGCAAAAAAAAAAAAAGGGGGAAAATGGATGCATAGAGTAATTGCCACCAGAGCGTGCGCACCATCGCAATTAAATAGAATTAATTAATTGTTGGCGTTCGTGAAAAGATCATCATTGACTTTATTGTTTTCTGGAAATTTCTACGATACCTCTATAACGTGCCGATTGTCGCAACCGGGCAAGCTCGCTCCGAACACTACTGAGATGAATACAATGTCATTTGTTTATTGTAAAGTGTTTTAAACCTTCGGAAAGAAGCCTGGCGCAAAGTTTATATATGGTTTTGCTGACGTGTTTTCTATGAAATAAGGGTATCTACGGTATTGTTGTTTAAGAAGCTATCTGTCATTCTGACATTCAAGAAATTTAGATGAAAGTCTAAATCACCTGGCGACCGAACAAACAAAAATAAAGCACTAAAATCCGAGTGTTACACCTTCTGGTAACTGTCGTGAGAAATTGCATCTTCCAGTGTGATGCGAGTGTTAATATTTGTGTGGAAGGACTGTGATGTGTGTTGTGAATGAAAGACCGAGCGTGGTGGGTGAACGGTTAACGTTCTGGCTTCACATTCGGGAGGACGCATCCAGATTTGGGGTTTCCATGGTTTCCCCAAATCACTCTTGGCGAATGCCGGGATGCTTACATCAAAAAGGCCATGGCCGAATTCCTTCCCGTTCCTTGTCACCAGTCCCAACCTGCCTCTAATGACCTTAGCTGTTGACGAGGCGTAAAACAATAAGTAAAAAAAAGATTAAGAAACGGAAAGGAAGAAACCTGATGCAGGACTATTCTGCTAAAAGCCACTATAAGAGGCCACCAAGTTCAATGCCCCTATCCGACGGACGAATCACCTTTAACAGAGCCGTATGCCCTCATTCCAAACCCACTGTGGAGAGACTGGAGATTTGACCCAGGACTTCGGTACAAAATCTCGTGGTTAGGTACTGTACACCACCACCTGTCCTACCCTGCCGCCGAAGAGCCTGTGAAAGATTTCTTTCGCACCCTGGACTCTACGTGACTGGAAGAAGGTAGCACGGTCCAAGGAGTCAGGTTTGTGGTTTGCATGCGGTGTTGGTCTAACGGGTGTAGCGCATATCCCATGTGGTCATGGGTCCAAGTTACCAGCAAGGCATTGTAGACGCTGCTGATGGGACGTGTTTACCTGACATGGGTTGGGTTTCTCCGGCCAAGACAAACAGCTCCGCGACAGTACATCACTATATCAAGCAACATGGATACTTTTTCTTTATCCTTTCGTGGACTTAACTCAATAATGATGCCAATTTACAAGATGATAACGCGTCACGATTCAGGGGCCAGAACAACGCGGTTGGTTTGAGGAGCATTCTGAACAATTTCAACGGATCATCGCAATACATCAGCTCCCCTTGGAGAATGGTAGAGTGGTTTGTACACGAGGTACAGCACCTACCACAGCCTTAGCAGTCGACAGCAGACCGCCTACTGGACGAGTCAGAAGAGCTGGTTCCGGCCATCCACACTTCGATTTTCCGTGCATTCCAGAAATCGCTAAAGGTGTATGTCGGGATAATTCCTTCAGAAAGGGCACTGCCGAATTCGTTCACATTCGGTGCAGCCAATCCCCTCTCGCCTCCAACAACATCGACGAGAGAGGCTTAAAACCGGAAGCAAGGGAAAAAAAAGCATTTTGATTGCACAAATTGGTTTGTCATACAAGTTGTTTATTTCATGAGATACACGGCTAATGCATTTGCAGTTGGCCAGCTAAGAGTTCATTTACAACGTTCAAGTCTTCCAGTTGTACTTTATCCTTCTACTTTAGTGTCACACTGCTAGATTTCTTTCCTAAGGTTCATGACTGATATTAACGCTTTCTTCTATCTATTCCTATTCCTATTCTCTTTTTTTCAGGATACCCATTAAAAACTATGTCTTCGGTTATGTGCGTAATACATTACAATCTTTGTCTTTCTTTAAAATTCTTAGCTTTTGATTGTTTCCTTCGCTGACAAATAAACCACAAAAACACGTCTTACCATGTGAACCACCATACTGCCTCTTTCCTCGCGCTTCATTCCCAAAACATGTGCACCGAGCGTGGTGGGTGAACGGTTAACGTTCTGGCCTCGTATTCGGGAGGACGCGGGTTCGAATCCCCGTCCGGGCAAACAGATTTTGGTTTTCCATAGTTTCCCCAAATCAATCCAGGTGAATGCCGGGATGCTTCCTTCAAAAAGGCCATGGCCGAATTCCTTCCAGTCCTTTGTCCCCAGTCCCATCCCGCCTCTAATGACCTTAGCCGTCGACGAGGTGTAAAGCAATCAGTAAAAAAAAAATGTTAACTTTCTACTTTTATATGTCCTTTTATTTTTAAACATTCTTCTGCAGCACCACGTGTCAAATGCTTCATTATGTCTTCTGTCAGATATTGCTAAGTCGAAGATTCACTTCGATAAAGCCCTGTGTTTCATTTTTATTTATTTATCGGTATTGTAACGGTAACGTTTCCTTTATCTTACATTCATAGTGTGACGACTTCAAGAAACTAGCTGCACCAGTAATCTAAACCTATGAATAGCAATCCTTTTTCGCGCTGCGAAAGGTGATAATACCATTTGTTACTTTATATATTATATATTTTAATCTCAGATACTCCATATTGTTGCATCCATTTGTAGTACACTAAAGCTACATTATTAGCTTACCAAACAGAGGTTGTTAGTACAGTTTGCTGGTTGCCTGTGACGGTACGTGCAGGCACTCACATTGGAATTTGTGCTCCAGTTTCAAGTGTGTGTAGCAAGCGGTCCTTCTCCTCCTTGCCGTAACAATTCTCACACATCACTAAAGTTTCTCATTAGGATGTTCAGTAATTTGTGAACGATAGATGTGTTCGGTAGCGACACCATAAAAAGAAATATTATTTTTAGCTGTTCTGTTTTGTTATTCGAAGAAAAAAAATAGTTTGCCAAAAAGTTGTTTCTCTTAGCCGTTCATGATATTCCAGCACAAAAGAAAAGAATATTCCATGTTCCGAAAGTTTCGCGGACTTTTATGGCAAAATAAATCCCGAGAACCATATGTTTGGCACCCTTACTGTAGCTTTTATATTACGACCATTTTGACATCATTCCTGCTCAAAGTTTCATACGTGCATCCTATTCGAATTGCCAATATACTCGTAGTATGTGCTAATATTACCTAAATAACACTGAACTTAAGTTGTTAACGAAAATGTGCAGCAGTCGTACAACTAAATAGTTTCGTGGACACCACTTATTCTTTATTTTTCTTCTGTTTCAGTTTTTATCCCTAAAATCAGTGATACAAGTGGTTTTAGAATGGATTGCTAGAACTGGATATAGAAAGACGTAACAGGTGTTCCAAAAATATGACCGGGAAACCACTGAATCTGTCCTGAACGGAACCAATTTACAACATGTTTGAAAGTAGCAACAACTAAGGGTGGTGGATGTTGACTGTGGTAGACTACCTATCATAGTTCCTCAGAAAGTTGTTGTTTGTGGTTTAAAATTATATCACTTTCAGGGGACATCTTACGTCAACACCGGTTTGTATAGAACGTTTTTGGTTTTGCTTCCCTTTGGGGGTTAGAAACTGGTGAGCTATCTATATACTGTATAAACACAAAATACTAGTCTGGTGCAGCGCAAATTTACATCTATATCTATCCACATCCATACTATATAATAAGTTGTGTCTGCACATTAAATTTTTTGAACAGACCGTACACAAACAGACTGCGAAAGAAAAAAAGCCTGAGCGACCAATATAAAATTACAAGTACCTACACACGCTGTCTCTCACCGCTGGGTTAAGTTTATTAAATTCATGAAAAAATATGTTATTTATCCCAGAAAAAGTATCCTATGTCCTTCCTGACGATACAGAGTATCCTTTGTCCTTCCTGACGATACATAGTATCCTATGTCCTTCCTGACGATACAGAGTATCCTATGTCCTTCCTGACGATACAGAGTATCCTATGTCCTTCCTGACGATACAAAGTATCCTATGTCCTTCCTGACGATACAGAGTATCCTATGTCCTTCCTGACGATACAGAGTACCCTATGTCCTTCCTGACGATACATAGTATCCTATGTCCTTCCTGACGATACAGAGTACCCTATGTCCTTCCTGACGATACATAGTATCCTATGTCCTTCCTGACGATACAGAGTATCCTATGTCCTTCCTGACGATACAGAGTATCCTATGTCCTTCCTGACGATACAGAGTACCCTATGTCCTTCCTGACGATACATAGTATCCTATGTCCTTCCTGACGATACAGAGTATCCTATGTCCTTCCTGACGATACAGAGTATCCTATGTCCTTCCTGACGATACAAAGTATCCTATGTCCTTCCTGACGATACAGAGTATCCTATGTCCTTCCTGACGATACAGAGTATCCCATGTCCTTCCTGATGATACACAGTATCCTATGTCCTTCCTGATGATACACTGTATCATATGTCCTTTCTGATGATACAGAGTATTTCCTTTTCAAATTTTCATCAAGATCGGTTTGGCCGTTTAGTTGAGACAACGTTACAAATGACAGAGAGAGGGAGTTACTGTCGCATTTATAATATTAGAGTAGCTGGAATATTATCAGCATATTAAATATCTACTGTGCCACAAACACATGATTATTATATAATAATAAGCAACAGAATAATGATGACGTTATAAATCAGTCAAGACCGACAGATTCATTTATCGCGGAACATGCAACCAAATAAAAATGTTCCTAAACATCTCTTATTGTTTTTTCTTTCCGTTCCATACCCCCAGTCCTTTCACGCCTCTAATGACCTCGACGTCGACGAGGCGTAAAGCCAGAAGCAAAAGATAATAATAATAATTAATTATAATCGGTTGCTAGAATTTTTACTCATACTAATAACAGAAAAGAAGAGTTAAATACCTACAACGTTGTTCGTCGTCTCTTTTTGTATCCCCTAGGAGATTTAATATATGGCTGTTCGAACGAAAAAATATTAGTGCACACTAGCTTTTACCCGCGAATTTGTCCACGTAGAACAAAGAAGGTTTCGTTTGGTGTTTTTCTCATGTTGGCAATCGTTACTACCCGCTACACTATAGCCACCTATCGCGTTCCTATGCCGAATACGAGATACATACTTATTGAAACAACTACTAGATGGTGTCAAGATAGGATCACAGATCATTGTTACTTTGTTGATCGGATATTGATTTTCTGCTCCACTCCTAGTTAAGGAAAAGTGATGATATACATCTGCATTAATAATATAAATGCAAAAATAGCCCTGTATCCCTGTTTGTTACTAAACGGTTAAACCGATCATTAAATTTAACAAGGAAAATAGTATGTATCATTAAGAAGGACATAGAATACTTATTTATGGATTAATTACATATTTTGTACTGAAATTTTGAAAACTAACTGAATTGTGACAGAGAGACGCATAGCGATTATAAGTCTTTATAATGTTATATCGGTCGATAAGGCTTTGTTTCTTTCGCAGTCAGTTCGTATATGATCTGTTCATGAACAGACACAACTTATTATATAGTATATGTGGATTTTCGCTGCTTGCGATGACTATCAGTAAAGACGGAATTTGAAGGTAGCAGGGGGAGACTTAGCAAAGACGTGTTTTTTCCATGGGCAGTTATTTGTAGCTAGCTCGCGGATTTACAAACTCCAAAGGCTGTATACCTTAGCAAAGGACAGCAAACAAACCGCCTATAATGACCTTAGCCGTTGAGGAGGCGTAACGCCGTCAGTTAAAAAAAAAAAATATATATATATATATATATATATATATATATATATATATATATATATATAAACGGCGTTGACAAATGTGGTAGGTAGTCTACCACAATTAACCACTCCCTCCTATGGTTGTTGCTATTCTTAAGGGGATACGGAATCACCTATCCCCGCAATGTTAAGTTATGCCTACTATAGGAAACATTTTCTCACAAACTGCTGCAGCTAGAAAGATAAAAATTTTACTATATATGCATTGATATGTTGTAAAAATATTGAGACAACAGTTTTTGTCAAACTTTTACTTACAGAGATATTTTATTTTTACCTTAAAGGAAATTTTTTCCATCACTTTTCACTATATTATCACCTCTAAATCTTTTGTAAATCAATTCATTAAAAACTCATTGTTTCAGTTTGTAAAAGAAACCCATGTGACTATTTCATAAAAATTTCAGACTTCTAGGTTCACTAGTACGTGAGATAATGTTCCTAGAAGAAGTAAAAAGTAAATTTACGGGTAACGGAGAAAGAAGATCAAACCATTCTTGATCCCTAGGTAATAAATGTATAGCATAAGCTCAATACCCGATCTCACAAATCTGCAAAAATAAAATAGTTATAACTCTAGTAGAGCCAAGTGTGATAAGTCATTTTAAAGAGGAAACTTGGCAGAATATAATAAGCTAATAAAACAAAAATCGATTTTTTTCAACCAAAATCTGATTCCGTATCCCCTTAAACATTTTGCCCATCGGATCGCTTCATGACACTGGTTCGATGGTAGGGTGTTGTGGTGATGATTTCCCCCGTCGTATCCCGACTCCATGCTTTTTGGGATACCTTTTACATGATTTATATCTTATCCAATCCTAGCAATAAAATTATAAGTCCAAACTAAGACGACGCGGGTAAGAACTAGTCTCAAATAACAGGCTACATCCTAACTGAGAAAACCGCATCAATAACTGTTCAGTGGTTTTTACGTGATGCCAAAACAAACAGAAAAAATCCAGACATAGCCCTGTTTATAGATTTATATACCGACACATATAAAGACGTGATACACAGAATGTTATGATAAGGCGATTTTACAGCTCGTCACAATGTGTTTGTGGGATGAGGAAGAGAGAAGCGGAGACAAAAGAGATATAAAAAGACCGCATCTCTTACTCCTATTTGAGAGGAGCTTATGGAGATAGCGGGAAGTGGACCACCCCCTCGCATTTGTAGGAAGGTCGTTTCCTGGACTGCCAGCCTCCCCTGGGGTGTGCTATGAATACTCCAGGGAGCCGGAATCTCGAACCACTCCCAGCCGAGTACTTCGACGCCAGCTGCTCCTAAAAGCATATAAGGGGGCGTCCCTAAATTACGTGAGGTGAAATAGGGGTGGGGGGGTCCGGCGAAATCTCATCAAATCTCACCAAGGGGTAGGGGGGTCTCACGTGAGGTTTTTGAAATTTTTTCCGAACTGTCGAGCTAAAAAAAATGATAAAAAATAAAAATAAAAGGTCTAAAAATGACGGGAATGTCAATTTTAGGGGGGTATTTCGTCGAAAGGTGGGGGTGTAACCGGCTATGGAAGGGTGAGACCTAAAAGTTGCGACTTCTAGGGGGGGGGTCTCTCCCGGATCAGATCTCACCAGAGAGGGGGGGGAGGTCCATAAATCCGAAAAAAAACACCTCACGTAATTTATGGATGCCCCGTAACACCGTTGATTAGAGTCATAATGTCAATTCGCGGCTACATAAAAAATTTCCTCTAGAAAAATAACATGTGAGATAAATGCATAGTTTTCATGGGTGATAATCGGGATATATTTGTCAAAACACTACGTTTCTTCAGCTGCATTCGCCGTCTTCGTCAGCTGAAGTAGACGAGGTTTACTTAGGACTAACTTCGATCGACTAGTTCACCTGATTAAGACAGTGCAGGTATCGAAATGTGTGTTTTGACGGAGTTTACCAGCTGAACAAGTGTTAAGATTATAGGAGCACCTATTCTGGTGAGTGAGCGGTAACGCTCTGGCATCGCATTTGGGAGGACGCTGGGTCGAATCCCTGTCGCGCCATCCAGATATGAGTTTTCCATGGTTTCCCCAAATCACTCCAGGTGAATGCCGGGGTGTTTCCTTCAAAATGCCATGGACGTATTCCTTCCGGTTTCTTGTCACCAGACCTTTCTCTCCTCTAATGACCTTTTTTTTCAATTATGGCTCTATACCTCGTCATCATTAGAGGCGGGATGGAACTGGGGACAAGGAGCGGGAAGGAATTCGACCATGGCATTTTTGAAGGGAGCATCCCGGCATTCGCCTGGAGTGATTTGGGGAAACCATGGAAAACCCAAATCTGGATGCCCGGATGGAGATTCGAACCCATGTCCTCCCGAATGCGAGGACAGAACGTTAACCGTTCACCCACCACTCTCCGTCCGTCTAAAGATCTTGTGTCTTCAAATTTAATCGCGTGAGCTCTATGACGGCATGCTGAACTATGGCGGATCTGTCGCTATTGTTTTGCATGTATTGACAGATATGACCTTCAAGTCTGTTCGCTATGCCATCAATAAAAGTGACGCGATTAAATTTGTAAACACAATTATGCTGTGGGGAGAAGGCCACTTGTGGGCTAGACGAGTGAAGAAAGCATTAGAAATTTTAAAGAACAACAACAACTGTAAGGATAACATTAATACAAGTCTTCGCTCTTTGCTTAAATTGTAAACAAAATTTGTAACTCTGATGAAAGCTGTAGGATTTCAGCCTAAAGTTCAGTAAACGAAATAAATACGCCGCACTAGCCGGAAAACTTAGATAGTAAAGGGTGTTGCAGAAAGGGCGCCGGTTATGAATCGCACGGTATATTTGTAGGTTGGCCATATTGTTGCGCATCCGGTTGGTATCCACAAACTTTCAGATTGGTGCTAAAGTCTGAATTTCTCGTATTGCTGCTTCGTTGTGTTCCATGGAGGAGTTTACTATTGCGCAGCGTATGTTAATTGTTGAAACGTTTTATCAGAATGGAGAAAGTTATGCAGCAACTGTGAGACGTCTTCACACGATTCTAGGGCGTAATGAAACACGGAATGAATCAAAAGTTGGCAGACTTACGGTAAAGTTCAATGAAAAGGATTCAACAGTGAATGTGAAAAGTTTTGAGCGTCCTCGTTCTGGCCACTCTGTGAAAAACATTGAGTTGGCTCGTGCAAGTGAGGCTGTTAGTCCAATGCAGTCGGTTCGTCGCCTTTCCCAAGAATTGGGCATAGGATATTCTTCAGTCCTGTATGATCTCCATTACCACCCTTACAAAATTCAGTTAACGCAGAATCTGAAAGTGGTCGATCACGAGAACAGGCAACTTTATGTTGATTGGTTTCTGATAAGATGACAGCAGGACCACGGCTTTGCAAGCAAAATCATCTTTAGTGGCGAGGCGTATTGTATGTATGAGTGAACGTAACTGCCGTATCTATGAGTCGAAAATCCTTGCTTGTTTCAAAAAAGGGAAATGCATCCACAACGAGTGACGGTTTGGTGGGCTTTTGGGTGGGTGGCATCATCGCCCTTATTTATTTGAAGCTGCGACAGTTATAATGAAAACCGATACCGTGCAATGATAAGAGATTTTTTTGTGGGCTCTTTTCAATCGAATAGACTTTCGAGACCTGTGGTTTCAGCAGGATGGTGCCACAACAGTTGAGTTGCTCCACGAGCCGTTTCCGTATCTCCTATTCTCGTAATAGTGATCAACAATAGCCATTAACTTCATCTTAATCAAACATTGCGATTTTTTTCCTTGGGTTTATCTGAAATCATTGGTTAATAAACCCCGAAACATCGACGAGTTAAAGGCAGAAATTTGACGCATTGCTGGCGACATGCAAGTGGAGTCTAGTGAAACATTCATTGAGAATTTCAGGTACAGAGTTTGTGCATTCCAATGCAGTAGAGGGGGCATATGGCTGACATTATTTTCCATACCTAAAATGGAAGGTTTCTGGAAGATGTGCTTTGAAAAAATTAAGTTCATAATTTGATATAGAAAAACAGGCTGCCTTTTTGCAACACCCTTTATTATTAACAAAGACGGCTACGGAAACCTACGGCTTCAAGTAGCTTTTGTTGTTTTTCGTTGAGAGTAACGTGTCGCAGTATGGATGTCGTCTGTTGGTTTTCTTCCACCACTCTGCTGCAGGTATTTATCCTTTTCACCGGACTACGTGTTGCATCTTTGGGTCCAGCACGAGTTGCTTTATCTAGTGTATCGATTCTGACTCCCTGCTGCAGATGTAGTCGCAACCTACTTGACACGCTTTGCTTTCACTGAGGCAACTGTCATAAGTTTCAGACACAGCTTAACTCACGCAACACGCATTCCATGGGTATTAATAAACGGTTGCTGAGATATTGTTTTCCACCGTTAGCGATTTCTGTATGTCGATTTAATTTTTCAAGACTATACGAGGATTTCTCTAAGTCACTGCAACCATGTTATTTTTTTCGAACTAGTTGTAACACTGGAAATCCAGTATATACTATTGTAAGTCACCTTTTCTACTAGCAGCATCCCAGGTTAACCACAGCTCTATACTGAATCACACAGTCGCAAGAATCCACCGCCTTCCCCCTTCGTTGGAATTTTGTACCGCTTTTCCCATGGAAGGTAAGGGCGCATTCATAAATTATGTGAGGTGTTTTTTCGTGAGATCTGGCCAGACCCCCCCCCCCCTCTATGGTGAGATCGGGTACGTGAGAAACACCCCCCCCCCTAGAAATCGCCCTCGAAACTTTTTGAGACCTTTTTTTTTTTAGGTCTCACCCTTCCAAATCCGGTTGCACCCCCACTTTTCAACCAAAATCAACTTCCACGCAATTTTTAGTCCCAAAATTTTCAAAAACCCCAAGTGAGATTTGCGTAGACCCCCCCCCCCCCATTTCACCTCACGTAATTTATGTATGCCCCCTAAGCAGTTTTAGGCTCTCTGGGCGACTACTTTCTGCGCTGTAATGTCTCTTGCTGACAGTTTATTCAAATTTAACAATTTAAGTTTAAGGAGTTTATATCAGTATTCATAGTTGAGAGCGGGTTTGTTCTTCAGCCTGGTAGATATTATATTTTGAAAATGTGTGGGAATTAATAAATGTAACAAAGCATGAGATAATGAATGTATCTCAGGAAATTGTTTTCTCTCTTCAAACATTCTTCAAGCATCTTCTTATGTTGTCGTACCCGATTTCGGGCTTAGGTGGTTACCCCTCCATGAGAACTTCCTTTGGAAGATGAACTGTTGTTTTCCAGTTGCCTCCCCAGCGTATGCCCGTATGTGTTGTTATGACTGTGATAGTGCACATGCTCAGTGCGGTTTTGTTTTGTATGAAATGAGATGAATATAGGAGAGGGTGAAATGCGGTGTCGGCCCATTCAGACCTAAAGGGCGCCACGCTTAACTTCCCCAACCGACGGACGAAACACTATTATGGGAGTATCCATAAATTACATGAGGTGTTTTTGAGGATTTCCGGACACCCCCCTCCCCTCTCTGGTGAGACTTCGTGAGATTTGGCCCGACTCCCCCCCCCCTCTAGTGAGATCTGGTCCGTGAGATCCCCCCCCCCCTAGAAATCGCTCTCGCAACTTTTTGAGACTTTTTTTTTAGGTCTCACCCTTCCAAAATCCGGTTACGCCCCCACTTTTCGACGAAATACCCACCTAAAATCGACTTTCGCGTAATTTGCAGACTTTTTTTTTTTTAGCTCTACAGTCCAACATTTTCTTCCCTATTTCACCTCACGTAATTTTTGGACGCCCCCTAACAGTGTTGTATGCGCTCACCCCATACGCACTGCGGAGAAGATTGATTTATCCAGGCCTTTGGCAGCACAATCTGATGATCAGGAATTGTGCATCTCTCCTAACCTTCCTGCAAGTCCTGACTATAAAAATTACTTCCACCACCAGGGCCCGCACCACCTAATCCAGTGTCAGCGCCAGAAACCATCTACCAACTTAAAAAAAAAAACTTGTTTTTCGGCCATGTCAGCCATACAGTCAGCTGCAAGTCTGTTTTTGTTTTTTCAAATGTATAGGTATATCATAGTATGGACAATACGGGACAAACCCAACTCTTAATTAAAACAATCCCTTCCCTCGGCCAGACTCGAACCTGCGACCCCTGCAACGTGAGACCAGCTCGCTAGCCCCTACGCTACAAGGGCCAACGGGTGGGCTGCATGGGAATGATTTCCTCAAATGAAATGCAATATGAGACCATGATCATAGAAATTCCAGAACACAACATTTTTTTTTTTTTTGAGGTCATGTGAAGAGAGCGGATGAGAACTGGAGGTTTTCTATAGACATTACGCCATCACAGCACGGCGTGTTGACGACAGGGGGATGGGGAACAGCTGCGGTGAACAGCGGTATTCTCGCGTTTTCAGCGAGCACGTCAATCA
Organism: Vandiemenella viatica; assembly: GCA_031002005.1. Taxonomy (NCBI): domain Eukaryota; kingdom Metazoa; phylum Arthropoda; class Insecta; order Orthoptera; family Morabidae; genus Vandiemenella; species Vandiemenella viatica. Next base: position 224,548,849 of record CM061921.1, on the reverse strand, counting down.
ATGGCTCGCCGGTGACGTATCACCAGCTGACTACTGTCTGTGGAAGCGTCGTGATGATCTTGTTATATTTCAAGACCTGCTTGGGTTCGCTTTGAGGGGGTAGGAAATTGATTAACAGCGATATTTCGCGGCTATATCTGTCTTCCTCACTGGTTCCATGTAACGTAAAAGAAGCGAGAGTTTTACCACTGGTTGGCTGTATATTCCTGCCCAATTTTGCACGTTTTTTCGACGCACTTCCTAACAACACGTGTCTGAAGGCAACTTCTTTGGTTTATAGAAATCTGAGGCTACCTCTTCCGATTGATGAGTTGTCTGTAAGCTGGTACTAGGAAAGCCGCGTTCCCACGACGTTTTGTAACGAAGGCCTGATGGATACGCCATGGGAACAGGGCCACCTCTGCTAGCGGAGATCAGACGCAGCTACCCACCCTATGTCGGTAAACATCACAGGTATGTGTAGTGGTGCGCTGTTGCCATCGGTTTGCAGCAGAGGTGCGCACCCCTTCTGTTTCTGTAAAGTGCTCTGTGCCAAACGACACTAGGCAACGTGGTGTGGAGGTTGCGGCGAGGTAAGCGAGGGCTAACCTGCGGCGCGCGCTCGTCCCTACACTTCGACTAATGAGGTGCCGCCTCCGTTAGAAGAGGTCGTGGGAACGCGGCTAAAGGCTGGCTTGTCCTTGGTTTCAAGTGGCCATCCCGCGTCACCTATCCAATAGCAAGTCGGAAGAAGTCCTTTGTTATCCTGAGGCGCCATAAAGCCTTGGGTCTGAGAACATTTTTTCCCTACATTCTTCCGCCGCAAATTGTCCCTGCAGATATTTTTGTCATTAATACACTATCGTTATACCGTCGTTTCCCTGGATCTCGACGTTCCCAAAATACAACACTGTAATCTGTAAAAAGATGCAACATTTGTTCACACATTCTTACAAATCAAAATAATTAATGATATCCAAGGTAAAATCTGTCATGGCCAAAATATAACAAAATTATTCCTGCAGGTGATAACTGGAAATCGCGATCAATGGGGTGGCGTTACCCGGGAAACGCCAGTACTTTACTAAGCTCATTTTGGATATTATACTCTAGTAAATCAATTATTTTGATTTAAATAATTGTTGATTTGTTTCTGGCAGTAATTGCCATTTCGCGGCTTCATCTGGCACTAGCAAATTCTCGAGATTTCACACATACCGAAACTTATTTGCGTATTATTCCAACTGCCATTAGATGATTCAATACTACTGAGGCTGGTGGTGTAACGGTTAGCGTTCTGTCCTCGCATTCGGGAGGAAGGCGGTTCGAATCCCCGTCCGGGCATCGAGATTTAGGTTTTCCATGGTTTCCCAAATCACTCCAGGCAAATTCTGGGATGCTTCCTTCAAAAGGCCATGGCCGAATTCCTTCCCATTCCTTGCCGCCCCCCCCCCCATCCTTTCCCCGTCTCTGGAGACCTCGCTGTTAAGACACATTAACCAGTTAAAAAAAAAAATCAATACTGTGACAAACATCAAACTTAAGTCAGCTTCAGCAGCTGTGCTAAACAAGGTAAACGACGTGTCAGTGATATAACAATAAAAACGTAAAGAACTTTCCACATATCGCGTGTCTGTGGAACTAAGAAGCCTTTGTTCAGAAGAGCCTTATCGTGAGAGTATCGTGAGGCCCCCTGTTTTTATCCCCCATCCATCCCGTCCCTTTGATACGCCACACAAACCGATTTACCTGGAAGAAGATATTTCCGAGGCAATGGAGTCGATTTCCGGGGAGTTTCTGGTAAACGTCTCGGCGGAAATGGCCCTCGTTTTTACATATGCTGTCCCTCGTTTTTACATATGCTGTGTCACCAACAACGCCCTTAAAGAATACGTGTGTACGTAAAATACGGAATGATAATGTGTTTTTTCATGTTACAGTCATATTTTCTTTACTTTTGCACTACATTGAACAATCCTTAATTCGTTAGTTAATTGTTACAGATTGTAAGACCCATAATTACCGTACTTTTTAACCGCAAATCCAATCGAAAATTATACAAAAACATAAGTTCGTTTTATCATTATAAGTTACATTTACAAGTCATAAGATTTTATATTTATTATCCAGTAATTGTTAAGATTATGACATTTATGGAGCTACTAGCTGATACCCGCGACTTCGTACGCGTGGATTAAGAATTTCTTTGCCGGATTTGAATATAGAAAGTTGTTGGCAACGAAGGATTGGTTCCAAACAACACCGAGTCGGCATAATATGACAGGAAAACCATCACTATATCATTCTACCGTCGAACCTGTCTCTTGAAGAGAATCAATATCCAATATATTTAAAAACAAACGGAGGTGAGGGGATGTGGGGGGGGGGGGGGTGTAATAGCTAAGGGCAGCTTTATTTCAGATTGGTCTTTTCTTCTTTCTTCAGCATGAGCATCCGATTCGTAGGCTCCAATAACTTTAGCTGCTCGTGCTCTGCTAGAGCTACAACTTAGGCCAGTTTACGTCCGCAAGGCTTGTCAAAAAAGAAGGCAAAATAAACTGGTGTCAAACATTTAATCAAACACAAAGTAATAGGACGGAAAATATCCACATCTACACTAAATAATACGTTTTTTCTCAAAACGAAATTTATTAACAAATTATACACTAACATAATGCGCAAGAAGCACTCCTTGAGCAACCGACGTAACATTACAGACTAACACACACATCAGTCTCTCTGTCACCATTCGATAAGTTCACAAAATTTCGTGACTGCAACTGTTAATTATACCGGAAAAAATTTCCTGTGCCCTCCCTATAAATTTTCATGTCAAATTCCGTCAATATCGGTAGAGGCATTTAGTCGTCAAAACGTAACAAAATGACAGAAAATCACCACTGAGGGATCAATATAACGTAAAAAAGTGTACACCTACAGCATTGCAAGACTGCCTACGATTTGCCTCGCATTGCACCCATAAATTTGTGATATCTACAGTTTAACATTTAATCCGAATAACCGACGGTTCAGGCGTGACACTTACGATCAAAAACAATTTTTCAAAATCTTTGCCTCCACGGAGATTTGAATCGGAGACTACGATCCAAACATCAGTAAGCAAGCGTTTTAGCCACTGAGCTACCCGACCGCTGTATCGAAAGGCAATACAGAGACCTTGACATTCAACGCGTCTGTCTTCCGCCATTCAGTAATATTTCGAAATTATATGACAGCATGTATTATTTATACAAATAATTTTTCAACCAAATGTAGACAGTATTTTTCTCCTTGTTTCAAAGGGTAAGTGTGCAAAGTTTCATCGAGATCGGATGAAAACTGTGGATTTGTATGAAGAACAAACAAACATACATACATTCATCTTTATATATATAGATTACTAACTCTGTTCAACATCATAGTTTGTACTTCAAATACTTCATATAGATTATTAATGTGAAGCGGATGAATCTTTCCGTTTTATTATTTCACCGCAGTAGGAGGAGTATTTTTCAGTTTTCTGATTCCACCATCCGCTCTTCAAGTGGGTGAATGATTACGTATCCTGTTATCGAAGTCGATATTATGTCTAATTATTTATCGCAGACTGTTGAAATCACACATACGGCAAGCAACGACGTTGCTTGAAATACGCCAGCGTATCGAAATCACTGTTAATATGGGGTTTGCGACTGCGTGTACCATGACGTCGTGGGAGTGGTCGTATTACTGATTTTTTACATTCCTAGCTCTATGCAAGGTATGAAATATAGTGAAAATAAGAATCTACCATCCTACACTTAATTTTATGTCTCCATCAGTGTTAATCGTACGTGAGTTTCATGGGATTTTGTTTCTGAAATGTGCTCTTCTGAAAAAATTTGATAACATTGGCCAAGACACATGCGGTTAATCACTTGAAACTTTACTTTCGACGAATAATGCCCCGAATGCCAAATTTGAATCTATGCCGAACGCATTTTTCATACTTGACAATATTGCATGAATAAGACTAGAGAAATACACAGTCGTATAGATGAGTGCTCTAGTTTCGTATTGCTTCGTCCACTAAAAAAAATAAGTGAAAGTGACAAGATATACGTTCACATCTTTTTGCAAATGACATAGTTGAGAATTTCAGAGTACAGAGAGATGCGGATGAGAATAATTTGAGAATAAAACGCCTGTCTTGAATAACTAAATAGGGCTCAGATTTTTTTTCATGTATCATCCCGCGACTCTTGGTGGCGAGAACGTGTGGTGAGAAGAATAATAAAACATCTGTGTTGAATGGTAATCATCCAAACGTAATTCGTATTCATAGAACGAAGCCAGTTGCATACGCCGGCGGCTTAAGATCGGCTGCACAAATAATCTTATTACACAGAATGCATAAATAAGGCAGGGAAACATTCCTAGGAAAGATTTTAAGTCGAAATATTCCTTAATTATCACTACTGAATCAGGAGATGGGAGGAAAGTAGAAAAGTAGAAAATAGACTGTTTCATTATACTAGTATAGATGCGGAAGCCCAATTTTCATTAACCTGAGGATTAAAGTTGTCCATGGTACTGCTTTGGGCTATTTCGTCGGTAACCGTTAAGTTTGTTTCGAAGGATCTATAACTGCTGAAGAATAGACCGTGGATGGTTGGCCAGGTTTTTAGATAAACGGATGTATTTTGGCTATTTTAATATCCATATGCAGCAAAACCATTCTAACTGATAGAAGCATTATTAAGCTATTAAATATATATACTTATATTCGCCTAAATTAAACACGGAAGAGTGTATTTTTTTTATTTTGTAGGATACTCCGTGTGGGGTTGGTTGACTATGTTCTAGGTGTAAGTTAACCAATATGTTAATAAGTATAAAACCCTGAGGTAGGCTACTCATGATAAAGAAATATGTAAAAGTTTTTTTTTTAACTGCTTAACGTCTATTAACAGCGAGGTCTTTAGAGACGGGAAAGGATGGGGGGGGGGGGGCAAGGAATGGGAAGGAATTCGGCCATGGCCTTTTAAAGGAAGCATCCCTGCATTTGCCTGGAGTGATTTGGGAAACCATGAAAAACCCAAATCTGGATGCCCGGGCGGGGATTCGAACCGCCGTCCTTCCGAATGCGAGGCCAGAACGCTAACCGTTACACCACCACCAATCTCATTTTGTTTATCAATAACTTTAATCAAATATTAGAGTTTTTGGCTTCTAAATAAAAAAAACAAATATTCTTAAGTAATTAACAATCAATCTCGTAACGTTAAATAAAAATCCCTAAATGCAACATATTCAACATAATATTTTCCTTTTCTTAGTAAAAAAAAACAAATACGTTTTTCCTTAATTAATCTTAATAATATGAAATTTTAAGTAGATAATAACTCTCATCATCCTAATAATTTTCATAGATTTAACATCTTTGTTTTTATTGATACTTTAAATGCTCAGACTATCGACATTCATAAAACATTATTTTACCTTTGGAACATTTAGCATGAACCCACCGAGCGTGGCAGTGTAACGGTTAGCGTTCTGGCCTCGCATTCGGGAGGACGGCCGTTCGAATCCCCGTCCGGGCATCCAGATTTGGGTTTTCCATGGTTTCCCAAATTACTCCAGGCAAATGCCGGGATGCTTCCTTCGAAAAGCCATGGCCGAATTCCTTACCATACCTTGCCCTCCATCCTTTCCCGTCTCTAAAGACCTCGCTGTTAAGAGACGTTAAGCAGTTAAAAAAAAAAGGTCATGAACCCACAACTTACACGCATTACACTGAACCCATTCTTCGCCAGTAACACTGGATGAATAGGATTTAGGGCACTCTATGCATATTGTCTCATATCTTTTCAGGATCGGATTACTTCCTAATTTATTTTTTAACTTTTCTACGTAGTGATTTATTGTTTTATACGGGACATGAAATTCCTATGCTGTTAAATTAATGTTTTTACTGTCAAAAAATACTTCTTAACAAGCCTATTCCAGGATTTATTTGGATGTGTTAGCACGTTCACCCATCCTTTGATACGTCTTCATTGTTCTGTGATGAAGTCTGATAGGTCAGTCTACATACTGCTTTAAAAGTCTCAGACGCACCCTCACATCCTTGCATTTCCAACAGTGTACACACACACACACACTCACACACACACACACACACACACACTAGTCCTTCTCCACACACAAGACTATGTAGATCGAATCCAGTTACTACAGACGCTAGTAGACTAATAAGTTAATAAGTCGACCTGTCCCAAAACAAATTAGTCAACCGGACTCAGGTACGCTATTTGTCTTTGACCACGTTGTGGTGCACCCTTTCTTGTCAAATGATAAACTTTCATATTCCTTTCAAGAATTCGTTTATCAATAACCAGGAATTTTTTTACTGGGCGCCAGTGAAAAACCTTTTACAAAAATTAAATATAATTTTATCCAGATCAATATAAATTATCACTTCTGAATGGCCAACTGGAGGAGCAATTATTGTCATAAAAATATTTGTTTTGTCTTCAAATTACCACTGAATAGCATCACAATTAATTTATTTTATATTGCTTTATTTGCAACTACTATACTTGTGACATAAAACATTGAAACATGAATACATTAACATTAAAGGAATATAGAGAAGGCATATATTATTAATTTAACACAAAACGTTCAAAAATTGATCCTAAGTGACTATGGCTTTAAATAGTCTTTGAGTCCTCTTTACCTCAAGGCCGTTACTGGGTGACAGAATTTACACTGTGGTACGTTGATGCAATTCAATATAGTTCATTCATTACCGTGACGAGGAGTGGTGGTGGCGCGATTGTCGGCTGTTGCGACAAGGCATCGGGCGGCAGTCAGATCAAGCGGCTGTATGCTCTTGCGTCACTGGCGATGCATAATTTTCTTCACGTCGTGGAGTGCAGAGCACTATGGTTGGGCGCTTGCGACACTTTCCACTCACACCTGTTCGCGTCGGCTGCCCGTACTCAAGTGTCTCCGGCCACACACTCTCCCGTCTATTGTCCTACCCCCGTTATCTCTCTCTCGAATGTGAGTGGGTGGTCAACGGCCGCCCCGTCCAGGTACAGTCCAGACCACAGCAAGCTGATTCTAAACACTCGCTAACTCGTCCGCAAATATATCCATCTCCAAAACAACAGATGCACTGTCTCTGTCACTGTGTTACATTACAACGTGTAAAACCTAACGAATGGTGCAGACTCGAAAATATTGCTATGATATATGAAAACTACTTTGCAGCTATGACCTGGATCAAGAAGAAAGTTATTTAAAATAAAGCTGTGGATATTACAACAAAAATACACAAAAGAAAATTTTAATTTGAAGCACTTTAAGTAGAAAAAACGTCTGCACTCCTGCGATGCCGCGTGCCGGTCGGCTGAGCGTAGTCGAAAAACGAAACGCTTGTTCCTCCGACGAGATTTTTACCGATAGTCTACCCACCCCTATATTCAAGCGGAACCCGGTCGCCCCTACTCATTGCGTCGAGCCCTATCGATTTTTTCAAATTTTGCCGGTGTAACAACATATCTGTCTGAGAGTGCAGCGTTACTTTGAATTACATAATAGTTCTTACCCAAGTCTCTTTCACATATCTAACCAATGATACTACATTTGTCAAGCGCGTACTTATAGGATCTGTACCTTGTTCGTTCCCCATTTTTTGTTAAATTCATTTGTTCAGGATTATCAAAAGCTTCCGCTAGACTAGGGAGCGTGCATAAACTACGAGACTCGGTATAAAAGGAGGGGAGGGGTTGGCTGGGCTACTTGAGGAGGGGGGGGTGTCTGCGCCAGGCCACGTAGCTTTCCATTCATATTATTTGTCACGGTTAAAATAAAGTACAGAACACACAACAGCATGTGAACATTTATTTCGGCCATTTAATTATCTCCAAATAGTCTGACAAGAGAAAACAGTACAAAACGTTTTCTGGAATCAATAGGGGAAAAAGCTACGTGCTACGTGGGGGGGGGGGGGGGGGGAGTAGAGGAAAAAGCCATGTCGGGCTACGTGGGGTGGATGGTGGTTCACAGGAGGCCAACATGGAGCTACGTGGTTTATGGACGCTCCCCTACGCAACATCAAACGCAAATTTGAGATGGATAACTGTATAGGTACCTATTGTGTGAATAATTATCCATGGTGAAGGATGTTGAAGCCGCCAGAGCTTCACTTTATTAGATTGGGAATCTAAAAGGTTAACATTCCATCCTGGTGTATATTCATTTACACATTTTCGCTTTTCCGTTATTCAGGATTATTCCTCTGCTTGATATCAATACCGAGCATTGTGGGTGAGCGTTATCTATTAGGCCTGGCATTCGAGCTCCAGTCTGGCGATCCAGATCTCGGATTTCCATGGTTATCCGAAATCCCTCTAACCAAAAGCCGGACTGTTCCCATAAAAGGGGATAGTCGATTATCTTTCCATTCCTTCTTCCTCGACGTAAATTATTATCTGTATAGGTCAAACTTTTTTAAACAGTTATCAATAAATCTTTATTTATTTTCCGTATATTGACGATGTTTTTAAGTTATAGGGCTAAGCAACATGGCGTCGTTACTATAGTGAATATTGGAGAGTCTTCCACATATAGTCATTTCGACCTTACATGTGAGTTAATAGCTCGTCCACTTAGCAAAGGCGGTTCAAGGTTAGTCTGCTCTATCCCCACTACGCTACCCACGCCCCTGCATACGAGGGTAAATTTACCACCAACCAAATTGGACCCAGCGACCAGTTCGGAGAGGGAGGGAGGCCGAGGAGAGGGAGAGGAGAGAGAGGAAAAAGAGGAAAGAGGAGAATATGACCTTGAGGTGCCAGTCAAAATGAACAGGATATAGTCGATCAACCCGTTGTCGGAATTTGAGGCAAGACGGTGTACAGGGAAGATGCTAAGCCGAACTTCCACTAATGTTTCGATAATTCTTGAAAACACCATCTTATTGTTTCTGTCCGAAGTACAAGCCAAATGAACACAACAAAACGCGATTTGATGTATCAAGTATAAATAGAGGAAAAAAGTTAATCAGTAGAAATGGAAAATGGCAGTCAAAAATCAAAAGCAAGTCACTCTGATTGTGAAGAGGATGCAGAATTGATACACTGTAAAGGTCTGCCTATATTTAGTGTTTAAAGGATGGATCACCTGTCAGGTATACGGAAAATCGAAACATTGTGGTTGTAATGGATGATCATGATACTCATCCTATCCGATCACCTAGGCGACGCCATGGAGGGAGTATTCCAGGAGAGTCCGTAGTTCGGGTTCCACTTTAATCTGTAGGATCAGCCACGACAGAAGCCGAATGTATTGCAAATCGAAACTGTGTCACTTGGCAGAAAATTACCCTTCGGGGTCTCTCGGCCAACAATGCTTACCCCAGTGATGGAAGGGTATGTTAGTATAAGTGTTTGTAAATGAATGAAATATGAAGAAAAAACCTGGTGCCAGCATTCAGGTGTATCGGTCCGATATACACCTAGAGGGTGGCCAAACTTTACTTCTCCATTCAACTGACGAATAACCATCAAACAATGTCATGTGTCCTCACTCAATATGCAAAATTGTTTAACAATTCCCTGCCCTGCCAGCCAAGTTTGATGATGAAAATTTCTTCCACCAGGACACAATCACGGTGGCATTGCTACGAGAGCCAATGGGGCGAGCACGGTGATGATGAATCAGTTCATGTCCTCATCATGAGGAAGGCTAGACATGAGAATACTCCTTCTCGGATGGAACGAGACGCTGCGCGCTGTAAGAGAAATGATTTATGTGTGTGATTATCACAGAGGCAAAATTTTACTACTTTATTTTTCTTTATTATAATGCAAAAAATTAGAGACTAAGAATGCGTGAGGTAAGATTTCCCTGTTTCATTCAATGAAACTGATTTATTAATTTTTCTGAAAATACATAAAAATCCAGACTCACCACGTGTTCTATGTACAGCCCTGAAACTAAAAAGTTTGGTTTTTCCTAGCAAATTTCAAACACGCCTTATCACCATGTGTTTGGCACATCTATCGCAGCTGAACAACTGTTCTACATCTACATCGCACAATTCACACAGTAGTGGCTGGCAGAAGGTTCTATCTAACTCTGTGCATTTCAATCCCGAATAACACGAAGGAAGAAAGAATTCATATAAACATCAATACGGTACCTAATTCATCTTATCTCTCCTATCACTACGACCCAAAATTGGTTAGTGGAGTAAGTATTTCGTAAATGAAACGAGTTTTTCACATGTTTGACAGTAAATTCAAACGAATCCTAAGGGGGCATCCATAAATTACGTGAGGTGAAAATTGGGGGGGGGGGGGTCCGGCGAAATCGCAGGTCTCAAAAAGTTGCGAGGGCGATTTCTAGGGGGGGGGGGTGCTCACCTCACGTAATTTATGGATGCCCCTAAGTAGCCTGTCTACCAGACAACCCCTGCTCAATCTGCGTACAAATTCTGTGACGCTTTCGAGTTACAAATCGAGCGGCTATTCTCTGTACTTTCTCTGTTCTATCAATCAATCTCTTGTGATACGGATCCCAAACGGCACAATAGTAGGCCAAATGTGGCCGCACGAAAGTTTTTTACGTACGCTATCTCCTTTGTATGTGCGTTATAATTCTCAAAATTCGACCTATGAATCGCAGCCTAGAATTAACCCTGCCTACGATCGAGGTTATGTAAAGGTCCCATTTCATGTTACATTATATTGTTACGCAAAAATACTTCAGGAAGTCAAGTATGTCAATAACTGAACTGTTTACTTTGTGTTTCTGAACACGTACAACAACCACCTGTACTCTATTGTATGGTGTTCATACTATTTTGTCCAACCCCTATATATTCTCTGTGTGATGAATGTATTTTTTGTTTGTGAAATGCGTAGTTTGTGAGTCGGTGATTAGGGACCGCCCCGGCATTCACCTTGATGGGGTTATATTCAGTAGTGGAGTTGTATAAATATAACTACAGTTTATGAAGTTGGTGCGTAAGAAAGCTTTGAGTGTGTGGTGGTTGGCACAGGCTGAGTCTTATTGATCCGCCGTTAGTCATTCAGCGAGCGCCGCTTTCACCTCGACCTCGTCGCCAATTGCTTAATTGAAAATTTCGTCCGTCTCTTACAAACGTCATACTCGACGACCGATTTTTTAATTTGTTTTCCGAAGTTGGGATGCGACTTCTAGCGTCGACCTGGTACTGAATATAGAACGCAGGATTTTTTTAAAAAAGAAAAAAAAGAGAGAGAGAAAAGGAAAACAATTCTTCTCCTCCAGTTCCTAATTTTATTAATTACGCATCTGTTGTCATCTTTGCTATAGGAACCTGTAAAATTTAATCCTCCATGAAGTTCAATTTTTGAAAAAAAATTTGTTGCTAGAAATTTTAATTACGTTTATGTCATTCATTAATTGTAGCATTCTTTGTTTTCAGGTACGTACATTCTGATTCCGACTGCTGGAGAATAGGTAATGTAGCAAACACTCATGTAGTGGTACGTTACGTCGCTGACCAATCACATTTTTTTCTTCTCATTTACTACATAAACGTTTTAGATTTTTATGTTGAGTAAAATAGTTGATACAGTATAAACGCTTCAACTTTTTCGGCTTGGATATAAAAGTGACATATTTTGTATTTTATGTTTTGATACCTGCGTCTTCACTCTAGTGGACCATATCATTATTATTGTTTAATTTTTAAGTACAGTAGTTCCCTATTATTATTCTATCCGATTATTTTTTCTTCGATAAATAAGTTTTAATTAATGTTGTTAAACAAATTTAGTTTGTTGGAAAATAATTCCTTAATTCTGAATCAGTCTTTAACTGATAACAACTGCGTAAAGCGCTATATACATATGTATATATTTGCGAATGGACCCTACCGAATCACGCAAGGCCTCATCATGGCTTGTAATTAAGAATTTGTGCAATGTTTCCACTGGGTAGTTAGAACCAGGGACAGTTTCTGAAGCAATGAGGGGAAGGGGGGGGGGAAGGTTAATTGTTGCCATCTCTCTACGATTCATGTAACTTATGTTTTCTACGATATGTTTGAGAAATGTGGACGGCTAGCATTCGGGGTCTTACACAGATGAAATGTGTGGAGTCCATAGCTTACCACAATTGAATACTAAAAGTTTTCAGCAAACGCTAACATTTAATCAAAAATTTCATATCATACCTAGAAGGGATTGTTATTTTGTAAGGATGGTGTTGAATGTTGTTTCTGTTCCATGTTCCGTGCTATTCAATACCTTGTGCAACAGTTCGACGTCATTTAACACAGCGGCTAGCGGGTAGCTGTCATACCAGACTACCGCTTGCTGGTGTACGGAAGCAGTGCTAAGAAAGTACTTAATATTTTAGCTCATTTCTCTTGATATAAGGTTGCATGATTATACTGAGTATTGCAATGTTTCGCAAAGTACGTTGCTACAATTTTATGTTTCCGTGCGAGAACCTTCAGGAAATATTCTCAAAATTTTACTGCGTGTGATATTTCATTCTAAAATAACAGATTAGTTGTCTTACTGTTGTACTGCACCACGTGTGATCCATTGCTAACAACCTGAACCATAAGATGTCTCTTAATTAAATAGCAGAAGTGGCAAAATTTAAAATTTTTAACACGTACAATGAGTTTAGACTTTTTTACGGTTCTAACCTTATCATCAGTATTACCAATGTTGGTTTTATATATATATATATATATATATATATATATATATGCACCCTGAAAGATCCTGGTTAAACTTTAGCAATTATTTTTCCTGCTGAAAATATCTAAGTTAAGTCATAATCGAACCACAATATGCAATATTTTTGATCTATTATGCTCATTGGTGAATTATGTTGAGATGGATATCACTTAAGGATGCAATTACATATTATTTCATTCGATGCCCACACAGAATGTTGTACATTTATAGATATGCCATTCCTTTCTTCATAAGTGCTTGATAAACGTATCTTGCAGATTTCGGGATCTCGTTATATCTTCATATGTTGTACATTCCCCTTCCCAAAATTTTATCTTGCATTTTTTTGGTCATAGATGTGGAGCACACACTCTGGCCGCAATATGATGCATTAAATCGAAACTTTCCTTCCAGCCATGTGATGTAACTGATAAACCACTTCTAATTGGTTCCCAGTAGCCGCTGAGTTCAGGTTGAGGATTAGACTGGAAAGACATTGGAATCCCACAGCAGGACAAAGAATAAATTATCTGCAGTTTTATATGGCATCGTCGTCCTTGCGAAATGTAGAAAATATTGAATGGCTATAACGAACAGAGTGTACTTGTTTGATTTTACACAAACCTCAGAAAATTTAAACTTATAACCAACGACTTCGAATGACCACAGATAAAATTAAACAATAAGCCAGTCGATTACACACAGCAGTTTAAATTCCTTAGTCTGGTCACCTCATTCATAGGAAACGCCGGTACGAGTATAGAAGTGTGGGAAACTGTGTGAAAGTTCAAATATCCTACCTTTCTGCTTAAACAGGAAACATTTGAACTCTTGCATCAATCCTACGCCCACTCCCTTGACTTTGGATGGTTTCCTTATTCGAGCCCGGGTGGCGGAAGAAATATTGATCACAAGGGATTTGGCCAGCTGGGTAGGAGACATGGTGATGCACGATTCCTAATCATAACATTGAGTACCTGCATTTAAAAAAAAATGTCATTTAGTCAACTCACTGCCCTCAAATGTATTATGCTTTATACTAATAATCACAAATGATAGGTTAGCACAGGATGGACAAAACAATCAATTGATACCAGAAAAGCCCTTGGTTAGATTTAAACCGACCACCCCTGCAACGTGTTTTGATCCTGGATTAAATCCAAAACTCCTCCGCAGTATGTAGCGAGTGAGGGCATTCGTCCGTTGGATGTGTACAGTAAACTGGGTCGTCAAGTGTCTTTCAGAATAGTAGGCCTATATTGACAAGCATCTAATTTCTCCCTCTCCTTTTCTTCATCTCAAATACAAAACAACAGTCACTAGATCAACCTACTCCAATGCAATAACACTTATGTTGCACAAATGAAGAAAAAGAACCGGTTGTCATGTTCGTAATACGGGAGGACCGAATCAATCTTCGGATTGATTACCAACTCGTATGAATCGCAGACCTGTGTTTTGACAGAGAAACGAGGAAACGAAATCATAGTGACACCATACGATGGCAAGATGCGTGTTAAAAACAAAGACCTATGAAATAGATCTGGTATATATACACTTTAGTTCAAATGGAGCAGATCCGCAGAATGGATACCTATTGGAACCCTCATTCAACAACACAAACTATTAATGAAATTAATTTCATCTGTAGAGCAACTGACTGGAAGACCGGGGTTTAAATACAGACGTCTCAGAGAATTTTTCTTGTACTCTAAATGTTAGGAACAACTCCCACCCTCTTCCGTCAGCAAAAGCACCTTTACCCTAGTACCAGAATCATGAAAGGAAATTCGGAGCTCTACTTACTCAAACAACCCCCCGACAAGAGCCTCAAAGGCCTGTAGTGGAAATTACCTGTAGCGTATCAATAAAGAAATTAACCAGTACATTGGCACGTAATCAATAAGTAATTAAGTTTGCCTATACTTACGGTTTTTGATTTCATTAAGGGACTTCTGCGTCACTACTTTTGCAACTGCTGACAAGGATTCTGCAAGTCTGTTTCGTCGCAGATAGTCTTACTTAGTAGTACTTACTTAGGCAGCCAAACACTCCCCCCTCCCCCCCCCCCCCCGAGGCTCGTCAAAGTTAATGGCAACCCAGAGAGCGCGCAGTTGAGGGAAACGAGAGTCGTAACTAGCCAATCGCCGCGCTGGAAAGCGATCGTAGAGGGTGGTACTCCGAGCGGAGAATCGCACAGACCCACTACACGCCTTTCCTGAATGCAGTGCCGTTAAACCTTAATACGTACTTTACTGGTTTAAACACCCGACGGGATGAATTGAGATCGAATTGCTAGGAATCAAAGTATCTCCGACGAGAATAATGTGTGCTGACTTGTAACTGTTGAAGACAACATTGAGAGCAGCTTATCAGATGTGATGTCTTTCTGTTTTGGTAGGACATTATGCCTCGTCAACGTCGGAATCTTTAGAGATGGGAGAGGACTGTAGACACTTTGCGCAAGTAGTAGAAAAAGGTTAAAAAGTTTCCATATTGTAGAGCGGGAGGTGACGAATCAGGAATGTGAGAGAATTGATCCTCAAAATTTTGGCTAGACTTGCTTCATTATTGTAGGGTAGTAGAGTACCGTGAGTATGTTCGAATAATAGCATTTTATTTGTTTGTGGAAATTATCGTACAACATAGTCGGTCACTCAAATACCCACCAGTGTCGCTCAGCTCACTGCATCGGAGAGGTACAACGGCTCCAGCCACGAGCCCAAGACCCCACGCACCCGTAGCCATCAAGGTGAATACCGGGACGATCTCCAATCCCCACCTCATAAACTACACATTTCACAAACAAAACATACACTTACCACAAACAGAACATAGTTACACATTCAGCAGACAGGTTGCAGCACTTCTCTTCTCTTCCTCTATTAATACCTGGCAGTAGGTATAAATTATTTGCTTCCACCTCACCTTGACGTAAGCCGAAGTCCAGCTGCACTATACCAACAATAAAACTACTGCAGAATAGTAGAAAAGACACCCAAACAATAACAGGCAAAAAAAAAAAGCTTTAAAAAAAACCTATAAAACACACCAGAAACCTCTCAACAACATTGGGAAAAAATGTAAATATCGCAATAGCAAAAAAACAGTAGAAGAATAGTGAAATTATATATATATATATATATATATAGGGTGTCCACAAATGAATATCGGGGTTTTAATGCTTTATAAGATTTATTACATTATCCTTACAGTTATAAATGATATGTCAAATGAAAGAGCAACTCAAACAGTTTTGTTCCTTGGCACTAGTGCGCATGTGCGTGAAATGTTTCCGCTGTGATCCGCTAGAATGCGGTAGTAGCAAAGATGGCGACTAGTGAAGAGAAAGCGTTTTGTGTTTTACAGTTTGCAAAGACTGAATCTGTAGTTACTGCGCATTAAGTTCGGGCGTGATCCTCCAAGTGACAATAACATCCGTAGATGGTATCATCAGTTTGAAGATACAGGCTGCCTTTGTAAAGGGAAGAG
The DNA here is from genome assembly GCA_031002005.1 of Vandiemenella viatica. NCBI lineage: Eukaryota > Metazoa > Arthropoda > Insecta > Orthoptera > Morabidae > Vandiemenella > Vandiemenella viatica. Next base: position 224,532,644 of record CM061921.1, on the reverse strand, counting down.
TGCGGGACGACCAAGAGTTAGCGAAGAGACTGTTGAGCGAGTGAGAGAGTCGTTCACTCGAAGCCCAAAGAAATCTGTTCGGAAGGCTAGTCGCGAATTAGAAATTTCTAAGTCGACTGTTTGGAAAGTTTTAAGGAAACGCTTGCAACTACGTCCTTACCGTTTACAGTTGTTACAGGCTCTAAAGCCTGCAGACCATGGTTTACGTGCCAAATTCGCTAACGAAATGTTGTTACATGACGATGAAGATTTTCTACATCATGTTGTCTTCAGTGATGAATCGACCTTTCACCTCAGTGGACATGTTAACACTCATAATGTGCGGATCTGGGGCTCAGAAAATCCTCAAGAGATCGTACAAGTGCAACGAGACTCCCCTAAAATCAATGTTTTTTGTGCCGTATCCCGGCGGAAAGTTTACGGACCTTTCTTTTTTGATGAACCGACTGTAACTGGTACTTCTTACCTTGATACACTAGAGCAATGGCTCTTCCCTCAGTTGGAACAATATGAACTAGAGAACTACATTTTCGAGCAAGATGGTGCGCCACCTCACTGGCATAACAAAGTACGCGGTTGGTTGAACGTAACTGTACCCGACCGCTGGATTGGCCGCAAGGGGCCCAATGACAGAGCTTGCTATGCGTGGCCTCCACGTTCACCTGACCTAACGCCATGCGATTTCTACCTTTGGGGTTTCATCAAGGATCGTGTGTATGTGCCTCCGTTACCAGCCGACCTCCTTGAATTACGACAGAGGATTGAAGCAACTGTTGCAACAGTTACTGAAGACACACTGCTCAACGTTTGGGAAGAACTCGGCTACAGACTTGATGTGTGCCGTGTGACAAATGGTGCCCACATAGAACACTTGTAAGCTTGTATATAAAACTGTTTGAGTTGCTCTTTCATTTGACATATCATTTATAACTGTAAGGATAATGTAATAAATCTTATAAAGCATTAAAACCCCGATATTCATTTGTTGACACCCTGTATATATATATATATATATATATATATATATATATATATATATATAAAAGAAATACCCAACTTAAAATTTAAAAAATGTTAAAAAAAGAAATAACCTAGATAAAAGTGTAATAGAATAGGATTAGTTATTATTTGGATCTTATAGAATAGGATTTAAAAACAAGACTTTGTAAATAAACAAATAATATGTAAATTTTGTAAAATGATACAAATTAGTAAAAATTTAAAAATATTATTGTAAAACCTAAAAATGCCGGAATGCTTCCTTCAAAAGGCCATGGCCGAATACCTTTCCATTCCTTGCCCCCCCCCCCCAATCCTTTCCCGTCTCTAAAGACCTCGCTGTTAAGAAACGTTAAGCAGTTAAAAAAACCTTAGGCTGAAAAGAGCACCTGCTCTTCAGCAGCCCGCCTCCAACCTTCAGTTGGGGGAATGAAACATAAAAAAAAAAATAGAGCATGATGCCGTAAAACCAAAGATTCCAAATTTGACCATACCAACGATAAGTAGAACACATCAAAGGAGCCGCCACCTACTGTTGGGAAAACGTGGTGATGAAGAAGATAGTCAGTAATGAAATACCAACCACTGTTGCTGCTTGCGTTGAGGCTCCACCTTACTGGACCGGGGGGATACAACGTGACCAGGTTCAATTCCTGGTCCCTGTGTTCACCCGTCCTGATCGCGATTTCCCGCAATCATCTTGGCGAGTGCTGTGACGTTCTGCAATCTCCGCCTCATAAACTAAACATTTCACAAACAAAGGTACACTTATCTCACAAAACATAAGTTAAACGTTTACAAAGAGATGTGTACACTGCACTTCGTCTTCTAGTGTAGTGTGCAAGGCAGAGGCAGAAAGGCGCGTGCAGCTGGAACTATGCCCCAGGTGAAAGAAGTTAGATTGGGAGTCATTAGAAAATATGATGCAAGTTAAGATTGTTCTGTGGGTGTATACGACCTATTGGTGATGAGGCATGGATAGCTTCTGGTAGAAGACCGCTCTTGATTTTAATCATGAGTGTGGAGAAAGTTTCTTCTGTAGGTAAGAAATCGGGGTCTAGAACAAATTACCGGCGGAAGTAGTGAACAATTTATCTGAAACAGTTTAAATAAAGAGATTGTGTAATGTGCAAGTAGGTAGATAGGGAAGATGCTCCGTAGCAATTAATCCGTGAGAGAATGGGTGTAAGAAAAAGGAAGGAAATCGTTACATTTTGAAGGAACCATCCCGGCATTTGTCTGGAGTGATTAGCGAAACCATTTACAACCGAAGTCAGGATAGTCGGATGGCGTCCTTCCAACGTTCCGCTCATACACCAGATTCTGTATGAGTGAATAGAGACCCTATAATGGAGGCACTAGTCTGTGGGTAAATGTCTGAATCAATTATTAATTGATTATGTTTATTTATGAATGGAGATGAAGTATATCGCTTATTCGTGGTAGTGTGAATAAGGATTTTGTATATAACTCCCCTTAAGATCCACTGGCGTTCAGCTGGATAAATTCGGCTACATAAAAATTTCGTTGTCTTCATCAGGTGAGGTGTTATATCAAACAGAATTCTTCGGTAAATTCCGATACCAACGGTAGATGGCATTTATCAAGCTAAACACCCGTGGAAACTACGTGGAAGCAAAACGGCGAGAATGATTCCTCGATTTTGTACATAAGTTGTAAATATAACGAGTTCAACGTATTTATTATTACCGTAAACTTCATTTTTAATCCTCCTTGTTCCTAGCAAGTTCAGTCTGGGGACTCACTATAGTTAAATGCCAATAGAATACAACGGGGTAGTTAGTCTTTCTGTGTAAAGGAAACTAAGGTGCTTACAAGGGAGGGACGCTGCATGAGGAAAATTATGCCACTCGCTAGGGGTGTCCACTTAGACAGTACATCGATGTGAAGCATGCATCGATGTTTTTCGATGCATCGCTTAAAAAAATCGATATTTTTTCAACATCGAATACTTTTATGTTTTTCTTAATTAAACAAATAAAAACCAACAATATTCGTCGGCAAATCTCGTTTCATTAATCTCTTACCTGTTCCTTTAAAATCCCCGAGAGAAAACGTGACAATAGTTTAATATTCACTGTTTCCAGTTGAAGCAGATAGTTCGTAGTTTTTCGTTCGGTCAATGTGAACACACGGTAACGCTATACCAGCAGTGTAGTACTGTAGCTGTAATGATGTGTTTAATTTTATGCTTTTTTTGTCTATGAATTTATGCCTCGTCAACGTCGACGTCATTAGAGATGGGAAAGGACTGGGGGCAAGGAACGGGAAGGAATTCGGCCAAGTCCTGTTGAGGGAAGCATCGCGGCATTCGCCTGGAGTGGTTTGGGGAAACCATTGAAAACCCAAATCTGGATGCCCGCACGTGGATTCGAACCTGCGTACTCCCGAATGCGAGGTCAGAACGTTAACTGTTCACTAGGGTCCGACCGAAGGTTCGGCTTCGGCCACCTTCGGCCAAAAAAAGCACCTTCGGCTTCACATTCGACTTCGGCCAAATTCAGCCGAATGTTTGGCCGAAGCCGAAGTTTTACATCCGGCCCCTGAAAATGAACCAACTTTCACGAATACCGTCAACGTAGCGCGCCAACAGACGATAGAAAAGATAAAGAACCATTTGGAAAACATAAAAATCAGTGGGAAGTATATTGTGAAGGCAGTTTTAAATACCAAAGCTTGATTAATTTTTTAAAAAATCAGAGATCTTGTATGCACCCAAAGATTTTAAAAAAGAAGTTTAACAGTCTACTTTACGCGATATCGTAGAAAAAAAGTAGCGCCACCATGGCCCGATAATAATCCGATTTCTTTGCGGATTAATGTATTACGTATGGACCTGGTCATTGTAAACATGTTTCCGTACAACCTCGTTGAAGGAGAAGGACTTCGCAGACTTAATTTTACTGATCCTCAAACTCGACTCTAGTAAAGCGAGAGAAATATTTTAGAAAGTCTTTAATGCCAGCTACGTACGAAAAAGTAATCAGTAAAGTTGAATTGATTTTAGAAAAAGGCTGAATGGATCAGTTTTACCACGAAGATATGAAGTGATCAAGCAAACACGTTTTTGAGTGTCACGGCACATGGCATTTCCAAAGGTTCCAAAATAAAAAAAAAATTAAATTATCTGTTAGTGTGTTAAAGATCATACAAGGCAATATATTTCACAAAAAATCACTGAAACTGTTACCAAATACAATTCAAAAGAAAATATCCATATGGGTATACGTAATAATACCTCAAATATGAATGCAACCATCCGCTATGGAAACTTCGTTTTTATTGGTTGTGTTGCTCACACTCTACAGCTCATGAATCATAAAGTAATTTTTAAAGATGTTGCTATAATAGAAATATTGAAAAAAAAGTGTTGTAAAACGTAAGAAGAGATAAGAAGCCACTCGATATCTTAATTAATAGAACAGAAAAATCCAGTAAATCTGTATATGTTAGAACGTGGTGGAATAGAAATGAACAATTTTATAACTGTGCTGAAGTGTATTTAGGAAGCAACAACTAATATTTCTAGAGATGTACTAACAGTATCTTTAATTATATCAATCATTGACATCTTAAACCCAAAACTTGCTCAGAAGGATGAAGGCTGATTTTACAATACTGCTCAAAAGCCGCTTGTGTGGGTTTGTTGACAGGAGATCTACTTTCGCAAGAAAAACCTTACGGTTGTTGATTGCCGCTCTAATCGACCCACGGTTTAAATTAAGTATTTGACTAGCGACGAAATTTTAAATACGAAGACTGATATTTTGTCATTTCTGCGTCAAAACCGTGCACTGGCAATAACAAATAAAACGGGTCATTTGGTGCGATAAAATCTTATTTTATTAGTCCCGATGTACTATTTGTTTTGGTTATATTTAGTACATTTTTAATTAATCTGTATACGTGAAACTACTTTAAAAATATTGGTATTGATTCGTTTTTAACTGAAAATTTAATATGTGATACTAATTTAGACAGCAGGATATCGTATTTTAAAAGCTAGAATAATTTATGCTAGGTAAGAAGGTTGAAACTTATTTTTATTGTTGTTAAAAAACGATGATATTACTATACATAAGCTAACATGTATTTGATTTACCAAAGCTGAAACTCCAAAACTTATTAATTTAATCCACGGGTCAAATTATTCTGATTTGATTCGGGCTGTTACTGTTAAATTTTATAGTTTCTTTTTATTATTGCTAAATAAAAATAACTGCATTTCTTTTTGCTAAATTGCATTGCTCAGAACCTGGTTTGGTACTATTTTACTGTTTTATTTTATTCTAATAAACAAAGTTTTTAATATTTATTTATAATTATTGTAAAGGTGCAATTTATATAAAAAATACCACATATAAAATAAAATAACAGTTCATTTTTTGAATGTCATATATACTTCATGTTAGTGTTCTAAGATATATAATTATTTTTGAACCTTCGGCTTCGGCCGAAGGTTATCCCAAGAGTAGGGTCCGACCGAATGTTCGGCTTCGGCCACCTTCGGCCAAAAAAAGCACCTTCGGCCGCACATTCGGCTTCGGCCAAATTCAGCCGAATGTTTGGCCGAAGCCGAAGTTTTACATCCAGCCCTGAAAATGAACCAACTTTTACGAATACCGTCAACGTAGCACGCCAACAGACGATAGCAAAGATAAAGAACCATTTGGAAAACATCATAAAAATCAGTGGGAAGTATATTGTGAAACCAGTGTTAAATACTAGAGCTTGATTAATTAAAAAAAAAAAGAAAAATCAGAGATCTTGTACGCGCCCAAAGATTTTAAAAAACAAGTTTAACAGTCTACTTTACGCGATATCTTAGAAAAAAAGTAGCGCCACCTTGACCCGATAATCATCCGATTTCTTTGCGGATTAATGTATTACCCTGTCATTGCAAACATGTTTCCGTACAACCTCGTTGAAGGAGAAGGACTTCGAAGACTTAATTTTACTGTGCACTGACAATAACAAATAAAACGGGTCATTTGGAGCGATTAAATCTTATTTTATTAGTGCCGATGTACTATTTGTTTTGGTTATATTTAGTACATTTTTAATTAATCTGTATACGTGAAACTACTTTAAAAATATTGGTACTGATTCGGTTTTAACTGAAAATTTAATATGTGATAATAATTTAGACAGCAGAATATCGTATTTTAAAAGCTAGAAAAATTTATGCTAGGTAAGAAGGTTGAAATTTATTTTTATTGTTGTTAAAAAACCATGGTATTTCTATACATAAGCTGCCATGTATTTGATTTAACAAAGCTAAAACTCCAAAACTTATTAATTTAATACACGGGACAAATTATTCTGATTTGATTCGGGCTGTTAATGTTAAATTTTATAGTTTCTTTTTATTATTGCTAAATAAAAATAACTGCATTTATTTTTGCTAAATTGCATTGCTCAGAACCTGGTTTGGTACTATTTTATTGTTTTATTTTATTCTAATAAATAAATATTAAAAACTTTGTTTATAATTATTGTAAAGGTGCAATTTATATAAAAAATACCACATATAAAACAAAATAACAGTTCAATTTTTGCATGTCATATATACTTCATCTTAGTGTTCTAAGATATATAATTATTTTTGAACCTTCGGCTTCGGCCGAAGGTTATCCCAAGAGCCGAACATTCGGCTTCGGCTTCGGCTTCGGCCAAAAAAAGACCTTCGGTCGGACACTACCCAAGAGCCGAACATTCGGCTTCGGTCAAAAAATGACCTTCGGTCACCCACCACGCTCGGTAACTTGAAGTCAACTACACGCCACAAATCTCAATGTTGTGCTGTTATCACATTTCGTTATTATTTCATGTGTACACAGAATACTTTAACAAGATTAGTTTTCACAAAACTTAAACGTTCAATCAGTTATTAGGTGGGCTCACTGTCCACAGCCTTGCCGGCTCTTTTACCCGTTTCCCTCTCTACCTGCCGGTTTTTTCACCGAGGATCAAAGCACAGCGTCCTTTGCGTTCGAAGGAATGCAGACGTTTCCCCGAAGCCATTTCCGACCCGTAGTACCAGCGCGCACGCAGATTCCTAAATTCACGAACATTATTTACTATAGTGGCAGTCACGAAATTAGTCCTGTGAAGGTTACGGAGTATCCGAACAGTGTTGCAAATCAGCAAAAAAATCAACTTTTAGTAATGAGTGCGGAAAAATTTCTAAAACATAATACTTAACATGCGGAACAAGGTGATGTGCTTTATAATTCCTAACATTTGTGTGACTGTTTTTAAAAAAAATAGTAATTTGTTTCCGTGAAAATTAGAAATCAAATTACTTTTTCACTTCAACCGACAGAAAAAGCAATAAAAATAATAAGAAATTACTCAAAAAAATTTTGCGCCTTCCTGAAAGTTAACAGACTCATGCCGAATACATTCTATTCATTAAATATGGAACCATGTGAATAATAATAATAAAATAAAAATGTTACACGAAGCGCTTAGTTGTTTCGGCTGTGTAATGTAAAATGTTTTCGCTGACTAACTTCCGTTTTATTTGTTTACGTAAAAACTTCCAGCGAGAAAGTTTCTAAGAAAATACTTCAATTAATTCTGGTAGCAGGCAAATCCTCTTCAGACAACCCCTTTTGGATTGTTTCGCAGTTTATATTTGCGCGAATGATTGCGCGCAGCGCATGCTCCAGTGCCGGCTGGTCCGGTCGGTTCGTTTACGACTGAGAAACATATTTCCTGTCCTCCACATAAAAACTATTTTCATCTTCTGTAAGAATTATTATTGTCATTGTACACAATAGACCATACATGACAAATTTTGCGAGAAAACTTCAAAACCAAAGACAAAACGAAAATTAATTTATCAAATATAAGGGACCGATTATACATAGAAATGACTGACACAAATACCTCCATGTCAGTCTTTCTAATTTATGGAAGTATTTTTTATTTTTTGCGTATTAGTTACTGGTTATATTCCTTAAAAAAAATACTTTAAAATATCTGCTACAATGATTTTAATTAGGTTTCCAATGCCCAGGTGGCCTGTAGGTTCGCGAATATTACTTCTGTCTGTTAATACACTAATTGCATGATTATGTTCCTGAACATCACCACCGTTAACATTACTCGAATAGGCCTTAAACTAAGGAAATAAAGCGACCGCGTGCAAAGATACGCATGGACGACCGGCAAAAGCTAATGTGGCAATGTCGCCGGCCCAACCAAGGGACAGAGGGTTGGTGCGGGCAGGGGAGGCAGTGGAGACTACGTGACCTTGGCAGGTCTAATTTCATGACGCCGACTATAGTCTGTGCACTGTTATTATTATTAAATATAAAAATTGTCACTGTCACTCGCGTTACAGTAAAATGTATATAAAACAACATTTATTTTCTGTACGCTATTGTGTCTTTTAACAAACGTGAAATTTTTTTATAATTTTTTGATTTGACTAGTTTACTAAGTTCACATGTCAATTTGTACCAGTAATGTTCTAAACCTCTCTTTTTATTCGGGAGGATGCATGGTTTGTATCTCTGCGCGGCCATCCAAATTTTGATTGTTTTACGATTTTCCTTCACGAGCACATGGCCTAATTCCTTATAATCTATTGTCACACAATCCTTATGATCCCTATGTAAGAATACTCTATTTATAACAAAAACTGAAACCTTTTGTTGATGAATCGAAAATAATTTGGCATTATTGTTATGTGAAAAATTGAAATATGGTGTTTAATTGATTACGAGGACACGTGGCCAGATATTTAAATTATCGTTAGTACGAGATGTCGTTAGACTGCTGTGAGGTTACCCGTCACGGGTAGCCATGTTAAACTATTTTCGTCCACACTTCGGTCCATTTACCAGTTATGTCACTATTTTGGTTCATCTATTTCAAGGCTTTGAGGCAGGGGTAGCCAACCCGCGGCCCGCGATATTCATCACACTGTTACAAAATATATTTATTTTATAATGGCCAAAGTAGTGAGAAACAATATATTTAAAAAATACATTATTTGTGCATCCATATATTCAAAAATTAACAGTCGAATTTATGAGAAAAACTTAACTTTGATTTTAAAATAATTATCTTGCGAATATATGACTGATATTGCCTGTTTATATCTGAGTTTACAGTTATGAGTTCGCAGAGTAATTAAATTATACAGTATTCACTGGAAAATAATGTCTACAGTGGGTCTAAATCTAATGTAAGGATATATAATTTTATATGCGGCTCGCGGAGTTATGATGCCCACAAGATCATTTGGGTTGGCCACCCCTGCGTTAAGGCTTATTATTAAGTCAACCGTCACCCTATTCATTTGTTATTGGCCTATGTATTCTAAAGAAAAGGAATGGTACAACTTATTCTTTTATTTTATATACCAGCATGTCCCTATTCGCCAGTCTAAATCTTAAATAATTTTACATTGCAAGTTCGCCGTAGAGAGACGAAGGAAGATCTTGTCTCATAACTGTTTAAGAGCTGCACTCGGACACACTTATTGCCGACGTCTAGGCATACCACAAGCATCTACTCCTTCTGCCTCGTCACGTAGTCTGAAGCACAAGCACTCCTCCAAGGAATGGGCGCGGTTTTATGACTCACATCCGGATTAAATAAAGCGAGGTCGCCTATTGCTGCAAATTTTCACCTTCATTTTTGTTTTAGTAATAACACTAAGTTTTGTTGTAATCACACAATATGTTTAAGAAATTTGCCTTAAAAAAAATGGTTGGTTTGGCTACATTGTAATAATTGATGCGAGGAACGTTCACACTTTTTTCTTAGTTTGGTTGGCATTTCCATGTTTATCTGCTCCTTGATAAGCAGCCGTGCACTGTCGGAGATGATGGAACTTTGCAAGATTTCCTCACAAAGAAAGACGTTACAGTCGTTCACCAGGATCTCTTACTGTCCAGCAAGGCTTTATTTGACGAGGTTAAAACTGAAATACCTATAAGTGCATGGCACCAAATGCCATGCGGAGGTGCTTTCCCTTGCAGAAAGACAGTTCATGTATGTGTGCTGATAAAGAATAGCAAGTAAAGATCCGTAATATATAAACCGCTAGATCTTGAACAAGTATGAGCAGATATCAGTTTTCGGAACACTATAATTCAAAGGAAATGTAGCTATCACTGTGGTAAAATGAAACTAAGGGAAACTGACATGTCGCTCTACGTTTCTGCTCTGGCATACGACCTGATACACAGGTTCAAATCCTTGTCCGGCCATCTACATTTCGGTTTCACGAAATTACTCCAGGCGACTTCTGGAATGGTTCCTCGAAAACCCTGTGGACGATGTCCTGCCCATCCTTGCCCACCTCTGATAACCTCGACGTTGAGGCGTAAAGCCATAGCAAAAAGCGAATCCCCCATCCGGCCATCCATGTTTTCCGAAATGACTGATGCTTCTATCAAAAACGCCATGGTTAAATTCCTTCCCGTTCCTTGCGCCATTCCACTTCCGCCTCTAGTGCCCTCTACGTCGTGGAACAAGCGCGAAAAAAAAAAACAAACTACCTGGTCCTAAGAAACCGTTTCCCTCTCTCACACTTGCACAGCAATGTTTCTAAAATATGGCTTTTGTTGCAGAATTTTTATTTGTTCATGTTTTTTTTTTAAAATGGCATTCGGCTACAGAGGCCATACAGCCAGCTCAATGTGATTACACACACACACACACACACACACACACACACACACACACACACACACACACACGCAGACACAGCTCTCGGCCGGACTCGAACCGGCGACCTTCAGCACGCGGAGCTAGCACTCTAGCCCATACGCTACCGAGGCCGGCTTTTGTTCATGTTGAAGGATTTTTTTTAGTCACGTCAAAGCCTATTTATTTTCCGATATTTTCTTTTTACTATTAACCTAAAAAGTGGTACGGAGACCAGCGATAACAATCTTTTCCTTAGACGGTGCTTGCGATAATCCCCTTCACTCTAAAGCTACCTTGCGAATGGGTAGTGATTTTCGCTGTGCAGTTTCTAGCTAGACTGTGGAGCACCACGAGCGATCACTTTGTGGCAGTAATCCTTAACGACAAGCACTCAAAGCTCTGCTGCCAGTGAGAAAGTGTTGACGACCCTGCCTTTCGAAAGGTCACCAAGGAAATGAAAGAAATAGAACGCGCATCACCGTAATGAAAAATACTTTAGTCTCGCGTGATCACATAAGAATAAAGCACAATTAGATGATTAAAACTGACAATTAGCGAATGATAAAGCTCTATTATGCCATGGTATTTAGCCTCTCTTGTGGAACAAATTAATTCAGTAATTCTACGATTTAAAGGGGAACTGCTTTTAAATATTGAGTCTCAACCACATGCATACGTCGCACACACAAATCAAATGTTGTCTCACATTTTTAAATATTCCTGCAATACTGTAACTCAAAATAAGAGCATATAGTTTCTCTGTCACGCATACTATTAACCCGGTAGGTCACTAAAAGCTAAATTAAACTTTAGGCCAAAGTTTATATGTTTTTTGGATGTTAAACTGTTCTGGCTAATTTGTATGTAAAAGGCTTTTGTGATCCGAATGTATTTAGCCAGTTCGTGTGATCATTCATGTTCCTTTTATTTACGCACTTACGTATATGAATGTTCTATTTTATTGCTGATCTAACAACTATCGAATTTACTGAGCGTGGTGGGTGAACGGTTAACGTTTTGGCCTCGCATTCTGGAGGACGCGGGTTCGAATCCTCGTCCGGGCATCCAGATTTGGGTTTTCCACGGTTTCCCCAAATCACTCCAGGCGAATGCTGGGATGGTTCCTTCAAAAATGCCATGGCCGAATTCCTTCCAGTTCCTTGTCCCCAGTCCCACCCCGCCTCTAATGACCTTATCTGTCAACGAGGCGTAAAAGCAATAAGTACAAATAAAGCTTTCCTATGAAGAACGTAACATGTAATTAAAAATTCCTCCTTTCGCTGTCAGAACGGAAGCTTACTGCTACCTCCTTTATCCCGCTAGTAATTCGGTTTTATTATTTTATAGATTGATGCATTCTTTTAAGAGGAATGAAAGTAAGAGCTTTTTATAATAAAGCTGAAATTTTTAGGATGGTTACAAAGACGTTTAATGGATATCATTGCATTCTACAATCCAGGTAATGGTTTCGAGACATTTAATGTGCCATAAGATAGTTCTCATTTCCTGCTTTCAGCAGACTTATATGACAAAATAAACCCGCCTCTCAAAATTTATTGTAAACTGTTATGATCATGTTTGTCAAGCGATAACCGTTTAAGATTATACTGCACATTTATGCCAGACGTGATGATGTCTCGGGTGTATGATGCAATTCCCCTTGTCGCTATTTCTGCGATGCCTGAGAAACGTCGCTGTGCTATCGTAATCTGTATGTCAATAATAAAACCATAACTGGGAAAAAGTTTGTACATTTAAGATATTTGTTAAAGAAAAAAGAGTTTTGGCACTATTAATAAGCTATAAAGAAAGAATCAACTATTTACCAAATTTTTGGTTGGAAACGATTAAAAAAATAAAAATACTGGTCGGATTTTGGTGTGTTTTCGATTAATGTACAGTCCATCGTCACGTGGGCGAAACAGGACATGTTTCATTTTTGTAATGTTGGAGAAATTTGCCAAATTATTACCACATTTGATTGGACGCGATTCACAAGAAATTTACTTGTCGGGTTTTGAGAGGATTTCGTTTAATGTACGGCCCGTCGTCGCACAGTATGTTTCATTTTGATACCTGGCATTCGGTAGGACGCGGGTTCGAATCCCAATCCCAGATTTCGGCTTTCTATGGTTTCCCTAAATCACTGCAGGTGAATTCCAGTGAATGCTTCTTCAGAAGGCCGTGGCCGAATTTCTTACCGTTCCTCACCCCTTCCTTTCCCGCCTTTAATGACCTCGACGAGGTGTATAACCATAAAGAAAAAAATCGTTTTGAAATTACGTCGAAAAAATTAGAAATTTAAGGTAATTTTTCATTGAACGCGATTCGCGCAGTTAATATCGGTTGTACAGCATATTGATGGGGTTTTCACACATGTCTAAATATTAAAGTTGTAATGTATTCCTTTCTAAGGTTAATAAAATGAGTTTAATCGGACATACCGGGTGGTTTCTGTGATCTGATCTTAGTCAGGGTGGGCGCCAGGTTTTCAGCAGAGTTTCCTATCTCAAAGGAAAGCACCTGTCGAAACCGAAGAAAAAAAAATGGTTGACCACAGATTCCACACTACAAGCTTTATCTGACTCAATAACATAAGGATGGATGGTGATTAAAAATATTCACAATAAAACATTTAAGTTGATTTTAATCTCAAAACTGGTCAGTGAAAATTAAGGCACAGATAACAATGTTTTGGAGATATAAAATTGAGCATGAGAGTTATCTCAGGGGGTTTACTGGGCTGAACAGGATTGCAAGTCTCTCTTCCTTCCTTTGTGGTCTTGCTGTCAGTGGCGGCGGCGGCGGCTAGTCTTCTCACACCCTCGGTCCTTCTTACCCGAAGCCGTCAATCGTAATCCCTTCTCACCGCATCGCTTATCCACACCAGTATTCCTTCCACCTCTTCAGCCAACGGGGGCCAAAGCCGCTCAGCCACTCGCCGATTGGTGGCCGCCATCAGAATAAACAAAATAAAACATAACGGAGATCGGATCACGTTTTGGTTTCATCTGCTGGCCGTTTCTTGCATGGGTCCACACCCACATTTTTCACTCGGCATCTTCCCGTCACTGTTTCAACACGACACTTCTTATCCCACGACGCAGCCCTCAGTGGTCTAGAAAAAATCCGCACCACATTGTTTGGCTTTCTGCCCCTCATACTTACCCACAGGTCTCTCAGGACATTACAAAGTGTTATACTTGATCCCGCTAGCAAAATTCACAGCCTGTGGTACCGCGGTAGAGTAGGGCATGCTTGGTTTTGAAGTTACAGGTAGATTACTTTGCAGTTTAGACATTTTTCGTGGTTTCAGCGTCTATGCGAATGAAGTTGCGGGCATCTGCTAGTACTTCATAAAGACGACCGGAACAAATCGTAGAGTGCATATTCCACATACCTCTCTCGATATACCCATTTATTTAAAAAAAAATTCGATAAATGTTAGAGAGAATAGCCACGTGAAGCATGCAAAAAAATTGTGATAGCTTTTCTCATATCTTGCACTAGCAGGCTGTGTAGGTTAATTATCAACTGCCCGATCAGGAATAACCACGATCAACCTAAGTGGACCAAAGTATTTCTCAGTCTTTTTTTGTTGACTTGTAAATTATCATCATTGATTTAATAACTTTTTTCAAATTTTTTGATTAATCATCTTCGTAATTGGTTTCCTTTTTTTTTTTTTTTTTTTTTTTTTTTTTTTTTTTTTTTTTTTTTTTTTTTTTTTTAGCTGCCTCACTACAGCAATCATACTGACTTTACAAAATATGCTGTAACTATTAACAACATGTTAAATCATTTATTCGTTATCAGTCTGACTTGGTTTCGCAACGCTGCAGCCGTCTATCGTGTTTGTAGACGAAGAACCGACGGATGGTGTTACGGTAGTGCCACATGTCTTTGATAATGTTTTCATCAAGAATTAAATTTCTGCTAAGTTTACATGTTGATATGTGTCTCTTATTTTAAGAGAGACTGTGAAAATACCTTCACAACCTGCTCAGTAGTTATTAACTTATGCCAGATTATATGTAAAAGATTTAGTGTTCAGAAGAGATTTTGGTTTTCCGCTCCTATGCCAGGTGATAATACACACCTCAGATTTTGTCAGAGGCGGAGCATACAAACTTTGAATCCCTACGAAATCTGTTCTGCACTTTTGGTTGGATACCGGAACAGACACAGCCCCGTTTTTGTATTTACTATTACTATTACAATTACTCCGCGATTCACTAAAAGTGTTTGGCGGAGGGTGCATTGCACCTATCAGGAAAGGTAATGGTTTGGAAGGGATATACGGGATATGGCAGGTGGCGCCCATGGGCTCTTGTGAGGAACCATCCCAGCATTCGCATGGAGCGATCTAGGGAAACCATGGAAAACCCAGATCAGGATTTATATTAATGGTATAGATTCCTACTTCACCGTTACCTTAAAATTTCAAACTTGTAAATGTTTTCCTCCCTGGTGAGTGAGCGGTCAACGCCACTAGTCTGGCATTCAGGAAGAGCCGACACCGAGAGTGGTGGTGCAAATGCATGGATGCTTCCTTCAAAAGGCCATTGCCGAATTCCTTCCCATTCCTTGCCCCCCATCCTTTCCCGTCTCTAAAGATCTCGCTGTTAAGAGACGTTAAGCAGTTCAAAAAAAAAAAAAAGGAAGAGCCGACATCGTTCATAGGGCCTTTCAAACTGAAATCAATCCAGCAAATATCAGGATGATTCCTTCAAAAAGCCGTTGCCCATTTTATTTCTTTTTCATCGCCCAAAATACTCTCCAGACTCTAATTGCCTGGACGTCGAAGAACCTAGTTCTACCGAAAAAATATGAAATAATAATTGTTTGTTTTTATTTAAATTTCTCCTATTAACATCAAAACTGTTATAAGGAGTATTCTCCAAAATTAATCTACACTATTTTTTACTAAAATACATCTTGTTCTGTCGTCTTGTTTCCATTTGATTAAAGACTGACTAAATATGTATTTGTTCTCTTTTCTCATTAGTTTCCACACTAATTGACTGGGATATAATTAAAATCAAATAACCATCTTTCTTTTCCTTTAGATTTATTTTGCCGTTTCTGTTTTTCCTATGTGCTGAGATTTGGTACTACCTGTTCAGGAGCCGCTTTGTATATATCTCACATTTTACATCAACTGGGAATGACAAGGAAAAACTCGGCTATCTTGAATTTTTCTGACAGCTGATATCTTAGTGCGATAAGAATGGATAGTCTAACAAGAAATAGATGACTGTTATAATTAATTACGGTATATTATTCGTTTTGTGCATGTAAAAAAAAAAAGAAGGGAACGGATCACAGCCTGCTCTTTCGAAAGAACCGAGAGAAGCGCCGACGGACAAATCACCATCTACAATGCCGTCATTGCATTCGTAAAAAAAAGAAAAAAAAAGGCGTTTAGAATATAATAGTTCCATTTGGCATTTTTCACCACCGTCCAAAGTCCCAAATGGTGAAAATGTATTGCACCATTGGTTCTCTACCCACCAAACCCCGTGTTTCGCACTATCCACTGTCGTAGTGCCTTGGCTATCAGGTGGGTCGGAAGATATAACATGGTTTTTAGGAAATAATTCTAAATCTTGAAATCTAACGAACATCTCTTTTAGCCACCTTGGAACACAACATTGTGTACAAAATATGGGAAATAATGTTTTACTGAGGGGCAAACACACTCACACTAACTCTCTCTAGTTTGATCAATGAACTGAACCAACAGTATAGCAAGGTTATACATTATTCTGATCACTTGGTTGTGAAATGAGAATTAAGGGAACAGAAATTAGTTTTTAAATTGGAAATTAAGGTTTCTGTGAATTAATCCTCCAGGGAATTTTCCGACAAATAGATACGAAGATCCGTTTTATATTTTTTCTTGGGATGAACGCTGCTTTGATACAAAACCTGTGCAAATAGAAATGTATAACGGAATTTTGTTTTTGTTTACAAAGATAAGCGGCAGCTCGGGAGGCGGAGGAAGTCCATTCTCGCCGTACCAACTAACCAGCCGACGTGATTTATTTTCTTAAGCGCTTTTTAATCTTGTTGCTGAAGGCTAGGGTCGATTTCCAATTTCGGCTTGGAAAAATAAAGGCAGACGTCTTACACTTCGCATAGACTCTGCGATTCGTAAATTGTGATACTACACTCCTTTATTTACAGTATGTCGTCATCAACAGTATGACTTAATAGGAAGTTAAAACAGAGCCTGCTGGGTGAGCGGTAAATCTGGAATCTGGTATTCTGGAGGACGCGGGTTCAAATTCCCGTCCGGCCATCACGATTTCGGTTTATATGCCATGGCCGAATTCCTTCCCACTCCTTTACCCCATCCTGTCCCGTTTTCCACGTCAACGAGCCGTAAAGCCAGAAGCCAATAACAAAGAGAGAAAATGAAGTTAATGTTCAGCAAAAAGCAAGCCACGAGCTTCTGATAAACAGAAGTGTGAATTTTTTGTGAGATAGTAAATGAAACAACGTCATTTTGCTGTTTCTGTCCCATCCAGATGACATCTTCAGCGGAACGCCTCCGCATTAGTCACACCAGAAACGTGGGAATAGTAACAAAGCTCGCAAAACAATTTTTCTGATATTATGACGACTGCAGAAACCAGGAAAGTATTTATTGCGTATAAGGTATTTACTCTTTGGTTAAGGTGAAAATTCAGGTTGCCGGGTTCGATCCCCGATGAGGCTAGGAATTTTGTTCCTTTGTTCATGTAAAGTAAGCCAGGATGATCCGTGATTTTGATTCCATTTTAAATTGTAGATTCAGAAGGAAAGGAACTGACATAATGCCTTAGTACGCCTACTTCTGGAGAATCCATCAAGTTCTGACAGTATAGGGGCAAGCAATGCAAGGGTCGCCGTTTCGAATCAGAGCTCGGGCATCTGTGGTTGTAATTAAATATTTTTTGCCGTTCTGCGTTGTCTGAATGTAGTGGAAACAATGTACTGCAGAATTTCGATTATACATACGTTTGAAGAATCATAATACTTTCAAGGAGCTCTGTATATTATAGCCAAATACCATTTTTTTAAAAAAAAAAAAAATCCTTCTGATTGTGGACCAAGTTTGGTTTTTCACAAACACCACCCCACCAACGCATCTGACAGCTTACTGCATAAATAATTAGTAGACACGTTCAAATAAAACTTCAAAGCTGTTTTAAAACAGGTGACGATCTTCTTTTATCACTGATCATTTGACGAATAAAGCGCTTAGTTCAAGTGTTTGCTCCCTTTAGTTTCACTCTTTCATTATATCGAACTTACTAGCTACAGGTTTATAGAAAAACATTTTCATGTTATTGTTACATAAAAATTAACTTGTTGTCAGTGCTTTCATTTTTGAAGAGGAAACATTTTTCATATTCGTATGATTCCTTCATTTTAAATTGGTTTACAGGGTTGCGATAGAAGGCATTCTCAATTTTTTTCTTGTTTCACCTCCTGAAAGGTGAGTTATAATTCATTATTTTACGTTTCTTAGCGGGTTCGCCTTTTAATATCAGTCCCTTCAGAGGGACGGATGATGTAAACTTCGACAAATACCAAACTCTGAAGATAGTTTTATCCACCAAGTAATACTTTTCTTAACGTCAACATTTTTGAATACTGTCTTTTTGACAGCATGAGTTAGCTCTTAATCTACCCATACAACGCTGGATCTCTCTGTACTGAATATATCCTTTAACTCAATATCATAAAAGGTACTGAAAACATATTTCATTCTGTCACAAGATCGTCAATTTTATACCGCTACGAAAAAAAAAAAGAGTTAATTTGACAGTCCAGAAATAGCAAATGCTATATTTCTTCAAATAATCACTTTTATTAAACTGTTAAATGTATTGTTTTGAGGAAATTTTCGTCTCGAGTTTGACGTCTTGGAAAAAACATTCGAAATTACCCAACACTGAATGCATCATCATCAAAAACAGTTTGCAGCTATTAGCAGAGTCTGGTTGGTTCCCAAGCCTCTCCGTTCTCTTCTTTCTTCCCACCACCTCTCTCTTCCCCCTCCTTCTGTCAGCGATCTTTCGGCCCGTCTCTGGACCGTTTATAATCTACCTTCATTTCGTGAATTTTCATCTGCAGTTGCTGCTCCTCCATTCCGTCAACATGCTCATAACATCTTATTCTGTTATTCTCTCTAACTTCCTACCACGTTTCCTCTTTTACTGTTTGTGTAATCGTTTCGTTCCTTAATCTGTCCATTCTTGTAACACCTATTCTGCCTCTCAGAAATTTCATTTCGCTCGCTTGAATCCTACTGATATCCCGCTTTTTCTGTGCCCATGTTTCAGCACTGTTGGTAGGAGTAGGAACATAGCATGTACGTTGCTTTTCCGATACACATCCCTGTTCCATACAAGGCTTCTGATGTTTCTTAAAAATGCCTCTGCCTTCCTTCCACTTTCCCCTACAACACTTCCAAACCATTCATCTTCTTCAGCTGTTTCCTGCTGTCACAATTCCCCTGGTTTCTTCAAATTAAATTTTATACCATTTTCACCCATGATGTCCGCCCAAACATCCAACTGCCACTGAATTTTCTGTTCACAACACTCCCAGATCACCAAGCCGTCCACGGAAGTTATCACCTCAATTATTTCCTCTCCACCCCCGTCACATCATCCATAAAGTAGTGGTGAGAGGGCACTTAGTTGTCGTAGTCCGCTTCCTTGTTTCAGCCAATTTGTTTTCCACCCCTATTTTCACATAGTTCACACTTCCCGGATATTATCCCGTCAGTCTACAGATTGTTTCTTTAGGAACTTTTCTTTTTCCATGGCCTTCCTTACCTTTCACCATCTACGCAATCATAAGCCTTCTAAATATCAAGAATCACCAACAGAAGATCCTTTACATACTTTTTTTGCAACTATCTGATTGCAAATATCAACTCTACCGTTGATCTGCCTAGTCTGAAGCCACACTGTTCTCCTCTTAGCTCTTTTTCCACGCGTATTCCTTTTCTCAGGAATCTTCTCCTAGACTTTAGTTCTTCTTCGATGTGGTTCTTCTATAATTCTTAAAATCCTTCCTGCTTCCTTTTTTAAACGTAGGTACAAAATTCCTTTCTTCCAGTATTCCGGGGTTGACCTCTCCTTCCAGATCCTTCTCATCACACGATATAGCCACTGATTTCCTACTTCTGCTGCTTTTACCATTTCAACACTCACTTTATCAATGCTTGGTTCCTTCCCACCTTCCGTCTTACCCAGAGCTTCATCCACTTCTCCCCAAGTTAGGATTTTTTCTACCTCTCCTATATGATTGTTATCCTCCTGCTTCTCCTCCTAACCGAACCCAACAGCGAAAAATGCGGATACTAAAATTTAGAAAGAAACTGTCATAAAAAGTAATGCGTAGCAATGCATTTAAGGTATTGCTTTCTATAACCTTACGAATTCACAACAACCTAAAATCCAGCAGTTTGAATGCAGCAAGGTGACGAAGAACTGGACTTGATGACGTGTGAACGGTGCTGCCACAGGAGAAATTAGTATTAGGCTGTTTTCGGTAACCACAGGAGGTGATATGCTGAATGGTGTGCTGTTTACGTCTAACAGGCACGCGTTTTGCAAACAAAACTACACAACTCAAGGTTCGTTGGTAGAAGGAGACAACCAATTGGTTCCTTACCTGGTAGATAGCTAATTGTGTAGGTGATAATGTATATATTCACCTAAGTTCGTTTTCGGAAAACAAAACAAATCATAAAACGTGCCTTATGTAGACTTTTGGAATGTGATAGAAAGCTGTTCACTGAAGTTCTTCCAATTGCGTACTGGCCACCGTGTTATCTTGAAGAACGAGGACGCCGGCAATCAGAACCGACACGCCTCTCCAACCTTGACCGATTTCGTGAAGTATGAAGCATTGACAGCAGAAAAGCGACGTACACTACACCGTCATGTCCCTAAAGTCAGCTACGAGAACCTCACCAGCAGACAAACAGATTCACCGGAGTTTTCCCCCTATCACTTGCCGTTATTTCGGGTGGGCACGGGTTCAAGTCCCCCTTCGGCCATCCAATTTCGGTTTTCAATTTTTTTTTCCGAAATTATCCTAGGCGAATGCCGAAATGAAGCCCTTAAAACTCTTTGACTAAATTCCTTCCAGTTGAAGCTCTCCATCCTTTTCGAGCTCTAACTACCTCGACGTAGACGAGCCGTAAACCCCGAAAAAAAAGGGAATCCACCTTAAATTGATTCTTCACATTCTTAATTTTATTATTTCTATTTTTTACTTGGTAACAGTAAGCATGAATAGCATCAGTTATTCCTGTTTTGTAATGAATAAGACCTTGAAATTTCAGAATGTCCTTCCGCGTAATACTGGGAAGACGTACTTGGTCAGTATTAAAAATTGCTGTCCTACTTAGGCAGACCTTTCGCCGTTTGTGCACTAGATGCCTCAAAATCATTGACGAACCGTGAAAGCAATATGCGCAAAATTTCTGTTTAAGGCCATCACAATCTATACACTGAATAAATATCCATCGTTTTGCATAAAGATGCATCTACTATTCAATCATCATGGTAAAAAGTAAATAAACTACTGTAGAAACATTGCTACCAACTGTTGAAATACTAAAAAGAATTATAGTATTCCTAATTAATTCAGTCTCTCCTTTGTGGGGAGGTTTAATGACTCATCCTGGTCATTATAGCGGGGAAGTAATACGGCCATGACCTTGTGAAGGAACCATCCCGGTTTCCGTCTGGAGTGATTTGGGGGAACCATGAAAAAAAAAACGAATTTACTTAACTATGGATAACGGACAGCATGGTCGATAAATAAGAAAGGTAATCGGTATGTTTCTCCAGGTAGATGGGTGAAGTTGTAGAGGGTTGTGTTTCGTACACACCGCTTCATACTCTATAGTAAGTCTCCGGTTGAGAGATTGTCCTGCATTAAACTCGTATGAATGCGCTGGGAAACTAACTCACTGAAACGGTGAAAGTCAAATGTTGGACACCTAAACTAATGTTTCAACTGTTTGAAAAATTAAAGGTTATAGGTAAAAATCAGGAGTAAAAACAGAAACAAATATGTATCAGTTTCGAATAATATAGTTGTTAAACACCTTTGGAACTAAAGATGAATTAATACTTAAAAGTAATGCGTTTTACCTTCTACCAGATGTTTTAGATATAATCACATGTGAATATTAGTTGTTTTTATTTTCTCTCCTTTCACTTATTGTTTTACGCCTCGTTGACGTCGAGGTCGTTAGAGGCGGGATGGGACTGGGCACAAGGAACGGGAAGGAATTCTTCCATTGACTTTTGAAGGAAGCTTCCCGGCATTGGCCTGGAGTAATTTGGGGAAACCATGGAAAACCCAAATCTGGATGCCCAGAGGGGGATTCGAACCCGCGTCCTCCCGAATGCGAGGCCAGAGCGTTAAACGCTCACCCATCACGCTCGTTTTCTTATTTTCATTAAAAACGGCCTCTATCATGTTTTATATTACAAGATGGAAGTGTCCGCTGGAAGGAGAAATCTTATGATGCATTTTTTTTTTATTATTAAAAATGAAATTTGGCTACTATGTCAAAAAGCCACCGTCTGGTATTGCGACTTTCTCAACACATATACGATTGAATTTTGAAAGTATATTGTTCAACTAACCTATCTGCTAATAACGCAGAACAGATCCAACACACTAGAAGTGTACGGTACTCGGCTATGATATTTTGAAGGAACCATTCTGGTATTCGTCCGGAGTGATTTCGGGAAACCATGGAAGCCAGGCCGGACAGGAACCAGCGACCCCTTCAACGCGAAGATCAGCAATCCAGCCAATAAACTGCAAGGGCCGGTAAGATGAATTGCTAATGTAAAACGTTGTTGTTCCTTTCTGCATAAGTTATACAACATAAGTAATACGGCCTAATTTCATATTTATTTCCACAACATGAGAGGAAAAGATTATTCCATATAGTAAAAAAAAAAGTATCTGAGGTATCAAACAATCATTTTTTAAAAAACTATTGTTAGAAATCTTCATAATCCAGCAGATGACTTCATCTTTTAAGGCAACGTTTATAATACTACCTTAAACTAGTCGCATTTGATGTACTGCTCTTGAACTGTGCTAAACTTGAATCTCGTTTTTCCTACAACACCTACTTATCCACAGGAAACCAATCAAAGCCTATGTACCACAACAATTTATAGGGTAAAACTATATTCAGTGAATAAACTCCAGACAGCAAAACAATTTGGCACAGAAAACCACTGATAAATGTGTGTTTGAAACATATATGGAGAACAAAATTATTATTTAATAAATGTTTTTATTCCTTGCTTTGTCATCTTACTTTTAATCTTTTTTGCAAAGCAATAATTTAAGCAAAACGTAAAAAGTATTGGAGTATAACTGTTCACATTTTTTTTTCTTTTTAGATTATCGCGAAATTAAATTCATCTGTTTTATTTTTTTATTATTATTATTTTCTTGTATACAATTTTGGAATATTATTTTAATTTTTTTATGGAATTCTTCTGATTTGTCTGAATTGATTGATATAAAACATAAACATTTTTGAAGTAAAAACAATTATTTCTTTGTATCTTACGAACAACACGTTTTCTGTCTCTGATTTGTTAAGTGGATTTTTCTGCAGCCATTGGATGCTTTTAAATTACCTAAAGCAAAACTTCAAACGAGATGTAGTTTCACTGCAGTAATGGAAATTTGGGCATGCATTCTTTTAATGTATCCCCCAACGTTTAATTAAAACGAATCCTTGGTGATAATAACTGCCTGAAAGGAGAAACTTATCTAGAAGCTTCCATTCTCAGCGATCTGGTTACATTGTGTCTGAAGTCGCTGGTCTTTTTCAAAATTCCAGTCTTGATGCTAATCAGTAGTTTTGAATATTGAAGATGCATATTATGAAACCTTTTTAGAGAGGTATCACACTTTAGTACCTCATTGGAAACATCCTCCAGCGTAGAAGCAAGCCTGGTGTGTTACCCTTAATCCTCGGCCCTAACATTCGGGAGGACGTAATTTATTATCAATTATTGATTAAGATATACAGCATTAAAGTCATATGACTTGAAGAGAGCACAATCAGAATTAATATTGTTACGGTTTTACGCTAAGTAGATCGCTCGTTGTAATCCTCTTGGTGACTTAGCTGTGTGCCCTTATTAACAGTACAGAATAATATAGTAGCAAAAGTATGACACCTAAAGCATGGCTCAAGTAACAGCAAACAAACTTGTTGATGGATATCTTGTGACTAGCACCTTCCGCTGTCGCAAGTGCCTAACATACAGTATAGGATACGAAGCATTGCAAATCTGCGTTATGCGTTAAAATTCAGCAATACCTACACAAAATGAAACAAGAAAGCCAGTGGAATTCGTAAAAGGAATTAGCACAGTAGCTTGCCCCCCACTGTGAGGGATTAGTGGCAGCGTGATACAGTGGGTCGATCCGGATTGAACCTGACCTAAATAACGTTAATTAATTGTCCTAACATTAAGGGGATCGTTTCAGAGAGTCAACAGCAATAAACAAGGGCTTTCCCCCTATTGTTTTGTATTCTTTTCCGCAACTATTTGTTTTCGATTTTTGTTTTTGTTGCTGTATCTGTCTCTTCAGTCTAATTGTTAGTCGTTGAGCATCTAGTAATTACCTCTCATGTAATTATTTGCTTTTTGTATTTTTTAAACGTTTTTTTCTGCTATTTCTGACTTTCACTGTAATTATTTAATATTAAATAGTGATATTTAAGTAAGTATTTTATTATATAATGGTTTTTCGGTTGGAATAATTAAATGTTAAACATGTTCGTTGATTAGGTATTGTTATTTTCGTTTTTAATACCCCTTTAACCTGAAGATGAACACTACTGTAATTCAAGTATTCTAAAAATAGTTTGTATTAGCTATCAAAAACTCGGAATCCATTCCCCTTTATTGGAAGCAGAACTCAGCAGTTGAAATTGAAAAAGTTGATTCAAACACGCAGCGTCGCACGTGCCACGAATGGATTAGTTCCCCAGCTTTATTTTTCGGGGCAATGTTCCCGTCAAAGTATTCCGGTTACTTTTGGATAAACAAACTTGTTAGTTACATACTCCCTTAACGAAGTTCATTTTTTATATAAAAAATACGTATACGCAATCGAGCGTTTCGATTTCACAAATATTGTCTGCACAACGGAGAAAATGTTACCGTTGTGGAAACGATACAGCATAAAACAGCGAAGCTTTGTCGCGGCCAGGTTAATTCGAATGAGCAAAAGCAACAACTGTACTGTTTTTGGTTTATTTAAACCGTAGTAGTGTCCGCAATACATAGCGAAATTTTCATTTGCCTTCTCCAGAGCGGTTTGAAAAACACTGCTGTGCAACCAAGGATTGCTGTGACAAAAAATTTACAAATTGTACTAAGAAACTTATGACTGTAGAGAGCAAAATTCAACAAATTTGTTTTCAATTAAATGTTTCATAATCATTATTACTTGCAGGAATTTCAGACTTCAGAAAGTGAAAATGATATTAAATAACGGATTAATTTGAAAAGATTGTTTATTAATAAATTTTTAGGTTAATCATAATACAAAAGACTAGAACATTTGTGCGAAATATTAAAGATTAATTATAACACAATATTCTTTAAAATATGATATGTCAATTAAAAACCTCTTTTTACATAATGATTGAGGTAGGGATTATGATCATCAGTAACGTTTTGGATAAATGTATCCTTAGCAGAAACGAAATCAGCATAGCCTAACCGCGAATCGAACATACGACTTCTCGAATGCCACGCCCGTACATTACTACTCATCAAATCGACACCATAAGAAGATCAATTGTTACAAAAAATGGGTCTTCATTGTTGCTATATCAAAGTATGATATGCGCACTATTTAATGACGTTGCTACACTTTTAAATTCCAAACAGTATGAAGCTTTATCTGTTGTGTTCAACAGATTTCTGTAATTATGATGTGTTTCTAAACTTACACAATACTCACACTGTTTTACTTTGTAACACTTGACTTAACAATTTTTTTACTTATTGCTTTACGTCTCTTCGACGGCTAAGGTCATTAGGGGCGGGATGGGACTGAGGAAAAGGAACGGGAAGGATTTCGGCCATGGCATTCTTGAAGGAAGCATCCTGGCATTTGCCTGGAGTGATTTGGGGAAACCATGGAAAACCCAAATCTGGATGCCCGGGCGGGGATTCGAACCGGTGTCCTCCCGAATGCGAGGCGAGAGCGTTAACTTGACTTAATAAGATGGATCCTAGTGTCCTAGTGTCTTAGTTTCAAGAAGTTATGCTGAAGATCATGGTAATGTAAAAAAAAAAAAAAATGGTAGACTGAATGATTCGCTTATAACTTTCAATCTACATTGTCGCTGCAACGAATAAGACAAAATATTACAAAGAACTTGATGAAAAGACCGCACAGTTTTGTAGCACATCCTGAGTGACGATTTGAATAGTTAATTGTAAGAATGGAATTTGTAAAGAGTCGCTCCGTTAAAAATATGAGATCTGTTTACAACTGTTCACAAGATTAAAAAAAGAACTTATATTTTTAATTCCATCTTTTCAGATACTTGAACAAAATTTAATACTGTTAAATTATCCAGATGTTCTTCCAAATCGTTCATTTGTGTACAGAGCAACGAAAGAGGACATTTTTTGGTTTTATTCCGAAGCTACTAGAAAGTGTGTAACCAGAATCCAGGTAAGACAGATCAATAACGAGTGAAACATCACCTCGTCTTAATGAACGGGCTTCGCACAAATTCAAAAACTGTACAATACCAGTGGGTGAAATATGAGGGCAAATAAACGCAACTCTATAAACAAGACAGAAATATGGCCATAGGAATCGCTCTCTACCTTCGTGACTTGATACTAAAAAAATTTAAATTAAAAAATATGCATCACATAACGTCCATAATTTTGTTCTGTGTCGAAATCTTTCAACTGCTCGAGTATCGTATATTACGACACGTAAGATAACGTTTTAATTAATTTCCCGAAGGACCTGCGAAATCATTAATGAACCCTGTTAGGTTACTAAAACTTCAAGTAACAAAAATAACCGAGAGGGACAGAGGAATGAAGCAACCTATATTAATATTCATTCATTTTCTTTTTCAAGTCATCTACAACCAAGGTCATTAAGGAAATGAGTGTCTCGGTTATTCCGTTATCCCTGTAACCTCTGTACTGACGTTTTTGGAAATTTCGCTTTTATGAGGAAGAGAGAAAAAATCTGAGTTTTAATAGAAACTGCGTGGTGAGATACGAGTTAGGAACATGTCTAAAGCACTTTTCTAATTGCTGCGTATGTCTTATTTCTGTGCAACAAATATTGTAATTCTATCACCTGGAGTTCCTACGGTGGGGTACATCCCGCTTGGCACCCGCCTACGCCCGGAATTCAAACCATACAATAATCAGGATATTAATTTGTCTGAGATTATATTTGCAAGCCTATAAGTATTTGCAACAGATCATTGCTTTGCATGGAAGCGGAGGGGGAAAAAAAACCACACACACACACAACCGTATTCGAATAAAGGAACATGAAGCAAACTAAAAAGAACATAATTCAACCTAAAACGTTATCTCGGAAAAAACGTTATATTCAGCCACCAGTAAAAACTGCAGGTGACGGCAATTAATATTCCTTTTTTTATTTAAAAAAGAACTTTTTACCTTTGTTGCCATGGATCAATATCACTCATTGTTTTTGCCGCTTCTAACAGCTTGTCATTGGTTTATCGTATTTTAAATTAAATGCAAGGTGTATTATCAATTACCAGGACTAGGATGTCTGATATTTCTAAATAATTGCACAGACCCAGCAGTTAGACTAGCGGTATCATTTCAACGTGAACAGGAAGGATTAAATGTTCCTTTTACCATGGTAAATATCTAAGGACGGTTTCAAACGGTGAAAGCTGAGGTGATATCTCATTTAAGCTTAAAAAATTCAGGTTTTATAAATTTAACAATACAAAAAGCTTTAATATAAAAAATATGAAGCAGATAACACCCTCCAGTGTACACGGGATCGAGTCCCGGACTTCCTGATTGTGGTTTCCTGCAGTCATTAAGGCGGATGCTGGATCGGTCCCCAGTGCCTGCCTCATGAATTACACATGTCACAATCAAACATACACTTACCACACAGAACATAGTTAGGCGAATTGCTGACAGATGGCACACAACAATCATCCAATAGAATAAATGCCGCGGATTTTTTTCTTTCTGCTTAACGTCTCTCTCACAGCGAGGTCTTTAGAGACGGGAAAGGATGGGGGGCAAGGAATGGGAAGGAATTTGGCCATGGCGTTTTGAAGGAAGCATCCCGGCATTTGACTGGAGTGATTTGGAAAACCATGGAAAACCCAAATCTGGATGCCCGGACGGGGATTCGAACCGCCATCCTCCCGAATGCGAGGCCAGAACGCCCCGGATTTGAAAAATCCATTTCCATCATGGTAGGGTAGAAGTTCCCCCACCCTCTGACTACACACCAGACGCCTTAGTGTTTAATGGTCCGTCAGGACCGATACGAAAAAGAAAGCAGATAAAAATGACAGATTCCATACTAAACGAAAACCACCTATTTCCGATAAGGGACGCGAATTGGAAACTACATGACAGCAAGTTGTAAATCGGTCTTATAGTGATCCACCAACGGAAGAGTGAATTACATAAACATGAAAAACTTTTCACGCTTACTACTCCAAATTAAGCCCATAGAAGGTTAGTGGCACAGTCAAAATGATCAACTATAAGCATATTTTTTTGCGTTTTTGTAATCGCAATTTATGTTTCAAATGTCTTTATGACGCTTTTCATCCAAAAAATTTTGAGTCGTTCCAAAAAAAAAATAAAAAAAATATTTTGGTGTTGTAAATGTGCACAAAAACTCTTCGATAGAGAATCGAACCCACAACCTTTCATATAATAATAGGTCGCCTTAAACAACGAGGCTATCGGACCGCTTTTATTTTGACATCTTCTCTACAGTTCCACATTAAACACGGTTTTTAACTCTCGATTTGTCGTAAACGAAGTCCATGCCATCTGTCTACGAAACGAGTAACTATGTTCTGTATGCGATTATTGTATTTTTGTTCGTGCAATATGTAGTTTATGAGGCGCAGATTGGGGACAATCCTAGCATTTGTCTTGACGATTGAGGGAACTGTCCTGTCTAAAAACCGCAATCATTATGTCGGTACGCGGTGGCCGAGATTCCAGCCTGGCCCCTTAACGCGCTCAAACACACTGACGGTAAAGTAGACTACTGCTCTGCCACCGATAAAATGTTTTCTATCAGTAGGTTTCAACTACTCGTCGACACAACCGCCAGAGGACTGGAGGCAAGGAAGAGGAAGGAATTCCACGATGGAATTTTTTAGATTGATTTCGGAAATAGAACCAAAACCGCGCCCACCCGAATAACACCCCACTGAAATACCAGACTCACTCCTTCCATTAAAAATCTCTCGGGTATTAAATTAGAAGCTGGAACGTGACGCATCGGTCTCAAATAAGGGATCATTGATTCGTATTGTATTAATTTGCATGTGCAGGGTGTCCAGAAAAGGACTCCCTGATTTCAAAATTAAATATCTCGAAAACAAAGATCGATAGAGGAATGCAGTAAACGGTATGTTTATTGTGACAGCTGTATGAAGTGTATACAGCAGTGTGAAATAATAGATACAAAATCTGCTAACAGATGGCGCTGTACGCTGTACAGCTCATATCAGCATACATAAGTGAAATAATCGTATGAAAACAATCTTTGCAAACAATCACATCACAATGTTTTCAAAATGTTCACCATTGGCAATACCCTGAGCTTCGGATCACTATTTAGGCATTACGTATGGCGATTACAGCGCCATCTGTTAGCAGCTTTTGTAACGATTATTTCACACTGCTGTATACACTTCATACAGCTGTCACAATAAACATACCGTTTACTGCATTCCTCTATCGATCTTTGTTTTCGAGATATTTAATTTTGAAATCAGGGAGTCCTTTTCTGGACACCCTGTATCACTTTCAAAAGCAAGGACAATACTAGTTTAATAAAAATACACGTGCTCGATGCGGAACTCGAACCAACGATCTTACGAACGTGAGGTCCCGCACAAGCAATTGCTGGTAGTGTCGCTCCGGTATCTATGAGTGAGGTGTTTTCTCGTGTGACAGTGCCTCGTTTCGGTCTGTTGACAACAGCCAAGATACTGCTGTAATGTAGATTGCTTTTGCTGGGTACGGTCCTGTCCTGCATTTCAACAAATACCATTAATGTTTGTAATCAATCTAAATATTCTGTTCTCTACTGATGTTCACCAAAGTCAACAGATAGTTTAAAAAAGCTAGAAACAGAAAATCATATTTTCCATCATTTCGCCTGCGCGCCACTCCAACAAATGTGAAGAGAAGAAATAAAAAGAAGTAAATACTTCTCATTTCTTCTATATATCTTGTTGATTTCGAAGGTAAATAGAGCAATTGTCGTTAGAGTACATTATGCAAGAGGACCTGCTTTCGATTCCCAGTCGGTCCATCTTAATTTCTGTTTTTCGTGGTTTCCGGAAATCACTCCTTATAACTGCGTAGCTGACAACCGTAAAAAAAAAAAAATGTAATTGCTACTGTATTTATCGTTATTTCATGATCTTTTAACTTTCAAGCTGTTCACTTAAGAATTTCGATTGATTTCAAGATTATATTGGTTTTCCTAGGGATGTCTTCAGTGGCATCTGTGGCCAGATCGAATAACATCAATTTGTTCACAGTTCATTTAAGCCACTGCCAACCATCTCGATTGAGCATGCATGAAGTTACAAAGTGACTGCCGTACATAGAATTCACTCATATATTACAAAATTCACTCATATATAATAACTAACATGGGATAGCAAAAATTGCTGTGAAAAATTATCATACTAACAGGTTTTTAAATAATTGACTGCTTATGAGTTGTTGGTAATATAATTGATTTTGTTAATAAGTGTGTGTACTGTGCCACATAAATAGTAACTAACATGATATAATGTGTAGTTGTAGATTACAGTTAAACTTATTATGGTAAATGGTTGGTAAGAAAATAACTGGTTATTAGATGCTGGTAACAAGTGTATACACTGTTCCACATAATATGTAGTAATTAACTCGGGTTTGTATTCGTAGATTACAGTGGATATTGATTATACCATTGGGTTGTAGCTAATTTCTTATCAATTGCTGGCAATATAATTGACGTTATTAATAAGTGTATGTACTGTTCCACATCCCCGATATTATTCTCACATGGGATCGAAGTGAAAATATCTATCTATCTATCTATTTATCTATCTACTCATCTCCTTAATGGTTTGTGCTACCATTATAGCTGTGGCCAATTCTATTGGCGGGTGGCGTCAAATGCGCCGTTGCCAAACCATGCGCGTAACAGTTGTATTCACCTCTTTACTTGTAGTAATAGTTTGTAACGTGTTTTAAGTAATTTATAATCTGTGATAAAATATTGATGCATGTCATTTCGTTAAGAAAGGTATGTCATTTCAGACACATTTAATATAATTTGAGGTTTCAAAAGAACTGTTATATATTACTCTATTACCTGCGCAAAAACAAACAACTTTCTCGACAGACTAAGGAAACTTATTTGTGTCTAATAATCCACGTGTTAAATTTTATTTTCAATTTGTATATTTATAACTAGAATCAAAATTTTATTTTGTTATCCTCTGCACTGAAAAATTTGCATAATTAACGACAAAATTATTTGTTTATATATTACCACTCATCACTGTCTTAAAATTCGTGTACTGTCCTCCTGACAATGTCCTTGTCAAAATCGCTAAGTGTCGTGAGGGAAAATAACCTACATTTGTTTCTCGAAAAATAAATATGAAACAATACAGCACTCTGGACAGTTCTCAAACTGACATCACAAGCTGCAGCGCAAATAGCCTATCCATTCCCTAAATTTTTTCGCAATATGGTTGTTTTTTGCGGTAACAAATTACTACAGTTTTTTATTTCATTACTATCAAGTATGTCCATATTTTTCTAGTCTTTACTCACCAGCGTACATGTAGATGACAAAATTTGACCATCATTGTCCACAAGAAGTTTAAAATATTTGTGCACATTGTTAATGATAGATTTATTCTGCCGGCGAAACTGTGTTGTCTTCTTCAGCCGCGGTGGTTCTACTGTCGATGACGTGCGTCTTGTTGGAGTAGTTAATCCCGAAACACCTGAAGTAGGAGAATAAGTCTCTTCCCGAGTATCCATTTTTAGTAGCACCATTCTCTTGCTAAATTATCCCAATTGTAAAATACTACACTTTTTTGTTCGGTAAAATTATTACAGTAAATTACCATAATTAATAAATAACTAAAACGAATTAATATCGCACGTAAAAATCGCACATCACTTAAAATCAAAATATCCTCTCTCGAGTATGCTCGCCCTCACACTAACACACTTGCTAATTCCCATTCACAGGTACACACATTTTTTGTGTATTGAAAGGGAGGTGGAAGGTTTGGGGCTGGGTTGCGAGCTGTTTTCGCTTTTACTAGGCAACACAGGCCGCTCAGCGTTGTAATTTACTAGTGATAGAAAGAGAGCGCATCGCGAGATTGTTCCCAGGTACGGCAACAGCGCGTTTACACAGACCCGCCAAAACATTTGGCCACAACTATAGTGTAGTACAGTTGTTGAGATAGAAATACTGTACACATTTTACTTGAAAGTGATTTCAAGAAATACGATTGGAATCAAAAACAAAACCAAATAGTAGCTGTAGGTTTATCAAGAACTTGGAGAATCACTGACGTAGGCACAATACAAAAATGACATTGAAAACTGGCCCTATAACTCAACTGAAACAACTATGCAACTCGGGAATTCTGCATTGAAATACTAAGCTGCTAGATGTCTCACAAACAGAGGTAAAAACATTAAGAGAAGGTGGAGAGCAGCAAAATGATCCAGTACTGCACAGGGACCCATGTCCAGAAAAGCCACCGTTCGTCGCTAGGCGGCGCTGTTCATGAGAACCGGTTGCCTTACCGCACGCTCTTTGGAATCAAGCAGCCTGGATTTCTTTCTTTGCTGGTGAATGTTACGTACTTCTAGCTGGGAATAACTCCATTCCATCTTAGATCCTTAAAGTTTGAAATTTGTTAATAGTATTTTTCACTGACAGCGGAGCATCCTACATCCAGAACGCAGAGTTAAAGCAACGCGAGATGCTTCAATTTCTGTAGTTTCTAGTAGTCCGTAGTTGTAATTCTAGATATGTTGAGTCAGGCTGGAGTGAGAGACGGCGCGCAGTACAGCTGAGAGCGGCTCATGTGTAATGAATGCTTTCCCGTGAAGCTTGCGACGCCTTTGATGCTTCACGGCTGAGGTAACATTGCGCGAGCATGTAGAAGTTCACTGCGTTATTAGTTCCTAGGAAACGCATGTAGAAGTTCACTGCGTTATTAGTTCCTAGGAAACGCATGTAGCAGTTCACTGCGTTATTAGTTACCAGAAAACGCAGTGACGTTTAATCGGAGGTTTCTCACCATTTTACATTGCGAAATTTAACAATAGCATTGTATATTAACGTCGCTTACCACTTTTTCTGCCACAGCGCATCGTTGGATCTAGAACTGTAAAGTTTGTTCATTCCACTCAAGTGAATCGTAGTTTCATCTCGACATACTGTTCACTGTGACCATATCGAATCTGAAACCCGCGCATTGCTGACAAGGGAGTGTGCATAAACTACGTGGCTTGGTCTAGGGGGCGAGGGGTATGCTGGAAAGCTATGTTGGGCTACGTGGGGGGGGGGGGGGAGGGTTCCGAATCAAGCCACGTAACGTTTCGTTCATGTTATTTGTCATGGGCCGGCCCCGGCAGCGTAGGGGTAGCGTGCTTGCTTCTCGTTGCGGGGGTCGCCGGTTCGAGTCCGGCCTAGGGCATGGGTGGTTTTAATTAAGTGTTGTGTTCGTCTTGTGTCGTCCTTACACATTAGAGAAAATAATCATACTTATAAGAAATCTGTACATTGTAAAACAAACAAACACATTGAGCTTGCTGAATGGCTAACACGGCCGAATGCCATTAAAAAAAAATAATAATAATAATAATAATTGTCATGGTTAAAATGAGATACGGAACACAGAACAGCATGTAAATATTTACTTCCGCCATTTAATCATCCCCGTATGTAATTTACGATAGTCTGACAAGAGAAACCAGTACAAAATGTCTTCTGGAAAATGGATACGTGTTACGTGGGGGGGGGGGGGGGGGTGAGAGACAAAAGACACGTCGGGCTACGTGGGGGGAGGGGAGGTTCACTGGAGGCCAAAATGGAGCTACGTGGTTTGTGGACGCTCCCCAAGGAACCTTGGCGTTCGGATTAAGGATTTTTATCAATTTTAGGGACATGTAGCAGATACCAGGGGTAATACTGGATAGCCGTGGTAACGTGCAATTGTCAGACATTGTTAAGAATATCTACCTCAAAGTCTTTCATCACCGTATGCCCTAAAGAGGAGGTGGAGAATGTCTAAACGATTCAGGATTGCATAGGAACCCACTACCGGTAACGTCATGGGAAAG
The DNA here is from genome assembly GCA_031002005.1 of Vandiemenella viatica. Taxonomy (NCBI): domain Eukaryota; kingdom Metazoa; phylum Arthropoda; class Insecta; order Orthoptera; family Morabidae; genus Vandiemenella; species Vandiemenella viatica. The sequence continues at coordinate 224,498,256 of CM061921.1, read as the reverse complement.
TGGATTTATTCCTTGTCATAATGTTAAAGGATCATTACTTTAGATGCATGCGTTACACTGCAGGACACGGTCGAAAACACCTGGATTTTCTAGGAAATCAGCAACAGTGGAGACAATTCTTACAATCAGAGCCATTTCAGAGTCGACAGGCTTTTCATAGACAGTATATTTAAATGATCTCGAAAGAAATAAACCAGGCTGCTTAAATACAGAGAGAGTGAAGAACAGGCAACCCGTCCACCACGTCTAGCGACGAACAGTGACGTTTCCAGTCATGTTTCTCTGTGCAATTATAAATCGTTTTGGTGATTTTCACCTCCACTTTAGCTTGTACCACTCTTTATGGGATACGTTGGTACATATTAATAATTTTAATTAATAAATTACGCCAAAGCAATTGAAAGTCAATTGCTTTGGCGTAATTTATTTATTAATATTATCAGCAATTGAGGAAAATGATCCACAACATCCAGATGTTGGTACATATGTTAGTATTATTGGTGGTATACTTTTTCTTTTCATTGCAAAACTATTCTAGTTTATTGTAAAACCAATCATTGTCATGTTAATATTAGTTTAAATTGTCTATAAATTTGTGCGTTGGTGTAACTTCAATTGTCGGGTAAAACCCAGTAAAACGAAGGAAGAAAAATTATTCTGGGGATGAATGTTTCATATGAGAAATGCCGCCATACTGTATGTATAAATAGTAATAAACTGCAAATACGAGCTGAAAATGTACTTTCTCAATTGACATAAGCTTTGGTGGTACTTATCGTATAAGCACAAAAAACATTAACCTTCATAACATTGGCTGCAAGTGATGAAGGAAATTAAGTTGCAGGCGCATCGTATTTTTTTCCGAATTCTGATAACTGAAAATGTGTTGGTGATGATGTTTTGCAATTCTTAAAATAATACGCAAGTGATTAATTCTGAAGTAAAACAAAACGTTTTCTCTAAAAATCTTTAAAAATGGTACACGAGCTCTCGAACCCGTTTCGCCTCAATTGCCAAACCAGCAGACTTACCGCTAGCACTGGGCATCCACAGTACATGAAGTAGCTTTCATGGAGATTACTTGACAATTTACAATACGGCTGTCTGTTATTTTTCCTTTTTTTTTTTTAGAAAACGTCTAATGGTCTTCTTGTGAGAACCAAGCCACAGTTCCTATTTTATTATTTGAACCACTTTTTACCATACAGTCCCAAAGTAAACACTCGCCAAGGCGTAACGTAAGTGAAACGTACAATGGTATTAAACAGTTTCAATATGACACCTGCTAATGCCGTAGACTGCATTATATTAATTATGTCTTTACGAATCATTGATAAATAGTTTATTAGACCCAAGCCGGAAAACCATGACGTTTATCAAGGAAACGTTGCGTCATTCATCCGGGGTGATTTCGAGAATCCACTGGAAACCGAAATCTAGATCAACAATTGGGTAATCCATCCGAGATTATTACGAGTGGAATCCCTAAAATTAACGTCTACCAACTAGGCTTGATACGAAGCTTTCACTTGGAGCCTTCAGAACATCTTTAAGGTGTTCAATATACTTGACATAGGATCGAATTAGCCCCGGCGTGCTTACGATTTTGGCAGGTTTTATGTTCATGGTGCGCTCGTCCACCAAACCCGAAGCATCTTCAGTATGTGTTTGCAATCAGAAGAGTTTAATTTTTGAATATTCCACCGATAGCTTCAGCTCATTTGTATGCCCTCATGGCACGTTGCTTTCCTGATCAAGTATTCGTATTTAATTTAATCAACAATCTCCGTTGTGCGAGCTAGCAATTCATTATCCATCACTAGTAATTCGTGTTAGTAAGAATTATGGAGAAATAAATCTTATAAGAATTTATTAAACTTGTAGGCTCTTATTTTTGTACACATCTATAATAATAATTCTGTATTGCATTATTGGCTGGGATATCCCCGAAGGGTCCGGCCGCCGATGACAGAGTTTTGTGGCTAACTTAACCCAACCCGGTAATCCTATCGGGTATAGGGGACTTGCAGTTTAACGTTGTATTCGAACCTCGGTAGCTCTGAAGGTCTGGTTACGATCTCCAGTCAGACGCCTTAACCACTGGGCCACCAGACCGCTTTATACATTTATCATTTTATACCACCTGTTTGTACATAATGAGGTAGCTATCACCAGTGGTGCTATCGCAAGACAGAGTGACAAATTATTTATACGAAAGTGTCTTATTGACAATAAGAATTATGAGTAAATGACAATCATTCAGCAATCTTTCCTAAATCTTCACATAAGACGTGGCCACAGTTTTGCAGCATAGAGTGTTAATGTTTATTAATGAACACTAGTCATTAAATAGCAAACACAACTCGACGTTCCCTTGACAGCAGACAGACGGCGCCCGGTGGGTGATCAGCAACGTTTGGGTTGGTATTATCAATACTTTCATTTCTCCAACGACCTCGTCATCTTCAGCCATAATGGTGGAGTATTTTGAAATTTATTGTAAACTGTCCTATTTATGAACAAAACAATAAAGTAGCTTTATGTGGGACACCACTGACAGTGGCCTATTCTTTCACTTCTATTAATTCTGGCATTTCATGAGGGGGTACGCTGTGTAAACATATACAAGGTGTACCAAAAAGAATCATCCGATTTGGCACGTCTATATTTCTGAAACTAATAAACATATACAATGAATTTTTTGATGAACGGGAAACTCAAAAAGTTTTTTTCATACCTTTTTATAGATGTTCAATATGCCCCCCATGAAATGCACGGCATATGTCAATGCGGTATTCAAATTCTTCGCACACTGCAGCGAGCATGTCCTGTGTGACAGCTTCCACAGCTGCTGTTATGCGATGTCTCAGTTCTAACGTAGGCACAGAAACAGAGTCTTTTATAAACCCGCACAAGATTTCTGCATGCTCCTTGTGAATGTATGCCGTATGCGTTCAACGTCTGCGTCAGACACTCGGAGGCGGCTCGGCGATTTGCCTTTACACAAACAACCTGTTTCTCGGAATTGTTCATGCCATCGTCTAATGTTCTGTGCTGTAGGAGGATCCACACCATACCTAACAGTTGTTTAGTGACCTGCACTGCGGAAAGCGTAGAACACAAAAAGCTTTCTGTTGTCCCGACGCCATTTTTACTAGAACTGAAGTGGGCGCACACTGCTGCTACATAGCGGGAACCATGTAAAACTCGAGAGTTTGCTCTTTCGAACAGTACCTTGTTCACGCACATAACTCAAATAACATAATGGTTATGATCTTTTAAAATTGGATGATTCTTTTTGATACACCCTGTATTATTAATACGATCCTTTGATTTCGTTTTATATGTTAGTTTAATGCGGTTGCTCCTCATCAACCGAATCCATAATCCCATGATACCCTGTATGTTCTTCCGTGAATACTGTAACTTGTCATATTCTTTATACAAATGCTAATTCGCAACTATTGCCAAGAAAGTGTGATTTCATAATGAGAAAGGAAAATGAATGCTAAGACCAACTTGCATGGAAAAACAAATGAACAAAGTTCGTACACACTGGCAACTATACGGCAGGCATGTGTTTAGGGCAGCCATGAGTGCTGTTGCTTTGAATCGTAATAACGGCAAACAAATTTATCATAATGTATTCATGCGTTGGTAGCCATGTAGGTGCTTCAGTATTGCTGGTACACAATTAGGACAATTGGTGACTATATCTGCACTGGTGTGGCTATTCAGGCGTTAATTAGTGTCCATAAAGGGGCAGGTTGATCTCAAGCCCCTGGCTTATCTACTTTCCGGGTTTCTCAAATGATGTATTTCTCTGCCTGTGTAATTCTAGTCGGATGCTTTTTGAGCTGTCACAGAATGAGATGTTGTGGCCCGGCTTTGTGCGAGGCCTGTGTTGAAAGCAGATGGAGTCTGCACCTTGCGGCAGCCGAGCCTTTGTCGGAGTCGCTGTGCTCCAGTTTCATATTCCGCTAAAGTCGATTATTGGAAAGCTTTACACACACATCAATCGAAGACAGATGTAGGTAAAATATGTTTGTAACCTGATGCAATACTGTATTTTATTAAATATTTTGATTGTTGTAAGTACAAATTTGATGAACATACTAATAAATGTGCGTTCATAACGTGTGACAGGATACATAAACATCGAATGATACAAGTATCAGTTACATTTGTCCTAAGCTCAGTCTTCATATATATACAGGGTGAGGCATTTAAAACTGTTTGTCGGTATATTTGGCAAAATACAAATCGGATTTAAAAAAAAAAGTTGTTCACCTCGAAGTGGGACATCCATTAACATAACGCTTGACCCCCCTGCACCACCCCCGGGGGCGGGAGGGGGGGGTGACTTTGAAATCTTAAATAGGTACCCCTATTTTTTATTGCAGATTTGGATTCTCCGTGAAAAAATATGTATCTTTTGTATGAAACAATTTTTTCTTTTCATGATAGATCGCGCTGTAATTGGCAAAAATGATACTGAGTTGAATATTGTTGCAAAACGGTAATATCTCAAATAAATACACATCAATAATAATATTTTATCCATGCTGGATTAGTGGAATTCAGCGACTGTAGTTTCAAGTATCTTGATATTAAAAAAACAGCAACCAGTCACAGTTTGTTTGATGTTTTATATTTAATAAACCATTACCGGTTTCGAACACAAATTGTTCATCATCAGATGGTTTTTCATTGATTTTTATGTATGTAATAAATTATGCAACCGGTAATGGTTTATTAAATATAAAACATCAAACAAAATGTGACTGGTTGCTGTTTTTTTTAATATCAAAATACACATCAGATTAGGAAATTAGAAACAATTTTTAAAAAAGTTACTGTGATTCCCCTAGCTTCTCACAAGTGTATAGTTGCAGCAAATGTTCGAAATGATGTTCGTTGTTTCTAATGCACATTGCAACTATGTGTCTGAAAGACAATCCGACATTTATAAGTGTTTCTGCGCTAATGTTTTCACATTCATTGATAATTCGCTGCCGCATATTTTCTGGGGTTGTTGGTACATCCATCTAAACTCTCTCTTTTAGCCATCGCCATAGGGAAAATCGGCAGGAGTCAAATCGGTGTGAACGTGCGGGCCACGTTTGAGGACCTCCCTGTCCAATCCATCGACCCGGATAGTTTCGATTCAAAACTTCTCGAGATATTCGTGAATAATGCGCTGGCCATTCATCGTGTTGAAACCACATATCCATTCTTGTTTGAAGTGGAACATCTTCCATTAGTATGGGTAAAACATTATCTACAATGTCGCTGTACATTGGACTAGTCAGATTACCTTCTATGAAGTATTGGCCAATTACCTGCGTACCTAAAATACCGCACCAAACGTTGACAGTCCATGGGGGTTGATGTTCAACTTGCCTTACCCAATGGAGATTCTCCAATGACCAATAATGCATATTATGTCGATTCTCTTCACCACGATTCGTAAAATTTGATTCATCTGAGAAAATTATCTGTGAAATGAAATTATTATTCACTGCCAGTTGTTCCTGTTTCCAGCTGCAGAAATTCAGGCGGTTTTGAAAATCGTCACCATGCAGTTCTTCATGCAGCGATAAATGAAATGGATGCCATTTGTGATCATGCAGTATGCGTAGAACACTTCTTTGCGAAATTCCAGAACCTCTCGCAATTTGCCGAGAACTAATGTGAGGATTTGCAACAACTGCAGCTAAAACATTCACTGTGTTATTTTCGTTTGTCACAGGACGCGGTTGGACTCTTTTTCTAGATTTAAACGCTTCCAGTTTCAATAAACAAATGGACAATACTGTGAAAAGTCGTTGCAGACGGCACATGCCCATCAGGGAACAGATTAGCATACCTTTGACGAGCTTCTTCAACATTTCTATGAGCCTCAAAGTACGTGGTGATGATATCGACTCTCTCTGCAATCATTAACATCCTGGAACAGTTGCGATGAGATGTGTACAGCCCAAATCACTGAAGTAACATGCACAGTCTAACCACGGACTGAGACGCATGATCACAGTTTGTGCTTATTCGATTGTGGGAGGTTTCACATGATGGCATTATCAAAAATATCAAAAAAATTCTTCGATTTTCCTGATCTGATGTGTATTTGAGATATTACCGTTTTGCAACAATCTTAAACTCAATTTCATTTTTGCCGATTAACGCGCCATCTATCATGAAGCGAAAAATTGTTTCATACAAAAGATACATATTTTTTCTCGGAGAATCCAAATCTGCAATAAAAAATAGGGGTTCCTATTTAAGATTTCAAAGTCACCCCCACCTCTACCGCGAGCGTTATGTTAATGGAAGTCCCTCTTCGAGGTGAACAACTGTTATTACAACATTTTTAACTTTTTTTTTTAATACGATTTGTACTTTGCAAAATATTCCGACAAACAGTTTTAAATGCCTCACCATGTATATCTGTATATATAAAGATGAATGTGTGTATGTTTGTTTGTTTGTTTGTTCGTTCTTCATACAAATCCACAGTTTCCATCCGATCTCGATGAAACTTTGCACATTTATCCTTTGAAAGAAGGATAAAAATACTGTCCACATTTGGTTGAACAATTATCTGTATAAATAATACATGTTGTCTTATAATTTCTAAAAATTACCGAATGGCGATAGACAGACGCGTTGGATATGAAGGTCTCTGTACTGTTTTTCCGTGTAGCGGTCAGGTTGCTCAGTGGTTAAAGCGCTTGCTTACTAATGTTTAGGTCGTGGTCTCCAGTTCAAATCTCCGTGGAGGCTAAGATTTTAAAAATTCTTTTTGATCGTAAGAGTCATGCCTGGGCCGTCGGTTACTCGGATTGAATGTTAAACTGTAGATATCACAAAGTTAGGGGTGCAATGCGAGGCAAATCGTAGGTACTCTTGCAATGCTGTAGGTGAACACTTTTTTACGTTATATTGATCCCTCAGGGGTGATTCGCAGTCAGTGTGTGTGTGATCTGCAGTAATAATACTATAAATGCGGAAGTACAGGTAAGTCTCTGTCTTTTGTTATGTTTTGACAACTAAATGCCTATACCGATATTGACGGAATTTGACCTAAAAATCTGTAGGGAGGACACAGGACTTTTTTTTCGGTATGATTAACAGTTGTAGTCACGAAATTTTGAGAACTTATCAAATGGTGACAGAGGACGGATGTGTGTGTTCGTATGTAATGTTACGTTGCTTGCTCAAGCTATGCTTCTCGCAAATTATGTTAGTGTATAATTTGTTAATAAATTTCGTTTAGAGAAAAAACGTATTATTTAGTATAAATGTCGATTTTCTCTGTCCTTTTACTTTTTGTCTTCTTAAATGTTTCTGGTACCAGTTTATTCACGCGTACGAAGTCGCGGGTATCAGCTAGTATATATATATATATATATATACAATGGTGGCTCTAGACTTAGTGACACTGAGAAGAGACACGTCACCACCTACGAATCAAGAATAAATAAATTATAAAATAAATTATATAACATATAATGAAAATCAGCATTCAGTCACTGAAGGCTGATTTTCATTATATGTTATATAATTAATACAGTCACGTACAAATATAGAATTATGGATAAAATATAAAAGTGAAAGGAAAATAAATATTTATAAAAGCGTTATTCTCCAATATACTATTACTTATAAAAGCTAGGGAAACTATTGAACACCATATGTTGGCCAGACCAGTGAACTATTTCGCTGTCGTGGAGACAGCTTTGAGTTGTCACCAATCGCGCATGCGCTCTGGCGTTATCATGGTAATATTCAAGGCTGGGGGGGGGGGGGACGCTTTGCTAGTGGCGTTGGTGCAAGCTGCCACGGGCAGTGGGCTGACACGGGGTCGCTGGTACATTATAGCGCTCGAAAAAGTTAGTGACACTATCGGTAGAGCGCAGCAGCAGCTACCATTTTTTTTTTGTCAAATTCAGCTTCATTCCCTAAGACAGTGTTTCCCAACCTGTGGTCCGCAAAGATGATTTAGGTGGTCCGCAGGCAGAGAGAAAAAAAAAGCTTCAATATTTCAATGGCCAGGCAAAAAACTGGCTTTTCCACGCCTCTAATGACCTTTGCACAGACGAATCGTGAGAATAAAATATAGCTATTTTGAATTAAAATTAGGTCTAGAAATATCTTTAGGTATATGTTCCTAATAAAATGACATCTTATTCATCTTCTTCTCACCCAAATGTTCGTCTATGGGTCTGTTTAATTTTTTAAAATTGTTCAGTGGCTTATAACCTTTTAAGAAACTATGACTGAATTCTTTCAGATCTTAACCATTTGTGGCTTAAGTGTTTTTTTAGTACTAGTTCTGCTAAAGGGCTAACTCAAGTATGAAAATGTTATTAGATAACCTATGTTTTGTGCTAGCAAATAGCACTAGAAATCCTGGTTGTAATCAAGCAACAACATTCGCTAGTTAGAAGTTTGAAACAAGGTGAAATAGAACTTTCTTTGGCTGGTAAGGAAATATTGTGATTATTATCAGCAATGTCCCATTAACTGGGCGGCAATGAAGTATAACTTGATTTTATATTTATTTATTCGTTGAGGCCAACTAAGACCACGTTAAGCCTTTGTGCATTTGGCAGTGAGTTTCTTCTTCTTTTGGGCCCAGAACTGCTTCATTCGTTTTGAATGCGCCTGTTTGCGCTCCTCTGTCCAGAGTGTACCGCGTCTGCCATTGGAGAGTTCGTCTCGGCTTGTCCCACTTGTCATTAACTTCTTCCGAAATATATCTCTGTTGAAAGCATCTTCTGGTTCTAGCCCCATCAAATGAAGATCTTTAATATTTACGAACCAGGGCATTGCAGTTTTGGGTCTTGAATCAAATAAATTAAAGATTTTTTTTTTTTTTTTTTTTATTTATTTTATTTTTTTATTTTTTTAGTCTGTTCTCCTCCACCCGTTTGAGGTGGCCATAGAATCGAGCCCGTCTTCTGCGGATTGTTTCAGTGATTTTCTCTATTTTGCTGTAAACTTCTTTGTTGGATCTCTTTTGATGGATGCCATTCTTAAAGTTGGAACTCAGAATTCGTCTAATAATTTTTCTCTCTTTTTTCTCCAGTTCTCCCAGAAGTCCTATATCGGCATTCAGGAACAAGGTTTCAGCTGTATACAAAACTACTGGTTTAAGAACTGTTTCGTAATGGCGTATTTTAGTATTTTGTGAAAGAACCTCTCGCGAAGTTTGATTTTTTTATATATAAAAATTATTTTAATGAGGAAAGGGTGGATAACTTTATCATCCTAGAGATTGAAAAACACACGAATATACAAACAGATATAGACATCTTAATTTTCTTTTTAAGAAATCAATGCAAATTAACTTCATTTCATCAAACAAACAAATGACACACGTGATTGAGATTACTCATTTATGCAGCAAAAGATCTTGGTGTTTGGTCTGGCTCAGTGGATGGTATGAAATATCTCACAGGCTTTATTGGGCGTTTGAAAACTGAGTTCTGATGAAAAACTGTTGTGGTGCAAACTATGTTCCGTTACCGTTCATAGATACAGGGTGTCCAGAAAAGGACTCCCTGATTTCGAAATTAAATATCTCGAAAACAAAGATCGATAGAGGAATGCAGTAAACGGTATGTTTATCGTGACAGCTGTAAGAAGTGTATACAGCACTTTGAAATAATAGTTACAAAAGCTGCTAACAGATGGCGCTGTAATCGCCATACGTAATGCCTAAATAGTGATCCGAAGCTCAGGGCGATCAGTTCCACTATTCTGTAGTGCCAATGGTGAACATTTTGAAAACATTGTGATGTGATTGTTTGCAAAGATTGTTTTCATACGATTATTTCACTTATGTATGCTGATATGAGCTGTACAGTGCCATCTGTTAGCAGCTTTTGTAACTATTATTACACACTGCTGTATACACTGCTTACAGCTGTCACAATAAACATACCGTTTACTGCATTCCTCTATCGATTTTTGTTTTCGAGATATTTAATTTTGAAATCAGGGAGTCCTTTTCTGGACACCCTGTAGGAGTGGTGATTTACATTGCGTGATCTCTGCGCTGATGCTGACAGGCGTGTTGAACAGCCAGCCGCAGTCAGAGGCTGCTCATCAGGCGTTGGCGGGCTCCAGACACCAGCCAACAGATTCAAGTCGAATCTCTCTCTCGGCGTTGGACCCTTCGCAGCTATCCTCGTATCCCCTATTCTCGACCGACGCCATCCAATCAGTTTTCTCCTGCAACCAAACGCGGGGGCCGATACTTTCCAGCCATGCCGTCGTCTTATTTGGTATTCCACTTTCACTTCTCCACTCACAGTAATTACACGCATCTCATTCGTTGCAGCTGTTCCCCTCCATATCCCATTATACGTCACTGTAAATTTCCGAACATCTGCAAAACACGCATGCCGTCAGGAAATGGCAGTATATTGTATTTGGTGTCTCTTGTGTATCATTCATGACTTCCCTGAACTTTCAGAGGCTTAGCAGTATACGTGTTTACCCGCTAAGGGGGCGTCCATAAATTACGTGAGGTGAAATAGGGGGGGGGTCAACGGAAATCTCACGTGAGGTTTTGGAAGTGTTGTTGGACTGTAGAGCGAAAAAAAGATCTACCAAACACGCGAAAGTCGATTTTTAAGGGGGTATTTGGTCGAAAAGTGAGGGTGTAACCGGGTTTGGAAGGGTGAGACATAAAAAAAAGTCTCAAAAGGTTGCGAGGGCAATTTCTAGGGGAAGTGGGGTCCTCACCGACTAGATTTCATCAGAGGGGGAGGAAGGGTGGTCAGAGCAGATCTCACGAAATCCCACGTAATTCATGGATGCCCCCTAATAACCCTGAACTCCTGAGTTCTGTTGTCCCGTCCTTTAGTGCGAATAACGCGCATTTATTTCTTACGAATCATTCGCGAGCCACTCTAATTGTTTTGGTCACATGTAGCACCGCAACGGTCTGTTGATGTCGATATCGTTAGGGAAGGATAATGAGCGTTGCCATCCGTTTGTGAACTGTTTAACATTTGGGCAAATGTGATTTTGTTTTTGTGTAACGTGTAGTTTTAAGATGGAATGGGAGTCCAGCCATCATTTTCCTGGCCGACAATAGAAAACCTCTTAACCCGTAATCATGTTGGCCCTGACAGCGGTGCCTTTGCTTCAGTATCCAATGCTGTAATGTTTCTTAGAATAGCTTTCGGCTTTTCTAGCCATTTAATCAGCTGTACATCATTTTACCACTTCTCAACTATTTTGATTTGCCACAGTTCGAACAACGCGGAACGGATGCAAAATTTAACTAAAAGCACCCATGCTAGAGGATGGATTCGAACGGGCGACCCCACAAACGCGTGGCCATTACGCAAATACGGCGCCATGCTCGGCAAGTTGAAATGTTACTCTATTGCAGTGTCCTCCATGACAAAAATTTTAAAATCTTCATTCATTCCTTTCGAGTTATACATTAATAATTTTTCCATACATTCTATGCCGAGAATGTTTATAAATTTAATTACAGAATAACTCAAATCTGCGTGTTTGTTAGAAAGGTCACTTTTTTATGTAATATAGCCATTTCACTCAAACAGCAAGACTCAAGAAACCAGTTGTTGTAAACAGAATTAAAGCTGGTTTCCAGGCGGCAACTCTCTGAACATGGGCTGTAGTGCTGATAATTACCCTGCTGTAGCCGGATTGATACAAGTTATTAAGCCCCAGATTAGCGTCACGTAACAGTATGCATTTACTGTATGTTATGACAGTATTGCAGCAGCAAAAAATTAACCCAGCTTGGAAGCCAAAATACACGCGACCGAAGCAAAACGGATCACGATGCGTTCTCCGGCTCTCGTTTCGTCAAATTCGTCGAGCATTGCAAATACCGTACGAAACCTCGTACACACTTCAGTTTTATTACATCGACCACAGTGAGACTATACTCCAGCAAAGTGATAAGATAGAGCCATTAATAATAATAACAGGGTTGGTCAATCTAATAAGTTATTAAAAATTAGATCATTTCGATTAACAAACTCGTAAGGAAAGAAAGTTGCCAAGAAAGAAAGTCCTTCCCTTCTTTTTGTCTTATACAGATGCGATCAGATGATTCATTTATATAGATTAATATAAATGTTTATAACACTATACAAGGTATTATCTAAACTTATTTAAATACTGCTTTACTAGTGATAGGAATCTGAGCTATGATCTGCAACACCCACAATTTAATATTTGATGTATAAGAATTTTCGTTTAGAAACATTGTCACAAGAGCCGAAATCCGTATCACATTTTTGTTATGGCTGTGAGGCTTGCCAGATAATAGATAAAACGGTTTGATACTAAAAACAGAAGTTAATATCGAACTGCGGTGCCTGGTGAGCCATCGTAATGAGATATACCTCAAAATTTAAAACAGAACCTAACATTTCAAGCTGTGAAAACTGTGAAATCTATTCAGACGCTTTAAAGTTATGTCAAAGTTCTTAAATGTGACGTAACATCATAAGAACTTAAGGTAAGCGTGGTCTTGAACCCTCAGGTTGGTTAGACCCGGAGGTAGGGTGGCCACTTCCTTTCCTCGTTAGCTAACCTAACTCGGTAATCCTACCGGGTAAAACAGATCTGTAATTCACATTGCACAGCAAGCTATGCGAGAAGTAAATGTCGCATTAGAGTCTTTTAAAATCTCAACCGAGACCGGGATTCGAACCGGGTCCTTTCAATCTCAAGTCACACGCCTTAACCACCGATCCTCCAAACCACTTACAAAGTTTGAAAACCTCAGCAAAATCGTTTCAATAGTTTTTGCGCGATGCCTTGACATACAGACGTAGATCCATTGGGTATGATGCTGGGGAGCACACTGCCATTTGGTTTGATGCAGCGAGAATGGTTCCAGGAGGTTCAGAACGAACAAGTAACCACCGACCATATCCCAGAAATGTTCGATGGGCGACATATCAGGCGAACGTGGAGGGGAGGGAAACAGTAGTACCCGTCGTTCTTCCAAGAACGATTGAATATGGGCATTGCCTCTCTGAAATATGGCGTGTGAGCTACCTGCAAGGAGGGGCAGTGCCTCTGGCCGGAAACCTCCATGATTTTGCGATTGCTGTTCAGATTTCCGTCAGGAAGTAGGAAACAAGACTGCATGTTATTGCCAATTGCACCACAAACCATCACACTTGGCATTTGTCGGCAGAAACGCAGTTTTCCCGATTGCGGCCACCACTATACAACAAGGTGAACCGGGACTCTTCGAAAATTTTTCCAATCAGCTCGCCTGTGGCGGTGTTCACGCGATGGTTGCAGTATGAATCATCGGTGGCTTCTGATTAATAGTAGTTGACGCAAAGCCATGCATTCCACCAGGCCAACCCTCAGCCGACGGCGTCGAACCGCCGATACGGATATCCCCACACCTGTTCCAGTGCTCCAAAGTCTAGACAACGCTGCGGACGAAGCTGTTCTGTCGGTTACGACCATGCGGTCAAGATGGTGGTCATCCCGCGCTGTGGTCATATTGTGTGGTCCAGTACCCTCTCGTCGCTCTTCTATCCACTGGTTCCACATACTGCCGTAGAAGCATATCCTGGACGAGCTACAATGTCACGGTGTGACAAACCCTTTTTCCGGAAACCGACCATTGTGCCATATTCGATCTCACTCACATACTGATGTTGCACCCATTGACGTTGACGAGGCATACCGGCATTTACCTGAACGTTTTCAATTCGTTTGACGGCACTGCACAGGTAGAGCGGGGCGTAACGCTGTACCTGGCTGGTCACAGAAAAAAGGTCGCTGCTGGGACTAAGTGCACGCCATCTCTCTGCAATCTTAACCCCTTGCCGTACTTTGACGAGTCTGAATCGTGATAGTAATTTTGTACCAAACATGGACTCGTGGAAACAAATTCGGGTCAAACGTGAATATCACGAGTGAGACTCGTGGAACTAAGTGCGAACCAAACGTAAAGCACAATGCTCTAGAAAGTACCATAGCATGCCGGACTGCTAATTTTTTTAGAGTTGTTAGTATTTTCGTATTAGATATTCGTGCAAGGGGAGCATTTATTCTTGTAATTAAAATTTTTGTTGACAATATTTACTCTTAGGCGTCGCGTTATTACATTCCTTCTGAAGAAGCCATACCTGAAGATGCCCAGGAAGATTATAATTTCTGTTAAAGCATTTTTCGTGTATAAATTAGTTTTGAAATGGTTATTTCTTGTCTGTTATGCAGAATTTATATTACTTATATTTTGAAGTATTTATTAAAATATTGCATAAAAAGCATGTATATTAAAAGGAATATGGATTAAATTAGTGTTTGAGTCCACAAGAACCGTATCGCGTGGAACAAGTAATGTATAACAGGTATCTGCACATCGGCTTCTATTGCGATTGTCTCGCGCATCACGCTGCCCGTTTAGCTCGCGTCCCCAACCGCTTGGGCACGGATTTCGTCGAACTAAATGGTACGGCAAATGATTAATCACTTGCTTCATTGTTCTACACATAATCCGATTTTTGAGCGATCGAGACCAATTTTTTGGGTGTTGCAATTTTAACAAACAGTAATGTGCTTATGTTTTTTTAATGGTTCAAAATCTTTTTCCTTTGAATAAAAAATTGTAACAAACCATAAAGAAAATATTTACATGGTTCGAATCTAAATGTTAATTATGAAGATTATTTTGCGACGAAACGAAGTGGAGCCGAAATATACTCATGATTACATCATTACAAAATCAAAGTTATTAGCGTTACTTAATACAGTTAAGCAACTGCTTAGAAATGAATTTCCAGAACTCTGCGTTCAACACTTAGAAGCTAATAATAGTATATAACGAGGTGACCAGGGCTTCTGTTGCTACTGTTACAATTTTCCTTTTAAATACTTCAGAACTGAATGATTCATGCTTTGCGGTAAAACAATATTTGTTTACGAGCTATTCAAATTTAAGGTTTTAAATCCGAAAAACCTTTATACATAATGATTCTGTGCAGCGTATAGTTCACCTGCTTCGTTTCCTACATTGAGTCAGGTACCGCTAACTGCATTTTGAAGGATACAAGCGTTAAGGTTTCTTTTATTACGAAATTAATTGAATCGCTGTGAACGGTGTTATTTCTGAAATTAAAGTATAATTTGATTTAGGGAGAGTCGAATCTTACTTTCCATCATGATCGACACAGCAGCTCTCTTTTTTTTTTTTTTTTTGCTTGGGTTTTACGCCTTGTCGACAGCGTGGTCATTATAGGCGGGATGGGATGGAAAGAAGGAATGGGAAGGAATTCGGCCATGGCCTTTTTGAAGGAAGCATCCCGGCATTCGCCTGGAGTGGTCTTGGGAAACCATGGAAAATCCAAATCTGGATGCCCGGACGGGGATTCAAACCCGCGTCCTCCCGAATGCGAGGCCAGAACGTTAGCCGTTCACCCAACACGCAACACGCTCGCTAGCTCTCTCTTCATAGTGGTCCATAACACGAAGGTTGTCGTAGAGCCGGAGTTGCACACACTGTAAATAATAATCTTAATAGAGACCTCGTAACGAAGCATTGTATTCTCTATTACCATCAATGCGGCTTGATTGAAATATATGATTGTACAAGTTTAGAAGTCTCAGGAACTTCATGATTACCCGATTGTTTACGAACACCGTACCACTGATTATCAGTAGCACTTTGGAGTACACACTATACCTGAAACAGTAATAATGAAATATTATTTTCACACTGTTGACTTATAAACCTGTGGGGAAACAAAAAGCTTATTACCGAAATGGTGGCCGAGTGGTAACGTTCCCCAGCCGTCAAGATTCCGATTACTCATTCTCTCCAAAAATCATTCCTACCGTATGTAGAGAAAGTTTTTTTTTAACTTATTGCTTTACGCCTCGTCGACGGCTAAGGACATTCAGTAGAGGTGGGATGGGACTGGGGACAAGGAACGGGAAGGAATTCGGCCATGGCATTCTTGAAGGAAGCATCTCGGCATTCGCCTGAAGTGATTTGGGGAAACCATGGAAAACCCAAATCTGGATGCCCGGACGGGGATTCGAACCCGCGTCCACCCGAATGCGAGGCCAGAACGTTATCCGTTCACCTACCACGCTCGGTGTAGAGAAAGTTTCAATTTACGTCGTAACAAATGCTTTACAAAATATTTAGGACTTAAATTTTATCACTAAACAATTTTACGGAATAACTTAATATTTTAGAAAACCTACCAGTTTTTTTCCGATCCAGCTAAATAAAGACCACGTTCTCCGGTCCCCTGTTGAACAAAGGTGCCAATTGTGAATTATGATGGAGGAGGGGGGGAGGGCTTGTATTCTGCCCAAATGTAAACCGGCTTTATTAGACCAGGAGTACTTAATCCGGTGAACGGAAGTCTGTTTTGCCATTTGTTTACGAAATGAGTAATTTTTATGTTCTTCATGATAACTATTTTTCTTTGCCAAATGTGTAGCCTACGAGGCGGAGGTTGAGGACCGTCCCAGGATTCGCCTATAACCTGTTCAGTAAATAGAGGCGGCTCAAGGTCAGTCTGCTCTATAACTTTTCCGTTGCTTTTACCCCTACATGCGAAGCCGAAAATTGCTATACATGTACCTAGACACAGCGGTCAGCTGGAGAGGTATGAAGCGAGGGGGGTGGTGAGGGGAGGAGCGAGACTTGTCTAACATGACCTTGAGTCGCCAGTTTGGACTCAACGGGGTATAGATGACTGATGGAAACCACCTCCAAACCGCAATTAGGACTGCCGGTAACCGGAGACCAGGACTCGAATCTGGTCCCGTTTTACCTCCTCCTTCCAGTGTGCAACGCCTTAGCGCGCTGAGCTACAATGGCGGGTAATTGGTAAGAATTATTCATAACACAGTGAATTTCTTATATTTTGAAAGCTATTTTTGCGGTAAAAGGAAATAATGGAGTTCTTTTATAGTCAGAATTGGGTCCCCTATCATACCTGTAACAGAAGATCAAGTAAGGATATGCTAACACCAACGTCAAAATTATCGCTGTCTCTGTCACCGTGTGAACGTTAATTCTCACATTAAGGGGCTTTATTACGCCAGTGAAATTAAGTAATGTATTGTTCCAGTGTATTCTAGCTAATAAGAGCTGTCCTTCCATATCCTGGTACAAGCGTACAAGCGTCGGAGCTCTTCCAATTTTCATACTCTCGAGGCGAAAAAAAAAAAATACTGCAACCCTGGTACCGTAGGCCTTTTATTTCTGTTACTAGTGCCTTAAATCGCTATTACTAGTTCTCTCCCTACTCTACTGACATCGAAGAGTCATAGGACCATAAACAACCACAACAACAAAAAAGAAATAATAATGATGCAATATAAAAATCTTGAAAAAAAAAAAATGAAACACCTAGAAGGGGATGAGGAAATGAAATGAAACATCACGGATTGAAAGGCATCTCTGAACACAGTGGGATGCCATACATTGTGTTCAGTGATCCTGCGCTACCTTGGATTACCGTCGTACGCTGGCGACCTGGGGAAAGCCACAGCGATGCTATGTATGTCGTAATGGTGTGGGGAGCCAACGGGTACGACTTCAGGTCACGGCTCGTAGTGACCATGGAGGAAGGAGGATATGGAGACGACGCAAGGGACCTTCACCACGCACTGGAGTGAAACCGGATAGAGAGATGTGGCGTGGGGAGGCCGCCATATTGCTCGGCCGTAGAAACGCGGGGAATAGGCACAAAAACTCTAGGGAATCATAAGACAACCGCAATTTGACGTTGGATTATTATGTAACTCGACGAGACAAAAAATGAAGAACAAAATTTTTTGATATCATGCTTCGTTCTCGAGATATACTTTCTCAAAAGTGAGGAGTTTCGGGTTGAAATTCAGAAGAAATATTTCCCTAAGGTCAAATTTGATGATAGATTCTTATGTAACACGACGAGATAACTCGAAAGTGAAGGCTATATTTTTTCGATATCTCGCTTAGTTTTCGAAATAAGCTGTCTCCAAATTGGAGTGTTTAGGTTAGGTTAAGTCAATGTTTAGAACCTTTTTTTTAAAAAAAAAAAAAAAAAAAAAAAAAAAAAAAAAAAAATTGAACCTTCAAAAGACCTCGTAGCTTTTGTTTGTACCCTTCTGGTACACGCCGCATTTCAAACTACCCACATTTCCATTAATATTGCCGCTACAAAATCAAACTATGTGGACAGATCTAAACACATGAAATGCATCGCGAATTACATTTCGGGTAACAACAACGTTTGCTTCATCATGTTTAGAAGTTCAAACAGCACAAATTATCACAATTAATTTCATCGTATACTTTCAGTGTGAACTTAAACTGGATTAAAGCATGTATATTCACTGTATCGCGATGTAAACTTGACCTGCTTAAATTAGATTTCAGCACTTGTTTACAATAAGGCTAGCCTTTTAGGTGCAAAGTAGTAACATATGCTGATTGTCTATACTACACCAACAAACATTTGAGAACGATATCATCCTATTGAGAGCAATGAATAAATTTATAGCGATAGGCTCTAAACTTGCAGTTCCCTATCAAACACTTCAAGAACAATAATTACAATGTGATTTAGTTACGAAACGTTATTCCAGGTTGTTTCCTATCTCGTGTGTTTGTGCAACCGCATGCAACACTACTTGGCATTATAAAAAACTTTGAAATATTAGAAAATGAAATGTTCACAGCAGCAAACACAGCGCAAACAGCCCAATGTTTTGGGGTGATTCCTATGGCCACCGCACATGCGCAGTAGGAGACGAGTTTTTACATAAGGTTTCACCGATTTAGCGTTATTTCGTCTCCATATATTCCTTCGTCCATGGTAGTGACTGAGGGAACTCTAACGGCACATCACAGACATCCCGTGTCCTCTTCTGTTATCTCTCATGCGACAGTATCATGGTGAAAATTTTAAACTCGTCCACACACGGCACGAGATACTACCCCGATAGATTATGTGTGGGACCAACTAAGACGTCAGCTCCATGCCAGTGCCAGTATTCAGGATATTAAGGACCAGTTACAACAGTTGTGGGACAGCTTTCGTCAAGAGAGGATACCACGCCTTTATTGCAACCTTGTCAGCCGAATCAGTGCATCCATCCAATCAAGAGGTAGTCCAACGTCATACTGATGAGTGGGCTTATACTGCCAGGTTCTTTGTAAATTTGATTAGATTTTATAATCACTGAAATAATATCACATACATTCTCAACCTATGTAGTTTCATTCTTTTCCTCCTCCCATTCAGGTTACTTCACTTGTTTATCAGGCAGTGTATTGTAATCTCGGATGTTAAATTCTCCCAAATATGGTGCGACATGTTACCACAGATAAAATTCTTGCAGATCACCCGCAATTTGCTATCAGTGTGTTAGTAACAGGGCAAAGTCAGAGATTGTGTTGAGGGTATTATCTTACACTTGTAATTGAAAGCGGCCCTCAAAAGCGAATGAATCAGTAACGATCAATACAATTTTGAAACAAAATGCAATTGGAAACCGCAGCATTAAAAATTCAAAGGGTAAAGCGATGGAATGTAATCATTTAAACTTACTTTTGACGGCTTCTTCCAGGATAAAATATTCTGCGGGTAAAATATTTCTGCCTCTGGATCTTCGGATATAGCTTCTCCAAAAGCAGATGTCATAATAAAGTAGACTACAAGATTTTAACAGCAAGAGTTCGGAATGTGGTAAGTCATGGAAAGATAACTAGGTTACAGTTAAATTCGTAAATACTGCAGAGATTTCTTAATTAAAGTGGAATGGCGGGTAAGATTTCTGAGGAGGTAGTGGGAGGGGAGGGGGGGGGCGTGCAATACAGAATATATATGAAACACTGAGGATGGAAACTATGTATGCAACAACATCACCACTTCATGCACATATAAAAGCCAACTTTGTTAGAAGCCTCTGAAGTCAGAGTTTTTGCCGAATTGGTGGGTATGTTACCCATCCAAATGGCGAAGAAAATTTAAGAATCGTGAGCGATTCAAATGTTATAGTGAAATAAAAAAAAGATGTTTTGAAATATTGTAAAGGAGAAAGAAATTATGTTATAGTGTTAACAATGACTAATTCATATTCTACTTGCCGGCAATTTCACCTATGTGTATGCATACAGCACGGTAAATGTTTCGATTTTGAAGCAGCAGTATTAGCGGAGAAGTGGAATGTTGAACTACAATCTGAATCAGAATTATCTGCTAACTATCTACTTAAGCTTCACAAGTCCCAGACAAAAAAAAAAAAGTGTGATTTTGAGAAGAATATTTGTTAACATGATAGCTGGACATAGATTTTTTTTTCCCTTTAAACTGCTGTCGGAATGTAAAACTGTAACACTTTTCAAGTGTGTAATACAAATAGAAAATTTTTACAGTATGGAAAAATCAAAAGTAAAAACAAACTTTATAATTTTTTTTTTTTTTTTTTTTTTTTTACGAATGTTTACGCTTACCATTGATGTAGTGTGTGAACTCCGTATTGTATTAATAATGTTTAGTGTAGTGTCAAACCTCTGAACTGTAATACGAATCTGTGGTGCATATCTTGTGAGCTTAAGAACATATTATCATTTCTTGTTCCGTTGCGTATTCAAGATTTACCGCATATTTTAGGTTAGATCAGCAGCTTTTAAATTATATAAACAACATGAAGATTAGTTCTTTGGTTTTTGCGTAATACCATAACAAAAATATCCGCAGACATAGCCCGTCACTGATCTAGTATACAGAGAAGAACCAAACTATAATAAAAATATAAAGTTGTTTGACGTCCATGGGGTGCGGGTATATCGTGTTTAAACAAAGATATTGGAATGCAGAACAATGACTGTGAGGCAACCAGGTAATACTATGTTGCCAAACGGTGGAGATTAAATATCTATCTACTAGCTGATACCCGCGACTTCGTACTCGTGGATTAAGAATTTCTTTGCCAGAATTGAATATACAATGTTGTTGGTAACGAAGGATTGGTCCCAAACAACACGGAGTCTGCGTAATATGACAGGAAAGCTATCACTATATCATTCTACCATTCTGTCGAAACTGTCTCTTGAAGAGAATCAGTTTCCTACATATTTCTGTCACAATTCGATAAGTTCTCAAAATTTCGTGACTACAACTGTTAATTAAACCGAAAAATTGTCCTGTGCCTTTCCTACAGATTTTCTTCTCAAATTCCATCAATATCGGTATAGCCATCTAGTCGGCAAAACGTAACAAAAAGACAGAGACTTACTTCCGCGCTTATAGTATTATTACTGCAGATCTCTCTCTCTCTCTCTCTCTCTCACACACACACACACACACACACACACACACACTGACTGCGAACAACCCCTGAGGGATCAATATAACGTAAAAAAGTGTACACCTACAGCATTGCAAGACTACCTACGATTTGCCTCGCATTCAACCCCTAAATTTGTGATATCTACAGTTTAACACTCAATCCGAATAACCGACGACCCAGGCATGACTCTTACGATCAAAAACAATTTTTAAAACTCTTAGCCTCCACGGAGATTTGAACTGGAGACCACGACCCAAACATCAGTAAGCAAGCGCTTTAGCCTCTGAGCTACCTGGCCGCTACATTAAAAAACAGTACAGAGACCTCCACATCCAATGCGTCTGTCTATCGCCATTTTCGAAATTATAAGACAACATGTAGGCCTATTATTTATACATGTAATTTTTCAACCAAATGTAGACAGTAATTTTCTCCTTGTTTCAAATGATATGTTTGCAAAGTTTCATCGAGATCGGATGAAAACTGTGGATTTGTATGAAGAACAAGCAAACAAACATACATACATACATTCATCTTTATATATATATATATATATATATATATATATATATAGATAATCTCTGTAACAGTATTATAAAACTGGAGAAGAAGCATTTGCTGTTTAGTGATGCCTTCCGAAATATTTTTCACCTAGTGTAATTTTAGTTATTTTCGGTGCTAGCGTGATATTTGCGAATTCTTAGCTAGTCGGTACAAAAGCGAAGTTGAACTAAAAATAATTTTCAGGGTTCTTTATTGGTGCCTTGAAGGCGATACGGCACTGTGTCAGTGTTACGGCGGAAAAAACTTTGACCTGCGGTTGGTTTGTGTGGCACGTTAATTGCAGATTCTATTTGAACGAGCGGAAGCTGGTCCTGTGAGGATACTGGCCCTAATCGCGCCATCGTTAACTGGAGTCTCTGAGGCAGACATCCGAGCTGGTCTGCCGATACCCGGCTCGTTTAAAGCCGCACTGCCGCGTGAGCCCTTCCTCTCCGCAACACACCAACTCCAAACTTGCTGCAAATGAAATGGAATTATTTCAAAGTTGCAGTCTTCGAATTTTCCTTTTTCATTTTACAGATGGTGTCAACATCTGTCGTTTGGAAACCACATCTCGTAAGAATAAAATTTATTCAAGGTGAAATTGACATCCAAAATCTTTACATCGGAGTTTGTGAATTAATGCAATCAGTGACAGATATGATAAAGGAGCTGGAATGGGATTCATTGCAAGACAGGATGAGGTTTCATGGGAGTGTACAGGGCGTATACTGGCGATGAGGCATGGAAAGATATTGGAGTAGGTATGGAAGGTAGTGTATGGAAGGGAAAAGATGACCATGACTACAAGGTGGTGCTGGATTTCAGGCACAAGGGTGTGGGAAGATTCTCTTTTTTAGGTATGGGTGTCAGGGATCGGAATGAGTTACCAAGGGAAATTTAAGAATTTAAAGTTAAAATTTTTAAAGGGCAAATGTAGGTGGGTGCAGGATAGGGGGTAGATGGGTGTGTAAGGAAAAAGTGCTACCGGAGCGTATGCTCCTTTGCAGTTAAATTACATTAAATTAAAAATCGTATGGCGTGACTCAGTATATACCTGGATAACTCCTGTGTAGGTTCAGTGATTTTTTTGATTTTTTAAAAAATATTTTGTCTAAATTTTTCGGTATTCATTACTTTATTTTTCTAGTTACCTCATTCGTTTTATTTCTTTTATTTTAAATACTACGAGGCAGAAAATAAAATGTACAGGTTTATTGTAAATTATTGAAGCAATTTCACAAATTTACTGTAGTACCTACGCGCCGCAGACGTGAGCAGTCCCCCAAGATGACGACAAGCGCTGGGGAAGTATGTGTTGTGCTTGAATTCATTCACTTGCTAGTGAATTGGCTTATCACGATGTTCGTGAATTTTTGAACAGCAGATTGAGAAAGCGATGGATCGGTTGTGGTGGGGACGGTGATCAGTAATTCCCATCATGGCCTCCACGCACTCCAAACCTAAGCCCCTGTAATTTGTTTGTGTGAAGTTAGGTGAATGATTTAGTAACCAAGCCTCCTCTTTCAACAAACCCACCAGAAGGGCTTTTGAACAGATTGATAGGGACATGCTGTACGGAGTTTGGCAAGACTTAATATCTGCAGAATCAATACGGAGATACATAAAGAACACTTGTAATATGCCAAAAATTTTTTCAGTTTTTCTATATGACTGTAAAATTTTATGAGAATATGTCAAATAATATAGCTACAGCAAATCTGTGAAATCGTTTCAATCATTTATAACAACCATGTAAATGGTCATAAGTTAAAAAGTTTAATAATAAAAGAGTACCTTTGTTTAAAACCACATACAAAAATTAATTTTTCTACGTAGTCTCCTAACAAGTTTTTGCACGTTTCCGGCCTCTGCACAAGTTTCGAAATACCAGTTTCCAAAATCTTCCATCCAACTTGGAAGCAACAGGCAAGAGTGGCCGATTTCATTTCGCCATCTGTGATAAGACTACTTCCAAAGTTCATTTTTCTTGGGCCCAAACACACGAAAATCATACGGCTGTAGAATTCTCATAAGCCGTTAAGATAGTAGAAATCTCATAAGACCGATCCTAAGGCTTCAACCGTGAAAACCCCTTAAAAATCTATTAAGAAGGATTATAAGTAAAACGTTTTGTGAGTTAAGATTGGATTCCAAATTCCTGCGTTGGCGTCGTAAGACATAGCTTCATGGTATACCTCAGATTTAAAGTCAGTCCCTTTGCTTGGCAACTGTGAATATATCCCAAAAAAATCTTTGCGGTAGTTTTTGCGTATTGCCGGGACAATAAGGCGCTCAATCCGTTCAACTATTTAGCCTCTACTGTTTGTCATTTTAACACTTTTCTTCTTCTTCACCGCCTTTTCTTAACATTAAGGATCCTATGCCTTTAATGAAATTTTACTCGTCACTGGCATGATCATATTTGAAGATTTGATTTTACGGTAACATGCCCTTGTTGACGCCAAACATTTTATACCTTCTGCCAGGCTGTACTAAGAACTAATGGGGGAAGTGAAATGTTGCCATCTGTCTGTATGTGTAACTTGGTTCAGTGTGTGATAAGTGTATTTTTTGTTTGCTAAATGTGTAGTCTATAAGGCGGAAGAGATTGGGGACCGTTTTGGCATTTGTCTTGATGGCTGCGGAAAAACAACCCAAAAACCAGTCAGAACGACCTGGGCTCCTGCCCGGCACCGTTGTAGCTCCTCAGTGCGGTGTGCGGCACGTCAGCTCACTCGTAAGATTTCCTACCCCTCGGTTCCTCATGAACGAAGATCCACCAGGCGAAGGACATTAGGGTGAGATGCTGAGGTGTCACACTATTTCCATGTTGACTGAAAATCTTTCCTTGTGAAATTACAGAAATAAGCGAAATACATAGCAAAAACATTTTCGAGGTTAAGTACAGGATTTTCATTTCCTGTTCCGCAGCCACGTCACGTAGCTTCATAAGACATATGGCAGATCTTAGGTCGGATCCTAAGCTATCAAACTGTGTTAACATCATCGAAATCGGTTTGTTAATTTTGGCGTCATTGTGCAACAAACATCTAGACGTAATTCATTTAAGGATGGTTAAAAATTTAGTTTTTAACTTGTAGCTGTCTCACTTAAGGTAATCTTCCAGACACTATCAGAAGAATAACGTAGTAGACATTTCGTAAACAGGTCCGATAGATACAATTAAACGGAAGGTTTTATTTATTTATTTTATTCCAACGAAAAAACCACTTCGTATTACATGATAATTATAAAATAAACATAATGATCGGTATTTATTACAGTAGAAACAAGAAATGGCAGAAACCGAGCGTGGTGGGTGAACGGCTAACGTTTCCTCGCATTCGGGAGGAGTAGGGTTCGAGTCCCCTTCCGGGCATCCAGATTTGGGTTTTCCATGGTTTCCCAAAAGCATTCTAGGAAAATGCCGGGATGCTTCCTTTAAAAGTGCAATGGACGAATTCCTTGCTGTTTCTTGTCCCCAGTCCTTTCCCGCCTCTAATAACCTCGACGTCGACGAGTCCTAAAGCCGTAAGCCAAAACAAAATGGCAGAAAAATGAATAGTACAACTGCGGAAAAAAAATAATTACATGAGAGATAACTATTACACACTCTGAAACTAATAATAAGACTGAGCGTACACCTGCAAAAAAAAAAAGAAAAAACATAAACAAATCATAGGGGAGAACAAAACAACTATATAAGAATTTTTACTGAGAATCTCCTTAAGACTCCATAGACGTATAAGTTGCTTGTAAACAGCGATGCCGTCAGTGAAACAACTCAAGTTGTTGGGGATGCCATTACCTAGTCTTTCCACCGATCGTGTTGGCTGAGCGGTAACGCTCTGGTCTCGCATTCGGGTGGACGTGTGTTCAAATCCCCGCTCGGTCATCCAGTTTCCAAGTTTTCCCCAAAATCACTGCAGGAGTATGCCAGTATGGTTCCTTCAAAAAAGACATGGCATAATTCTTTCTCATTCCTTGCCCCCAATCCTTTGTGGCCTCTAATGATATCGACGTCGACGAGGCGTAAAGCCGCAAGACAATAAAAACCTAGTCTCTGTATGCGTTTCTATACTTTTATTTGGCGCTCTGCCTTATAGTCATTCATACAGCACTCAGTCATGAAGTATATGTTAATGCGTCTTACAGTATTTTATCCGATTATTCTATTGTAGGACAACACACAACACTTAATCTACACACCCACGCCCTCACGCTCTAGCCAGGCTGACTCACTTCATACGCTCTAATGCACTGTTCGCCTCATAATTTGTATGCAGATATTGCCGACGAAACAACTTTCACAACTTCGTACCAGAATGGAAGCGAAAATACACATGGCAAAGAATCTCAGAGCAACACACGAGATGATTTTATGCACAAAGAGGACACTGTGGACATTCCGGGCGCTAATAACCTAGATGTTGACGTGCCCTAAAGCCCGAACAACCACAACATGGACATTCCGTCTCAGCTCCTTAGGAAGGAAAATAAGGTGGGCTCCAACAGCGACCAACGGAATATCTATGTAGTGAAAGCCTATACGCATACAGTAAGCCTTGTCAAATTATTTTAAAGATTCTAGATCTGATGAACCAGTGTGAGGTGATGAGGTAACCATACAGCACTGCAATACTCAAGTAAAGGTTGGACAGGGAGACAGTACAAAAGCCTGAGTGTCTGAGTACAGCTGATGAATCTCCAAGTGCGTGCTTGTAAGCTCAGGCCTTGATGCCTTGGCACTTATGTTATGGACATGTTCTTCTGGATTACAGGCAGTATTAATAATAGTAAATAATAACAACTGAAGGAGAGGAAACAACGTATCATTTGGTTCCCGTGGCAGCAATAAATACAAGCGAGCAGGTTGATGTCTCACAGCTCATCACATACAAACTTATTTTTATAATTGACATATGCTGCTCCGGAAGCAATATTACTGAAATCGAGCGGAATATTCACTGTACAACATAAAAATAATGTCTACAGGAAATCCATATTCTATTTATCTCTTTTCGTCACGTTTCAAGACTATGTTCAAATTCTGGCTGGGTGCTTCATTTTGCTATGATAATCCTGATTTCAACAACTGATTATATTTAGTGATAAGAAATGACTGAAATGCTGTATTTCGATATCTCCCAGTAGAAGAATAAAACTATTTCACCGAGCGTTGTGGGTGAACGGTTAACGTCGTGGCTTCGCATTAGGGGGGACGCGGGTTTGAATCCCCGTCCGGTCATCCAGATTTGGGTTTTCCATGGTTTCCCCAAGTCACTCCAGGCGAATGCCGGGATGCTTCGTTCAAGGCGGCCATGGCCGAATGCCTTCCCGTTCCTTGTCCCCAAACCCATCCCGCCTCTAATGACCTTAGCCGTCGACGAGGCGTAAAGTAATAAGTAAGGGGAAAAAACTGTTTCAGTCACCATCTGATTGCTATTGATGTGATGTTCAGTAGAGACAGGTGTTACATCAGCCTAGATAGTCAATGTATCTCCCATAATCTCAAACACTTTTAAACCTGCAGATTATCGACAAATTCTGTTGACCTACTTTTAGACGTCACAAATTCTTTTTTATCGCGACAACAGTGTACCAAGTGTTTCCAAAGTATAGTGGCTGTTTCTGGATGTTTTGAAATAGTAGAACCAATCTGTACCCCGTTCATTCCGAACTAGCGGCTCAAGGTCATGTCCCCCTGCCCCGCTCCTTACCACCCACTCCCGTTCTTACCTTCCGAGCAGACCACTGTGTGTGGCAGATTTCCCTTTCGCATGTGGTGGTAAGGGCAGCGGAGTGGCGATAGAGCAAAATGACCTTGAGCCGCCTCTGTTAATTGAACGGACTATAGTCCGTAGTTTCCGCGAACGCAAAAGAAAATATGAACGCAACTATTTAATTTTACTGTAGTCTGGTGTCTCAGTGTTTCAGGCGTCTGGCAGTGGATGTTCTCGGTTCGAATCCCTGTCTCGGCAGAAATTTTTATGTGACCTTAACTCGACCTTTGCCTCTGGCACAGCTAGCTGTGTAATGTAAAGTACACCAGAACGTTTCCGTGGTTCGGATTCCACCTTAGAATGTCAGTTCCTTTTATCCGGTATGATTACTGAATTAGGTTATTTAAGGAGGAAACGAACTGGTCGTCCTACCTCCTATACCATGCTTAATATACCTCCTTCGGGTTGATGACCACGCTGAGTATTTATAGTATCGTAAATAAAATACTTTTAGCCTCGTGGTTACATTAACCCTGAACAAAACTGTAGAAATATTCACTGTAAAGGAACTAAACAACCAACTTACTCTAAATGCAAGTCTATGTGAAAGTTAAATTTACGAAATCATTTATAATTATAGCGTGTTCCTGAAGTAATTTGTTTGGTACTTTGTCTTGAAGCTTTTACATCATTAATACATTTTAGATCAGCATGGAATGAGGAAATACACCAAAAAGTAGTAGGTTATTAAGCGTGCCGATAGTAAAGTGAAGGTGTGTTGTTACTATGCGGTAATTACCGGCTATAGCCATAATTTAAAAAAAAAAAAAAAAAAAAAAAAAAAAATGGAATTTGGCATAGGAGGCCATACAGCCAGCTCAATGTAATTATAATTGCTTTCAGTGTATAAGTCGTCATCCAGTATATTTATTTTATTTCTCCAATGTATGGACGCCTCAGGACGGACAGGACATTCACACAGACACACAACACTTAACATCCATGCCCGCGGCCGTATTCGAACCGGCGGCCTTCGGCACGCGGAGCTAGCACTCTAGCCCCTACGCTACCGAGGCCGGCCAGCCATAAATCGTGAATCATTTGATTGCAGGGCCAGCGTTAGGGACGGGTAAGTGGGGCGAAAGTACCCACCAGCCTGGGTCTCCAACTAAACATTAAAAATCCTTCTTAGAGAAGGCATTATTTGATATTTGCATTAAAATTTTCTGACTTTATATATATATATATAAAAGCTTTGAAGTTAAACGTTTGGTCGGGGGGGGGGGGGGCTGAAAACGCTCACCTGGAGCCCGTGAATCTTAGCACCAGCCCTGTGTACAAGAAAAGTAACGGAAATTTGCTTTAAAACGTTTGTCAGGCTCTTGCACGAATTTGGCTGGATCGTTAGAATTTCACTTTTTGATAGTGGATATAGGAGTTGGAAAAGGTGCGAAGAAAGTTACCGTAGAACATATTTCGTTTCTGATATGACAAAGGAGGGAGGATTCGAATCACTGGAAGACAGAAGACAGATAAAGAGAGTGGTTGGTATGTGTAAAGCATATGGAGCGTGGATGAATGAATATTAGTCGAAGTAACAGGGGAGGGGGAAAAAGAGGAACATAACCACAAATTAACACTCGTTTTCGGGCATAAGGGACTGAGATACTTAAATTTGAAGGAATGGGTGTCGGAAACTGAAATAATTATCGAAGATTTTGAAAAATAAATAACAAATAATAAAAGAGGGAAAAAAGCGTAAAATTGGGAGGGGGAAAAAAGAGGAACATAACCACAAATTAACACTCGTTTTCGGGCATAAGGGACTGAGATACTTAAATTTGAAGGAATGGGTGTCGGAAACTGAAATAATTATCGAAGATTTTGAAAAATAAATAACAAATAATAAAAGAGGGAAAAAAAGCGTAAAATTAAGTCTGTAGAGAATTAGTTTAATCATAATTAATAATAAAAGTATTTTTCAATAAATTACCGACTTTTTTTCGTTCCTATTTCTTTTATTTCTGACGAGACACAAACCTGTATGTCACAGTAATTAAATAACTGAGAATGCATCTGTTAATTTTACTGCCACAGAACAGAATATGTAGACAAAGAATACACCTCTTTCGTGTAAAAATAAAGCAGTGCAATATATGAATCGTTTCCGCTATTTTAGTCCCCTGTATCAGAAAGTGCGTTGTACTTACCACTAAAAGTGGTAACTATTAATCACGACAGCGTTCTAAAATTGATGGGCCGTTCGAGAATCCTAATTACAGTCGCTGTGGAGCTGTAGGGTCTAATCGAACAGTGTTACGGGCCACAGGACACAACATACATAGCGATATTCGGGGCCGTTTATCTCCAGCCAAGCGCATGATCCGCAAGGCCATATGTAATTAACTATTCTGTACATCCTGTGGGTCCATGCTGCTGTGATACTAATAGTGAACAAAGCATAAAATACGATTTTGAAAATTTATAGGAGCTGGTGGGTTGGTTGTAAAGGGGCTGCTTTTCTTTCTGGTTTTATTTTCTTTTTTGAGAAAAAATAATACTTCCCTGCAAGTACCACCCAGTACATCAAAATATTTTGTGGTCCTGTAAAACAATAAGGCTTTATGCACTCGCTGAATCATAGGCCCGAACCGTTGGTTCGGTTGCGGCACCGCGATGGTGTCCGGCGCTGACACGGGGTTAGATGGTTCGAGTCCTTGTGATGGAAGAAATTTTAATCATCAGGACTTGGCTGCCAGGGTAGAAGAGGTGGTAGTGCACAATTTTTAATCATCAGATTGTGCACCAAGTCCAGATTAAATCCCAAATCTCCCCCAGTGTATGGAGCAACTGCATACGGCACTGTTAATAGTGATTCGTCCTTTTGGATATGGACTTTAAGACTGTCGTTCCCCTAGTGTCATTCGGAACAGTAGGTCTGAATGGGCCGGCACTGGGTTTCGCCTCTCCCTTCTACTTATCTAATTTTGTGACACAGAACACACACACTATTACAGTTACCCACACTTACAACAGTACTTAAGAACACTGTCACTCTGGGGGAGGCAACGGGAAACCTCCCCAGTTAAACTGCTAAGAGACTTCCCACAAACAGGGGTGAGGGGTGTTCATCCTCATTAGTAACCGCTTACGCCCGGAATTAGCCGTGCCAAAATAATAAGAAGAAGCAGCTTAATGAATGACGTGATTATTACCTGGTCTAACGAGTTGGCCTTACTTTGCAAGGGTCGCCGGTTCTAGTCTAGGATATGGATGGTTTTATTGAAGTATTCTGTTCATCTTCTGTAGTGTGCTTATTGCGTTTGTTCGTCTTGTGTTGTATCACCCTTGGCAGACAAATGCCTATGATATATACACTCTGGATAAAAAAAAAAACACAAAATTATTGAGCAGGCTGTATGGCTAAAGTGGCCAGTTCATTTTAAAAGAAAACGATTAATGAATTATCTGCGATATAAATATTTCAATCGTTTGAACATGTGTCAACATTGTCAACCGTTCCATTTAACGAAATGAGATGTGAATTAGACTGAACTTGAAGTGTCCTATAGGATACCTCTTAACAGGCACTAGATAGTAAACCAACTATGGATGTAGTTGTTAGGCTATGGCGAAACATGAATGACAAAACATCTATTGCATTTGTTTGCTTTCCGAAAATTCAAAAACTTTATTTTATTAATTGAAATCAATTCGTTTGGTGGAACATTAGTTACTTCATTAAATACGATAGGAGTTATAGCTGACACTTTCGGAAATCAGGAGTTTGTCATTCCGTGGGTAGCGTGGGCGTAGTGACGAGACGAGAAGAGTCCTGTAGTGACATGGGCCCCTCCTACGAGTTAGCCGGTACCCACTTTTCCTCTCTCTGTGAGGACGTCACCTAGGTGGCCAGCTGGCCACTCGTCGGGCGAGAAGAGCCCAGCTCAATCCTCTCGTCCCGATCAGTCAACAGTAATAATTTTGCAACCACGCGGGTATACGGATGTTCACCCTGCCACTCATCATTCTCGCCAAAACTTCTCGTTCCGAAAAGCGAAACGATTTCTGGATCCCGATTTTTCCAACCTAATGAAGCTGAAAATGTTTAAACAATGAGGCTGTCCTGCCTTTCACTGGCCACAGTAGACGTCTATTGTCGACCAAGGTTACGCGTCTTGAGGTGACCCTCAGTTAACTCCTTGCAACCTGTTTCATGTCCCACGGTAAACCCATCGCCGGCCACAGTCTTGTCGTCCTGTCGCCACATCGCGTCCCAATTCCACAGAGCATTGGCTTTTATTATTGAACTTTCTATGTATCTTAAGAAAGGCAAGTATGATCTATCAATGAACTCATTGGGAATGTCCATAAACCACGTAGCTCCATTTTGGCCTCCTGTTAAACCCCCCTCCCCCCCCCACGTAGCTCGAGTTGGCTTTTGCCTCTACCTCCCGTCCCTCTCGCCCCCCCCCCCCCCCCCACGTAGCACGTAGCTTTCTTCCCTTTTGATTCCAGAAGAGATTTTTTACCGTTTTCTCTTCTCAGACCATTGTAAATTACATACGACTATAATTAAATGAAGGAAATGAATTTCACATGCTGTTGTGTGTCCTGTACCTCATTTTAACTGTGAAAAATGATTTGTATAGAAAGCTACGTGGCCTGGCTCGGATCCCCCCCCTCCCATATAGCGCAGTGTAGCCTTCCAGCCAAACCCTACCCCCCCCCCTTTTTTAGACCAAACCACGTAGTTTATGCACGCTCCCATTGCAATAATCCATGCAACTAACTATTCCATGATAACTGCAAGATCTATCACGGCACGAACAGCTCCCACAGTATAAGAAAAAACTATTGTAATTAATTAGCCAAGGCAATAAAATTAAATAATTATACTGTATGTACAAGTGGCTCCTCGAGTTCTCAGATAATGAGATTTGCCGATTGTGACACTTCAAACTATGACAAAGAACTCAAGAACTCCAGTTTCTGCTTCTTTTTTAACTGCGGCGATTATTTTGCACCGAACGTGGTGGTTGGGCGTAAATTTCAGGCCTGGCATTCCAGAAAACGCGGGTTCAAACTCTCCGTTCGTCCGTTCAGATTTCGGTTTTCCATGGTTTTACGAGATCTCTCAAGGCTATTTCAGCGATGGTTCCTTCAAAAGGCCATAGCCGAATTAATTTCCTTTCGTTTCCGTCCTGCGTCTAAAAATAACATTTCGAGTGTTATTCTAATATACTTTACGTGGAATATTTCGGCTTAGTAATTGAAGGAAGTTTTTAGAGTGCTGCATAATTTATTTAAGTCTCATAACTAATGATAGTTTCTATATTAAAAAGATTGGCGTATCGACTGGTTGCTTCTGAAGTTTTAGTTCCTATAAAACGAATTACTGTTCTTTAATTTAAAAAAAAAATCGTTGAATCGTGTTAGGGTTAACACTTCAGTCGCGGTTATGATGACAGTTTCATCACCTTAACTCCAACCGTGCATGTGCCTATTAGATTATCGATTGTTCTGAAATCATTGCGGACGCCACCTAGCTCGTTTAAAACCCCAAGTTAGGAAAATGTAAGGTTCACATCGTAAAAAGAAAGAAGTCACTGCTAGTAGGTTCAAATTCGAAGTTCACTATATTCTCCAAAAAAAATGTGCAAGTCCAAACAATAGATGACTATCGGAAAATCTTCACCTAGTACTTAGAAAAGCGATCAGACCAGATCAAACCCCGTATTATAAAATTTGAAAGTCACATTGAAGTTAAAATGTTCCACTGTTCTACCGAATTTCTAACATGGCTGCCCCTCGCACATATCTGTCTACACCTCACTTCCTGCGCTAAGAGCTTTTTTTTTTATGGCTTTCGGCTACTGAGGCCACACAGACAGCTCAATGTGATTCTGATTCTTTCAAGGTATTAGTTTCTCCAGAGTACATTTTCCTATTAAGTGTAATCACAAGGACACTACAACACGGAAACTACATTCACACACACACACACACACACACACACACACACACACACACCACTTAAACACCCATGCCCGCGGCCGGACTCAAACCGGTGACCTGCGGCACGTGGAGCTAGTATTCTAGCCCCTACGTTACCGAGGCCGGCAGCGCTAAGCGTTCCGCAGCACAACGCTACCGCTCCGAGGTTCACCAGGCGAAAGGCGCACGGAAGCGACTGCTAACCATATATATGTATAGAGCCACTGTCTTCTCACTGGCATAAAACCTATGTATTCATACAGTGATCCGCAAAATAGTTCTTCCTATCTTAGCTCTCACTACTCCTATCTTCGTGAAACTTTAACAGTAGCTAGAATATGCGGTAACTAGAAATTTTGATCCTTATGAAATTTTCTGTATCTATAACCGTTTCGCGTAAAAAATCATTTTGTGTGATTCCGAAATTTGTTAATAACTTTTACAATTTTGAAGCTAAAGGGTTCAAACAACGTTTTTTTTAGCTTCTGATTGAATTATCTTTCGTTTGTTACTAAACACGACCTATTTACTGTTCTAGATAAAAAGTGAATTTTAATGTAATCGACCGCGCTAATAAATTCATGATAACTTTAAAACATATTTTAAAAGATTCTACACGTTCTCAAATACGTACAGTGCTCTTTTAAAGTATCTACCTATTTTCTCTGATTTGTAGTTAATTTTGGAAATGAACATCCTGCTGTCTGATGCAATCAGAAAGACAGACATATTAAAAATATCGCTACTTTGTTTCATTTCTACCACAACACTGCATGTTCTCAAAGAGACTTCCTAAACCTTGTTTCAAATAAACTATAGTATATTCTGAAAATGTTTTCTCCCCCTGGATTTACGTATATTACTCAAAATAATTAATTTTCCTATCTGCACATGTCTGGCTTTACCATACAATGTTTAAAAAAACAACCTTTAAATTGTACTGAACTTTCCGAAATTTTAGTATGTTTTGTAACAAAAATTTAAGTTCCTTTCCTGTTACAGGTTGACTTTCTATATCTTTTCCAACATCTGATTTCTCGAATTTTAGAGTGTATATTTACGTAATAAATTTCTATACCGGCTTTTTTAGCTTTTAACGTCTTTAAACGTTTTATTCTGATTTCCTTACTACCAAATTTACTATCTTTTGACGGTTTATTTATCTGAATATCTCAAAAAGTGAATAAAAATATTGATTTTAACGAAATTATATCGTTACCAAATATTGCTTCTGTTGATGTTATGTTTTATCATGTTACAGCTGTTTAGATAGGTTTAGAACTTGAATTTATTAACTGTTTACTTTACTTTCTTACTTAAATTAGTTGCGTAAATGGTTCTAACGCTTCAGTATCGTGTTCTTCACCTATGCCCGCTATACTGTAAACAAATTTTGTTAAGAAAATTTACGAAATTGTAAGGTAGCTTACAATCGGTTGGTTGTTGTTACGAAACGTACTTTACGGGAAAGTTGAATGTAAAGATTTTTTGCAAAATCCATACGAGTACGTTGTCACATGTGATAATTTAAAAAGAAAAAGAAAAAAAAAAAAGAAGCCTTTATTTTTACACGTTTATAGGTAATAATGAAAAATAAAATCTTGAAGCAATAGACTCTCATCTCGTGTGTTAACATTAGTATTACCAATAAAAACAAACTGCTTTTTTTATTCATCTAATTTTACGCAGACTCTTTTCATCTGTTATAGTTATACAGTCCCGTATCCAGATTTTGATCTTTAGGAAATATTTATTTTGATATCAGTTATGTCGGTATTAGAAGTATAATTTTGTTATCTCGTGTACACAAAAACGGTAGTCTGTAACCAAGTTTGCATTAAATTTTCTTGAACCCCAGCTGTAATACTTTTAAAACGATTGATTGAATTGTTATAAAGCGTCTCGTTTCTTACTTTTGTTCTTTATTTTAATAAACAAGTTTCTTAGTGGCCCGGATAGCCACTGTTAACACTCCTGTTCTGGAAGTAATTTCCTACATTCTGAAGTTGGTCAGTAAGTAAGGATAATTGGACGCACAAAATAATGATCTATTCCATCACATGATACAGTTGATACTAAGACAAAGATTCGTGAGTCCACACGGCTACCAACCTCGTAGGTGAAAATACTACAAGTATTGAACTGTTGGTATCACTATTAATACGAACCAACCACGGTCGGTGTGGCTACGGTTACACTGCAATCAAATTCACGAGAATTCGCCCGAGTAAGTAAACCCGTACAAACAAAAGCAGGTGGTTACAGTAAAAGCGAATTAGTCGCGCGAATCGCTTTGTTGTCGCTAGAAGTTCAAACTGGTTTGTTTTTGTCGCGCGAATAGAGCGATTCCTCGTAGGCTGAGGCAAGTGCTGTAGACTCCGTATAGTTTGCAAAAGGTTTTATTTCACGCGAATCCTTCGTTGACTATTTCAGTTATATTTAAATGTTACTTTGGAGCAAAAAACTGATATGCTTGGTGTTTGACAGAAGAACATTGTGGATTTTCAGATGGTGAAATACACTGCCTCGTTATTTCTTCCTCTATTGTAGGTTTTCTCACCTACACATACACCTATAAAATTTCCCAGGCAACGACGAATCCCCCAAAAACAGGGTTTTTATTTTTTTAAATAAGGATTTTATTTTTACAAATGTAATAGAGTTACATGTTATTAATGAATGTTATTGATGGGCTAGTTTTTTCAGCAGGTTGAGTTGACTTTACGAGCATTTTGCACTTGTTCATTCAATTCACCACTGTGCGTATTGCACTTTTGAGACAGCCAGTCAACCAGCATATCGTAAAACATG
This sequence comes from Vandiemenella viatica, assembly GCA_031002005.1. Lineage (NCBI taxonomy): Eukaryota > Metazoa > Arthropoda > Insecta > Orthoptera > Morabidae > Vandiemenella > Vandiemenella viatica. The sequence continues at coordinate 224,461,849 of CM061921.1, read as the reverse complement.
TCGCGAACCACCTATGATCAAATGGCGAAGCCCTACGGGTTCGCATATCCCACTTTGAGAAATTCTGCTCAACTATATTCAATATTTATATGAGTACGTGTCAAACCATAATATTCATAAAACTTCATAGTTCGGTTCTTTAATTCTTCAAAATTTTGAAAATATTCACTCAAATGGTGATTTATGAATGTATCACTAACCAAGAATTGCCTCTTTCCCTTTTCAAATTGAAAGAGTTTCGTAAATGGGTTTTCAGCTAAATAAAATTCTTCTTCAATATCCATATTCTTAAGTTTTCACCAGGTGAGTCTATCTTCTGATACATTTAACTAGACTACTAAATACAATCGCTTTGAATCGCGTGAAAAGTGAAATAAACCACTTCTTCGGCGACTCCTTTCGCGCGAATACGATTGCACTGTAACCACTTCATCGCGCGAATTCGCTTGCAATTTAATCGTAGGCTAACTCTTGTGTGAGTGGGACATAGGAAACTCACTCACCTGTGACTGTGACGCACCACAACAGACGATCCGCCATATCGTCACTGAATGACGTAAGGGGGTGTACCCAGTTTCACTGACACTTAGCAATGCAACAGAGTGGTTGGAAAATATATATTTTCAATTTAAACTTTTATTTCAGGAGCATGGTTGCTTGTCTTAAAATGACACATTGTTTGTATTCTAACAGTATTGTATTTCCATTAGCTAAATAAATCGCTATCAATTATTTCATATCATTACATAAGCACGAACAAGCATTTAATTCCGTGAACAATAGATTGAAAGCCCACTGATGTGTACAATTGGAGATCTATTTGTCCTCGTCCTCGGTTGAAATTCACGGGTGCTGAACCTGACATTCATTGCTGGGAAAGCTTGCTCTGTGCGCGTTAGGTACGCAACGATCGCTCGCGGGTCAGAATTCCACGTTAAACTGAATGGCCGTGCCACTCTCTAGAATTACCCGGGCTGGAGCTAAGCCACAACAAACGCACAGTGATAGTCAACTTGAAACTCTGTCACTGCATCATTAAGGCCACACAGCATTCAGTTTAGACAACATGGCAGTCACCCGGATTAGTGAAGCGAAGATAACAACTGTGGTAACGAGAATAATACCAGAATTTTTTCATGAAAAAGTGGAGTCAATGTCGGAGATTTATAGTGTGTTTTATCTGTGGACTAGCAGTTATGTATTATCCGTGGACTTTGATTCTAGTAGTTACGTTGTTAGTCAGAGAGATTAAAAAGAGTAAAAGCACGTTTGTTTATATGATTTAATAAACTACATTTTATGGTGCCGAAATCTCGGGTGCTGAACCTGACATTCATTGCTGGGAAAGCTTCCTCTGTGCGCGTTAGGTACGCAACGATCGCTCGAGGGTCAGAATTCCACGTTAAACTGAATGGCCGTGCCACTCTCTAGAATTACCCGGGCTGGAGCTAAGCCACAACAAACGCACAGTGATAGTCAACTTGAAACTCTGTCACTGCATCATTAAGGCCACACAGCATTCAGTTTAGACAACATGGCAGTCACCCGGATTAGTGAAGCGAAGATAACAACTGTGGTAACGACAATAATACGAGAATTTTTTCATGAAAAAGTGGAGTCAATGTCGGAGATTAATAGTGTGTTTTATCTGTGGACTAGCAGTTATGTATTATCCGTGGACTCTGTTTCTAGTAGTTACGTTGTTAGTCAGAGAGATTAATAAAGAGTAAAAGTACGTTTGTTTATATGATTTAATACACTACATTTTATGATGCCGAAATCTCGGGTAAGAAGCTTATTGTTACACGAAGCACGACATCCATCCGCTGTCTTCGCTACGAGGAAATATGTTGAGAGGAAGTAAATTATACGACAGCTTCTATCCGGTAACCTACGACACGTAAGTTCTAGATGCTATAGCAAGTTTACTATAATACGGGCATTCAGTAATTTAACTGCAGTGCATACTTGAATTGGTTTCATTTTAAAACACGCGTAACCTGCGATCTTACAACGACAATTTGCATTAAATTTGGTAAATAATACGATGCCTACGCCATCTTACGGCCTGTGACGTCACTATCTGTAAAAAAATTTAGAACGTCTACGAAATAAACATTTGTTCGCAATGATTGTGGGTGCGAACAGTTGGCTGCAGTAAATGCTACCTACGAAATGTGCTTGGACGCTCCATGTTGGGCATACAATGATTGCAGAAAGTTCTGACCGACGTTGAAGCCGCACTGACGAAAGACGAGGAAAACGGAGACGTATTTACTCCATCTAAATTCCTGGTTGGAGGCTGACTGACATCACAGCCCTCTGGACCAGAATCCGCAACTATAACGACTCTAAAGGAATTTAGACTGTAACAGCAGTTGGTAAATCCGTTTTGGAAACGGAGGATTGAAGAGTACTTGTAGTTTCTTCAACGTTTCCACAAAATGGGAAATCGTAGGAAGAAACCAGCACACTTTAAAGTAGGAGATGCTGTCCTTCTTCAAGAAGATGTGCGGCAATTTCACGTGGAGGAAGACAAGATTTCACGAGCAGAAGACCGGAAGAGACGGGTTGTACAGTCGGGGCCACAATTCACTTCACAATAGTGTGCTATCATTACCTTAGCAAAGGCTGACACAATAGTCAGAAAAATATAAATTGGAGGAGGCTAAATGGTTAAAGGCACCGAAGGTCAAAAAATAATTAGATCAACAAATGAAGGCAGGTCAATTTTCAATAACGTGCACTTCAAGTTTTTTTTTAAAGGAGAAAAGCGCCATAGTTACGGAACATTAATTCATTTTATAATCAAATAGTGCAAGTAGAACATTACAAGATGCAGTGAGAGTATTCTAAAGTCAAAATCCACGAGAAATGATTTTCAGTAAATTTTTAATGACTAATACATATTAGTTCAATGTTATTTTTCAACATTTTCATCGGTCCTCTAACTATGATCAAGTAATCTTAATAATGTGTTATATGAAGTTGTTCTTTTTGTTACTTTCGGCAAATGGCTGTCACTGTATTTGTAGGTGCTCGTAATAACTTCAAGGGGCATATTTCGAGTACGGATGGTCATATTCACAAACCTTATTAGAGCTAACTCTACTGAACAAGTGTTCTTCACTTCCTCTGAGCCACTGGTAAACAAATACTTCCTTGAAACGTTTCCTTCTTGCGTCTGAACTGTAATTTCCTTGAGCCCGCACGAAGTATTTTTCTTATTACATAATGACCACGCTTAGTGTTAAAGAGATTAAATCCTATACACTCAACTGAAATTAATTACCCCTCCCTGTGTACTAAAGAGCTTCACTACAGTCCGCCTAATTTCCAATTTTTTTTTATCCTTATACATTTTTTAGAACTCGGCCATGTTACTAGTTGGCACCAAACAAAGAATATTTTTTGTTGAGATGAGATGGACCTGTGAGATATTTTTGAAGACGACCTTTTGGTTCAGTAAAATTGTCTTTAAATTTTTAATGGCTTTCCTCCCGATAGCCATCATCAAATTAAGCCATTTTGTGTGATTATCCTGTGTACTGATGTATTTCCAAGTGCTTTTTGCTCATACAATTGAAAGACGACACAAGACATACAACAACACCTACTTTAACACCCATGCCCCTGACCGGAATCGCACCAGTGACCGAGAATCCCGGTAACGCTCAAGCCATCCATTTGGTAGGACAGGGGTTCAAACCTTCGTGCATCCATCCGTATTACGATATTTCATGATTAACCGAAATCACTACGTGAGTGCCGGGATGACTCCGTGAAATGGCCATGGCTGAATTCCTTCCCGAAACATGCCCCAAGTCCTTTTCTCTCTATAATGATTTACACGTCGACCAGCCCTAAAACAACACCGAAGTAGAGACTTTACACATGTGGAAATAGCACTCTAGCCCCTTTGCTACCATGTTCGGCCGTTGAATAAAATAAATCCAACAAGGAAAAGGTCCAAAACACACCACAGGGATATAATTACTTTATTTGAGCAATTATGTTTTGCTTCTAGCTTTACATCTAATCGAGGTCATTAGAGGCAGGAAAGGACTGGGGACAAGTAATGGGGAAGAATTCGTCCATGGCCTTTTGAAGAACAATCCCGGCATTCGCCTGGAGTGATTTGGGGAAACCATCTAAAACGTTTACCTGGATGGCTAGATGGGTATTCGAACGCACGACCTCCCGAAAGCCGGATACCACATACCCACCACGTTTTTTTTTTTTTTTTTTTTTTTTTTTTTGTCTTCGTCATATCTTTGGCGAATGTGATATGAATCCTGATAGTATTGAAAACTAGGATCGGGTAAGAATTTCAGCAACCGCTTTTTGAAGGAACTTTTCTGGAGTTCAGCTGGAGAGATTTACGAAAATCATGGAATACTGAAACTGGATCCCCGACGGGGTTTGATTTCGCGTTCTCCCGAATGCCAGGCAACAGTTTTACCTATAACACATCGGGCTTGGACGGCAGGACATAACGCTTGACAGAAAGTTTTATAGAAGTATCAGTGTTAGTTAGAGACAAAGAGAGAGATGATAGTTTTACTACTTCCATCTTCCAGATTTAAAATGTGGAACTGCTAATTCACATTGCAGACGGATTTATTTATTTATTGTTCTTAATGATTATTATTACTACTAAAACTGTTGCTACTGCGTTCAAGTTTAGCTTACCTTCTAAATATGGTATGATGAAAACAAAATTAAGGTGTTAATATTCCGCACCATTTAATTTTTTATTTATATTTCGTGACTTAATTTACCATTAGAGTTCTTTCGTGAATGCTCTTTCTACTTACCCTTAACCTTGGTGTATATTTGTCACACGCACAGTTCTATAACGCTGCAGCGTTAGAAAGTGTAACTAAGTCCATTCAAACTCTCTTATTGGTTTTCCGTGCGTAATTTAGCGATTCTTTTCTGTATTCGCCATATAATTGCGTTTGCTAGCGAATTGTTAACTTTATTCGAAGGAAAAAAATACACAATGGTTATAAAAATTACGAAAAAAAGTTTTATCATTCCTCTATAATCAATGTATTTGGTTATTTCAATAATTATTATTACTAAAATGGTGATATTCGCGGTTATTTTAACTTTAGAACTCCGAACTTTGCCTCTAAGCGTCTGCGAGTTTCTTGCTGCGCGGGCTCGTGTTTTTTTCAGTCTTGGGTAAAGTGCTGGGTATGAGAGGTCTATTTTGTCATGAATTTAGTATACCACCTACCAGTTATGCTGTCCCATGCGGTATTCGTGTCTAGAACGAAGCATAACCGAAAGGCGAAGGGTCTCGCGAATTGTGTCCCCAACTGTACATACGGCTGTGCGGTCCACATCAGAAGAAAGATTCATTACCAGACCTGTTCAGCTGGTCATCCTCCTCGAGAATGACCAGGATGGGCGGATGTCGGAAATTAAGAGTCTGTTTTATTTGTGGACTAGCAGTTATGTATTATCTGTGGACTCTGATTCTAGTAGTTACGTTGTTAGTCAGAGAGATTAATAAAGAGTAAAAGAACGTTTGTTTATATGATTTAATGCGCTACAGTAACACGAGTGTAGTGATATACTTCGACCACCAACCTGTTTGAGCCGGAATGACAGGAAAGATGAGATTAGAGGATATAAGGTGCCGCAGTGATTCTTATATGCATTCTTTATCCCTCGTACCTTTAGGGATTGGAATGCACAACAAAGAGATTAGCTTTTGTGCTGAGCACCCTCTGCCATCCACAATTTTGTCAAATGCAGAGTATATATGTAGATGCAGATGTGAAGAAAATAACAGACGACTCCAAAACACGCAGTCAATAATAAGGGACGAAAAATATGGATGATTATAATGTCACTTCCTGTTTTACGCCTCAAACATGCGGGCACCAACTAATACCGCACATTCTTAAGATCATATCGTCATATAGGTGATCTATGTTATGACAAGGCAGTGAGTATCAATATTTATTGTGTTTTTATGTTTGTGAGACATCTGCTGTTTACTTGGAGGGCTATGTTATTAAGGACACATCGTCCCTACGTCCCCAACATTTGAATGGCGGTTCTTTAACCCAATCAGCTGAAGTGCTGTGTTCACCTCTAATGATCCTTCCCTATATTATTGGCAAGCCATTAGTAGAATCTGAAAACTCCGGCGGTACCTCCCAAGACCAGTTTAGCAGCTGAAACAAACTTATGGACGGCCCAGCTGCACGCAGAAACTGCCGCTGTTAAGAGAACCCAATTATGCGTCGATTGATTGTATACTGTGATAGCCTGGCACCAGAGATCGTTAAACGCAATAAACGCTTTTCGTCAAATTTCTAATCATAACATAGCTTTATATATATATATATATATATATATATATATATTCAGTGTTACACCTTCTGCGAGAGTTAGCCTTAATGTTCAGTTGCAATGACTTTCCAGGATGTAAGCTTTCCATCTAATTAGTATGATTAAACCGCTGATTTAATTTGCCAATATCACCTTCGAAGAACCAAGTCGATTATTGATATTGCCACACCAATTGGTGACAGCGTGTTTTTGGATGATTCTGGCACACTTATCGTCAATCAACACTTGCTAGCCATCAGCTTTGATAATTTAAATTAATATACTCAATGAAGTATCAAGATCAAACAGCCGGAAGGCATTGTTATCAAGTCTAAAAATAAAAAATGCACTGTTCTGGTCACAATGTACTTTTGAATTTAATTAATTCCGTCTCTTGAATTACTTTTTCACACTCTCATTACATTCAGCGCATTTTCTAATGCATTTTATAAACTATTATAGCTTCGCCACAGAGAAATGCACACTCGCCCTGTGCCATATTATCACACACAGACTACACGCCCGGCCAGGGAACACTTCATTCTCTGCCCAGCTGATGCGGGCCAAAGATACTACAATACAATTCTTAAAGACATTAAACTAACTATGCTACAAATTATTGTCTGTGGAAACCCGGAAATAATACAAATCAGGTTATAGACATTTGTATAATTATTTTGTACTCATATAATTAATCAAAAGTAAAATAATACAATAACAATAATAAAATAATAGGGGAGGGGTTATGATAATGTTGCGAGGGGCAGCGGCAGTTTAAATAGTAATTCTTTCTTTGCTGCCGTAGGCGTATTGATTTGAGCATCACTAAATGGCACCTTAGACAAAATCCTTGCTTTCATTCATCAACCCAGCAGACGAGGCAACAGCTGTCTCGGTATCAGGACAGTTCCAATCAGCACTAAACCTGAATGCCTTGGCGTGACAACTGATATGTCAATGACGTACGGCAAGCATCTGGCAATTTGTGCTGGGAAAATCAAGCCACAGTAAATCCAGCGAGGAAACTGTCTGGCACCTCCCTAGGAGCGCAAGCCGAAGTACTCAAGGGAGCGACAATTGACCTTATTTATTGCGCCCCAGTATGACTGTGCAGTCTGCGTACTCAGGAGTTTTACATCCATCTAAGCGTTGCTATTACTGCAATCAACCCCCTGCCCTAATTTCCGGTATTTACCAAATCTTACCCCAAAGATCAGATGCCAAGCGGCTTTAGTTCATCAGAGGCAGGACGTAAAAAATCCGGTTAAAGATTCCTTTTTGGCTCACTTGCAGAAATTCCCATGAGCACGCCTTAAATGTAGAAAACTATCTGCTGTTCTGGTCGCCCAACAAACCCCCCCCCCCCCTTTAACCCTGCTATGGAATGGAGACGACAGTGCAGCTAAACCTGCCACGGAACCGACATCTGCTTCGGGACAGGCCATGTTCTGTGAATCCCCGTCCGGGCATCCAGATTTGGGTTTTCCATGGTTTCCCAAATCACTCCAGGCAAACGCCGGGATGCTTCCTTAAAAATGCCATGGCCAAATTCCTTGCCCCCATCCTTTCCCGTCTCTAAAGACCTCGCTGTTGAGAGACATAAAGCAGTTAAAAAAAATGTTCTGTGCCGTGCAACGTTGCATCTCTGGGGCTTAAAAGACGACTAAGGCGAGGGGAGACGGTTAAGCGAATCGAAAAATCGTCCCACCAGGTGTTTACTGGGTGGTCTGTCTGATCTCCATGTTGCAAATGGAGACATGATTAAATGGATAGACTCATTCGACATCACACTGTATATTTGTTGCGAATGGACATTCGGGAGAAAACTGGTTCATATCCCTCTTCCTCTCATCCTGATTTCAGATTTTCATGGCTGCCCGAAATCAATCCAGGCGGTGGCCTGGATGGTTCCATCAAAAAGCTATGGTTGACTTCGTTACCGTTCCATACCACTGTCCTCTCCGGCTCTAATTACTCCTGTGTCGACGATACGTAAAGCCCGAAAAAAGTAAGCGTCGCCATCTGTTTGGGAACCATGTGAATATTGTTTATTGTGATGAATGTAGATTTGTCTGTGTGAACTATGTAGCATTTGAGGCGAAACTCTGCTAACGTCCACGAATCCGCCTAGATCATTACGGTTAAGTGTAACCTCAGGACGGCCTGTACGCCGAACGCGGGATTTGAACCCGGTCCTGTTGTACTCCCAGGTCCAGTTAAACGTGAACGGTCACACTGGCGGGTTTCTGTAAGTTATTGGAAATCGAAATCTGATGGCCACACCGAACATCGAACCCCCGTGTTCCGGAATGCCACATCCGAACGTTACGGCTCACCCGACAGTCCCGATTCCAATGGTCAGCTTACAAGGTTTTACCCCTTTTGATACAATGATGTAGGCACAGACTCGTTAACTTTTCGTTCGGTTATGGAAGAGATTACTATGGTGCTTTCTTCTTTAACATCATTACACTTACTTCTCTGGAAAGAATGGGTAGATTGAGGGATTTTAGTCATAGAATATAGTAATTTCCACTCTGAATAATTTTTCTCGAGCTTACAGCCATGTAATTTAATTCCACTCAACGCAGCAGAACTCAAGGTTAGCAGACACACTTCCCGTGGGAAGTGAGCTCCCCACTACGTAACTCAAAAAGATGCTTCAACCCAATGGCACTAAATTCATTTGACTTCCCCCACCACTTGTCTCAACCCCGGAGCACACTAAGGAAGAGACGCTAGAGGCAGTACTGAACGCAGCCGCATGCCTGATCAGATCGCCGTCGACATGAAGAATTTATGAGGTAACGGCTAATACATTTTATACCCTTCTCCGAGTGACAGGATTTTAATTCATGAGAACTATTTTGATGCAGTATTTTCAGTTATGTTCATGTACTTATTTTCATCGATTTTATTAAAGTCACTCCATTCTTACAACTATATTCTTTTTACTTGTATCACTGATTCCTACTCATTACTAGCTATAAGTAAAGAAAGAACGTAATATCTCTGGCCATATAATCACATATCTTCGGTAAAATATACCGGGGACTGGGTGATCGGAGACGAACTTAACCTATCTCTGGTGAATAGCCGCTCGTTAACTACATAATTGCGACTATATTTTGGTATCCATTCACCGAAACATAAATACCAACCAGGTCCTGCAGAAATCATAGATGTTTCTTAGATGCATGTAAGCTATCCAGTTCTGCACTATTATTCTCCTCTGTGAATGACCTTGTCCTCAAATCATCAACTACGGGATGTGGACACTATAACATTGTAACAAAAATCAAATTGTGCAAAATTTTTACCACTTCTATCACTGCAGCTGGGGACTAGAATGCTTGCCAGCTTTGTAAACATCGCTGGTACAAACCTCCATCAGACATGCTTAATTTTTAATCTAGGTTTATGTTTGCCTCTTGAGTTAGTTGAATAGCTACTCCCTAATTAGTATAAATCGACCAAGCCTGGTTGATTAACGCTAATGCTCGGAACTGGCACTTGGAGGACGAGGTTTCAAATCCTCATCCGGTCATTCAGATTTCGGTTTTCTATGGTTTCCCGATATCATTCCCGGCCAGTGCCGGAATAGTTCCTCCAAATTGCATAGTCGAGTTCCTTACCGTTCCTTGTCCACCTTCCTCTCCCGGTTCTAATGACATCGAAGTCGACAAGCACGGTTGTTCCCGATCGGAGTTTGTTTATGGTGTCACATACATTTTAGTGTGACCCGCCAGTGTGGCCCTGGCTCCTGATTACCGGTCCTCCTGAATGTAGTTTTTAGGCGGTTTTCCGCAGCGATCAAAGTGAATGCCGGGACGGTCCCCAATCTCCGCCTCATAAACTATAAATTTCACAAACAATAAATACACTTATCACACCCTGAACATAGTTACAGGTTTCGCAGACAGATGGACAAGTCACTTACCCCACTAGTACTTAGTAAGTCATGACAGTAGGTATAAAATGTTTGGCGTCAGCAAGGGCATGCGACCGTAACACCAGATTTGACCATGCCAACAAAGAGTTAAACTCTTCGAAGTGAGCCAACCCCAAAATGTTGGGAAAAGTTAGTGAAGAAACGAAGAAGACACATGATAAATTCGGCTGTCCAGCCTCATCTTAACCGTGGTGTTGTCACTGGTATGTCCTGTTCATTGCGAACTGGTGGCTCAAGGTCATACTCCCCCGTCCCGCTCCTCACCTCTTCTTCCTGCATGCTGTAGTTGCGGCGATTCGAACCCGCGTCCTCCAGATTTCAAACCCACAGCGTTAGACTACGCACGGTAAAATTGTTGTATGTCACAAGCACTAAGTGTTACTTATTTATGTTTGATTTAATGTGCAAATACAGGGGAATTGTAGGTAATAACTGTAAAGCTGGGTTCCCACGGTGCGTCCCTCAGCGCCTATTAGGGGAGACCTCACATCTTTGCCGCATAAGCTAGCGGTAGATGATGAAAGGCGCGTCCTGCCTACTACGCGGCGTAGGAACGGACTTTAAGAGAGCAGTATTTGTGTGACTGCATTTCTTAGTTTATATTCTTCTGTCATATACTGTGTTATTACTGGTCAATGATCAGGGCAGCCGTAAGCGGGCGTGCAAGGCGTGCACCGCACGCGGGCGGCACGTCGAGGGGGCGGCAAAACGAGTGATCGACAGTCACCGCACCGCGATAGTTGTCACTCCATTGTCACCGCGACGAAATTTGCAGCGTATTATGTAGCGGGCGACCTTTTTTTTTTTTTTTCTCAACAGCTGCTTCGGGCAGCCAGCGACACTCGGGATGGCAACAATGGGGGCGGCAATCTCACAGTTTTTTGACCCAGTTCGGAAAATTTCCTAGATCCACCACTGGCTGTAGTTACACAAGGTTCGGCATAAGGAAGAAGCTAAATCAGTACTGGTATAAGACAGATCCGCATAATCAACGACACGTGACAGGATTCAAATCCGTGACATTTCACACATTGAAGTGGGATCCACATTTTTATTAATGGTCGGCGTCTTTGACAAGGACTCACAGCTGATCTCGTACTATGAAATGTAATGTTTGCGAATTATCTGCCGCATGATGCGGAAAGACGAGCTTTCGACGGCGTGCTCTTTCGTCATCCTCTTGCCCTGTGCGCTCGCTACGACAGCTAACCTGCCAAGATAACGTTTCAACAACACGGCGGGAACATTTCATTCAAACAGCCTGATGCTATTGCAGTAGGGAATCTTTCTTGTAACCTTCAGCGCCCATAACTAGTCCACAAAATTAAAAATGTTGTCAGACAGTATTGCCTAAACGTGAAATTGAGACTTATTATCATAACGCTGTAGCAAACGGTTAGAATGTATATGCATGATATTAGCTTTGTATAGCTGTCTAGTGTCTCAGTGGTGAAGGTGGCTGACTGGAGATCGAAAAGCCCATGGTTCGAATCCATCTCGCGGCTGGTATTTTCGTAGGCCTTTAACCCGATCTTCACCCTTGACATAGTTTGCCAGAACGCTTCCGTGGATCGGATTCCACGTTAAACTGTAGGTGGAATTACCGAGCAATGGAAGCCTACCTCTTTCAGCTCCAAACACAGTTCCATTTCTGGCTTTCTTGCAGAGGCAAAATAGTAGAGAGGGTGGAACATTTTATCTGCTGACACTCTTCAACACTCGGTGATTACAGGTCGCCCACTAATCGTGATTGCGTTGTTGCTCTCTGACCTTTCGCATTATCACTTACGTTGATTAGGCATCTACATCGGGAAGATAGCTGCCTTTTGTCATACCACGCTGAAATTAACTGAAGCTTTCTGTTAGTTCCGTAGTATATTAGCATGTCAGAAGATATTGTGGTCCATTTTCTACCTGTCAGAACTCTTACTACTAAAAGTGTCTGAATAGTTCCCCGTAACGTTTCTACGATGGTTGAATGGTGCCATACGAATACTGTAAAACCGCCACAGATTCTTTAGAATTTGTTTGAGACAGTTAGGATTGAAAATGTGATACTGGGCATCGCTGCTACAGAGTGCAACCTTGGACGGCGGGACCTGGGCCTTGGGAAAACAGGGATTCAATCCTCGGCTAGCCATTCATATTTGATTTGTTCATGATTTCCCAGAATCGTCCAATTTTAACGGCATAGTGATCCCTTCATACATCCATGGCCGTTTTCCATGTCGTTTCTTCTCTCTAGTAATATCTTAAATCTATTTACCTCCGAATCAATGAGTCTTGACGGCTAATGAGAGAACGTGCTACACCGTGTAATTATACTCTATTCATCCTCAACTGGCGGCTCAAGGTCATGTTCCCCCTGCCCCGCTCCTCAGCTCACCACCCCCTTCCGCTGTGTCAAGCCGGGCAGTCGAATGGCAAATTTGTCAGCGGGCACTCTTTCCCCTCCGCATGTTGGGGTAAGGGCAGCGGAGTGGGGATAGATCAGACTGACCTTGAGCCCCCTCTGTTAACTGAACGCGCCATAAGAACACAGGTGGAACATTCTGTACTTTGGAATACGTGTACTTACTTACTTCTGACTTGAAGTAGAACATAACGACGATTCTGGCATCATACAGGAGAGATAAATCAAGAGTAGTTTTTGTTATCAATGTCCAGCGAACATTGAATAACAATAAAAGCTTTAATCCGAACTGTGTATTATTTATTTACCTTGGGCCAATCTTTTAAATCTTCACATTTATGTCGCAAACGTCTGAATCTATTGTTGAAATTGATTTCTTTGACACTCGAGAAAAGTTTTGCAGGCTATTAAACGAGTCTTCAGTTGCTAGAAATCTTAGTTAAAGATAGTCTTTCAATAACTGAATTCGCTTTTCGAAACTTAATGTTTATTTTCTTCACACTTAGCACAGTTAAGTATTTTGAAAACTCGAACTCTACTGTTTTCCATAAATCTAACGCCATGTTGTTCAATTTCTTCTCGCACCAAAGCACTCTTCGTTTGGGTCTCTTGTGTAAAGTGAGATGCATCACAATAAAAGCGGCAGCTGCTCATTTTCGTGAAACGTCCATGGTTGTTTCGCGAAAACTGATAGTGCCTGGATGTTTTTCCGTGCTATCGTGGTTGGATCGTCTATTCGCGACAAAACAGCTTTAGTCTGCAAACCAGTGTGCTACAACGTAATGACTCGTATATTCACATATGAACATTCGTATTAATAGTGCTACATCACATGCTGGTCAGCTATTGAGAAATACTGCTTCAGGATGTAGAATTTTTATTTTCTTTCACTATATATTCACATAAAAACAGAGAGATATCACTTCTTGCAGCTGAAGAACGCATCAACAATGTTAGAAATAAGTTGTAACTTATATTCTTTTCTTTTGCGTATTGGTAAACTAATTGAGAGAAAATTGTGCATTCTTCAGCGAAAAGGAATATATAATTTTTCACGTACTGGTATTTCCTGGTATCCCAACCCCTAGGTCGCTATCCCGAAGTAGCAGATGAAACTTCTCGTGGACAGCATTGTCAGCTGCACACGTGTCTGCTGCCACCAAGGCTTCGCAGAACTTGTTAAGCTGACGTGCAGGCAAGCTTCTAACTTCACCTCTATCCTACACAGCTTCACAGCACAGGGACACTGATTACCAGCGAACACTCATGCTTTTTTCTTTCTTTTATTAAAAAAAAATATATGCAACTCGTACCAATATAATATTTTACATATATTTCTGGTGTTTTTTCAATAAATTACTAGCTATTCTTCTCCACAAAAATGAACCGACATATCATTTATATGGAATTTGTTTGGGGGGGGGGGGGGAACATGTTAGCCCCTTCCAACGTTTCCTTCGAGTGGTACTCTCTATTTGCTTGTATGATGATCTCTTACTGAAAAAAGGGTGGAAAAGCAAATAGTGATACAAATCTCCTTTTTTCCATTTGTGTGGATTTATTCCATATGGCTTTATGCCTCGTCGTCATCGAAGTCAATAGAGGCGGGAAAGGACTGGGGGGGGGGGCTAGGAATGGGTAGGAACTGGCCTACGTTTTTTGAAGGAACAATCCCTACATTGGCACAAAGTGATTTCGGCAAACCATGGAAGGCTGGACGGGGATTCGAACCTGCGTCCTCCCTAATGCGAAGTCGGAGCTATACCACTGACCCATTACCTTCGATATTGATGAGAAAAACGTCAGCTTTAGACTGATAGAATCAGATAAAGCGGCAAGGGAATGAATCAGGAAATCGGAAATCAGTGCATTCAAGACCCGAAAAAATTTATTGAGAACACATATATATTTCCAAATCACGTGCTGAATAACAACCAACTCCTGGGTGAAATAGCTCTGACGTGAAATACTCACCGAGCGTGTTGGGTGAACGGTTAACGTTCTGGCCTCACATTCGGGAGGACGCGGGTTCGAATCCCCGTCCGGGCATCCAGATTTGGGTTTTCCATGGTTTCCACAAATCACTCCAGGTGAATGCCGGGATGTTTCCTTCAAAAAGGCCGCGGCCGAATTCTTTACCGTTCCTTGTCCCCAGTCCCATGTCACCTCTAATGACCTTAGCCGTCGACGAGGCGTAAAGAAACAAGTTAAAAAAAAAAAGAAGTGAAATAGTCCGACAATCCTGTCCTTGGATGGGGAATACTTAGGGAGGAGTCATCAGAATTCATAGAAATATTTAACAAGTCGGCGCGTGGAATGTAAGAAGTCTGATTAAAATTGGTCAGTTATGGAAGTTAAAGGGGGAGACGAAACGAATTCAGTTATACAGTGAAGTGCCAAAATTCAAGAGACAGGAATACGCAAATACTCAGATGGTGGTAGCACCGCGAATGAAACATATAAATATGGTGGGGCTTTCATTAGTACTCTCGTGTGTCATGAGACGTGATTATGGCCGCAAGATATGAATTACCAGACCCTGAACACAGTATGGTAGTTGGCGCTAGGCGCATGGGGCATTCCATTTCGGAAATTGTTCGTCAATTCAACATTCCTCGGTCCACAGTGTTAAGAGTGTACTGTGAATATACAATTTCCGGCATTATCTCTTCCAGGGATGACGGAGTGACCGACCAAGCCTACTTAATGACCGCGACCAGCGACATCTGCGTCGAGGTGTCAGTGTTTATAGACGGGCAGCACTGCGTCAAAGAAATGAAACATCCAATATGGTGCGTACGACGGACATGTCCATGCGCACGGTGCAGCGAAATTTGGCGTTGATGAAATATGGCAGACGAAGACCGAAGAAAATGCCATCTGGTACAGCACCTCCCCTGTGCTCGTTAACATATCGGTTGTACCCTAGATAACTGGAAAAAGATTGCGTGGACAGCTGATGGTAGGGTTCCACTGTGGTGTAGACCCTGCGAGGTCATGGACCCAGGTTATCAGGAACGCACTGTGTATGCTCAAGGTTGCTCCGTCCTAGTATGGGCTGTCATAGCGTCGCAAGGACTGGGACCTCTGGTCAAGCTGTCTCAACCTTGACTAAAAATGGAAATATTCATCCACTTGAATACCATTTTCAACCATTCGTAGCCTTGATGTTTCCAAACAAAGACGGACGTTTCCAGAGTGACAATACGCCATGTCATCTGTCCAAATTCGTTCACCACTGGATTGTGGAACATTGTGGACAATTCCAGGGAATTATTTGGCTAACTAGTTCGTCAGACGTGAATCTAATCGAACATATCTGAGATATGATCGAAAGGTCAGTTTGTGCACAGCATCCTGCACTGCCAACACTTTTCCAATTATGGATGGCTGTAGGGGAAGCAGGGTTGACTATTTCTTCTGGGGACTTCTGTCGACTTGTTGGGTCAATGCCACGTCAGGTTGCTGCACTTCCCCGGAAAAAAAGGGGTTCAGGCGGTATTAGGAGGTATTCCAAAACTTGAGAAGGAAATTTTAACTATCAAACAAACGACAAAGAAGATTTGGTGAAAGATATAGGGCCATTACTTATATTGCTGGAATCTCTCCTGAAAGCTTTCATTAGTGCCGGTGCTTCTTATAAGTAAATCAAGTTAATCCTCCTATATTATGATTATTACCGGAAATGTTATTGTCGTAGTCGAATTCTTTCAGGGACGGAGGATGTAGTTACTATGCTATCTGGGAAGTGCCGTATAAATTGCGCTTTTTGGTAAATACATCAAAGCGCACTTCTGCCTCAGAAGAATCCAGAAAAATATCGGCCGAAACGTCAAAATTTCATACTATGACAGTATAGAAACTCGATATTATTTTTGATGACTTTTAATATATTTAAATAGTTTCACCATATATTATTTAACGCCTACCAGCCTCTCTTTTTCTTCTTCGTCTTTAGTTGTCAACGTAATGGTTGGTTTGCAGCAGCATTTCATTGTTTCCTTTCCTCCGCCTTTCTTTTCAACTCAATGCAGCTTTTTCTTACAATACGAATCTCATTTCCCAAGTGTGCTCTTCCTCTGCGATTTAAGCATTCAGTGCCACCTTCCAACATCGCTGTCAGGAAGGTCACTTCTCGCCTAAATGTGACGCCATAGCCCGTCAGGGCAACCAGATTTGGATTTTCCATGGTTTCCCCAAATCATTCCAGGCAAATGCCGGTATGCTTCCTTCAAAAAGGCCATGGCCGAATTCCTTCCCGTTACTTGTCCCCAATCCCATCTCGCATCTAATGATCTCGATGTCGACGAAGCGTAAAGCCATAAGTATTTGATGCCATTGTATCCATGGTTGACCAGCTCTGGTACTAACCTCTTTGTCACTTTCACCTTCCAGCTAATCTTTAGCATTCTACAACAGCAGCAACAGGTTTCGCTTTCCTCCTAAGCTCCTGACGCTTCAAACTTAGCCTATCATCAAGCTTTTCCTGTGTATTAAGTTGATGCAGATAGAAAATAAAGAAATACTTCTTGGCTTAATTGATTCGGCCCTTTATATCTCGCTTATTTCTGCTTACTCCCCAAGTGTGGGTGCGCGTTAAAGCTTCGCTTCACTGGATCTCCCATCCATGGAGATATCAGGGGATACAAAACACCGCTAAAGTCACGTCGCCCTGCCTGGAAGACTGCTGCCAGTCTAACATCTAACTCATTCAGCCTTACAGATAGCTGGACAGCGGAATGGGCATCGTCAACACCACATGGCATAGAGCAAATTACCAATCCCTGCTCAGAACTACCAGGATTCAGCTTACCGCGGTAAATTTGGTGTAAATTAAATCAGATTAGATGTGGAACGCGAAAACCTGCTTCAACTCTCCACACCTCGGACTGGAAAGATTCTCCGAATTGTGACTGCGGTGAGGTTTCACAAACTGTGTCTCACATTGTGCAGGATTTCCCACTGCGTGTCTTTCCTGGTACTCTGAAGACTTAAATTTGGCTATGCCAGAGGCGGTGGCCTGGTTGGAGCGCCTCAATGTCATGTTGTAGTTGTTTCTAACTGACGATCCTGTCTCAGTTGCCGGCTGCGGGCATTGTCCGCTGAACTATGTGTATCTTTTTGTGTTTATTTTGAAACAAGGTTGTTCAATGATTACTGTATAATTGTTGTTACCGAGAGTGGTGGGTGAACGGTTAACGTTCTGGCCTCGTATTCGGGAGGACGCGGGTTCGAATCCCCGTCCGGGCATCCAGATTTGAGTTTTACATGGTTTCCCCAAATCACTCGAGGCAAATGCCGGGATGCTTCCTTCAAAAAGGCCTTGGCCGAATTCCTTCCCGTTCCTTGTCCTAAGTCCCATCTCGCCTCTAATGACCTTAGCCGTCATAAGCATCATACGCAACGTAAATAAAACTGGGTCGGGGAGGTACAATGAGCCTTGGTCCAACTGCAGGCGCCGGTATAGCGGCCACCTTGATTGCTGTTACCTAAATCAGCACTTCGCAACCTTTCTCAGTCCGATGACCAGTAAATTGTTAAAAATGATTTTGCGTATCTTTAATTTACACGGGACTTATTTTGTCCCCTTTGTGCATAGTATTAACCAAACCAACCAATTGTTACAGGCACGCACCGTGGTCCGGTAACACCTACACCTACGCCCTCATAAAACGGCCTTTAATACAATCCTCAATGCCGACTGTAAACGTATGGTAACAATGCAGTTATTTCCTCATATTCTGGAAATACCAGATTTTTTCCAGTTGAAATATTCGCGGCTTTTAGAAAGCGTGGTTTATAGCTTATACTCGTATACAGCTTTTAACAGTAAGAGTATGGTATCGATTTTATGTGAAAGTTTTTTACTAATTTAATTTTGCTGACGGCCGCGTAGGTCAGGTGGTAGAGCGTCTGACTGCGGCCCGGATGACGGGGGTTCGATCCCCGAGGAAGCCGAGGATTTTTCCTCGAAGCTGAACGTCCGGAACGGCTGGCCAGGCCTACTCAGCCTGCTATCCAGTGAGTACCGTGGAGGACACTCCACGGGAAGGTAAAGAATGGCCAGACCGTGGCGCTGACCCCGTCACATCCACTCTAGTGCCAACGGTTGTAATGGGAATGCGGAGCTCTACCTCCGTGAATCCTACGGGAAGCGGCAGGATCCGTAGGAACCCCGTGACCTTTTTACCTTATTTTTTGCTACGCTATCTCTAATTCAGATGTAATTAAATAAAAACTTTTGCCTGCGGGCCAGCAGTCCTATCTTTGTAGATTCACTTAGCTAAGCGAATGAAGGGACTGTCCCCATCTCCGCCTTATTATCTCTTATCATACAGAACACAAAATACATCCGCTACACCGTAACAATAAGTTCACCTTACGGAAGCGATGCATATGGAGATAAAACTTTATCAAGGTGAGTCGAACTACTCGCATGGGTTAAAATAAATGTTTAAATTGAGACACTTATCCCACTTTAGAAGCTCCAAGTTTCATAATGTCATCACGTTGGCTCCTTTTCCATCTGCTTGCTGCATAACCTCATCTTTGTGTCCTAATTTTCAAATGTCTGCTGAGGATTTCGGATTTCCTCGATCACGTTCAATTTTGAAGCAACGTCTTTTCTTGTCTCTGTGATCACAGGAATTTCGTATGCAAAACGTAACATTCCGGTGTATTGTCCGTTCACATTTATGCCCTCTTTCGTTTAATTCCCTAAGTACTCCAGACCGTCATGTATATATATATATATTATATATGCATTAAATAAAGTTGGTTACGTGGAGCAGCCTTGTCTTAATTCTTTCTTTCTCGTTTTTCTATTTCTACTAACCATCCTTTAGCATCTTTGTATGTCGAATATCGTTCTTCTGTCTTGGTACTAAACTTGCTTCCATTAAAACTTGAAATGACACCTCCCATTTCTACAAATATTTATAAAAAATTATTATTAATGATAATTTCGGCAGTGGCTTTGTTCTAGGACTTAAACACCTAATATTCAATATAATTACTGATTCACCCATATTTACATTCATACAACAATAAAATGTTACCTAAATATAGTACATTCATCTAGATGGCTTAGCTAAGCCCGGTGGACCTACAATAGTGTCCTGGTATGGCATTCGGTGGGACGAGGAATCAAATCCCCTTCCGGCCATCCAGATTTTAGTTTTCCATAGTTCCATCAAATCACTCCAAACCAACGCCGCGATGGTTCCTTCAAAATGCCATTGCCGAATTCCTCCCATTCCTTCACCACAATCCTTTCCCGCCTTTATGACTTATAATTCGACGAAGCGTAAAGCAATAAAAAGAAAGGATTCCTCAATATAATAAATCTAATTAAAAAAAAAAAAAAAAAAACCAGGCAAGTTGTTCCCGCAAAGCAGATGCGTAGAACAACGGTTAAGTGGGAACTCGTGTAGGACCGGACCGTAATATTTCCTTCTTGTTCTATTACTTAATTGCTGTTATTGGCCAAAGTCATTCGTGAACTTTGAGTACTCTTTAGTCTGCCCTGTAGAGCCGCACAATTAAGATTTCATTATCCACTTCCCCGTCGCATGGTTCATCGCGAGACAGAAGACACTAACATGAAGAATATCGAGGTGAACTTATTGAACAGTTCAAGGATAAACTCTCACCATCGTTAAATCAACGTTTGTGTTTGGCATCCTTTACACAAGCCTTGAAGTGGTAACAAAAACAGGTTCGTTACTTGAGTAAACAAGATCTCCATGTGTGTTAGAGATAATGAGGGAAGGGGTTGTTTGAAAGTGAACGCGGAACAAACGCAGAAAATAAGGCCCTTATTTCCCAACAGGTCGTTATTTGGCAACGTGTGATCCCTGGCAGTTTCATTGGCCGAGTAGTTGAATCACACGTAGCTACTGTACCGGAGCTCAGCTTCTGCTTTTGCCATTTCGTGTTTTATTGTCTACACTGTATACAACAAATAATGTAATATTTATACTGGAAAGGTAAAGAGACTGACTCGTCGAAATACAGGGTGATTCAGGAGGACAGGTAAAGAGACTGACTCTTCGAAATACAGGGTGATTCAGGAGGAAAGGTAAAGGGGCTGACTCTTCGAAATACAGGGTGATTCAGGAGGACAGGTATAAGAGACTGACTCTTCGAAATACAGGGTGATTCAGGAGGAAAGGTAAAGAGACTGACTCTTCGAAATACAGGGTGATTCAAGAGGAACGGTAAAGGGGCTGACTCTTCGAAATACAGGGTGATTCAGGAGGAAAGGTAATGGGGCTGACTCTTCGAAATACAGGGTGATTCAGGAGGACAGGTAAAGAGACTGACTCTTCGAAATACAGGGTGATTCAAGAGGAAAGGTAAAGGGGCTGACTCTTCGAAATACAGGGTGATTCAGGAGGACTGGTAAAGAGACTGACTCTTCGAAATACAGGGTGATTCAAGAGGAACGGTAAAGAGACTGACTCTTCGAAATACAGGGTGATTCAAGAGGAAAGGTAAAGGGGCTGACTCTTCGAAATACAGGGTGATTCAGGAGGAAAGGTAATGGGGCTGACTCTTCGAAATACAGGGTGATTCAGGAGGAAAGGTAAAGGGGCTGACTCTACGAAATACAGGGTGATTCAGGAGGAATGTTAAAGAGATTTACTCCTCAAAATACAGGGTAATTCAGGAGGAATGGTAAATATTGAAGGAGATGGTGGTATACAAAATATCGAGTACAGAAGTTCATATAAACTTGTGTCCAATTTCCATTCGTTTTGGAGATACAGGTGCTGGAATGTTATGCATAAAATAAACCTCTGAAAATAATTAAGAGCACACAAGTAATTTATTGAAATACTTTATTATCGAAAAACACACGCATATTTTACAACAGTATGAATTAAATGTCCGAAAATTCCACCATCGACATCATTACACAAATTGAAGCACTTTATTGATGCTTGAAGTCGTACAGTTCCCGTTCGTGCGCCTCTCAGAATAAAAGACTGTAGTTGCTACGTTTCGAGGCTGAGACAAGTCTTCTTGAAGTACGTAACCTAACCTAACGAAAACGAACTTCAATAAGTTTTTGTGTGCTCTTAATCATTTTCTGAGGTTTTTTTATGCATAATATTCCAGCGCCTGTACGACTATCTCGAAAACAAATGGAAATCGGACACATGTTTATAAGAACTTCTTTACTCAACATTGTTCTTACTACCACCTTCAATATTTACCATTCCTCCTAAATCAACCTGTATTAACTCAGATTAATGTTTGCCATACTGAAACACTGGTATGAAAATTAAACGGAAAGATAGTGAAACCTAAATTCCCCTCTCCTTAATACGAAATGTTTAAAGTGTATTCGAACACAGAATCTATTTCTATTATATTTTTAAAAGAAACTGTGGTTTTACGTAGATCCGCATGTTGAAAATGAGTGGCACCTGGCCATAGTTAATCTAAGACGGCATTCATTATAAGGTATAAGTTGTAGGCTTAGTTAAATCAAAAATTTATTGTTGTAAATATAGAAATTAAGATCTAAAACAGGCATGTCAAGGATACAGCCCGCGATCGCAGTGTGACACAGAAAGAAGAATCGTGTATTTTAGAGCTTTTAGACTTCACTCGATTCCTCTCTTTTTATTTGAATTTCGCCCACCTACACATTCTAAATTTAATATACGGCCCTCTGCAAAATTGAGTTTGACACCTATGATCTAAAATGTTATATTACTTTTAATTTACAAAACTCGAATAATTATTCATAGAAATGTCGATTTTAGTTGTACAATCTAATCTTTTATTTTCTCGAGCTTTACGGATCGTCGACGTCGACATTATTAGAGCCGGGATATAACTGAGGTCAAGGAACCGGAACGAACCATCCCGGCTTTTGCCTTGAATGACTTCGGGAAACAATGGAAAACCGAAATCTGGACGAGGACTTGAACTCGCGTCCTCCCGAGCGTGTCCTGACACCCAAACATAAAGGTTAATGAGGAGATTGTGGTCTATTTTCAACATATTTCCGTCTGAGCTCCACACAATTTCTGCAACGACGTTTTAGTGCTTTTAAGAAATCCTTTGAAGTGAATGGCATAAGAGTGCCAAAAAATGAGGAGACAGCACGTATGACATAGCCATCTAATTTGAAATGAGTCACAGTTAAAACTTCTCGAGATTTGGAAATAGGTGGACGTCTGAGGGTGTCCTGGAGCGTTGCAGTACCAACTGAAATTCGCGCTCATGAATTGAAGCCTTTTCAATTAGATAATTGTGGCTTCAAGCACGGCCCTGATCAAACAGCACCTTGATTTACCCACCTGCCTCGTTTTTTTTTTTTACATGTTAGTGGCTTATAGTTGTTACAAATGCTAGAACAACGTGTCCATGTAATGGCATTGTCCTTTTTCAGGAAATCCAGAAAACAGAATACCCTCAGAAATTCATTTAAAAACATCATCACTTTCCCTGCAGAAGGAACAGCTTTCTCATTTTTTGGAGGAAAACTGAATTGCCTGTGGTTTTGACTTCGGGGGAGAGTGATAGGTTTCAGTCTCAACCAGTGCTGCCAACCACTTGGCTTTGAATATCCGTAGATGGCTGCTAAAATTTCCGTAGATTGAGTACAAAAATCCGGAGACACTCTAACTGAAAGATTGAAACAATAATTATTGAAGAAAGATTCAAAATTTAGAATACTTTCTATTTCCAGGTCTTCAAAATTCGAAATACAAAATAATATTCCACAATGAAAGTAAGAAATATCTCTGAACATGTTTTATGCAGCATTACTTCCATCACTGCTGCTGTGACTGTTTTTTTTTTTTTTCTTTAGGGACCGTACATTTTCTTTGTTGACATTAAATTTAGCATATCTTCTGTAACAGAAAATGTTAAAATCTGCGACCCCTTTGATTCACGGATATTGGCTAGGCCTTCTCGGAAGGCACTGCTTTGTAACCCGTGCCAATGAGATTGTCACCGTGCATAAAGAGTGCGCCGATAGTTTTTTATTTACGTTCTAATAAGATCTATAAAATCTGTAACCAAACAACATACGAGCTTTATTTCAATCGTTGATTCACACGAGTGGTTGCAAGGAAACGATTCACAATTATTAACAATTCTGTAATGTGTTAACACTATATGCTCAAAGTTTAACAAAACGCTAATATATAGAAAAATCAACAAATAATAAAAAATCCGTAGATATTTTAACAAAATCCTAACTTTTTATAAAAAAAATCCGTAGATCTACGGATAAATCCGTAGAATTGGCAGCACTGGTCTCAACCATCGTCACAAATCATTCAATAAAATCAATGGCTTCAAAAGTATTCCCCGTCACTGTCTTTCGAAGTTTCTGCACTCAACTGGTTGTAAATGATCTCGTCTTCAACATTTTTATCTGAATATACTATTGTTGGAATGCCTGGTATGTCCCCAATCTGTCGATCTGTTAACTTTCTGTCATCACCTCGCCGCATTTTCCAGAATGTTTGACTTCCTCTGGTGGTCCTGGATATGAGCCATCATCCCCATTTAAATTCAGATGCCCACTTTTAATTGGACTATAGGCCGAGACAACATATCGTCAGCACTGTCCTTTTAAGACAATTCTTTCTTACCCAAGTATTTAATCATACTACGAATTTATTTGTTCTACACATTAAACATACACCTCATCCGCTTTCTGCACCCAAAAAATTACAGTTCATTCAAAGATACCAAAGTCTAGCTCTATAAAGTATACTACCAAGTACCAACCAAAGTGGGCCTATGACTCTGAAACATGGATTTGGACAAAGAGAGATATAACAGATCACAGGCGGCAGAGATGAGGTTTCTCAGAGGAATAGAAAACGCCGCAAGAGAGAATAGAATCATAAACGAAAACTTCAGGGAGAGATTGAAGCTCAAAGTATCAGAAGAGACATTTAAGAAAAAAATATTACAATGTCTGGAGCATGTAATGAGAATGGAGGAAGGGAGAATGCCGAAGTTGGTACTCTCGAACAATGAGAAGGCAAGAAGACCTATTGCAAGACCACGGCGTAGTCCAGGTGAAGAAACAGATAGTGAAGGGAGTTATTGGAGACAAGTGGTGGAAGAACAATCTTTGAGTGACCGTAAGAAATGGAAGGGGATATGCCGAACGACTCGCAAAAGCGGAAACGTTCAATGATAATAATGTTGTCCGAAATGGTAGTTCAGGAAAATATTGTGTAATGGACTAAAGAACTGTTTGCACTATCGTGCCAAAATTATTAATCCCCAGGCTGGTGACGTGTGCTTGCGAGAAATAGGCACACAGGATTTAGTAGCTAAGAGACATTAGGCCCGTTTACACGCACGGTTTTTCCGGCGGTTTTGGAGCGTACGCTCCAGGCGCGCGCATCAGTCCTTTACGTGTAAATGCTCGGTGGTCAGAGAGGCCTGGGGCGCGCTCCGAATGCGCACATCTGGCGCGCAGATCTAACAGGGCCTCGTGTTTACACGTGCATTGTCGGTCTGCAGTCTTGATGCGTCAGTGCAAGTTCGTTGTTGGTTCGAATTTCTGGGTGACTTTATTTAACTTTACCCTGCTTTAACAGATAAAAATCTCAATCTTGAGAAATGTGGTCAAGAGATAATTTGGAAGGATTTATAGAGCTTGAATTTTCTATGTTTGAGGAAGGTTAAAAATATCAAATGACTACAAATATAAAAAAAATTAAAAAAAATTGTAAATATGATTAGTTAGTAGAATTCAGCAGGGTAAACGTATGTGAAAGTGAAAACAAAGATTTCGTCACTGAAAGGATTCAAGAAACTCGGCGGCAATTCGAAAAGAACTGAGAAAAATAAATGCAAGCAATTTCAAATCTTGGAGGGATATTTCAGTTGCCAAAAAAAGAAGAGTAGGAGGCAAACATTACTCTGCAGTTATGATCTTCCTCATGACTGTGTCCTGTTTTGATATTTGTGGAGATACTAACTTTAACTTCACCTTTTTAGGTAAGGGTGTCAGGTATTGGAATAAGCTACAAAGGGAAATGATGAACAATTTACCAAAAACGTTGAAACAATTTAAAGTTAAAATTTGTAGAGGGCAAATGTAGGTGGGTGCAGGAAAGGGGGAAGCTGGGTGTGTAGGGAAATTGCCACAGGAGCGTCCGCTCCATTGCAATTTAATAAAATATTCTTATTATTAAAATGTAGTTATATATGGAACTGTCGTTTCGTAGACAATTTTTAAAATCATCTGGGTCATTTATTTTCCCGTTGCTCTCACTAAACAGGCATGTGTCCATATAGATCTCTAGTTTCGTGCCATCTTTCCGCCCATATACACTTTGTTTATTTAATTCTTTCTGTACAAAAAAAAATAAAAAAAATAAAAAAATATTGTAAAGCAGCTCATATTGCTCAGTTTGTCATTTCTTTGGAGGATATTTTAAATACACTTATAAACAAAAGCACAACTAACAAAAACAACGACGACCTGAAAACCGAATGTTGCTAGGTGGACCGTCTACAAAACTTTCCAACCCGGCGGAAAGTCCACGCGCCACGGGATAACGGTCATTTTTGGCGCGTACGCTCTAACCCCAGTCCTGGCGCGCGCGACTGGAGTGTTGACCATTTTTCGTCGCACGCTCCAGGAGCGACGGTCCAACCTCACACTCCGGCGCGGCAGTCCGGAGCGCCGTTCCAGACCGGCAGTTTGGCGCGTACGTGTAAACGGGCCTATTTTGAATTGATAGGGACTTGTTCTACAAACTAGGAAGGAGGCAGTCGTGATATGTAATGAGCACAGTGGAAAATCCTATTCTCTACCGCTACAGCAAACTGATGGTACATTAGATGAGCCATACTTCATGAAGCAGCCGACATTATGTGCTCGCAACGCCAACCTAGGATAGTGTCAAACACGCCACCTCCATCAAATTAAACCCATAGCCTCATGGAAGTCGTGACACTTCTGCTGGTCACGAATCCGCCTTACCGTATAATCTAACCCTGTAATCCTAACGGGTAGAGGGGATCTGCAGTTCCACCATAATACATATACGTCGCTGGAATTGAAAACGGGTTCCTAATAAGGGTAGTTTGAATTTTGTCAGGCATTTTGCGAACTGATCCCTAAACTCTTAGCTAACCCAGTAACACCCTCAGTTATTTGTTTCTATGACTAATAATGCAAACACAATTCAGAAGTATTCAGCTTTTAATTCATTTTGTTAGTGTTTTGTGTTGTGAAATTTCGAAGTTAATAAATCTCAGTGGCTCAATAGGTGGTATTTTCTGAAACAAATAGACTACTTGAGCTGAGAAGCTCTCAGAGGATAATGTGACTACTGTATTGGTTAATCCCTGCTTCTTTATTTTCGACACATTTATGCCATTTATGAGAGGTAGCAATACGTGTCTACAAACTACAAGTAAAATGAATGATCATCACAGCATCGGCTCCTCCCATACGTTATTGGTTTTCATAAAATTATTAAATAGACGAAATCTGACATATCCAACTCTTTCAGTATTTTCGGTCATCGGTTTATGACATGGAACTTGTACATAGTACATCGTGGAACCCTGTTAATTCCACAGAAGGAAACCGCAATGACCCTGACTGGTAATCCTGCTAATGGACTGCGCTTGTGCACACTCCCAACCAACGACACGGCATCCGCGTACATACAACTGCTTATAGCTGCAATTACAGCAAACCTCTCCAAATGCCGATTGGCTCGTAGCTACATCGTGCTGGGTCACAGGAGGTGAGGCGAAACATCCTGCAGACTAATTATTGAATTTTCGAATTCCTTCCCGTTCCTTATCCCACCTCTTTTCCGTCTCCAATGATCTCTATGTCGACGAGGCGTAAAGCAATAAGAAAAAGAAATAAGAGTAGCATCGCAGACAATTTCAAAGTCACTGTAAGAGTGAAAACTAAATTGGGATATACTAAGTTACAGTCGATGAAAATAAAGAAAAAAGTAACTATCACGAATTATTAGAAATTTGACTACACATCCTGTTAATTATTCAGACCAAAAAATCCAAAGGGGAATTAATCTACGAAACAGCATTCACGATTATAATCAGAATACCCCATCGCATTTTATTCCTTAAGTAACAATTTAATTTACTTGAAATACTAATTGAATTTAGCAGATGATAACAGCCGACTACGCGTCCGACTGCTGTACGTGTCTGTTTTGAAAATGTCCTAACCTTCAGATTGAAATGAAAGCGATACAGCACAAAGCTTCGAGAGTTTCTCTAGCAATGTTTAAGTCTTCGCGTGTAAATAAATTCGTAAAACCCCGATGGTGAATTGTAATAACCTAGTATTCTAGGATCAACTATGTGTTTATGAGTCTTTTTATTTCGTAAAGTGAGAAAATTGAATATTATTTCTGAAATAGAATATTTGGTGCATTATCTATAACAGATTTTTTCTTTTAAAAAACTAAAAAACAACAACTCTTCATTCCGATATATTAACTGGAAACCGGCAGTGTAACACAGAGGCAGCAATGTTGAATACAAATTTTATAGATGTAATGTTTGTGTTGACTGATGTAGGAAAAAAACTCTAGAGATCTTAGATACTTTGGCAGCCAGCTGTCAGAGCTTCGAAACGACTTATAAGAGAGAGTTGATGTCAGCTCATTACTTTTGTTCACTAAAACGCAAGACAAACCAATAGAAGACGGTCTCAATTTTCCAGTCGTTCAAGGGTTTGTAAGTTACAATAAACACGCTTTTCTATCTCCGCTGATAAAAGAAATTTTGACCAACGCAGTGACACAAAATGAACGTTTCAGGAAGATATTACGGATTATAACCACGTGTCTGAGTAGCTCACTGCTTAGGGTATTACCATGAAACTGGACGTTTCCGGTTTAATTCCCTGTACGGACAGAAATGTTTAACAGAAGCGTGACATGACCTTTACAAATAGCAGAGCTTGATTATTGTATGTGATGTAGGTATGGTACGCTCTGTGCATTGTGGATCAATCCTGCGACCTCCTGAATGCCAGGCGAAAATTTTACCTCTCACTAACCATGCCAGTACTTCAAGAATGATGAAAAACTGATTGCAGGACATATTAGATATATCAGCTGGCTGTTAAATTACCCTTAGTCAATACCAACTGTTAGCTGTCACTTAAGGCAATTGCTCGAGGCAACATGACATTAGGGGGCATCCATAAATTACGTGAGGTGTTTTTCCGGATTTTCGAACAACCCCCCCCCCTCTGGAGAGACTTCGTGAGATCTGGTCCGATCCCCCCCCCCCCCTCTGGTGAGATCTGGGCCCGTGATCACCCTCGCAACTTTTTGAGACTGTTTTTTTTAGGTCTCACCCTCCCAAAGCCGGTTGCACACACATTTTTCAATGGAATAACCCCCTTAAAATCGACTCTCGCGTCATTTGTAAACCTTTTATTTATTTTTTTAGCTCTGCAGTCCAACACAAATTTGAAAAATCTCACGTGAGATTTCCATTGACCCCCCCCTTCCCCCTTGGTGAGATTTCGCTGGACCCCCCACTATTTCACCTTATGTAATTTATGGACGCTCCCTTAGGATCTTACTAAAGTGTGACTGACTGTTTTTTTCATGTGCTTGTTTTGTGGCTGAACCTGCGATAGCAGAATACCTACTAAAACACTCAAAAACACTTTCAGTCCGTCATAGGACCCACTACTCCTTGGAACATAACATAAACGTTTTGTCGAAGTCAGTATTTTGTAACAGGAAGTCGTCTTAACTGTGAGGTTGAGCACAACCCATCAGTCAACTGTCTGTTAATAGTCGGACGATTTGCAGAATGATTCTTGAGATTGGTTGTCTGGAAACTCGCGAGACCCGGCAGGATGTGGTCCTCTCCTATCGCTTGCGGCTATCCTGCCGCTGATGTAACCACAGCCAAGTCGCTGCATCTCTGGGCGTCCTTATACAACACCGACAAAGCTTAGTATGTTGTGCGGGTCTTATTTCAGCAGGGCAGCCCCATGTTCGGAATACCACGGTTTTGGTGTTATAGAGCGGTTTGGATATTTTGTCTCTTTTTTTTTTTTACTTATGGCTTTACGCCTCGTCGACGTCGATGTCATTAGAGGCGGGATGGGATTGGGGACAAGGAACGGGAAGGAATTTGGCCATAGCCTATCAGAGGAAGCGTCCCGTCATTGTGATTTGGGAAAACCATGGAAAAGATATTTTGTCATGAATACAGCAAGAACATCACATCGTGCCGTAAATTACAAGAAGGGTTCAGTGCTACATATTAGTCGCAGTGTGAATTCGTGATATAAGGTCCTCATCCGATGTTACAGTGGTATCAGACATCATAATACTTCAAATAAAATAGTCTGGAGGTGTAAGATCTGGCCCCCATCTACCAGCTCAACGATGTCACACATTTGCATCAATCTGTATTGGAGTTCTGTCTTGTTGCAGCCACATTACCTGACGGACCTATTGTGACATCGCATTTAATAAAGAAGGCAAAAGATCTCTTAGAAAGATGAGGTAGGATGCGAACCTTGGACTGTGGAGGGATGTAGTGCTTGCATATGACTGTTAATAGGCGCAGTTCGTCCACCCAGCTCACGTTGATGACTATACCTTGTTCCCTCTGACTGGCGGCTCAAGGTCGTATTCCCCTCGCCCCCCTCTTAACCCCCTCCCTTCCTACCTCTACACGCCGTACGCTGTATACAGGCGGGCGAATGGTAAATTACCCCTTCGCATGTAGGGGTAAAGGCAACGGAGTAGGGGTAGATCAGACTGACCTTGAGCCGCCTCTCTTAACTGAACGCGGTATAGTTGAATGCTTATTAGGACACCAAAATCCATTTGAACAAATTTTGTTGCAAATCATGCTTTTCCTGACTCCTTGCCTTAAACACGACCAGTTTTCCGTCGTACACAACACACTATCCGATATTTATATTGTTCTGAATACCGCCACAAAGGCACCCCCTGGTGAAGTAACATGTATGTGGATGTCGAATTTTTATGATCTTGTATCCAGCTACCAACGCTGAATTGGTCGGATCGCTTCTTTCGGGTGTACCTTCTAATGTTTCATCTCACCAATTGGGGGGGGGGGGGTTCTATGGAAATCTCAAGTGAGGTTTTGGAACAAATTTGTTTAGACAATAGAGCTAAAAAAAGTCAACAAATTGCGTTAAAGTCGATTTTAGGGGGGTATTTCGCACGAAATCTCACCAGAGAGGGGAGGGGTCCGGAAATCCGGAAAAACACCTCACATAATTTATGGATGCCCCCTAAGCACTGAGAAGGAGTTGTCGGATTTAAACGTAAGCCGGTACACATACATAACATAGATGGATAGTAAATGATTCGACTTTCACGTGAAGCATGAGTGGTGTCATCACACGTGGAATGATGGTAAGAGCAGATAGAGGCAGGAGCGTGGACAGCCAGTAAATAGTTTGAGAGTATATCACCAGACAGTTGGAGAAGATCTTATTGTGTTACTGCATGATGACGTTGGTCGTATCGTGCAATTATCCGACATTAGGGACATAAGGTTGTCAAACAGGCTTAAAGTTGGAACCAACTGGTACGTCAGGGTGCTCACACGCGCATAGGTTTCGGTCATCCAGGACTTACCATACCAAGGGAGAGTGCACTAGCGCGACCTCACTTAGAATATCTTTCTTCTGTAAGGGGCTCCATAAAGAAGGGTTAATTCAGGCATTGGAGAAGATACAGAGATGAGCCGCCCGATTCGTGAAAGGTTTATATAGCTGAAAAGAAAGCATAAGTGCCATATTGAAGGAGTTGGGTTGGGAAGATCTGGAATACCGTAAACGTTGTTCTCGTCAGAAACTAATTGAAAAGTTCATGACAGCCCTGTTTCAGAACAACAGCAAACACAATTTACTACCAGCAACATTCATCTCTAGGAACGACCGAGAAAAATATGAAAATCAGGACCAGACCCGATATTTTCCAAGAAGGGTTAGAGAATGAAATAGGAAAAAAATATCTAGCGAAAAAACTTAGAATCCTACAGGAGAAGGTCTCGAGAAATCACTCCGGCCTTCGTAATATGGATTTTCCATGGTCTTCCTACAACTCTCTAGTGGAAAGCCTGGATGGTTCCTCAAAATAACCCATGGGCACCACATGCCATATCCAATTATTCCCTTCCCGTGCATAAACGATTAGACATTAGGATAGGTGCAACGAATCCTCCGCACTTTTTGTGAATCGCTGAGAAATAGTAAAGTAGTAGTAGAGTCGTTGTATGATGCGTCATGCATTTCGCAACCCAAAAGTATCTGCACCTGTCATCCCTACACAGGTATTAGACTGCTGTACCCTGTGTCATCACACACCGTATATCGATGACAGGCTTCAGCCGGACAAGGGGCACATCGTCAGTTATTATTAACACCAAACCACAGACAGTTTCGGGTGGAATGGTGCCGGACCCGGCTGTCATGCAAGGAGTCGCAACATGTTCAACGTTGAATCAATGTTTCGCCTGCCCGTGGATGGTCATCGCGTTGACGTATCGTGGCGCCGAGAGGGGAGGAGAAATCCTGCCAATGTTGTGGAGAGAGACAACAGCGTAACTCCTACTCTCATAGTTTGTGTGATTTCAGGTCTCCTCTGGTAGTGATTCGAGGTACCTCGACGGTACAAAGCCACGTAAACGACATCCTGCATCCACGTCGCGCCCCTACTGATACAGAATCCTGGTTCAGGACAATGCTTTTCCGCATAAAGCACTTCTCATGTGGAGATCCTTGATCGCTCCATAACCAAACCAGTGTTGAATCAGATTCGCTGTCTCAATCTTCTGGATCTTGAGGGCCAGTTAAGACAGGCCTGGGCTGTCTTACCACAGAAGAAGATACAATAGCTGTATGAATCCCTTCTTCATGTAATCGCTGCATGAATCTAGGCCAGGGTGTTGCGGTACGCTATGATGAGACCAGCAGTTATCACTAACCCTCTAATTATTTAATTATTAATTTACTGTTACTACTATTATTAATATTGAATTATGTAACATTTAATAACTATAAGTATCCTGAATAGCTGTATTAATGTTTGTAACTTGAGTCGTAATAATATTGAGTTACCACAGTCTGTTGTTTGTTTAGTAACCAGGGTAGCATAGTTAACACTCTTTGATGCTGGGCAGCGATTGTTGGTTGGGCGTCTGCATTGTAGCAGAGCAGGGTGCGAGGCAATGTGTCTTGGAGCAGGTTGTATGCTGCAAACACAGTCCTGCGTACACAAGCTAAAATAGCTTGTGTTAATGTAATATAAGTGTCTTATACAGGGTTTGGACAAAATAATATGAACACCTGACATTTACATACTATTGATTTATTAATATGGTGTTGGGCCACCTTTTGGTTGTAGAACAGCTAATATTCTTCGCGGAATAGATTCGTAGTGTGTCTGACTAGTTTCCGATTCCTATTCTTCGCCAATTGCTTCAATGATGTTGGAGGTGGAAATCTGATCCTTATTCTCTGCTTTAAAACTCCTCACAACGGTTCAATTATGTTGAGGTCTGGCGATTGTGCTGGCCAGTGAAGATGTTTGATGATATTCTGACGCTCCTCGAACCGGGACAGAACCTTTTTCACTGTGTATAAGGGCGCATTATCATCTTGGAATATGGCAGTGTTTGGCAGTAGTATGCTGGTCATAGTAAGATCTTCATCATTGAGGATGTAGTGATTTTCATTCGCAGTCATTCGGCCAGTGATGTGAATGAGAGGACCAGCTGAATACCACGATATAGCCACCCAAACCTCCCCCATGTTTGATTGTAAGATCCAGGCAGTCCGGATCATAGGCTTCTTTTGAGGTTCTCCATACATAAGCCCGGCCGTTAGTAGGAAACAATGTGAACGCTCATTCATCGGATCATACCACAATATTCCCATCATCAAGTGGCCAGGTTTTATGATCTTGGCACCACTTGTTTCGCAGCTTAGCGTTGGTTGCCGTTATAAGGGGTTTTACAATTGCATCCCTTCCATTAATGTCAGCTTTTTGGAGCTCCTGCCGTACTGTTTTTGTCGAAACAGTATTACTCAGGTGTGTGTTGAGTTCTGCTGTCACTTTTGCCGCGGTAGTTTTGTGTTGTCTGGCCACCAGCCTTTTCAATGTTCGTCGGTCTCTGTCGGTTATCTTTGGTTTTCGTCCACTATTCCTCTTCGCCGATGACGTTTTACCATTTGTGTATGCTGTCATTACCATGGATACTGTCGCTCGTGAGACGTTAAACAGTTCAGCTGGTTTCTTCAGAGACGCTCCCGTTAACTGAGCTCCAACGATTGGGCCTCTATCGAAGTCTGAGATATCACGCATTTCACCGATCGCTTGTTATAACTGTCGCAGAACAAAGCGTATAATACACTGACACACAGTATACAAGTCCTGCTACCTCAACTACGCCGTATATGCGCGTCGCAGTATTCACTTGGAAGCAGTGGTGCCAACATGCAACAACCTGTAATCTATCGCACGGCGTTCATATTATTTTTTCCAACGTCTGTAGGTTGTCACTGAACGCTATTAATTAAATTCAATAATATTTCTACAAGAACAGTGAATTTTTTCAATTCCAGGACAGTAAAAATACGTCTCAATTTGTTTATCTGAGCTAACTGCTTCCATGTGTTCAAAGAGGAGAATTTTTGCCGATCGTCTATAAATAACACATCATCCCATGTAAGGGTACCACTTCAGGATAAGTACCGCGAGTGGTGGGTGAACGGTTAACGTTCTGGCGGCCTCGCATTCGGGCATCCCCGTCCTGGCATCCATATTTGGGTTTTCCATGGTTTCCCCAAATCACTCCAGGCAAATGCCGGGATGCTTCGTTCAAAAAGGCCATGGCCGAATTCCTTCCCGTTCCTTGTCCCAGTCTCATCCCACCTCTAATGACTTTAGCGTCGGCGAGGCGTAAAAAAAAAAATCGGGATAAGCTCACATTTCGGCGAACCTGCCATGATAAGCTCACAGTGTCCCTACTGTAAAATCTGATATCCCTTTCATCTGATATTGTAATCATTGATATGAAGTCACATGACTATTCATATCGTGCAGTTTCATTTCAATATCACCATTTTTTCTGAGTACTTTTCTTCTCAGTGAGTGTAAAAGACACCTTTGAACCTTTAATGGTAGAGAGTTGTACCATTCGTTTTGCGAGGTTAATACTTTTATTTTACTGTAGCTCTTGTCCGTCTTGTCGTTTAATATGGCCCATTATGCATTCTGGATTTAAACCAAAAATGACGAATGATAGCCGCCTCGCTGCTGTTTAGTACAAACCATTATCTTGAGAAACTTTAATCATTACTCATTAAATATTTCTTCTCTCATTTTTCCAGCATTGATTATTTATTAAACATTCAGTATTGAAACTCTTACAAGCTTAACAAATCTTAATTCAACGATTTTCAAGTCAACCTTCCACTCTTACAACCAGTAAACAAAACCATAGATACAGTCAGCGATATTCAATGCATAAGTCTTTGTCTTACATGTCAGCCAACTTAACCATCCCGACATATAATTTTTATTATCATTTACACAAGTCATTTCACCATTCACTAACTCTATGGTTGTTATCTCACAGTTTCCATACTAACGTAAATCGTAAAGAATATACTCAGGTTATTGTAAGACAGTCTGAATCCACTCTAACCAATCGGAAAATGCGAACATCTTTGATGTAAGACATTTTTATGTAATTTTGTAAAAACTGTGGGACGGGGATTTTAATTTTGCACGTCATAAACTTTAATTAATCTACATAAGCAATGCTTGTTTTATGGCACTGCTACGACAAAAGCTGCCAAATATGAGTAAACATTAAAATACTGTGCTTCTTTACGTTGTAGAACTGTTTTCCGTTTTATGTTCTCACCTATTAGGAGGCGTAAAGAGCTTGTACTTTATGTGACTACATTTCGTTGCACTAAAGCCATCTGAATGCAGGAGTTTTTAATTAAAGTAGTATTTAAAAACACATTTTATTCCATTTTGGCTCCGAGGCAGGTAGCAGTGCACGATTACAAAACTCAAGTCGCCAGAATAACTTTACTGCAATAATCCCCACCCTTTTGAAACCGTACGAAATCGCAACCGAGCATCATCACTAAATATTTGCATTCACGATCAGTTGTTAATAAAGCGTACTAATTTAATTTCTGTTTTAATTTGACTGTAAAGTGCGTAACATTGTGGAGGTTTTTTCCTCCTGTCGCGTGTTTGATCGGAACAAAACATTATGAATCCAGTCGTTAAATATCAGTGTGTGTTTTTTGTTGAGAAACGTTTTCAATATAAAAGGACCGCGCAAAAAAAAATTAAGTATTAGAACGTTACAGAGTGAATAGTATAAATTAATAATCGGCTGCTTATGATATTGTCGTTGATTAATCTTAAAGGTATCTCATAATTTCTGTCTCTTTAACTAGTAGTAAATGCATTATTTCCTTTATTTAAAATTTCATAGAAATAAATGTTTTGTTTACTTGTCATACTAACAAGCGTATTTTTGTTCTTTGCAGGTATGTCTACACTGAAAATAATCGAAGGATAGCAGGTAATGTAAAGTAAAAGGACTATACTAACCAGACCTTTGGCCATAATGTTGTTTCTAATCACCGAAGGATTATTTCCTTAAATTGTGTTTGACATATGCAGGATTAAAGTTTTTCATTTTCATGGATGATTAAAAGTTTTAGTGATATTTGAAACACATAAATGTTAGAAACAATTTTTATCCATTTTTGTGTTTTTCGTGTCGTCAATGTCAGAGGAGTGTGAACAAGGAACGCGAAGTAATTAGGCCATAGTCTTCTGAATGAATTTTTCGAGCATTCGCTTGGAGTTGTATCAGGAAATCATGGACGGCCGGACAGGGATGTATACCCTGGACATCC
Organism: Vandiemenella viatica; assembly: GCA_031002005.1. NCBI lineage: Eukaryota > Metazoa > Arthropoda > Insecta > Orthoptera > Morabidae > Vandiemenella > Vandiemenella viatica. Next base: position 224,425,177 of record CM061921.1, on the reverse strand, counting down.
CTTACGTCAGCTATACCGTTTTGTTCTATTAATGCTATGGTCATTTCCGAGAAATTTATACAGTCGATTATAGCATACTTGCCCTGTTGAGAATAATTAGTATAATTACACATGAGATCGATTGTTAAGATTTTGTGCACAGTTATGTCATCGTAAATACTCATATCGGCTACGACGCGTATGAAGAAATATTATTACAAGCTGATGGTATTTATCCTAGAAGCATCTGAAGCATAATTGATTTCTCCATCAAGAACACTGACTAAATATAGGAGCTATGTTGCAAGTAGAATTTTCCTTTCATGCTCCATCTATATTCAGCAACATAACTTCAGGCGTGGAAGCATTTTCTGAGCGTAAATGAAGTACGTTTCAACATACGAGTAAATACGAAAGAAAATATAATTCGGACATTTGGTTCTTCTTAAAAAGTTATTCACGGGGTGCCAACCGGGGATCTTAAACTTTATAAGCGAACGCATTATGCATTGCACTGCGAAGCACTGTTATTTTTAGTTTTTGCAATATAGCTATTAGCAAATGCAACTACGGAAAACTCATTTTTCTCATAAAATACCACATATCTAGTTACACGGCTTCGCAGGTGCTATTTAATATTAGTGTGTTGGATATACTGACACTATTCTTTTAAGTTGTTTACAGTTTCCTCTTTTCGCTTTTTTTTAACAATAAATTATTACAGGTTAAGCCAAATAGCCGGGTGCTTCATCATTGCCTTTTGCACAATACACATTTGTGCAAAGAACGTACGTCACAGTGTTAAAAAAACTTTCACGAGACTGAATACAACCTGTTAAGTAAACAGGGGGGCTAAAGGTCCCCACTCTGTTGTGTGTACACCTACATGCCACCCGATTACCTGGTAATAACAGTCATCTCGGAGAGGTAGGAACGGGAGAGGGAGGTGAGGGTGAATGGGGTGTACAGTGAAGACCCTTACACGAGCATCATCATTCCTCGATTAATTCTTCGTTATTTCCATTGAACTTGATATCACTTCAACATTGTCCCGGTTGCATTTTCCCTACACACTTACGTACTTAGGCGTTGTCTGCAATTTTAATTCTTACTTTGTTTTGTATGGAGTTAAGCAGCTCAAGCTAATGGGAAAGCATGACGTTGTCTTACAACTTTTCCATACAGCAATTGAATTATAATATCCATCCTTCCTAGATTGGGCTTTAATTTATTATCAGTATTCTTTAATGCAATGTATTTTACTTTTTGTGTTTTAAGACTTTCCTGGAAAGTTCCTCAGGAAGTAAAGGCCTTTACATGCCAAAGTAAAAAAATTGGATGACTCATTGCGTTAAATTAGTCCAGTTGCGAACGGAAGTGCGTAAGGCAATGCGTGAAGCTTTTAAAGAATTCCAAGTCAGGAATTTATTGAAGAGCTAACTACTAATCCAAAAAAGTTCCGGTCTTATTTCAAAGTAATAAAATGCTCTCGTAAGATTATGCCGTCACTTATTAAGGAAAACGAGGAATTATCAGAATCTAGCATAGAGAAAGCAGAAATTTTGAATAATATACATACTTATTTTTCCGCGAGCGATTAGAGAATGGAATAGGAAGAATTTATCGAGTGAGAAAGCTTTGAATCCGATAGGAGAGGCTCTCAATAAACCGCTCCGGGCATCCTGATCAGGGTTTTCCATGGTTTCCCGGATCACTCCAGGTGAATGCCGGTATGGCTCCTAAAAATAGACTATGGGCGCCTCCTGCCATATCCCGTATATGCCTTACTATCCACAACTGCAACCTGCGCCACTCACAGTTAGTGAATTGCAGAGTAATAATAATAGTAAAAATAGTAATAGAAAGTCAGTGACGTTATTTTGCAGATGGGCATCTGTCTTGAATTCAAACCTGCCTCTAATATCTATACATACTGTACTGTACAATGCATAACTCTTTAAAAGATGAAAACTTCGAACCGTATCGACTGTTAACCATAAAAATACGTGCCTTCCAACATGCTAACTTAGTGACGTTATAGAGAAAATCTATACGTTTCGCTTAGGTGGAATTCCCTAAAATCAGATGTTTTTGAAATGGCATTTATTTCGTCAAGTAACATCCTAGTAGCCTATATATGAAATATAAACACTCCACATCCATATGACAAAGACAAATGACCGTATTCTCTATTACTGCTGACATTACTTCTGTCTGAGAAAGGAGTGTAAAAAAAGTACATATGTTGGTGAGAGTTTTCGTGTCTTGACGAAAGAATTATTAAATACAGTAACTTTTAAATTATTTTTTGGTTAGTTGTTTAAATGTATTGAACTTTACTTGGTACTGGTGTTTCACACCAATCAAGACGGATTTATTTAATTTACATGATCTGAATAACCTACTACCATTTCTGTGTAGTATCAACACACAATATGTTCCCAATATTTTTGATCTTAAACATTTTCGGAATTATTTCTTTCATAATATAAAAGCACTGAAGTCTCCTATAAATGCAACTAGGAAGTGTCTTCAGACGTTATATGCTGAGGTGTGTATTGTTGCTAAGTTCTGAGCACGGAAAAAAATACAAAACTGCTAACGAAGATATAAGTGAATTTAGTTCGAAAACCGTTGATGTGGGTTAGAGCTAAGGGGCTGGATGCCGACTACTTCGAAATCGCATTGTCCGCCGTGAAATGTGGCTCTCGCCAACCACTTTAACGCCGGGAAGCAGCCACTGTTATCGAATCAGCTGAAAGGAAATTGCCCACCGAGGTGGAACAACTGCCATGTCGTTACGGTAGCTGGCAAGAGAACTTGGTCCAGATATCCAACACACTTTCCCCAAACTTTACAGGCATATGTCGGTATTTCCTTTCTAAAAAAGAGAAAGGCGCAATTCCTATAGGATGCTTATAAACACTGTAGCGAAAATAGAGATCGTTGTTATTGGCCTCTGGATTGGTTTGATACAGTCTTTCCCCCTTTCCTACCTTGGGAATATCAGGAGAAAAAAAGGAAAATTGAAGCATCTGAAAGGTGGTGCTACAGAACAGCGTTTCTCAACCTATTTTAGCCCGAGAATCAGGAAAATGTTAAAAATAATTCTACGGCTCACTAACTTATATGGACTTAACTTTTACCAATATTTATGTTAGTAACCAAATCTATCAATTTTTATCGATGCGTACAGCGGTCCGTAAGACCCTCAAAACAGTCAATAACTTAATTATCAAAGGAGTACCGCTCAAAAGAGCCTACTTGAATATACTATTGTAGTAACAGTGTAGTAATTTACATTAATATCTATACTAATACTATAAATGCGAAAGTAACTCTGTCTCTCTGTCTGTCTGTTTGTTACGGCTAATCTGATCGTGATGAAATTTCACAAGGAGATGCGATTTGGCATTAGGATGGACATAGGATACTTTTTCTGTATAAGTAGTACATATTGTCATGTAATGTCGAAAAATTACCGAAACGAACGTAGACCGACGCTAAGGATGTGTAAGACTCTGTAGTACGTTACAGTATCGCAGCCTGGTAGATAAGTGGTTAAAGCGGTGGCTTACCAATGCTTGGACAGAAGTTCTCGGTTCAAATCCTGATGGAGGTGAATATTTTTAAGAATTGTTTTTAATCGTATGAGCAATGCTTGGATGGTCAGTTTTTTAGATTCCATATTAAACTGTAGATATCAAAAATTTAGGGGTGAAATGCTTGGCAAATCGTAAGCGGTCTAACAATGTTGTAGGTGTACACCTTTTTACGCTGTATTGATCACTCAGCTGTTATTTCTTTTGCAGTGTGTGTGTGTGTGTGTGTGTGTATGTGTGTGTGTGTGTGTGTGTGATCTGCACTAATAATATAATATATGTGAAAGTAAGTGTTTCTTTTTTTAAGGTTTAAGGTCTAAATGGCTATACCGATATTGATGGAATTCGACATGGAAATACTTCATATCTGTAGGAAGGACACACGATATGAATAACAGTTTTAGTCACGATGTTTGAGAACTTATCGATTGGTGACAGACGGACGGATGCGTGTATTAATCTGTAATGTTACGTCGGTTGCTCAAGCTGTGTTTCTCCCGCAATCTGTTAGTAAATTTCGTTTAGAGACAAAACGTATTTTAGAATAGATGTCGATTTGTTCTGCCCTGTACCATTACTTTGTGTCTGCCTAAATGTTTCTGGCACCAATTAATTTTATCTTCTTTTTTAATATGCCTTGCGGGCGTAAACCTGGTCTAAGTGGCTGCTCTAGCAGAGCACGAGCAGCTAATGTTATTAGAAAATCGGATGGTCATGTTGAAGATGAAAATACCCATCAGAAATAAAGCTGTCCTTAGTTAACCCCCCCCCCCCCACAACCCACGTCACATCCCCGCGCCTTCGTTTGTCTTTTTGTTTGTAAATATGTTGGAAACTGATTCTCTTTATGAGACAGGTTCGTCGATAGAATGATATAGTGAAGGCTTTCCCGTCATGTTATACCGACTTGGTGTTGTTTGGAACTAATCATAAGTTACTAACAGCTTTCTACATTCAATACTGGCAATGAAATTCTAAGTCCATGCGTACGAAGTCGCGGGTATCGGTTAGTAATATTATAAATGCGAAAGTAACTCTGTCTTTATATCTGTTTTATTACATTTTCACAACTATACGGCTAAACCGGTTTGGTTGAAATTTGGCAAGAGAATACAATACATCATTAGGAGGGACATAGGATAGTTTTTTCGGAATAAGTAACACATTTTGTCACGAAATTTTGATAACTAACATACGGATAGTGTATGTGTATCTCTGTAATGTTATATGGGCCGCTCAGTCTTTATTTCTCCTGCTGTCGTTTTTGTATGACGGGGCAGTTATATGTAGCTAGCTCACGACTTTCCAACACCCAACGGCTGTGTGTCAAAACGGTATTCACAAAAGATGTCACCTGAAAGTGAAATAATTTTGAACCAGAAACAAAAATCTGCCGGAAAAACCGTGCAAGGTAGTCTTCCACAGTTAATTCCCCTGCTCCTAGTTTTTTGCTGTTTTGAAACATGTGAAAAATTTGTTCTTTTCATGAGACAGGCTCAATCTTAGAATCGTTTGGTGACGGCGTATACTTGCTTTTTGAGACATCTTTTACGTAACTTACTGCTTTCTATATCCAGCTCTAGCAATAAAATTACAATTTCACGCGTACAAAGCCAAAGGTAAGAGCTAGTATCCTCGTATATTAGAAATATCAGATTTTTGTTGGTCGTTGGAATATTGATGGATTTTAGAAAGTTTTGATTACTGCTAATACTACTTTATAGACTTAAAATGTGGGAAAATGGTATTAATGTGAACAACTGTTACTAATTCATCTTATCTTTTATCTTTAATTTAGTTAGAATTAAATTTTTAATAATCTGCCTGCGGAGCATCTGTCCCATCTTCGCGGTCCGCAGGTTCAGAATCGCTGCTGTAGAAAAATGCTAAAAAATAAGCGGATGTATAGGCTACAGAATGATCGCGTCCTGAAATGATGAGCGAGGTAAGAAGGATGTGGAAGATTCTCTCAAAATACACAAAATTGTGGGTCACGTTTTAAGACATTCAGGATAGGTCAACTTGTTAGTGAATGGAACTGTCGAGACAAACAATTATAGAGGAAAACAAAGATTAGAATATGTGAAGAAGATGATAGACGACGTCGGCTGTGATGGGTATATTGAGAAGTATATGAGTACCAGTACATCAGAACCTTTACCTACTTGTGAACAATGGATCCATTTCGAAAAGAAAGGTAAAAAGCGGGGAGTTTAGATGATGTTCTCTGGAAAATACTAAACTTACTCCAGGCGACTAGAAAATAAATTGGTCGTAAACATGTGTCAAGTTAATTGTTGATCATTTTCCGTTGTAGGGTCATAAATATTTTTAAATGGTAAAAAAACATTAATACTGTTTAATTTAAAAACATCTGTTAACTTATTTGACTCATCATCAGCTCTTCTTTTCATCAAATGTATTTTTTCCGTATACTGTGTTTCTCTTCTGCGAATCCGTATCGTAATTACTGCGTGGTTGCGATGTTGCAGATCGATCACCCTGCTGGATATAGCTGCAACAGTACACGGAGACACTCTTAGCGAAAAGTTTCAAGGTGTTGTGCAGGGCCGTACATTAAACAGTTCTATTTGAAATAGAAATGATCGGAAATGTGACAAGTGGCTTTTACTAGCACATTAGTTAGACATCCACAAAAATCGGCATTGTATATATATATAAAGATGAATGTATGTATGTTTGTTTGTTCTTAATCCGATTTCGATGAAAGTTTGCACACTTATCCTTTGAAACAAGGAGAAAAATACTGTATACATTTGGTTGAAAAATTTTCTGTATAAATGATACATGTTGTCTTATAAGTTCGAAAAATTAATGATCAATGATAGACAGACGCGTAGTATCTGTAGGTCTCTGTACTACCTTTCCATATAGAGGTCTGGTAGCTCAGTAGTTAAAGCGCTTGCTTACTGCTGTTTGGATCGTGGTTTCAGGTTCAAATCTCCGTGGAGGGAAAAGATTTTAAAAAATTGTTTTTGATCGTAAGAGTCACGCCTGGACCGTCGGTTATTCGGATTGAATATTAAACTGTAGATTTCACAAATTTAGGGGTTCAGTGCGAGGCAAATCGTAGGTAGTCTTGCAATGCTGTGGGTGTACACTTTTTTACTTTATAATGATCTCTCGAGGGTTGTTCGCAGTCAGTGTGTGATCTGCAGTAATATTACTATAAGTGTGAAAGTAAGTCTCTGTACTTTTTACGTTTTGACGGCTAAATGGCTATACCGATACTGGTGGAATTTGACAAGAAAATCTGTAGGAACGGCACAGGAAATTTTTTCCATTATGATTAACAGTTGTAGTCACGAAATTTTGAAAACCCAGAAATATGTTGGAAATTGATTCTCTTCAAGAGACAGGTTGGACGGTAGAATGATACAGTAATAGCTTTCCTGTCATATTATGCTGACTCGGTGTTATTTTGGACCAATCCTTCGTTACCAACAACTTTCTATATTCAATTCTAGCAAAGAAATTCTTAATCCTCGCGTACGAAGTCGCGGGTATCAGCTAGTATTTTAAGTTTAGAAGATCCTGTCATAGAATTGATGATTACAATATTTTCTTTCTGTATATTCTATTTTGCTGTTTTAATTTGATTTATGGTAAATAGTTATGATTTGTAAAAAAATAAATTGTGTTACACAGGTAGTTAAAAGTAATTAATACCGTAAACTTTGTAAATAGTTGGTTTCTGACAATTCATTGGTTTCGCCTCAGTTATTCTAGAATGCTTTTTTGTATGTAGACATCCTGAAATAAGTGTCAGTTTCCTGTACATACAGGGTGATTCAAAATAACGTGGACAAAATGACATGGTAGCTCAGTTATACAATAAGAATCAAAAATGGCATAGGAACGTAGGGTCGCAACCGCAATCCGGAGACGCTACGGGGCGTCTAAAATAATACTGACACAAAGAGAAGAAACAAAACCATTACAGATCATTTTATTGATAATTACTCACTCACATGCGACTAATGCAAGTCAAATTTTGAGCCTACAGCAGATGCTCAAAGTTTTGGCCAGATGCATCGAGACAAGCCCGGCATCTCCGTTGCATGGAACGGCGCACCTTCTCAAAGATACCAGGTGTATCTCGAACACATCCGGCTGCCGCAACGATTCTTCCTACCAAGCCTTCCAGCGTTTCAACAGGTGTTTCATACACAAGTCCTTTTAAAAATCGCCACAAGAAAAAATCCAAGGGAAATAGGTCTGGTGACCGTGGCTCTAGCGCCCTCTACAGGCGTTTGCGACCCTCTGTTCCTATGCGATTTTTGATCCTTATGGTATGACTGATCTACCATGTCATTTTGTCCACGTTTCTTTAATCGCCCTGTATAGTGTAAACTGAATAATATTTGGATGCCTTGCGGTAAAGACACAATATAAACGTTGGCTCCGTACCCTGATTGGTGTAGACAGCTTTGAATAAAGACAGACACGCTAGTTTAATTTATTCCCAATATATTTTAAGCAAGAAAGTGAACTTATTTCGATCACTACACTCTGAACACACACACTATCATAGTCACCCACACTTACAAGAAGAATAACGAATACTGTTAAAGTGGAAAAGGCAATGGGAAACCACTCTAATTCATCTCCCAGACGTTGCCATGATAACCGCCTACGCTCACCACGGGCAAGGCGTTTATAAGAAGAAAAAGGAGCACGAGGAAATATAATAAATTTAGTCCAAATGTACATAACTACTCAGGTCGTTGCGACATGACGAAGTCTGATCACTGACACGGGGTTAGCCTGTTCGAGTTCTGGGTTTCGAAGAAATTTTCAACATCTGGACTTTGCCGGCAAGGTGGAAGAGGTGGTGGTGCTCGATTCCTAATCACCAGAGTGCTGGGTTAATTCCCTATCCTCTCCACAGTGCACATGCAGTGAGAGCTTAGGGGGCGTCCGTTAATTACGTAAGCTGTTTTTCAGGAATTTCAGACCCCCCCTTTTTTCTGGTGAGACTTCGTTCGATCTGGTCGGACCCCCCCCCCCCCGCGAGATTTTGACGAAACCGCCCCTCCCCCTCCAACTTATCGACCTCGTAACTTTTTGAGACCTCTTTTTTTTTTTTTTTTGGGTCTCATGCTTCCATGACGGTTACGTGAGATTTCCGTTGACCCCTAATAGTCTATTCGGAAATAATATTAATGATGTATGTCACTTTATTTACTTACTTATTTAAATTGCCGTTGTCATCGACGTATTGTACAAATAATTATGGGCTGCACTGGTTCAATTAATATGGATACTGAGTAATATTTTATATATACTGCTGGTATTTCTGTGGTAACCGGTGAAAACACACTATAATACTGACTTTATTTGAAATTTAGATTTTATTCCCTCTAAGCTCTTAGGCGATTTTTTCTGAAATACTTTGCAGTGTTAACTATCTTTAGTAAAATTATTATGCTCTTCGTTCAGTCTGATAAATCTGCTAAGATAACTGTAAATGGATACAGAAAATTTAATACGCAGTAGGCGTTGTTGATCCAATCACACGAAAAAAAATGACAGTCATTGCGGACTGCCGACAGAAGTAAAAACTTAAAACTATGACGCACAACACGTCATACTTATAGCTATAAATATACTGTTAACATTAGCATGTCGGTGACGAGAACTCATAAGATTTTATCCATCCAAAAATCGCTCAACGGGCCTAAAGAAGGTTTCAGTTCAAAAAGTAAAACTTAGTCCGCAAGCCGAAGGTTGGTCGAATCTTCCCGAAGGAGACGCACTAAGCTGTTGTGTCAGAGGCAGGACGGCCAAATCCTTTTCTCAGGGGCCTACAGTTTAACGTGGCATCAGAACCTCGGAACGTCCCCGGCGTAGCTCATCACGGGATTTAACCTGACACCGGAGAGAAAAACTTGCGGAAGTAACGCCTTAAGCGCTGAGCTAGCAGACCACCTTGTTTTGAAGTAAACGTGTGCTAAGTACTATCGGATGAAACCGGTTGGTTTGTATAAAGATCATTTGAAAAAAATTGAAGAGTGTATAGATCAACAAAAGGGTGGTTTCTTAATATTTTGGGCCAGAAACCTTCCCAGGCGCACCCACACAATAGCTCACCAAAATTTCATCGCAATCAAATAAATGGTATAGGAACGCATAGAAGACGAACAAACCAACAAACAAACACACAAACATTCATTTTTATACATTAGACTAGATACAAGTATAATCTATACTTTCACTGCTATCCAAGCGCAACACGTCATAGTTATACAGGGTGATACAAAAAGGTACGGCCAAACTTTCAGGAAACATTCCTCACACACAAACAAAGAAAATATTTTATGTGGACATGTGTCCGGAAACGCTTACTTTCCATGTTAGAGCTCATTTTATTACTTCTCTTCAAATCACATTAAACATGGAATGGAAACACACAGCAACAGAACGTACCAGCGTGACTTCAAACACTTTTTCCTCCGGTAGCGAGGATACATGCATCCACCCTCCGTCGCATGGAGTCCCTGATGCGCTGATGCAGCCCTGGAGAATGGCGTATTGTATCACAGCCGTCCGCAATATGAGCTCTAACATGGAAAGTAAGCGTTTCCGGACACAGGTCCACATAACATATTTTTTTGTTTGTGTGTGAGGAATGTTTCCTGAAAGTTTGGCCGTACCTTTTTGTAACACCCTGTTGATATACTGCTATTACAGCATGTTGGTGACGCGAACTCATAATATTTTACCAATCCATAGCTTGTCGGTGACGTCACCTCATAGATATACCCCAATCCGAAAATCTACCAACGCGTCTATAGAAGTTTTCACTTAAAACCTAAGTGATTTCGATGTGGATATCTCGATAGTCAGCTTATGGCGACGCCACAACATATCTTCCATCATTATTTTGATCCGCACCTCTCATCTCACTGGAACACTTAAATAAAAAAAAAAAAACTACTCTATTTAACAAATATTTTTTTTTATGGCTTTCGGCAGCTGAGGCCATACAGCCAGCTCAATGTGATTATTATAGCTTGCAGTGAATCAGTCGTCATCCAGTGTTTATATATTGTATCTTCTAAGTATGGACACCACAGGACGGACAGGACATTCACACAGACACACAACACTTAACATCCATGCCCACTGCCGGATTTGAACCGGCGACCTTCGGCACGCGGATCTAGCACGCTACCGAGGTCGGCTATAATGGAGTAGTTCTCGAAGTGTAGACGCTGAAGAAACCAATAGGCTTGTCTTAAAGTGCAGTGATCAAGGAAAACGAGATGGAGATAGAGTCCAATTCTACTTGAATGTTAAACGTCTTTCTTTGGAATCGAGTTGCATGGTAGAGTTAGCGTATTCTGTTCCTGTGAGGAAACGAATGCATAAAACGGTCAGATCTGTTCTTATTTTCTCGTTTCGGTCTTCCGCGCTATAAATGTTGCTGGCAGTAGAATATTTTTTCAATCTTCGCGGAATAATTCTGTAGTTGACTTCTTAAAAAGTTTCTGCCGAGAACTGAGCTTTCCGTATCCCAGGTGTTCCGCTCCAGTTCCTTCGAAATTTTCCATACATTCTCTTCCCTATTGAGTCTGCTAATATCGCAATGTAACTTTTTTAGTGAAATGTAACTACTCTGTAAAAATTTTTTTGTAAGGGTTCCACATACTATAGGTATTTTCAACCAAGGCTAAAAAGCAGCAACAGTAATAATAAAAAATCACTAACAAATATCGTTTTGTGAAATTGCCTTTCAAATGTCATGTGTAAATCAAGCACGTATAAAATAAGTGAGTAAGAAGAAATTATAACGGATCTTACAGAAAAAATTTGCATTTTTTTTAAAAGTATTTTCACGATACATTTATTAAAGGATTTATTAAATTCTCTGTTGATTGGTACATTCGATTTTTTGTCGAAAAAATACTTCTGTAATTTAATTTGTTTTAAGAAAACAAAATGCAGAAAGATCGCTTTAGTTTTTCTTTAGACTTTTCTACTGAATCCACCCAGCATACGATGTTACAAATTTTTAAATACAAAATTCTGTTCTGGGTCAACGAAGCGCATAACATGTGCAAATATGAATTGTGAAACTTGTTTCGTGTACGCTTGTAGGCGTGTGACAGACGTGGTAGCAGTACGGCTTCCATTCCCTTTGCATTCCGAATCATAAAAAGGGGTAAAATAGAATGTTTCACTTTTAATTTTACGACGTCGCACTGTTCTTTGTATTAAAATGATTTAACTTTAGTTTTAAGTTTTATACAGGTTTCGTCCTGAGAAATGGAGTATATAAATTAATGGTTTTACCCTTTATACATATAAGACAGGCCATTAGTTGATTGAGAATAAGACTTGGGAGTTTTCTGCCATTAAAATATATAACTTTGTCTGCCGTTACGAGTGTTGTGTTACTTTTATTTCGTACAAACAGGACTTCATTTCTAAGTAATAATGATGACACAGTTCACTGCTGACAATCAACCAGTCATGCAGTTCGATTCAGATAACTTGTGTCTAACAACAAGATCCTGTATAATAATGGTTGAAACTGGCACAAACTTTCTCCGTCTAGAGTAAATCTTACATACTCGTATGTCTGTGGTGAATATCTGTGTGTTCTATTTTTAGGGAATCCCTGAATCATGATAGAAGTAATTCCTGTTCAAAATTAATTTTTAATTAAGTCCGTTTCCAAATAAAATATGAACACTGTAGAGTATACAGTATCACGTATTTAGTTTAAAACTTCGTGGACCATAAAGAAAAAATCTTACGCATTATCCGATAGAAAAATTAACAGTATCTTCGCGGAGAAAGATTTAATTTTTATTTTTCGTGAAAATGTCGCCAAACACTTTATTACAGGCGGCTGTTTTTCGAGCGCGCTGGGTGAGCGGTAACGCCCTGGCCTGGCATTCGTTCAAACCCCCGTGCTGCCATTAAGAATCCGGGATTGTGCGTTCAAAAAGACATGGCCGAATTTCTTCCTGTTAATTTCCATCCTTCCTCTCCCGCCTCTACTGAGCGTGTTATCAACGAAGCGTAAAGCCAGAAGAGGAAAAAAATGTACTCGGAAGGAAGAGAAAAAACAAAAACGCAGCTGACAGGTTTGATGCTGAGCGTAATCAAAAATCATCTTTTTGAAGAAGCTTGTTTCATTGTTTCATCGATCAAGTTATTGCGGTACTACTGTTAAGAAAAAAAAAAAAAAAAAGAAAAAAAATCGACTTTGTTTCCTCAGAGTTAGTCACTATTGCTTATTACATGTTCCTGATATTTTTATTAGATAGTAAATTGATTTACTTTACTGATTAGGGGGAAACTTGGATATTCCTTTTACTTCTAATCCTTCCCAACTCAAGAAACTGCCACAGAAATATCAATCAGCACTGGAAGTTACATCTGCATATTCCTCTACAACTACTTCCACACTCTGCAGTTCACTTGTGGGTGGCAGAGGGTGCTGTGCATTCCAATCCTGAATAGCACGAGAAAAGAAAGAAATATTATCACGGCACATTATTTTATAAACTTAGTCTGTAAACAACTGTTGTGGTGAATGTTGTTTATCCCCCCAGAATTGTTTCACCCTAGTGGTGTGGCGCATCATCAGTGGAGAAATAGTAGTAATCCTCACATGCCAGTCCGGAACAGCACTTTATACACTTTCACAGCACTGTTTTACAAGCCTTCCTTGAAACTGACTGTTTTCATGCCATTTTATACATATATCACACATACGCCTTGATTGTTTCACCTTGTTGTAAATATCAGAAATTTAATTTCATTAATCTTTCACCTGTCATTGCGACCTAAATAGGTTGTGTCCGAAGAATTAAATTGCATTCGTAACTGGAAGAAGATATAAGTATATTCGTTAGTAAATTCAAATGAAATCGACGACGTCTGTCTGCCAGACAATTCCAGCCTAATCTACGTATCAATTCGGCGACGCTTTCTTAAGGGCTATGGCAAGCAGTCACGACTCGAGTGGCTCTTCTGTGTACTTTCACTATAGTGTAGTTACGTGTAATACTAAAATTTTTACAGAATTTTTTCAAGCGGTTTCAATTATACCTTGGTCGTGGGAATCACGGCATTAACTGTTTCAAATTCCCGATACTGTTCTTAGATAGTATCATACTACAGTTGCAGCTACAAGTTTACCTACGAGGGGCAGTCAAAAAGTTCCCGGAATTTGGTTGTAACTCTTTATAACAAAAGATAAGTACACATTTACCTAATATCCTTCAAAGAAGGCACACACACACTTACTCCACCGCTAAACACGTATCATCTTCAAATCATTTGATTGCGTGAATGGATCCATGAGAGATCCCCACTTCTTGTGCCAACTCGTCGATGGTCATTCTTCGGTCTGATCTCCTCGCATTCGGGAGGATGGTGGTTCGAATCCCCGTCCGGGCATCCAGATTTGGGTTTTCCATGGTTTCCCCAAATCACTCCAGGATGCTTCCTTCAAAAGGCCATGGCCGAATTCCTTCCCATTCCTTGCCCCCATCCTTGCCCCCCATCCTTGCCCCCCATCCTTTCCCGTCTCTAAACACCTCGATGTTAAAAAGAGACGTAAAGCAGGTACAAAAAAAAAAAAAAAAAATCGGTCTGATCTGACTAACTGTTTCACTTGCTCGACCATTGCTTCGTTTCTGGAGGTTGAAATTCTCCCACTGCGACTCTCGTCTTCCAGCGATTCCTGTCCACCATTAAACCTTTAAAACCACTCTTAAACGGCTGTTTTCTTTAACGAATCGTCACCGTAAACTGTTTGTAAGGCTAACGAAGTCTCTGAAGCAGATTTCCCTAATCTGCACATGAACTTGATGTTCGCCCTTTGTTCAAACTGCGACATCGCGCCAACTGATTACCACACAGACCTACCTTCAGCTACACTGCAGTCACACTGCCTGTTATGACCTGTTCATACCTGTCTAACTCATAACAATTACATCACAAATGCCAACGCTACGACAGAATTCCGGGAACTTTTTGACTGCCCCTCGTAAAATATGACCAGGGTGTTGTTCTGTATGAATTAAGAATCATGGTCACACTGTGAATTGGTATGCTATGCCTCTGTTAATACACTGTCTGATTGATGAGGTATATGTGACAGTTTTCGGCTGCACGGTTGATCGATTCATCGGAAAAACTGTGTGAGGCATTCCACCGATACATTCGCTGTACCTTCGCATTGTGTTATTGTTTTTCCCTTTTCGTTTCATCTGCAGCGGAGTCTATAGCAATAGTAGATAACTCTTCGGTATGAAACAGTCCTTAACCGACGTTAACTAAGAATGCTGTCATATCCCTGGAAAACGTTGAAAATGCAGAGTCTAAATAACAGAGATGGAACTGTATTTACTTTTTTTTATCTTGTACTGCTTATAGCTTTACGCCTCGTCGACATCGAGGTCTTTAGAGACTGGAAAGAAATGGAGTCAAGGAATGGGAAGGTATTCGGCCATGGCCTCTAGAAGGAAACATCCTGGTATTCGCTTGGAGTGATTGCGAGAAACCATGTAAAATCAATATCTGGATGGCCGGAAGCGACTCGAACCCGGGTCCTCCCGAATGTGAGACTGGTGTGTTACTGGGAAACGGGATTGAGGGCAGATCCTTCAGAATACCATTTTCCACCTTAACATTGGAAAAACGGAAATGTCGTTAAATAATACAGGGTGCGGCAAAAAGATCTGACGGTTTTAAAGTACAAACAACATGAAAAATAAAAGTGATACAAAATATTTTATTGCTTATTACAGAAGGGTATTCATGAAAATTAATGACAATAACATCAGAACAACCAATTTCATCCGTTTAAGATGTGAAGATAACGTCCTTTAAATGACGTCCGTCTTTGAACAAGCATTCTTCCAGCCTTGCACTGAAGCTGTTGAACACCTGCTCTAACATTGCACAAGGCAGGCTGGCGATTTCTTGGCGTATGGATTCTTTCAGTTCGTCCAGTGTGCGGGGTTTGTTTGTGTAAACTCTTGCTTTAAGGAGTCTCCACAAGAAAAAATCACAAACGCTAAGGTCTGGAGAGCGAGCTGGCCATTCAATGTCCCCAAAACGCGAGATCACTCGACTACGAAACGTCCATAACCTCACTGGCTGTATGGGCAGTTGCCCCATCCTGCTGGAAACATATCCTACTGCGCACCAAACGATTTCTCTTAAGTTCAGGGATCATGAAGTTTTTTAGCATCAACAAATAACGTTCCGAATTGACCGTAACGGTTCGACCACCCTCTTCGAAGAAGTATGGCCCAATGACACACCTTTTGGTTACACCACACCACACGGTAACCTTAGGACTATGCAGAGGACGTTCATGCAGTTGTTCCGGATTTGTAGCCCACCAATAACGAAAGTTCTGTTTGTTCACATAACCATCCAGATGGAAATGTGCCTCGTCGCTCATCATTAAAATTTTTTCATCCGTCAGCATTGCAATCATCTCTTCTGCAAATGCTTTACGCTTTGCATAGTCATTAGGCTTTAACTGCTGGACAATAGCCATTTTGTACGGGTGGAAGTGCAGATCGAAACGCAAAATTCGTCTTACCGAGTGGTCAGACATGTGTAAAGCAGCAGCTTGTTTGCGGGCCGACCGCCGAGGACTGGCTTCCACAGCTTCTCTTACTCGATCGATATTCTCTGGCGTCCTAGATGACCGTGGGCGACCTGTTGACTTCTTTTTTAACGCTGAACTGGTAGCTCTGAAGGTGCTCACCCATAGCATAATGGTGTTCCGAGTTGGGACTCTTCCTTTTGGACTCACGTTAAATCGTCTACGGAACTGCCGCTGAACAGCAACGCAGGAATCGCCACTTTTAAAAAACGCCTCGTCAACAAACGCACGGTGTTCACCCGACCATTGTTCCATGGCTACTACAAATGTTCACGTGTGGGCTCTGGATTGCGCCTATCCCCACCACCCCCCACCATCTACTCACTCGACAATAGGGCGGCGAAAACCGTCAGATCATTTTGCCGCATTCCCACTAATGAAATATTCTTCCTCCAGATGTTCGTGGTGTGGAAACTAAATTAGTTTTCAGGCGAATTTTTGTAAAAAAATAAAATAAAAAATTTAATGGTAAAAACGGCAAATATTAGTGAAAAATAAATCACGCAAAGATTGCCGTAGGTGGAAACCAACCTGCGATCCTAAACACAGAAGTACAACGCCTCAACACGCTTAGCTATCCAGCCGAAATCGTTTAATAGCTTTCCGACTGAAATAAATGAGAAGTTTTTAATTTCCAGGACGCTTTTGTTAACTTGGCCTATAGGTGTGTATGAATGTAATGTCTTTCAGTTCCATTTTCATCCACTTTCAGGAGTCTGAATTATTTGAATTTTTGTATTCGTATTTACAAGCGATGGGAATACAATAATTTCATATATTCTGGTATTCTCATTACATTGACAGAAAAAAATAAAAAATTAAAATAAAAAAAATCCCTACGCAGCAAGTAGTCGCCTGTGTGTTATGCAATCAGGGGACACCGGTGTTGAGTTGGTTCCAGACACACAGGCGTCCGCCTCAGCACTGATTGGAAACATGAAATGTTAAAGTCCGCTTTGATTTTGATCAATTAGCCTCTTTGCTGCCGGACAGGCTTATGTAGCTACCAGTCGCGTGAAGTCACTGGATCGTCTCGTAAAAGAAGAACTTGATTGCTCCAAGCTAACAGGAAGGGTTCCATGTAATGTTAACGCGTTACATGAATTGGCTATGTTACGCGAACGTGAATAAAATACTGTCACACACGCAATGCTAAGACTAGAGTGTCCTCATTACTTACATCTTCTAATTTGTTTTAAGACTAGCAATAAAATTATTGTTAAAAGAACTAATATAAAAATAACGCGCTTTTGTAGCAGTGTGAACTGAAAAGTTAAAAATAATCTTTAAATATATACATTTTGTTCAGGAGTTATTGGATGCCCCCAAGCCAGAATAACTTAATTTTTTGTTAGTATTTTTATTACTATTTTAAGCTTATTCAAAAAATTAAGTTTTATAAAAAAAGCATTCGTTGTTATCTACTTACTTCTACACCTTTACGAATAGCTAGCGATAAAATATTTAAGACAACTGATATCTAGCACCCCACGCATTTTTATATTAAACATTGTTTTTTGATGAGTTACTTTATTCTTATTTTAAGATTTTCAAAAAATTAAGTTATAATGAATTGTGAGACATCCTATCTTGAAAAAAAAAAATCTTTACTTATAAAGATTATTTTAATCTTTTTAATTCACATTCCTACAAAAAGTTTTTTTATTTGTTTTAAATTTAATTTTACTAAGATTATATTTAATTTTACTAGACTTCGATTTTTCATAAAATAACATTTCACCGCGACGAATGGTATTAGTGAGAGATATGCTTTTCCCATATTTGTACGTAAGTTCTCCCCTTGCGAACTTACAGAAGTAATGGAAATATGGTGAGGGAAAATATTTTGGTTAAGAACAGATTTCCTTTTATTGCTCCGGCCGCGTAGACTGATAAAACTGTGAAAACCCTACCAAGATCCGTTCTGTAGTTTTTGCGTGACATCTACACCTACACAAAATTGTTTGTATAGAGAAGAGATAAGAGGAAAGTCATGCTTGCTTAGGGGCAACAAAGAATGATAGGGCCTGTTACCAAGAATGTAATACTTATGTGAGTACCCATACGATAACTGCTGATACATGCGTACACCGCTCAGTAGCTGGACCATTTCGTTACAACCTGTGATGAAAATTTATAGTATATAATAGTGTTAGTCACGTAATGTTCGCACTTCTACGTCTGAATTTAGACAATAATTTCATAGACAAAACAAGTTTTTAGAAACTTTATTGCATGACTGCCTACGATTCTGAAAATTCTTCATAGTGAAATGTCTATCATGTAGGATTATCTGTGTAATATTTGTATTATTGTAGATTCTGATAACACATTAAGTGGAGATTTGGATCTTAAGGGGAGTCGGATGGTTGTTTGGTTCAAGGTTTTTTTTATTTTTTACACTTTTCTTGTTACGCATATATTTGGGTTTAAATAGATACCAAAATTTATTAATTTATGTTGAGTGGTTTCCGTTTTACAAGCGTTTTAGTGAAACCCTGTAACGCACACTTTCAATAAACTCCACCTTCTTCATACTCGCTAGTGACTACTTGTTATAATACAGCTGTTTGAAAGCTTGGTTGGCTACACATGAAATACTGTTGGAAACTCTGATGAAAACAGCTGCTACAAGTTTCTATTACAAGTTTCAATGAAAGAAATTTAGCAAATTGTAAAATTTTTAGTCATCTAGGCATATCTCCAAGCAAGAACTGTGTCAAGTTTTTGAAAAAAGACGACTAACTCCGGATTAAAAAAGCGGACAAATCTATGATAGAAATTGAGACCACACAGCAAGCAAAATGAATGATTGAGGACCAGTTTGAAGAACTAGAAGATCCAAACAGACCTTCATATGAAGCTGGAATGTATTAAAGTAAGAATAAAATCAGTTTTGCTTAAATAGTCTTTATTTGCGTTTCCCCGACAACTGTGTTTTTGAATGGTTAGGAACATTTTTCTCGGCTACTGTTAATGATATCAACATGATTTTTTTGTAAAATTGTCCCTTATTTATTAGATTTAGATTTAAACTAAGGAAATTTAAATATCTTTTAAAGAACTATGGTATAAATTTAATTAATGTAAAAAATTGCAGTTGTTTTGGTTCTTTCTAAAAAAATATTTTGTTATTATTTTTAAGACTTATCAGTTTAAAATGAAGATAAAGATATAAGGAACACAACAAAAGAATCATGATAATATGTTAATTGGTTAAGGAGTCAAATGTTCCTAAAATCATATAACTAAACATGGCCGAGATAGAACCATCCGACTCCCCTTAAGTAATTCACTACAAAAACTAAGAGTGGACCGGTAAATCAAGAATCAAGGCATTCGTACTCAAAATGTAGGGTTATTTGTTGAAACCCCGATACTGTCTTCCCTTTGTTCATGTGAGTAAACTAGGACGCCGCGTGGTCCGAATTCTTAATTTAATTTTGTCCATACGCGATAAACTTGAAATTCTGTCATCAGGTCGCAGGCCCACACTTGCTTTATAACAGAAAGGCGAAGGAATATTATCGGAATTATTTTCCCTTCTATCATTACAGTCAGTATGGACTATGTAGACACCAGCTGGAACCCACCACAGTTACAACCACACCTGCAGCGTTTATGCTAAGCGTGGATTGTTTATGTTGCCATCTGTCTTCGAAACACGCAGCTTAACGTTGTATATGATAAGTTTATTTTTGTTTGTGTAGCGTATAGTTTTATGAGGCGGAGATTGGCGACTTAGAATAGATGATTGCGGGAAACCGAGTAAAGACCGCATGTATCAAATTATAATTTTCTCCAAAATGTGTAGAAACTATTCATTTAGCAAAATATTCTTCAACTGGGGAAAAACGGAAATGTTAGATGTCACAGATTTACCTTTTTTTTTAAAGTTTATCACCATTTACCGATTTTTTCTGTTTATTAGTTGAGCAAAATGTCAAGGATCAATTAAATTAAAATAAACTAGTTTATTAATTTTCGTCTAATCACTGTAGCTCCACAATTATCTTACCATTGCTTGTACTGTTTTCATTTTATCCGTTTTACCTATCATGGACTAATAATGGCTTTACCTACGTTCAAATCATAAAAGTCTTGTCGAGTAACATGCCAGTCCTACACGCCACTTTGTTTTCTGTAGCTAAATCGCATTGCTCGGAACACACCATCCCGACTCCCCTGGGTGATGCCTGGTGAGTTAAACTGTTTTCGCTTGCTTCATATACACAGTACACAAACAACAAACGGCAGCATATCGTTGACATCACAAGCAAACACAGCTGTTTGCCTGACGAGGCGGGGATGTCTTTAAAAGACTTGCAGGCGTTGCTTCAAACCTTTTTCGTCCTTTACCAAATAAAACGACTGGTGGCCGATATTTTCCGGGCATTGATTGCTTTTTATATTTACACATATTAAATAAGTCAATCCTTAACTAAGTGTTGTGTAAGTTATATCTCTAATTCTTCCACTTGCAACGGTTGCTTTTACAGCTCATTTTCAGTCGTTCAGTGCAGATGATCTATGGCCGCTGCTGCCAATGATTATTGTTACTCAGCATAGTTACCGATGACTCATCCTGGACCAGCGGTAAAACGTTTGCTTGCCCTGAGGATCATTGTGCACACTTGTTTCGCAAATACAAGTGTTACAGACTTTTATTGATATGTGAACTGTGTTATGTGCTTCTCCCGGGTAGATCCTCAGGATGCCAACCCTCCTGGTGACAGATTCTCTGATCGCAGAACGTAAGTATTGTCATCTGAGAGAACAGTGTAAGCAGCGTTTTGAATGATCAATGTCAATTTGTTCATCTGAAATATATAGTCTAGGAGGAAATTAGAAACAGACCCATCTTTTGCCTAGATCGAGTGTGTCCAACCCCATGCTCGTGTGCCAGGAAGTGGCCGCCAGCGCATGTGAATTTGCCCGCCAACAGCAGCAGTCTAGAATATACTAGCTCAAAAACATCAGCAAAGGTCTCATTGATATTTTTTACTCTTTGATTATTATAATAACAAAAAAACCTCCGCAAAGGTCTCATTAATGGTTTTTACTCTTTGGTTGTAATTAAACTGTGTTACTTACATTTTTCTTATATTTAAATATCTGTTGTACAAATATCTATAGACAAGTGTTATATGGCCCGCGGGCTAATTTAGAGTCAAAATCGTGGCCCGCAGACTAAGTTAGTATCGAAATTGTGGCCCATCTCCAAAATTGGTTGGTTTATTATCATTATTTTTATTATTATTGCTTTACGCCTCGTCGACGGCTATGGTCATTAGAGGCGGGATGGGACTGGGGACAAGGAACGGGAAGGAATTTGGCCATGGCTTTTTTGAAGGAAGCATCCCGGCATTCGCCTGGAGTGATTTGGAGAAACCATGGAAAACCCAAATCTGGATGCCCGGACAGGGATTCGAAACCGTGTCCCCCGAATGCGAGGCCAGAACGTTAACCGTTCACCCACCAGGCTCTGTAAAATTGGTTAGGCAGCCTTGGCGTAGGAGATTACGGAAAAAGGCCTAAAAACCGTAATCAGGAGAGCCGTTAAGCTAAGTCCTTAATGGCGACGAAACTGCTAGGTTGCAGTTGGTTGACCTTACCTTATATGTAGCGAACGATCATTCGGACTGTGGCAAATTAACCTATCTAAAACCCAGCCCTGAACCATGTACCCCTGGAACCCAACTGTTACTTGCTAATGATGTCACTACTAGGGATTGCAATCCAGCAAAGCGGGATCCCGCAATCCCACGGGATCCCGCATCATTAGACTGTCTGGCGGATCCCGCACAAAATTAAGCGGATCCGCAATCCGCAAAATCCGGCTGAAACGCGTGTCAGTCTGCGTGACTCGCTGCCCCACTCGGTCTCTATCGGATGTATTGCACTGTTTGCTGCACCCTTGCAGTTGGCATTTGACTCATGTCATTCGTAAGTAAATAAATACACTTTTACGTATTCATCAAAACTTACGTTTGTTTCGAGTACACATTTCTGTAATTTGAGTTATGGTGCGTATTTAGCACGATTTTCTAACTATATAATTATTTTTTAAGTGTCGCACACGTTATCTGAACTACACGGTTACAGCTTTTTATTCACGGTTTCATTATTCCCATTTTCTGTATTTGCAGATAAAGTAATTGTGACAATTTCCTAATTTGTGGCTGAATATTTGATTATTCGTTGATATGAAACTAATGTTATCGTAATTTTAACGATCGCGTACCTATTTATTTAACAGCTATCAAAAGGAAATTGTATATCCTTTGACTTATTGTTGTTTTGGCCGCTGCCTCAATGCGTTTCTTTGACGAAAGCCACCTGCTTACTTGTGCCGCTCAGGCTTTCGATTAATCCCTCTTCTCCTTGTTATTATTTCAACTAAAGGTAAAAAAAGTTATAATGAAATATTCACGGGTGTATCGACGAATTGTGTTGTAGGAACACCATACTTCGACGGCTGCCTCCACCGTCTTCCTCACGTGTGTAATTTCGTGTCTTTGCAATGAAATCCGGAGATACAACCCATAAGGACTTCACTGCAATCATTCGCCGAGAAAGTCTCCTTTCTTACTAAAAAATAATAATTTCCACTCTAAAAACGTCGTTACGCCACATAAGTAAATCTGAAATACTTGACAGTTTACGTGTAGGTGAGTAGTTTCTTTTAATAAAATTGAATCAACTGTATTATCAATCAAGGAATCAGGAGATATAGTAATGAATCACGCAAAAAAAGGCCAAGTCTCGTGCTTGTGCAGTGACAAAAAGTTATGAGATCTTGTTCTGAGCCAAGTCTACACTTTAAAGAGTATATTCACTTCACTTTGTGAAATGGAATGCTTTTCTAGGTGTTATGGAACGTTTATTTAGAATTAAAAAAAAACAAAAAAACTCTGGTAAGTTGGCCACTAAGCAAACCATATTTTTAAACTTATGCGATGTATTGTAAGGCACATCATATGACCTAAGACTCAATATTTTCCATTTTTTATTTAGAAATTGGTTTAGATTAAAAAACAAAAATGTAAAACCTCGAAATACACTTAAGACACGCTAAAAAGTTTTAATGTCATTTTGCCAATCAAAATATTGTTAACTGTTAATTTTTACCATTTAACATTAAAAATTATTTATTAATTTAATTATTATTTAATTTATTAACGTTTTAATTAACTATGTTTTAAATATATGCGTTAAAAAACTGTTTGTATCAATCCCGCGGGATCCCGCAGGATTGGCGCAAATCCCGCACGGATCCCGCGGGATTGAAAACACTGCGGGATTGAAAACACTGCGGGATTGAAAACACTGCGGGATTGCAATCCTTAGTCACTACTGCTGTAACTGCCCAAGGGATGTGCTGTTGGTGGCTGCTTACTATTGTCGTGTTGGGTTGGAGAAAGATAGGCCTTTCCTCCATTGTTCTGTGATTCCACTGCTCATTTTTAACAAGCTCTTAGCATTCCAATTCCCAGGTCAATGCTACACTCAGTGTTACACAATGATTAAACTGCCCTCAACTCATACTAAAAAAAAGTTATTTTTTATGAAATAACGCCTGCGTTCACCGTAGCTCTTATTTAAATTTTTAATTGGCATTTTTCCATGTAAGCATTTCGGCCGTCTCAATTGTGTTTTCGTTTCTTTTTAAGTGTACATCGTATAACTGCCAAGGCTGGCAAACCTTAACCTGATTCGAACCAATCTGCAGTCAAACGTCTTAATCGCTGTCATAAGCAACCGGAGAGTTATAATTAACAGGACTATGTCAGTAGACACACCGTAAGGGTTGTACTTCAGTAAATCATTTATGCAACTGCGAGCTCCCGCACTCATTCCGCCTGGGGTGTGTAGTGTATATTTGGATTCGGCACAGCTTACCCTATTTGGTGATTACAGTCTCATCAATATTGACCAGAGAAGACGCAGGTTCAAATCCCGGTCCGATCATGCAAATACCGTTTTTTTCGTAGTTTGCCTAAATCACTGAACGCGAATGCCGGGATAGAACCTTCTAAAGGTCATGGCTGAATTCCTTGCAGTTCATAATTCCATCACACATCTACTGACCTCCACATCGACGAGACGTAAATTGTCTTAAGCAAAATTTTAATAAGATTTTTGATACTCTGGAACTGTAGCCATTTTTTCCATTAATATTCACAAAATAATTTAATTTGTTCTGCACCTAGAGCTCAGTTCATATCGAAACCAGATAACGTAGAAGATCGTGTAAAACATGTGTTCACTATTACGATCTCAACACGGTGCTCTGCCGCTGTGACGACTTTGTTGCGTTCCCGGCAATGCATAACTCTCTCGTATGGAGATAGGTGTTATTGAGGTTTTTTTTTTGTTTATGGCTTTACGTCTCATCTACGTCAAAGTTGTTTAAGGCGGAATAGGACTGGGTGCAAGGAGTGGCCAGTTTTAAGGAACCTTGGAAAATCGAGACCTGCTGTCCCGACAGTGCGACAGTGCTCAGCCTCCACGCTAAGGCACGCCGGTTAGAATCCCGATTTCGGCTGTAACTTTCCTGGCCTGAAATCTGCAGCAAAGCTTTTCTTTGTTAATATGAAATACGCCAGGACGATCCGCGGTTCGGATTTCACGCTAAACAGTGGGTCTCCTTTATCGGGTTAAGCTGGGCTGCTACAGCAGAGGTGGACTGCAACCAAAGTCATAGCATGACCATACGAAATTATTATTGTTACTCGAGTGCTGCTGAGTTGATCTTTTCAAACATTTACACTTTCCGTATTTCAATTTCGCTTTACGAATGATACAGACAATATGTGTCTTTGTTTGTTTGATGTTTTATACATTAAGTCGATTAACGAGTTTGTTTACTGAAATCGCAGCAAACATCAAGGTTCATTCAGTCAGGTCTTGTACTAGACATAATTTTCCGGACACGATGAAAAAAAAGAAAACCCAAAAGGGTTAGGATGCGCCCCCTTCGCCACGTGCGAAATGTTATGTTTCTCCACAACGTAAAAAAAATGCTTTGGACATTTGGCTGTCGAGTGATACAGCTGGTAGACATCAAATTCGCAGTTGCAAAGCTGTCATTACGTTATTTATAATGACCCCGGTATGAAAGCAAGTTTAAGATGTATTCGCGTCAAATACTAACAATAACAATGAGGAATTAAATAATTAACAGACGGGCATAATGCGCTGCCACAATGACGAATATCTTTTTTTCTTCAACTTCCGGTGGAGTATTTCTCACAGAACTCGTTAAGTTTGTTCTTAAAGCACTCGTACAGAAATACATTACTCATCCGACGACATGAAAGTCGCTTTTGGCCGTTAGGTCACTAAGCCGCACTGAGGCACGAAGAATTCTGGTTGTCGGCTGCGGGCATTAATGCTGTGTACACAACACCGAGGCGGCGCCTGCAAACACTGAATTCTCTCTCCCCGGAATCCGCTTTATTGGTACTGTCACTTTCATTATTATAAAATTATAGCAACTCACTCTCATTTGCCACTCGAAAAACCTTTTCAACACTAGAATTTTTATAACTAACTAGTCGATACAAGCGACCTGGTACGCGTGGACGTAGAATTTCATTGCCAGAATTGAATATAGAAAGCTGTTAGTAACTTATGATTAGTTCCAAACAACACCAAGTTGGTATAACATGACAGGAAAGCCCTCACTATATCATTCAATCGTCGAACCTGTCTCATAAAGAAAATCAGTTTCCAACATATTTACAAACAGAAAAACAAACCAAAGGTGCAGGGATGTGGAGTGGGGGGGGGGGGGGGAGTAGTTTAGCTAAGGATAGCTTTATTTCAGATTGGTCTTTTCATTTTTGACATGAGCATCCGATCCTTGAATTTTCTAGTAACTATAGCTGCTCGTGATCTGCTAGAGCAACCACTTAGGCCAGGTTTACGGCCGCAAGGCATGTTAAAAAAGAAGACAAAATAAACTAGTGCCAGAAACATTTAGGCAGACACAAGGTCATGGTACAGTGCAGAGCAAATCGACATCTATACTAAAATACGTTTTGTCTCTAAACGAAATTTACTAACAAATCATTGACCAACAGACTGCGCGAGAAGCACAGCTTGAGCAACCGACGTAACATTACAGATTAATACACGCATTCGTCCGTCTGTCACCATTCGATAAGTTCTCAAACATCGTGACTAAAACTGTTATTCATGTCGTGTGTACTTCCTACAGATAGGAAGTATTTCCATGTCAAATTCCATCGATATCGGTATAGCCATTTACATGACAAACCTTACAAAGAGACAAAGACTCACTTTCGCATATATAATATTAATAGTGCAGATCACACACACACACACACTCCCTCTCTCTCTCTGACTGCAAGAGAAATAACGGCTGAGTGATCAATACAGCGTAAAAAGATGTACACCAACAGCATTGTTAGATCACGTACGATTTGCCAAGCATTTCACCCCTAAATTTATGATATCTACAGTTTAATATGGAATCTGAAAATTTGACCGTCCAGGCATGGCTCATACGATCAAAAACAATTCTTAAAGTCTCCATCGAGATTTTAACCAAGAACTACGGTCCAAGCATTGGTAAGCCAGCGCGTTAACCACTGAGCTACCAGCCTGCGATACTGTAAGGTACTACAGATTCTTACATATCCTTTACGTCGGTCTATGTCCATTTCGGTAATTTTTCGAAATTACATGACAATATGTACTATTTATACAGAAAATGTATCCTATGTCCATCCCAATGCCAAATCGCATCTCCTTGTCAAATTTCCTCACAAACAGACATACAGAGAGACAGAGTTACGTTCACATTTATAATATTAGTATTGATACTACTTTCTGCTAATTTCTTAAATAATTTGCCTGCTTGTGTTGTTATCCTTACTAAATTACGTTTAATTTTGTTTTTGGCGCTATGCATATCGTAACTCGATAACGCATCATTTAATTGGAATCATCCAGCTGGCATTAAACACGAAGCGAAAGTTTAATTCACTAGTCTTTAAGCAGACAGGAAGAAACAGTAATAGTACTCAATTTTGATAAATACTGTAGTAGAACCGGTAGTATAAGTAATGTGAAATGATGTTCAATATCTCTTAGTTTCACTATAAGAGTATCTTCCTTCTTTCAAATAAAGTAATTGCTTTATATGTTTTATGTAATGAGAAAACATTTATTAAAGCATCCAAATGTGTTTCATTCAGATCGCTGCTAGGAAATTAACCTGAAATTTTGAAAATTCAGGATTATCGCATGAAAATATTTTGAATCCATGTCAGAAACAGTTTTTCTACCCATTATTTGTTTTTCACAGACTGGCGTCGAATTAAGTAAAATACAACGCAATTTCTGTTGAGCTGAGTCTTCTTTAGCCGTTTATACAGTCGTTAAGCATTAACAAACTGATCATGGGAGTAAATTCGATCCAGAAACGTTGTATATTGTTTCCAAGGAATCGTTGCAATGTTCCTCTTGGCGACAGAAGAGTTTATCTTAAAAATCTATTTGAAGTGTTCTTTTCTTCTTTAAAATATATTTTTTTCTTTCTCATTGTTCCATGTCAGTGAACGCATTAAACATCTTCAAAAAAAAAAATTAGTGTTACACACCACACAACATAAATTCTCAGTAAGAATATTCACTGACAATAGAATTAATGATTCCTAAAGAGCATGTTCACAAACAGTTCCCAATTTTGCAACAGAAATAAACTAAAAACTATGTTCCAAGGCCATCATAACTGTCTTTCCAAATGATTTCAGTGTTGCAGTACATCTGTTACAACTGCTTATTAGATTTTATAAATAAAACCACTCAATGAGACACGTGCATACGGAAGAATATTAAGGTTGAGTTAGCATAAATGGAAACACCTATAGAAACATTTTCTGTAAATACGACAATATTGCTGAAATAATATTCCTCACAGAACAATCTGCACGCACTGAGAGAATAGATAAGAAGGGGTAATTCGTGTTTTTTAACGTTGAAATATCGAATACGTAACTGCGATATAAAGCACAATCGACTTGTACCATGTGTGTGTTGAGGACATATTTTACTTATTTTAGATTTTTTATTTAGCTTTACTAAGTCTGAGCCTCGGTGACGTATTTGCAATAAAATGCTAGTTCGACCGAACGGAAGCTGCCATACGCCAGCTCAGCAGCTATGCCGACGCGTGGCTGAAATTGCACACGCTGCTATATTCGCACTTGTATCTGATCTACGGAAGCAGTAAGCACTGCCTCGGATCGTCTGTCGATCGATCACCGCTGGTACCCGCCAATTATCGTTCAGCTGTCCGTCTTAGAGTGTTTTCTATTGCAGAAACCTAGCTTTTGCTCACATTACGTCACGTAGAGTCCGCAGATGTGTTTCTACTTGGAACTGAACAAATAAGTATGTTGCAATAAACATGGACTGCAGTGGCTTCACTATTTCATTCGGCTAGAGCATAAGAAACCCGTATGATTCTCCGATTCCATGCAGCCAAAGTTTAGGTGTCAGCAGAGGATGAACCGCGGTACAAAGAAGAAGAAAGTTTTTTTGCTGTCATCAGTCTTTCAACTGGTTTGGTGCAATCCTCCATACCTTCCTATCTTGAGCTAACCTCTTGATCTCTATATATCCCTTACAACCCACGTCCTCAATTATTTGCTTCATATGTTCTAATCTCTTTTTTCTTCTACAGTTCTTACCTTCTACTGTTCCCTCCACTAACAAATTAACCATTCCAGCATGTCTCAAAATATGACCTACCAACCTGCCTCTTCTTTCTGTAAGCTTCTTCCACAAATTTCTTTCCTCACCCATTATTTCCAAAACACGTTCATTTCGTACTTTGTCTTTCCATTTAATTTTCAGCATTCTTCTGTAGCACCACATTTCAAATGCTTCAATTTTCTTTCTTTCTGGTATTCCTAAAGTCCATGAAGTCTTAGGGAAACATTAAGAAAACGAGTTTAATCGAAGTAGAGCATATCCACCACAGCCATCCGACATATACAGACATGTGTGAAAGCAAACAATTAGTTTTGCATTTCTTGGAATTGTATTGATGTAGACAGACGCACAATACAATTTTTATGATGTAAGGGATTCAGTGTTGTTTGTCAACATATCGCTGAAACAAGTGATTCGCTATTCTGAGCTGAAACGGTTTTTGCAATTTTTTTAATCCTTTCTGTTATCGAAATAAGTTCCTTTCTCACAGCCACATTACGAAATATTATTCTGGAATACTGCGGTGTGTAAATTTGAGGTAAGAAGAGCAATGAGCATGTCGCTGCTCAACCCGAGATTAACATTCTTCGAGGCAAAAAAAAATAAAAATCGTTTAATAGTCACCAATGTAGTCGAATGAACTTAGGTCAAATGAATAAACAACGGGACTTAGCTGACCATAAAGTGGGCAGAAGGCTACCCTCGAACTCCGTAATAACAAAGAAACGGTTGAACGTCAGTGCGAAACAGGATTTACACAAAGAATATGTTCTCGTCAAATTCTCCTTCCACTTTGCCTTGCTCCCCAACTGGGGGTCGCTTAGATACTTACTGTCTCCCTGAGATGTCGTGCAGGCGCCTCTCTGACATGTCGTCTGTGGAGTGGTCGGAAACTGCCGTTGGCTCCTGGTCTGTCCCTCTGCTGGTGCCGGTCTGTCAAATCCATCCGGCTATAGATTTATTTTGACTGTGCCATGAAGATTTTGTTGTTAGAAAATATCACTGAAGACTATAGAAATAATATATGTTTATTAACCAGATACGTTGAGTACGTTTTTTCGTATCGTCTAGTTGACCATGAAACACAGGCACCTGTGCTCAAGCATCCGGTGTGGAATCGTGAAGGTGGCAGGACATGTGCCTTACCTGTGATGGAACCGGATTTACACTATTGGAGGAATGTTGTATTGCCATCTGTCTGCGAAATGAGTAACAATGTTGTGTGTGTGATAAGTGTATTTTTGTTTGTGAAATGTGCAGTTCGTGATTCGGAGCATTCGACTTGACTGCTGGAGACCGCAATCAGGACTGGACCCAGCTGGTGGCGTAACTACACAGTGAAATTTTTTTTATAACCTTATAGAAATGTGTATTTTTGAAGCTGAAAATCGGAACCATCCCAATAAATTGTAATTAAATACAGGAAATGGTTTACAGTCGTAACAAGGATGGTCGACATTTTCGTGGTAGGATCTTAATCCATACCTCCTCATGAATTCTCAAGACCACGATTAGCAGCTTCTTAACGCATCACCCAGTCTGCTGATTACTCCACAGTTCGTCAAAGTGAGCGTTTAGACATGTTGATGTTGACAGAATTGATCAAGGGACGTAAAGCTTTAGGTTTTTTTTACTAAACACACAGAAATGAGAAGTAAAGGAATTGTTTCCCAGTTGCTACCTCACATCAGCATGTAACTATACCCCATTGACTCCGAAGTGGCGGCTCAAGGTGATGTTCCCCTGGCTCCATTCCTAAAATCACCACACTGCCCCTCCCTTCCTATCTCTCCGAGCTGAACACTCTGTCCACGTAGGCGAATAATAAATTTCTCCTTCTCATGTAGGCGCAAGGGCAGCGGAGTGTGGATAGAGTGGCCTGTGTTGACTGAACAGCTTATAGCCTACTGTGTATACTGGGATTACCCAAAAACCTTGGTTTTTGCAAGGGAATGCATACATTTTAGGTTCCCCTTCGTTGCGAAAGAATATTTATTATTTGTGCTCAATGCTCGGAGCACGCAACGCGCCCCATAGCCAGAGACGGGAATGATGGCCTAGATGTGATCACCGCCAGCTGTAGTGGTAGCGACCGTGAGAGAGTGGCGAATACAGCAACACAGTACAAAGCAAGCTGCATAGCGGGCAGTACGCGTGCCGAAAAGTCTTTTTCTTCTTCTAGATATCAATAAATAACTTTTGGCCAGAGTAAGCAGTGGAGACCTCGCATTTAATCTAGGCGGATCTATCGTAAAATAGCAGGAGCTCAGCGGCTGGGAAAATAAGCTATAATATAAATTGCCGAAATTATTCATTTAATAAATAGCAGATAACAGTATACCAGAATACCAGTATATTACAGCCCACAATCGGAGCCTTCACTATCCAGTAAATTACAACGGCTGTTCCTCAAGTGGGCTTACTGACGCGTCTCACCTCTGTGGGTGTGACTTTGACACTGCGACACGCGCGCAAACCACGAGACATACTGGAATAAACCTCACTGCACTTAGTAAAGCCACAGAAATGTTAAAGCCTGTTATCTAACATCGCGACATTGAGTAAATAAAACAAATGTAGTAGAACAGTTGTTATTTCACAAGTTGATTTTCATACAAACGAGTCGTTTATCTACTATTACACTTGACCTTTTTTATCGTTTTTTTTGTTAAATTAATTCGTTCTAATTAATTTTGACAATATTCGAAGGTCATTCCCAACTTATATATAAGTTTTTAACTGATAGCTATTCGGGAGGACGGTGGTTCGAATCCCCGTCCGGGCATCCAGATTTGGGTTTTCCATGGTTTCCCAAATCACTCCAGGCAAATGCCGGGATGCTTCCTTCAAAAGGCCACGGCCGAATTCCTTCCCATTCCTTGCACCCATCCTTGCCCCCCATCCTTGCCCCCCATCCTTTCCCGTCTCTAAAGACCTCGCTGTTGAGAGACGTAAAGCAGTTAAAAAAAAAAAAAAAAAACTGATAGCTACAGCTTACAACTATGATTTTTATATGCAGACATAAGCTGAGGTAGACTTGATGTATCTTTAACGGTTTAGGCAAGCATGTAAAGAAAAATCTCAATCATGCTTGTTTTTAACAACTTGCTTCACAAAAAATAGAAGCTGGTAAATGCCTACTTTATTTAGATTAGAGTACTGAAATATTTACTAAAAACTGACCGAATAATGTACATATTAACTAAATCGGCGATTCTCGAGTTTTTTTACAGTAATTTCAAAAAATACAATGGATTTTATAATATACGATTCCGCATTCAGGATTTTGAATAACTAGAGAAAGAGCGTTTTACCGTCGTTGCCACAAGCAATAATAAACTTAAGTGTCCAGCTAAGAACGCTGACAATGGCCGGTCTCGGTAGCGTAGGGGCTAGAGTGTTAGCTCCGCGTGCCGAAGGTCGCCGGTTCGAGTCCGGCCGCGGGCATGGGTGTTTAACTGTTGTGTCTGTGAATGTCATGTCCATCCTGTGGTGTGTCTAATTATCTGGAAAAATTCATCAGGCTGGCTGTGTGGCCTAAGATGCCGAAAGCCATTAAAAAAAAAAAAAAAAAAAAAAAAAAAAAAAAAACCGCTGACAATGCCATGCAGGGGAAAATGCAACACTTCCCTAAGAAAAACAACATTATTTTAATAATTATGAAACAGTGTGCACCTGAAATTAAGTGTGTTTGTTTAGATATGTTGACATATTTTTATTACACAGAGTTTAGGAATGATGGATTTGGGAATAGTGGGGACGAATATGTCCTATGTTAAACAAAAGCATTTTACTGTTCTCTTAGAATTTTTTCGTGAAACCATTGAGAATACGAATTCTTAGCGGAATTCAATCTTGTTAAGTGTTTTTATGTACGTCCATGTAGATTTAACGTTTCTATTGTTTCGACTGTCTTAGTCCTTCGGTCCGTTGCTAACTTAATTTGCACGTTGAAAAAGGGTGGAGATTTGACAAAAAATATCGTAAAATTACTTAATTATAATTCCAGTTAAGAACTTTAATACGAGAAAGTTATTCTCCTTTCTTCATGTGTAGCGTCTAGGACTAAGACTGCTGTGGAAGCAAGTTTTTACATGATTTTAGAAAGACATCACAACCATAATATGACATGAGCGCATAGAGTTATGCTGCTATAAGACAGCTTTTAGATTAGTGGTCAGCGTTGAAATAATTTGAGTAGTAAACCAGCATGATCAACTCAAAAGGATTTAATCCTACATTATACTCACCTCAACTATGCGCATTCACTAAAATGTACTATATTAGACGATATTTGCGGAAACGCGATGGAAAAGGGCCTCTCGATGTGAATATCATGTAACTCTGTGCATTGCGGTGGAATTGAGTAATGGAATGAAATTATCTGCCGGCTACAAATGTTTTAGAGTTCATTTACACACGTGGTGCAATTATCTTTAATTACTACCATATACTGACCCGTGAACACGACCTATAAAGCGACTCTACCGAGTAACTGCCGAACTAAAGGTACATCTGCACCAATCTGATGAATATTTTTCTTTATTTATTTTGCACATGATTAACTCATGTTGAGTAAATGAAATACATTGTAACAATGATTTTTAAATGGGAGTTTTTAGTGATTTTACAGCATATGGTGTAACTTCCTGAAAGTTTAGACAAACTAGGTAATAAAGGCGGAAGCGTGACGAAATGTAATGTCATTTCATCACATAGAGGGGAACATTCCGACAAGTTTGTATTAGGTGACGAATATTCCCCCAGAAGGTGTATATAGAGCGCAGAGTTGAGAGGCTCAAGAGCTTCCGCCCGCAGGGAGTCGTGGTCGCTCATACGCTGCAAAGAATAGTATCACACAAAGTTCCACAGTTTTGAATGAATTTTTCTTTGGCGATGTCACATTCAATCTTTAGACAGTTTTTTAAGAGTTGCAGCCTTTGAAAGAGTTTTACGTGAGAGTTTCACAATATGTTCACATTAAAATCAAGCTGTTTCGAAGACAAGTATTATTGTAACGTCGGTTTAGTAAATCGAGAAGAAGGTTTATGGAGCTAAGAGAAGACTTTAAGTAACTTGGAGAAGTGTTAATATAGGGAGTATAAAAAACAGTTAGTAGGCTGCAGTGCTGAAGATGGTGTGGAAAGCTGAAAAAGTTGTAAGAACGAAGAATTTCCCGGCGTATAATTGTAAGTCGTCACGGGTGCAACCATGAAGATTTCATTATTAAAAACTGTTTAGATCTCAGCGTAGACGATATTATAGACAGTGGTGTAAATGTTACATCGTGCGATTCTGACGTAATAAACTGTAGCGGAAATATACTGTGTGCGAAAATTGCTGCACCCGGATGGAATGGTGTTAATCACTCCAAAATATGAGACATTAGAAAAACTTGGACAGAGACAATATATATCCAAATATAGTAGCAAAATAGAGTTATTATACCACCTGCACTATCAGAATTATTACAAAATTGTATAGAACCAGTATGCCGATTAATAACGTAACACAATCATCATCATCTGTACTATTGTCATTAATAAAAATTACACAGAACTATTATGTCAAAATAATATTTTATAGAACTATTATGTCAAAATAATTTTGTAATACAAACACTGTATAGAACTATTATGCCAAAATAATATTGTAATATAACAATTGTAATCTGGCTGTATGGTCGTTAGACCAAAAGCCATATAAATAAATTTAAAAAAAATGAGAGAGTGCAGAACAGTAGAACCATAATAAGTGATTAAAATTGCGGAAAGATGGCGAGCACGTAGGCTGAGCAGCCTACGGGACACGCTCTGTCGGTGAAGAGCTGTCAGTCGAAGTGAAAACGTGCAAGAAGTGCCGGTATGCCTTGTCAATGTGGAAGGGCGCGATATCAGCACGTGAGTGACTCTAACTTAGCAGTGTATAGAAGAGGGTCGTACACGACGGGTACTGGACTCCACAATGTGACCACAGCGCGGGATGACCGCCATCTTGTCCGAATGGCCGTAACCGACAGAACAGCTTCGTCCACTGTGCTGGCTAGACGTAGGTGTTGGAGCACTGCAGCGGGTGTGGAAATGTCTGCGT
The DNA here is from genome assembly GCA_031002005.1 of Vandiemenella viatica. Taxonomy (NCBI): domain Eukaryota; kingdom Metazoa; phylum Arthropoda; class Insecta; order Orthoptera; family Morabidae; genus Vandiemenella; species Vandiemenella viatica. Next base: position 224,390,089 of record CM061921.1, on the reverse strand, counting down.
CGACGGTTGGATGCCGTCTGCTGAGGGTTTGACTGGTGGCACGCGGGCCATTACGTCGGCTTCCATTGACCAGAAATGACCAACGTGTCAGAATGTAATGGACACGTGAACTGCGTTACTTTCGTCCTGAGTGGCCAAATGTAGCGTTTTCAGACGAGTCCCGATTCAACTTGTTCTACAGTGATTTCCGCGGATGTGTTAAACACTATCATGTTGAACGCAATCGGACAGACTGCATTGTTGAACGGCATAGCGGGAAAACGCCAGGTATGATGGTTTCGGGCACCGTTGACTGTAACATACGATTTCACCTCCTGCGTACTGAAGGCAGGCTGAACAGCAAGCGCTACATAAGAGAAGTTTTAGAGCCCGAGGTATTGCCCCTCCTGCAGGCAGCTCCACATGCCACATGTGGCGAGGAATGTGCAAGCCTTCTTCGAAGAACGACGGGTACCTCTGCTTCCTTGTACTGCACGTGTCGCCCATCGAACATGTCTGGGGTATGGTCGGTCGGTAACTTGTTCTGTTTGGTCCTCCTGCCACCACTTTCAGTGCTTTGCGGACGCGCCTACAAACCGCGTCGCGGTGTGTTCCCCAGCAACATATCCAGGCTCTGTTTGATGCCATGCCACGACGTCTAGAAGCTCTGAATGCAGCACTTGGCTGCTTCAGACCGTACTAAATTCTCACGATTAAAAAACCTGAACACTTCTGTGTTTCTGTTAGTAATTATTTAACTATTTTCACGTCGCTAATATGTAGAGTAAATTTTATTTTAATTACGTTTTAGCTTCTTGGTCTTGCAATTTTCACAAACGGTAGTGTAGAAGTCATGAGACTGTTTGCCTTAAACCTTCGGAAAATAAGGGAATAAGGACGGTGGCTGTTTAGGGAGTGACCATAAATCAAAATTTTGTTAAACATTAGGCAAGTTTTTTATTATTTAAGCGGAGTTTAGTTGAATTGAGCATCTTAGTGATTACGCTTTATTTTGAACAAATGACCATCACCAGAACAATTTATCGATTATTTCCTTATTTCGTGAATTCTGTGATAAGACTATAAAGACCAATTACTAACTATAATCTATTATGGAAAATTCAACGACAGAAAGAGAATAAACACGTCGAACAACAATATCACATATTGCATATATTTGCATGTTCATTCCTTATAACACGAAGAAAGGAATTTCTGTTAATTGTTACTGTAAAATTGATTGTGTAACAAGTAGGTTAGCCTTCTTAAGGAGAAATCCTTTATCATTGCACATTGACTGGGACTTGGAGAAAACTTCTTATAACTGTATGTTTGAAGTGCAGGACGAAAAAAAAATTTGATCATGTGGTGCTATCGAAGGATTTAAAATATAATGGAACGATAAACTGCAACAAAAAAAAAAATGCAATCTGCGCACGTACTGTACATATTACGTGTGTTCAGAAAGTATTGGTCCGTATTTTTCCTCTCAGGTGCAGTACTAAAACGATGGAATCACTGAATTCAGTGGTGCAGGTAATCTTCAAACATATGAATAATTTTACAGGATTCTGAATATCTGCATCACCAGTATGTTTTAAGTTTCCAGAGATTCGCGGTTTTCGGGAACAAGAAATAATTTAAGCTCACTTCCTTAGATCTGTAGCTGTATGATTCTATCTGATCTCCAACTGCTTTCCACAGTTCAAACTCTATTGAAACATTCCAGGTAGGACATCCGCGGCTTCACTGACAGCCATTCCGAAGTTTCGTAGTTGGAAGCACAATACGATTACGTGTGTAGGAGTGAAACGAAAAGTATACCAAATATGTTACCTGTTTTGTCTGCTAATGAGATCCAGTACTCTTTGAAAATATACCTTACTTACCCACAACCAGTATGATATCAAATATCATTTCACATACCTTGCGAAATATTCCGTTAGCTTATATTCAGATTAGACGGTGTGATACTGTCGAAGTTTTGAGACTGTTCACAGTCGTGTCCAGTCGATAGCTTTCATGAATGAGAAAGAAGGATCAACAGTGTGTTACGCCAGAGGTTATCTTAAACACGGGCAGGTCTGGAGTGCGTAGTTTAGCTAAAAGAAATCGAGCGTAGTGGGTGAGCGGTAAACCTCTGGCCTCGCATTCGGGAGGACACTGGTTCGAATCCCCGTTCAGCCATCCAGATTTGGGTTTTCCATGATTTCTCCAAATCACTCCAGGCGAATTCCAGGATGGTTTCTTCAAAAGGCCATTCATTTTCGTTCCTTGCCTTCAGTCCTTTCCCGCCTCTAATAACATCGACGTCGACGACGCGTAAAGCCATAAAAAATTAAATAACTCAAAGACAATTATTGAGTAAATTGTGTGTGCTATGCAACTACAACAGCATTCTGAAAAATAATTCATACACATTCAAGAAAGATGAATTAAATTCTACGGCCATATTATCAAAATTAATAACAACAGACTAACCAAAAGAGTTCTCAACCTGGCCATTTCAATGAGAATGAAAAACAATTGGCTTCTTGAAATGGAAAAGGACTTACAGGAAATCAGAATCACAGATGATACCATGCAGATTTAGTAGCATGGTCAATAGTGTCCGACCGAAGGTCATTTTTTGGCCGAAGCCGAATGTTCGGCTCTTGGGATAACCTTCGGCCGAAGCCGAAGGTTCAAAAATAATTATATATCTTAGAACACTAACATAGAGTATATATGACATGCAAAAAATGAACTGTTATTTTGTTTTATATGTGGTATTTTTTATATAAATTGTACCTTTACAATAATTATAAACAAATTTTTTAATATTTATTTATTAGAATAAAATAAAACAGTAAAATAGTACCAAACCAGGTTCTGAGCAATGCAATTTAGCAAAAATAAATGCAGTTATTTTTATTTAGCAATAATAAAAAAAACTATAAAATTTAACAGTAACAGCCCGAATCAAATCAGAATAATTTGTCCCGTGGATTAAATTAATAAGTTTTGGAGTTTTAGCTTTGGTAAATCAAATACATGTTAGCTTATGTATAGTAATACCATCGTTTACTAACAACAATAAAAATAAATTTCAACTTTCTTACCTAGCATAAATTTTTCTAGCTTTTAAAATACGATATTCTGCTGTCTAAATTAGTATCACATATTAAATTTTCAGTTAAAACCGAATCAATACCAATATTTTTAAAGTAGTTTCACGTATACAGATTAATAAAAAATGTACTAAATATAACCGAAACAAAAAGTACATCGGCACTAATAAAATAAGATTTAATCCCTCAAAACGACCCGTTTTATTTGTTATTGTCAGTGCACAGTTTTGACGTAGATATGACAAAATATCAGTCTTCGTATTTACAATTTCGTCGCTAGTCAAATACTTAATTTTAAACCGTGGATCGATTAGAGTGGCAATCAACAACCGTAAGGTTTTTCTTGCGAAAGCAGATCTCCTGTTAACAGACCCACACAAGCGGCTTTTGAGCAGTATTATATGATCAATCTTCATCCTTCTGAGCAAGTTTTGTGTTTAAGATGTCAATGATTGATATAATTAAAGATACTGTTGATAAATCGCTAGAAATATTAGTTGTTGCTTCCCAAATACACTTCAGCGCAGTTATAAAATTGTTCATTTGTATCCATTCTTCTACAGTTGGAATTTCTATTCCATCACGTTCTAACAAATACAGATTTACTGCATTTTTCTGTTCTATTAATTAAGATATCGAGTTGCTTGTTCACCCTTCTTAAGTTTTACAACACTTTTTCACTATTTCTATTATAGCAATATCTTTAAATATTACTTTGTGAATCATGAGCTGTAGAGTGTGAGCAACACAACCAATAAAAACGAAGTTTTCATAGCGGATGGTTGTATTCATATTTGAAGTATTATTAGTATACCCTTATACATATTTTCTTTTGAATTGTATTTGGTAACAGTTTCAGTGATTTTTTGTGCAATATATTGCCTTGTATGAGCTTCCAACACACTAACAGCCAATTTAATTTTTTTTTTATTTGGAACCTTTGGAAATGTCATGTGCCGTGACACTCAAAAACGTGTTTGCTTGATCACTTCATATCTTCGTGGTAAAACTGATCCATTCAGCCTTTTTCTATAATCAATGCAACTTTACTGTTTACTTTTTCGTACGTAGCTGGCATTAAAGACTTTCTAAAATATTTCTCTCGCTTTTGTCTGTACTAGGGTCGAGTTTGAGGATTAGTAAAATTAAGGCTGCGAAGTCCTTCTCCTTCAACGAGGTTGTACGGAAACATGTTTACAATGACCAGGTCCATACGTAATACACCAATCCGCAAAGAAATCGGATGATTATCGGGCCATGGTGGCGCTACTTTTTTTTTCCGATATCGCGTAAAGTAGACTGTTAAACTTCTTTTGTAAAATCTTTGGGCGCATACAAGATCTCTGATTTTTTTATTTTTTTAAAAATTAATCAAGCTTTGGTATTTAACACTGGTTTCTCAATATACTTCCCACTGATTTTTACGATGTTTTCCAAATGGTTCTTTATCTTTGCTATCATCTGTTGGCGCGCTACGTGACGGTATTCGTAAAAGTTGGTTCATTTTCAGGGGTTGGATATAAACCTTCGGCTTCGGCCAAACATTCGGCTGAATTTGGCCGAAGCCGAATGTGCGGCCGAAGATGCTTTTTTTGGCCGAAGGTGGCCGAAGCCGAACCTTCGGTCGGACCCTAATGGTCAATAACCATCAATTTGCCAAAATAACATATATTAGAAGAAGCAACATCTGGACGAAGGTACGTAGGAAAGAGCTTAGCGAAACGAAGAAGGGATTTTGAGAAAAGAAGAAAAACACATCTGCTAAATAAGTTCAATCGCGCTCTTCAGTTGGATATAACGATGGATGAAGAAGAAGTGTGCTATGCAACCTGAGGGAGGTGACGTGAACACGTGATCGTAGTTTGTCTTTTCCCTCTTCCATTAATTTAATGGAATATTTGATTTCAGTTGCACTAGAAATGGAAATATTGTCTGTACCTAATTTTCCCTGTAGCACGTCCCATGTAAGCTGCAATTACTCTGTTTCCACTGTTATGGAGGAGAGTTTAGACAGGATAATTGCCATCCAATTAATACAATAATTTTTCATAAATTCAGTGTTATTACTAATTCAAAATATCAGAAAACTGTTGTCAAATGATAACTAATTCGGTTCGAAAAATATTTTTATAAAATCTTTATTTAATAAACGTCTTTTCAAATATTTCTTAACTTCGCTTACTAGCAAGATCTCTATGTCTCAGTGTGAAAATTACATGCTCAGACTCGGAAAATACTCTGTGGGTTCTTTGTGAGACACTTACTAATTACAATTCCTGGCAATTTTTGCTTTCCTCGAAGTTCGTTTTGCTGTTACCTCATCTCCTTCAAAATAGATAATCGTGGCAGCTAAGCATCTGCCTCTAACTGTACAATTACAAATAGATGATTTAATTAAACAATACATTTATTTCTGGGAAAATACGTTTTTTTATTCTTCTGAGATATGTTATTACTTCCGACTTAATATTTATATGCTTCTTGGGCAATGCGACTTAATGCTTTTTCTTCTTCTTCTTTTTCTTTTACCATCATCAGTCTATCGACTGGTTTGATGCAACCCTCCATTCCTTCCTTGCGCTAACCTCTTCATCTCAACATACCCCTTACATCCTACGTCCTCAATTATCTGCTTCGTATATTCTTCCTCTACAGTTCTTTCCTTCGAATGTTCCCTCCAATAACAAATTAACCAATCCTGCATGTCGCAAAATATGACCTACCATCCTTTCTATTCTTTCTGTAAGACTCTTCCACAAACTTGCGCGTAGTTTAAAATTTGTGAACCTTCTTGAATTACAGTGATACGAGAAACTTCGTTTTCAATAACTATTATTCCTCGATTCACTAATGGGTGGTGGAGGAAGCGTTGAACCTATCCTAATGTGTAAACGCACGATTATAAGCATGGAAAGGGATACACCCATAGCTACCTTAAGGAATTAAGAAAATCATGGAAAATTCAAATCAGCATGATCTGAGCGGATCGTCGAGACCTTGGATTCCAAGATTTCTAACCTCCATAAATCCTTCCTAAACGCCAATGTAGCTGCAAGGTTTAAAGTTCCACCACACTGAATCGGAAAGTAAACGGAAAAATGTTCAAAACGCCTAAAAACCACAAAAACCTAGGCGAATGCTGAAACGGTACCCAATTTCCGCCTAATTTACACATTTCACAAACAAAAAGTGCACTTGGCATACAGAACACAAGCGAAACGTTTCGTAGACAGGTGCCATCACTTTGCTCTCCTCATACTCCCCCCCTCCCCCCCCCCCTTCAATAAGAATAGGATCACCTATCCGTCATTGAGCTGATTGAGGGGGCACAGTTGCGCCGTTTGAATGCTTTTGTACTTCGACCATAAAGGACATGATGGATTTTCTACCTGTTCTTTGTCCACACTCTTCTCACAGTTACCTCGTCGTAAACGAAAGCTAAAAAAAAAAAAACTTTATGAAAATAAAGAAAATAAACACCATTTAAAAAATTACGCAATTTGGGTAGAAAAATTGATTTAAAAAATTGCGACAGATTCTAATATTACATAGTACAGCTTAAGGAATGGTCGTATGTGATCACAGGAGTGGATGAAGGCCTAGCGAAAGAAATGGCGAGCACTTGTTTCTTTCCCTCACTATATTCCCCAGGTGATGTAGCAAACCTTCCGAGTGGAAGTATCCGAGAAAGTTACTGAAGAGAAAATTCTGTCTCTGGAGTAATCATCAACGTCAAGGGAGAGAAATGTAACTTCGATGTGAAAGCACTTAGAGATATTGTATAATTTTTTGTCAGAACTGTTTTTGTTTCCAGCTAAGCAGTAAAATTCAATGTTAAATTGATGGATTTAGAGAAAATAATACCTACCTTTTGTTGTGAAAACACAGGTTTTTGTTTAATAAATGAATTCAAAAGCATTTATTTTATACTTCACTTGGTCCGCAATGCCTTCAGTATTGTTTGAAAGGAGCTTTCGTGTCTTAGAATAATCGTTGCCTCGAGAAAACAATAGGTCTCTACGAGGTCTGATGTGAGTTGGTTGCCACAGCAACTTCACAGAAAATTATTGAATTCGTACACGCAATACTTGCATCGGAGAGCCAACACTTTAGCTGCTTCTAGATTCCACCTGAAACAAAAGCGCAAAGCAATTACGTTGGTTAATTCAGCCAACATTAACTTCGTGCTGTAACTCAGTTTATTGTGCTGTGAAGTTGACCTTTCGCGTTGAGCATCTATTCAATGGGTAACACTGAATGGTGTTTCAGAATTGCTAAACGTTATGTATAACTTGCTTCTAAGTACGGGCTGAACCCAGAGTTCTACCAATTCATTTCTACGAGCTTACCATAACAGTGACGGAGAATTTAGCGAAAACATATACACTGAATATGAATAGCTTCTAAACACGTCAAAAATAACATGTTCAGCGTAATATTCTGGCAGTTCGTTTCCTCGTAGTTGATTAACAAAATAGAATATTAATTAACCTCGATTCTAAAGTAACGTATGACGTCATGATCACACAGCGACCGAAGTAGGCTTTTATTACTAGGAATACTTGACGAGTACATCTGTATCCAAAATAAAGCACAGTTTTTTTAACGTTTTCCTTGGTATCATTCGCTCGGCTCGCTTGAAATTTATTGCGAATCTTTATTCATCAATTAGAATTTCCATATCAGATTCCAACAAACAAAATTTTGCAGCCACAAATGTATCTGCGAATAACAACAGTCGCTTAAAATTATATGATATTTTGAATAAAAGCAACACATTGTGAAGTAAGTAGCACTGTCCCTTCCACTGTAAAAAGTATTTACTGATTTCACTCATCCGCCAACCAATGTTCATTTTTTCTTGTATGACGGAAAACAGTCGTTTGAAGGTGCATTCAGGTTTGGAATAATCGCAATGACAAAATTTCTTATAATATAAATAATTTAAAATATACACAAATCAGTGGAAAACTTAAATTACAATGTGATGAAGCAGTGTCAAAAGCGTCTAGAAATTGAGAAAGACTTTCATATGAAGCAATTGACGTGTCGAGAGTCAACGGCAACTCTCGGCAGACAGAATTTTCTTCTCGTGGATTCGTTAGCTACTGAAATGAAGGCGCAAGAGTATTGAAATAAACGAGGACTATGTTTAAAAATAACGGTATCTAAATGAATTATGTTAATGTTTGAATGGATAATGAGTTGTAACTGGTATTACCTATACAGGTAGTGCTTAGAATATGACAATTCCGGGGGGGGGGGGGAGATTTGAATTGTAGTAACATGATAATGATGCAGTGACCTCAAAAGTCATCAATAGAGGCTGTAAAGGCATAATAGATTCAGCTAATTAACTAAAGCTTAATCTATCGCTTGCACATCCTCGTACATTGATTGGTCTCTCATACACATTGGTAGTTACAAAATTCTCAGTAGAAATTTGATGAAAAGATAGGAAGCAATGACGTATACTATTAAAACGTTTCTCGTTAAAGAAAGTCTTGGTGATTAGGTCTCTCGGTGCCTGGCGGCATCGATACAGACGAGATAGTAAAATTAAATATCAGCTGAAGTAACTTCGAATAAGAGCATATACAAAGAATCACAAAAAAAAACCTCCGAACAATCTTTCTTCAGAGAAATTTTAGTTATATTTCTATTCAAGAGTTTCCTCATCGCTACAACTGTTATTAAACAACAGAAAACATTTCCTGCAATATCACTGGAAGAAGCTTAAAAGAAATTAAAATTTAAATAGTCTGTATACTGATCATAAAAAAGAAAGGATTCTTGTAATTTCTCTTAATCTGTGCAGTTAGTGAAATACACTACTTTTAATTTGCTCCATATCCCAACTGGAAAGTTTTCATCGAGGCTGTTAAGTGAACTAGTACGTTTACGCCTCGCATTCGGGAGAATCGGGTTGAAGTCCAGTGTGCGAGCGGTAACGCTATTCAAAGCCCCCTCCAACCTTCCACATTATGGTTTTCCGAAATGACTCCAGATGAATGCCGGGATGGTTCCTTCAGGAGCCCATGGCCGAATCCCTAACCGTTCCGTATCTAATCACCTCAACGTCGACGAGGCCGAATGCCCGACTTAAAAACAAAAAATAC
>CM061921.1:224352444-224379881 GCA_031002005.1 Vandiemenella viatica | reverse complement strand
TATTACACCTTATAATGCAATATCTCGGACACGAAGCACTACTGAAGTGGTCGCAATTCCTAGATAGTGAATTGTTTGAGAAAATCTCCAGCTGAGTTCTGCACTGTGTCACCAGCAGATAATGGATTAACAGGCCAGCTACATCGACGCTCAACCCTTAAAAAAAGCAAATCATTAAGTGATGGGATGTGTGATGTTACACCACAAACTACAATAATCTTACAAAAGAACAAAACATTAACTTGACCTCTGTCATCAGCGAAACTCGACAGACCATTACACAACACTATCACAGTTCAAAGACGCGGTAGGATTCGCATTCATTGAAACTGAAATAGGTGTGGCAAATACAAGCTACTTCCTTCTTCAAGCGTCCTGACAGCAGAACTGACGGCGACTGTAGAAGCCCTGCGGAATACCAGCTACTCCGATCGTAAACCAGTTATTATCCTCTCAGACACAATATCGGCAATGCAGCTTATAAGCACCTCATCACCACCGCGCATCCCAATCCTGTGGCTCTCGACATTATAAGCTGGATATCGATTATAGATGTCAGTCAGTCAGGATTAAAGCACACTGTGGAGTAGCGGGAAATGAGAAAGCAGATTTACTAGTAAGGAAGGGGCATATAATGCCGAAGAGCATAAAAATAAATTGATGATTTCGTTGCAACAAGAATGGAAAACAGATGCCCAGTCAAAAGAAGGTTTTTGTATCCAGTATAACAACATATTCCAATTAAACCATGGTTTCTCTTTTTTTCTCTTTTATTTTAATGTGTTATGAATTGTAATGTATTTGTATATATTAGCCATATGCTATTTGAAAATAAATAAATAAAAACTAGTAATAACTATAATTCGTCTAAAAGAACCATGGCCTCTGTGGTGACAGCTCCTCGGCTGAACATCGTCGACAGTGAACCTGCGACTGCGGCAGCAACGAGAAGAAACTCCAGACCTCATATTTTTTGAGTACTTTAAATATACTGCGGCTCGCAATGCTCTCATAAGGGCCTTGGTGAGAAGGACAATTACTAACATCAATACAGCTCTTGTAGCTTCAAATAATTTAAAATTATACCAGCTTTTGTTTGACTTTGTCGTCAGAAATATCATAACTATCTAAACAAATTCAGACAGTGGTGACGTTGGCGAAAAGATCCATATCCCCGTAAAACGAGAGGAAGAAGACATCTTGTGTCTAACTCTATATATGTAGATGTTGGTACATATGCAAATATGTGAAAGTGTACATGTAAAGATGTTAAAATGTATGAAGCGTAAATATGTTAAAGTGCACAAAGTGAACAAAACATTTTGCCTCCTACTACATGTGTAGATGCTGGCACAGATGTTAAGTGTATTGTAGGTATGTAAGTACATGAGTAAGCGATCTGGTGGCTCAGTGGTTAAGCGTCTGACGAGATCGAAAGGTCCCCGGTTCGAATCCCTGTCTCGGCGGGGATTTCAAAGGCGGTTAACCCGACCTTCACCTCTGGCATAGCTTGTTGTGGTAAAGTGAAGTACACAGAAAGCTTCCGTGGTTCCGATTCCACGTTAAACTGTAGGTCCCCGTACCCGGCGGGATCGTCGGGTTAGGCTAAGGTGGCTACGATAGGGGCGTAATGCGCAGCCAATAAAAATATGTTAATTGTGTCTCAAATTTCTTTATGATTAATTTATAAACATATTCCATCATATTTTCCCTATATGCATAACAGGCTGTACTCCACCGCAACGTCAAAGGACGGGGAACAAGGAACGGGAAAGAATTACATCAAAACCTTTTTGGAAAAAGAATTCCGGAAATCAAATGGACTGATTCGGGCAATCTTCGAAAGTCGAAACCTGGTTGGCCGTACCGGGGATCTAGCCCGTTTGTCCCGAATGTCGGGCCCTGACAAGGGCATCCAGATTTGGTTTTCCACGGTTTTCCCAAATCACTCCAGGCGAATGCCGGGATGCTTCTTCAAAAAAGCCATGGCCGAATTCCTTCCCATTCCTTGCCCCAATCCATCCGCCTCTAATGACCTCGCAGTCAACGAGGCGTAAAGCTCAAGCAAAAAAAAAAAAAAACTGACTTAAATCACCGCCTGTTAAAGACCCATAAATACCCTATGTGCTAACGAAAAAAACTGTCGGTATTGGTTTGCACACTCGTCTACAGTAACGACTTTTTAATGCGTTAGGATGTGTGTGTTTGTAAGAAGCTGATGGATCTCAAACAAACAATGTGCTGTCTGTTGAAGAGAGAGATATCTCTGCATTTATAAAAGATAGAATATGTTTATTTGTTCGCCAGAGAAAACCAAACGGTTGAACGTATACATTCAGAATTATACATAAAGTTCAGGTGTCAAAATAGTATATATATATCTTTGCATGCGGCTTTACGCCTCGTCGACGTTCGACTTAATAAGAGGCTGAAAGAGGTGTGAAGGTAGAAATGGGAAGGTATTGGGCCATGGCATTTGAAGGAACCATCGCGGCAGTCGCCTGGAGTGATTTGGAAAACATGGAAAACCGAAATCTGGATGGCCGGACGGGGATTCGAACCTACGTCATCCCGAATGACAGTCAAGAGCGTCACCGCTCATCCACCACGCTCCTTGGAATCAACAGACAGATTTACTTTCACATATGCCACAACTCATATTTTCGTAGCAAGGAAACAAATTTGTCATATAAAAGAAACAGAAGATGAACGAAATCGAGGAGTATATTAATTGGAATGTGAACACAACAAGCAAACGAACAGAAGAACAATGAAATCAAAGCAGAATCAAAAGAAACAGAATATGAACTAAGTCAAAGACTACATTAGTCCGGCATGCGAAAACAACGAGCAATGAAACAGAAAAACAAGAAAATCACAGAGGTTTCAAAAGAAGATGAACGAAATGAAATACTATATCACATAAAAAGGCAATTAAACGTGTGTGAATTAACCATGCAAACTCGGGGACAGGGATAATATAGAGTAGGTACTAATTCTAATAACGCTTCTTTAAAAAGATTTATATTGCCCACACGTCACAAAGTTGGAACTCAAATCTAACATGGGAGTTCTGAATATAGTATAGTATTCTTGCTTATATTTTACTTACAGTCGCAAATTGAGGGAACGATAGACAGTGTACTAAACAGCCGTGCTTGGACCGTGTCACGTGGTCCGGTCCGTGAAACATTTCGCAGCAATTGGTAACCCACTTCTCCAGCCGTTGCAATTGAGAGATATCTGACCGAACGATTTAGGGCGTCGCACAGTGGTTCGGAATTGGAAAATAGTGAATTCGAACTAAAGTTCATAATATCGATCCAATAAATTGATTTAGATGGCATTTGTTGTGCTGATCAAAACTTGTTATCTTCAATTTTTGATAAAAATGAGTCCTTCACCCTTAAAATAAATAAATTAATAAATTATAAGAAAAGGTATGGGTGAAAATCTGTTTAATTTTACTGTCATTGCCATATATAAAAGTGTCAAAGTCAAACCTTATGCAATTGTAAGTACCTATCCTTCTTAATATTACAACATACAACTTTCTTGCATATCCTTGCCGCTTTGACTACTTTTTTCAGACTGTGCGTATCTGACAGAATATAATCAGCTTTTCAACCCATCCAACATAGAGGACTACGTATAACATCTTCTTGCTAACTCCCGCCATTTACCGTTATATCATCTCTGATTCATATAATGAACATTCCTTACAACATTCTCCAACGTTTATATAATTTGCAAATGTTCACTGAATATTTCTTAATGTTGTCAACGATAGTTAGACATTTGCCTGCTTGGGGTTATAGCATACAGCAATTCGTCTATACTGTGATCGTATCTGGTACCTTTACAGATTCTCTTTAGCGGTCTCCAGTCCCGCGTAATTAACCCAAGAGATAAAGGTATGTTCTGAAAATAAAACTGTAGACTTCCTGATAAATTCAAAATTATGTATTGTGCAAACGTTCTCTCATATAAACTCGGTACCAGCGTAAGGGTTTGGGAGAGACAATACTAGTCTTTTCCAACCAAATGTCAACCTCTCCTTCACGTGGTGCACCCTGTTTGCACGGACGAGGCTCTGGCGACTGAAAGATTCCCGGTATAAGGAGTCACCCACTGCTTGCCCAACGGCCTCCGAAAGGAGGGCGGAAGAGCGGGGAGTGGTTCAGGGCACCCTCTTGACCTTGGGTTGGAAACGGCCCCTAAAGGCGGATGAATCAGAAATTATCAACGGCATGGGGATGCAGAAGGCAACGGGAAACCACTGCATTAAAGACCCAAAGGGTATCCCGAGAACATGTAATCCTCTCAAATTACATATATCATGATGGCTTACTTCCTGGGTAAAATATTCCGGAGGGAAAATAGTCCCCCAATCGGATTCTACGGGTGGGACTGCTCAGGGAGGAGTCATCAGAATGGATAGAAACATTCTACGAGTCGGAGCGTGGAATGTTAGAAGTCTGAATAGGGCAGGTAGGTTAGAAAACTTAAAAAGGGAGATGGAACAACTTAAGTTAGATGTTGTTGGGATTAGTGAGATTAAATGGAAGGACGCACAGGATTTCTGGTCTGGGGAACACAGGATAATTAGCACACAAGCTGTCAATGGAGTCACTGGTGTAGGATTTGTAATGAACAAGAAAGTAGGGAAACGGGTGAGTTATTATGAACAGTTTAGTGACAGGATTATTTTGATGAGGTTAGAAACTAAGCCCGGTCCCAACCACATTAGTACAAAGTGTATATGCCAACATCACAGGAAGATGACGAAGAAATAGAAAAAATATACGCTGAAATTGAAGAATTAATTCAATATGTGAAGGGGGAGGAAAATCTAATAGTCATAGGTGATTGGAATGCAACAGTGGGAGAAGGAAAAGATGGGAATACTGTAGGAAGTTTTGGTCTAGGAGAAAGAAAATGAACGAGGAAGCAGGTTGCTAGAATTTTGTGAAAGATATAAGCTAGTAGTGGCAAACACACTGTTTAAGAACCATGCAAGAAGAATTTACACATGGAAACGTCCTGGGGATACAGGCAGATATCAGCTAGATTATATCATGGTCAAACAGAGATTCAGGAATCAAGTTCTAGATTGTAAAGCGTACCCAGGAGCAGACATAGACTCTGACCATAATAATGGAGTGCAGGCTGAAATTTAAGCGAATAAGGAAGCAGTATAAGCAGAACAGACTGGAAGTGAATAAACTGAAACAATCTAGCACTAGATAAAAATTTGCAGAAATAGTAGACTTGGGTCTAAGAAGTATCTCTGAAAGGAGCTCAACCGAGGACGAATGGAATGCATTAAAGATCGAAATAATGAAAGCTGGTAAAGAAACATTAGGCTTTAGGGAACAATCTGCCCGAAAACCTTGGATCACAGAAGAAATTTTGGAGCTGATGGATCAGAGGAGAAGGTACAAAAATGCTCAGGATGAAGCAGGAAGAGAGCAGTACAGGCAATTTAGAAATCAAATAAATAGGAAATGCAAAATTAGCAAAAGAAAATGGCTACAACAAAAGTGTGAAGAAGTAGAAAAGGAAATGGTCGTAGGTAAAGTAGACGTTGCCTACAGAAAGATCAAACAGAATTTGGAGAAATGAAGAAAAGAGGTATGAACATTAAAGCTGCCGATGGGAAACCTCTTTTATGCTCAGAAGATAGAGCTAACCGATGGAAAGAATACATTGAGAAACTTTATGATGGAGACGACTTGAACAATAGTGTAATGGAAAAGGAAGATGATGCTGACATTGATGACTTAGGGGATCCTGTTTTTGAGGAGAGAATTTAATAAAGCTCTGAATGACTTGAAAGCAAATAAGGCAGTTGGAATTGATGAGATCCCTGCAGAACTTCTTAAATCCCTAGGAGAGGAAGGAATCGAAAGATTATTCAAGCTGATATCCAAAAGTTATGAAACAGGAGAAATTCCAACTGATTTTAATAAAAATATCATGTTCACACTTCCAAAGAAAGCACAAGCCGACAAATGTGGGAATTATCGCACCATTAGTCTAACATCACGTGCTTCAAAATTACTGACCAGAATAATATACAGAAGGATGGAAAGGGTAGTAGAAGAGATAGTAGGTGAAGATCAGTTTGGGTTTAGGAAAAATCGTGGTACAAGGGAAGCAATTCTATCTTTAAGATTAATACTTGAAGGGCGGATCAAGAAAAACAAAGATACTTTTATGGCATTTGTTGATTTAGAAAAAGCTTTTGATAATGTTAGGTGGGACAAGATGTTCAAAATTTTAAAGAAGTCAGGTTTAAAGTATCGGGATAGAAGAATACTCTATAAACTATATAAGAATCAAGTGGCTGTAATAAAAGTAGAGAATCACGAGAGACATGCATCGGTTAAAAAGGGTGTGAGACAAGGTTGTAGTCTATCCCCGTTAATATTCAACTTGTATGTAGAAGAAGCAATGAAGAAAGTCAAAGAAAAATTTCCATGCGGCATAAGTTTTCAGGGAGAAAAAATCAGTATGCTACGATTTGCTGATGACATTGTCTTGTTAGCAGAGAGGGCTGAGGATATTGAGAAGTTATTGAATGGCATGAACAAAATACTGAAGGAAGATTTTGGACTGAATATAAATCAAAGCAAGACAAAAGTGATGAAATGTAGCAGAAATGATACCAATAGTAGCAGATTAAATATAAAAATAAGATCGGATGCAATAGGAGAAGTAAGCGAATTCTGTTACTTGGGAAGCAAAATTACAACCGATGGCCGAAGCAGGAAGGATGTTAAAAGCAGAATAGCACTAGCTAAAAGAGCCTTCATGAAAAAGAGAAACCTTTTAGTTTCAAATATTGATCTAGGTATTAGAAAGAACTTTTTAAAACTCTATGTGTGGAGCACAGCACTTTAAGGTAGCGAAACATGGACTTTAGGAATACCGGAAAGAAAGAAACTTGAAGCATTTGAAATGTGGTGCTACAGAAGAATGCTAAAAATTAGGTGGACAGACAAAGTAAGAAATGAACGAATTATGGAAATGATGGGTGAGAAAAGAAGTTTATGGAAGAAGCTTACAGGAAGAAGAGACAGGCTTTTAGGTCATATTTTGAGACATGCTGGATTGGTTAATTTGTTAGTGGAGGGAACAGTCGAAGGTAAGAACTGTAGAGGTAGATAGAGATTAGAATGTATGAAGCAGATATATGAGGACGTGGGTTGTAAGGGGTATGCAGAAACGAAAAGGTTAGCACAGGATAGAAAGGGACGGAGGATTGCATCAAACCAGTCTGAAGACTGACGACAGCAAAAAAAAAAAAAAAAAAAAAAAAAAAAAAAAAAAAAAAAAAAAAAAAAAAAAAAAAAAAAACCAGCGTAATAGAAAAGCATCAGACTTCAATCCGAAATAATGTAAATGATTACATGCTAAACCATCCTCACACAATAAGCAACTTCCCCTAATCCCTAGATGGATGTCAAATTTAAAAGTTCATCTCGAAGGAAGAGTGAACCCGCACCGCTGTTGCATAACTACTAAAGCTTTCTTCTACATCTCCGCGACCAACACGCCGTCCTCCCAGTTTAATTTCTGCCGGAATACTACCGGCTCACGTCTCCTTATATTCATATTGGGCCCAGCTGACACCATTCGCGTGATTTGACAAAGGGAAACCTTATTTTTATTCCGATCATTCTGAAATCTTGATATGTTGTGATACCTGTTTTAAATGTCAATTTCTGTTATGATTTTCTCCTAGGTGTTGTAGTTTCCGAGCTAAACTTGTAAAAGCTTTAAATCTATCATCATTCCCACAATTCTTCAGTCTGTGAACTGATTCTGCTGTTAAAGTATTTTGACATATAACAAGGCTAGATCCGAAATGTATTTGATAGCGAAAACCTACTCCTGACTGTAATTGCAAAGTCAGCTAAAAACTCCAAAAATATGAGTGATACCGATCTGTAATATATGTAAACTTTGCTAAATTTAATTCTCTATCTGATGGTAATATTAGTTCCTCGTTATCTATTTCCTTTAATGCTAATCCTTTTTTCCGTACTGACGCTTTACAGCCGCCATTTAAAATTTAATTTCGCTTTTACGTCTTAAATATTGTCGGAATCTTTAAGAAAATTGCTCTACGTGTTCAGTAAAAATTTATCTTTAGTTTGAATGTGGTTTCTATGCCCTCAGACCCGTATTTCCGCAGAAATGCTTGAATTGCAAGGTCGGCGAAATATCTTATTTCGTCTAAAAAGCACACTTTCCTATTAGTTATTGACTCTATCTTTTCATGTGCTGCGTATTATTTTATGCCGAATATTTTGACCTATGAATCTTTCTACTGTACCTTGAAAGACTGATTCTGGTGCAATTTGATTCTAGTGCAATCTTTTCTTGGTGCAGTGTTTTCCGTGTGCTTGCGAGATCACTAAGTTCACGATAACTTCTTAATACAATTTTCTAGACCCCAAGTGTTCAACCTCACTTGAGTCGTAATCTCATTTTACTCCTCTGAATATTAATGTGGCCAAAAGGCTTCAAAAAAAAAAAGGTAACTCTCTTTATAGTACTTTCGGAAAATTACAAAATAGATTAAACATGTTTTTTTACTCTGAAACTACTGGAAAATGCTTCTAAAATGATTTGCTGTTGTTTTTAAGCGTTTTAAGGACCCTTAAACTGTTTTTGAAGGAATTCTGACAAAAGTAAGGTTATGTGACACGATACAGTCATGGATACAGTATGTTTCTTGACACGTTGTAGATATAGTTTTCAGCACTAAAATATATTACACGTAAGAATAACAGAATTAAATTACCTGGTTACAAAACATAGTGATGACAATTAGGTGTTGCTTGTGCAAAGCGGGCCTCAATACGGTATTTTGTCTGTCAGAAGTCTTGCCGATATTTTTCCCTGTAACAATAATTAACCATAACAAAAGGTGAGAATTTACAAGATTATTGTGAATTTGTACAAAATTAATTCACTGGAATGATTTTTCAATGGAAATTCTCACGCTGGAATTCAATATATTTTTAAAACGAAACACTCATTAAATTGATAACAAAAAAACAGAAGCAGCGCACAGTGAAATATTTATTACATGCACTGTCACGGTAACTTCCCACGTACTATAACAAAGAAACAGATGTTAAAAAACAGTCTCCAACTTTCGACGTAACTGTATTAAAGTATGACTTAGCAAAACATCAAAAGAAATAGGCCTACTTCATAAGAAATTGACGTGGCTGGTAAATCGACACACTTTTTTTCACTCGTGTTAAACTTTCACAGTAATTTAAATATTGCTTCCTCTAAATGTGAGTTTTTCTATTGATGAGTTAAGGACGCACATGGCCCGCGTGTTTCATATTTGCCTCCTCCAATGCAGCGATTGTGGAAGCCGTTAGAACGCCCCTGCTATCTGGCGGGGAAACGAGGAAGTGCATGCCACAGCCGCCAATCATTGGGAGCAACTCGACAACATAAATTCATCGCCACTGTCAATGCAATTTATTAGTGAAATCACATACGCGTCAGTAACACCAGAAACAGGTTTCAAGCATTTAAACCTATATCCCTAAAATTTAGTGATACGATTATAACTGCACTATTTTCGACCGCAAATTGGCAAGAATTTCACTCGCGTGTAAAACGGATGTTCTAGTAAACGATCTTCACTATATTTGCAGTTGCTAGAATTATGGAAGTGTCTTTTCTAATAGGACAACCGATTAGTTTGCTTGCCCTGAGTTCATTTTGTGTTTGTTTTAATTACTTTTAGTATACCTTTTCACTGGAGATTAATGTTGTACGACACCTAAAGCCAATAAGGGCTTTTTGTTCTAAGAGAATAAGTGATTGTGAAGTAGTGTGATGGAAATATGGTGGTTATGGAAGTCAGTAACCATGGAGTGGGGAGTACGATTCCTCTTCAACCACTAGACAACACTTTTCCTAAACTGCATTCTTTACAAACGTTTAGGGATATTGGACGCATTTTTACGCAACCAAGAATTCAGTCACAGTTCTTTGCCTGCCAATAGATGGAACGACGACGTTTAGCGCCTCGTCTACCTAAGGATCGTTAGAACCGGGAAAGAACAGGAGACAAAGAACGAGAAGGAATTCGACCATGGCCTTCTGAAGGAACCATTCCGGCTTCCACTTGTAGTGATTTAGGGAAGCCCTGGAAATCCTAAATATGGATGTCCATACGGGGATTGGAACCTGCATCCTCCCGAATACATTAACCTCCCACTCTTCAAGCTCGGTGAGATGGAATGAAGAACAGATTCATACACAGATGAAAAAAAATCACAAGCGGCAAAAAATACGCTTCCCTATCATTGTTCGTGACAGACATAAATTTGCGGCATAACATTTCGAATAAACTGGGGAACTACTTTTTTCAAGGTAGTTTCACTTACGGCTGCCAAGGAAAACTACATACATCACAATACAAAACTAATGTTGCAAACATGGGCTAATATTCTGTAAATCATACTTTACTATATGCTTAAGTTCTTTTTGTCAAACGTCTTGTAATTAATAACCTCCATGGACATTACCACAGCAGATTTAAGCAGAGTTAGTTTTTCTGACTGACTAAAAAGTAAACTTTATACAAGAATTTAAACTTTACTAGCAGCGTTAAACGTTACTAAAACACTCCGAAAGACTATATCAAGATTGAGTTAACATTCCAAAGCAAATAAGGATTCCTTCATCAAATAACACTCATGAAAGAAAGCGAACACTTCAGTAACTTACCCTTACCATCAAGAACATTAACAATTCTTCAGCTGCGTATAGAGCTACCCAGCATTGTCGATAGACTTAGTAACAATCCAGTAATTAAAAATAATAGTCTATAAAAAATAAAGTTAATTTACAATATTAAAGAAAATAAACAGCGTATAGCTACAGTTTCTACTTGTCGTGGTCTGACAGGAAGGTCCCCGGTTCAAGACCCGTTTTCGGCTGGAATTTTACGGGTCTTTAAACTGATCTTCATCTCGGGCAAAGCTTAACTTCGTTCATGTGAAGTATCCAGTAGGATCACCGGGTCAGGCGCATGCGGAGAAATCAACACACACTGGGTGGCCAAATAACCAATCGAGGTCTCCCGGAAAATAATGCCATTTTCATATGTAAGACTGTCGAAGACATCCAAAACACACTGAAGACTTAATTCCTATACTGTGTTCAGTTGGGAGAGTCGGGTCAAGGTCACTCTGCTCTATCCCCACTCCGCTGCCCCAACCCCTACAGGCGAAGGGGAAACAGCTGCCACCGAGCGGGGCGGTGTAACGGTTAGCGTTCTCGCCTCGCATTCGGGAGGACGGCGGTTCGAATCCCCCGTCCGGGCATCCAGATTTGGGTTTTCCATGGTTTCCCCAAATCACTCCAGGCAAATGCCGGGATGCTTCCTTCAAAAAGGCCATGGCCGAATTCCTTCCCATTCCTTGCCCCCATCCTTGCCCCCCATCCTTTCCCGTCTCTAAAGACCTCGATGTTAAAAAGAGACGTAAAGCAGTTAAAAAAAAAATTTAAAAAAATAAACAGCTGCCGCTAATGCGCAATCATCCTCACCACGTATGTGGAACAATTATGTTGCATTTCATGTGATGTTTTCTTTATTAAAATAGAGCATCTTAATTATTTGTCATTAGTGAAATTAGTGAATCGTGTGTCGTAGAAGTTGTGTGTTTACCAACTTCTATTTCATATGTTAATAAAGATAAACATTATTTACATGACGTCAGTGAATATAATTTACTGTTTCTAGTCATTATTTTTAGTTTTAAAACTTTCGCAAGACATTTCGAGAATTAAATCCAAGTTTTAAATGTGTTTCTCAGTGGGTGTTAATTCTCTAGACATGTCGTATAAATTTTGAAATGAGAGTGGTAGTGACTGGATTTTTTCTTTGAGTGATAACTGGCATTATCCATTACGAGGACACACCCTTCTTCCAGACTCTTAAGCAAGTTAGAAAACCATTCTCTGAACACTTCACTACTGATTTTTTGGTGATAGTCGCCACTAAATTTATTTTGAAACACTAAACCAGCCCATTCATCGAATCTATGAGTTGCTGACCCTCAATTTCCTTATGGTAGGATAATCGCCGCGATCATAAAATTCTATTACAGAACGCCGAATGATATTTTCCCAGAAGTCATCCATCTCCATGACCGGTTTTTCTCGGTGAATATTTTTCTTTGGAGAAGAAAAGGATGACCCTGGAACATTCAGCTTGGCTTCGCTATATACACGCTGCACGTTTCGTAAAAATACGCCACACGCCTCTGCTGTAATTTTTTGCGGTTCCCTAAAAAGTATATTAACTTTCTTTTCAGAGTTTTTTGGCGTATTGAAAAAAATATACGTATAAGAAATTTTTGTTTTTATTATCACCTAAAATAACTATCTGAGTTGCACGTACAGCGTTTTTTAACGATGTATTGGTATAAACACGACAGAACTGCGCCATGCGACAATGCCTGTTGTCTCCCTCCAGGCAGCAATCTGCTCGGAGGGGAAGGCAACGGGAGGGGATGATGAGGTGAGGCGCGGGGCGAGGGGAACATGACCTTGACGCGTCACTTGAGAGTGAACATAGGTTAGTTATAATAAGGCTGCTCTGTAATTGTGGCGCTTGCCTCTGGCATTCAGACTCCCGGCCGGCCGTACTGATTTAAGTTTTCCACGGTATACTGTAATCTCTCCAGGAGAATGACAGGATGATTCCTTCAAAAGGCCATGGCCGAATTCCTTCCCGTTCCTTTTCCCCCTCTGACTCTATGGGGTACAGCCTCTAATGCATATTGGGAAAAAACAGGGCTAGTCAAAATGATTGTAGCGATTTCACGATTTTTCTTTTCTCTGTCCTATTATAGGTACGATGATGGGGTTTACTCTTATAAGACAAGTGGATCTATAAGTTTTGATTGCACTAAATGCAAGCTTCCCGCGGTGTCCGTAGAGCGCTAGATAGCAAGATGGCTGAAAGTGAGAAAGCGAACGTTGTTCTGGAATTTCATTCGACTTATTCTGTGGTAACTGTTCAGCGACACTTTAGAACAAAGTTCGGCAACGATCACCCGCATGCTAACACCATTCGGCGTTACAGTTTAAATCACGGGATGGCTTTGTGAAGGTAAAACAACGCGTCGTCCTCCTGTGTCTGAAGAAACCGTTGAACGTGTGCGCGCCAGTTACGTTCGTAGCCCACAGAAGTCTACTCCTCGAGCGAGCAGGGAATTATGTATTCCACAGAAGACCGTTTGGAGAATCCTACGGAAGCGACTGTGTATGAAGCCTTACAGGTTACAGTTCCTACAAGCACTGTCGCACAACGATGAAGTAAATCGTTTTCAATTCTGTGCCTAATATCTAGAACAAGACGAAACATTCGCAGAAAAACTTGTGTTTAGTGATGATGCCACTTTTCATGTGATAAGAAAAGTGAACAGGCACAATGTGCGCATTTGGGGGACCGAAAACCCCCATGCATATGTTCAGCACGTTCGTTACTCTCTCAAAGTGAACATGTTTTGCGCGATCTCACGAAAGAAACTTTATAGGCCTTTTTTCTTCAATGAGGTGACGATCGCAGGGAAAATCTATTTTCGAATGTTGCAGAATTGGCTCATGCCACTTCTGGAAGCTGACAGTGAAGATTTCATTTTCCAGCAGGACGGTACTCCACCCCATTTTTCTCTAATTGTCCTAAACACCAGGATTCCAAACAGATGGATTGGTCGTGCTGGGGATGCTGATCGTCAGCTGATGTAATAGCCTCCTCGTTCCCCTGACCTAACCCCCTGCGACTTCTTTGTTTTGGGTTTCGTAAAAGACACAGTGTTCGTGCCGCCAGTAAGAGATGATCTGCCAGACCTACGGGTTCGCATCACCAATGCATTTGCTCTCTTTGACTGAGACATGCTGCATCGGGTATGGGAGGAACTCGATTATAGACTTGATGTGTGCAGAGTCATTAAATGTGCACATATTGAGCATTTTTAGACACTCAAAAAAACTTTCACAGTATGTTTATATATCTGTGTAATCTTGTAAGTATATGTCAAATAATAAATCTATAGTAATTTCCTGAAATCACTGCAATCATTTTGACTAGCCCTGTATGATGGGAAATGTTTGTGAATTAATCATAATGCATTTTTGAGACTTAACATCGTTTGATAATCTGTTCCCAGAAAACTACTTAACTAACAGATACAGTAATCACACTTTAAGTAATTCAGTTTCTCTAATGATCTTGACAAGGCAAAGCCATACGGAAAAAAAAGAACTGAAATGAGAAACCCTCGTCTAAGTGACATTTCATGTAGATGAATTAGAAAAAGCACTGGTTTAGCTAAAGTTTTTTATCCTCAGAACTATTTACACAGAAACAAAATACAGCATAGAGTATTTACAAGCATTGCCCTTGTACAGGAAGCCGCCGTGTTGCGGTTTGCGGCCTACAGTCTCTTCGTCTATATTTGAGAGTCGCCAGTTTCTGAGAAGGTCAACATTGATCTGGGATTCTGATTAAGTTCCAGGAGGAGCTCCTTTGCAAACACCGTTTCACAAGTCTCTGTGAATTTTCTACACCGAACCTGCTTCACAGGCTTTTATTAAATTTCCGCATCTCACATTCCACGAAAGAGAAGTACCTGCATTTTTCAAGCAGTCGTGTTGACCACTGTTCACAGGACGATTTTCTGATCACAGTATCAGGATAAGTACCTTTAGGCAGCAGATACGCCCAATGGTAAAATCTAGTTCGGCTTGGTACGATGTTCACATAGAATTCCAATGGCGCAACGGTGGGACGGAATACGGGGGTAACAATGTACTGTACTTGCTCGAAGATAAACTCTGAGAGTGGACTGTAGAGTGAATGCCATTTTTATACCCTTCAGCAACGTTTACATAGCTGGCGTGTCAAGTACTGGCCATACAAGGTCAACTAATTGTAGTCCACTGTCTGCTTGCTGCGTGTGATGTTATCGTTAATGTTTTTTAAGTGGAAACTTCTATAGACGCCCTAGGCGGTGTTTGGACGGGGGAAAATCTTTGAGTCCGCGACTTACCGTCACCGACATGCTGTGATGTGTTGCGCGTATGATGTGAGCGTTGTACGTTTTTTAGATGGGTAAAATCCTATGAGTTCGCGTCACCAACATGCTAATGTTAACATCATATCTGTAGCTATAAGTATGACTTGTTGCACTTGGATAGCAGTGAAAGTATAGATTATACTTGTATCTAGTATATAAAAATGAATATTTATTTGATTTTTTCCAGTGTTCTTCATACACACACACACACACACACAGTGTTTATCTGACTGTGATGGAATTTTGCATACGTGTGTTTAAAACAAATTTTAAAAAAACTGTTTAATTTACAAAAACCTAAACACTGTCCTCCTTTCCCCCCTCACCTTAATTTCTGTCAACATTGTTCATACAATCCGACAGTTTTTATCAGATTTTGATAGTACTTAGCACGCGTATACTTCAAAACAAGGCGGTCTGGTATCTCAGCGGTTAAGGTGCTTGCTTCTGAAAGTTTCTCCCTCCGGTCACTGGTTCAAGGAATTTTTAGGAGTTGTATTTGATCTACATCTACATATATACTCTGCAATTCACAAAATTGTGGGTGGCAGAAGGTGCTCAGCACGAAAGCTAATCTCTTTGTTGTGCATTCCAACCCTTAATGGTACGAGGGAAAAAAAATTCATATAAGAATCAGTGAGGCACCCTATTTCTCTAATTTTATCTTTCCTGTCATTCCGACTCAAATAGGTTGGTGGACGAAGTATTTCGCTACACTTATTAGTGAAGGTGAGAGAATGTTTACCAATATATTTTTTTTTAAACTGCTTTACGTCTCTTTTTAACATCGAGGCCTTTAGAGACGGGAAAGGATGGGGGGCAAGGATGGGGGCAAGGAATGGGAAGGAATTCGGCCATGGCCTTTTGAAGGAAGCATCCCGGCATTTGCCTGGAGTGATTTGGGGAAACCATGGAGAACCCAAATCTGGATGCCCGGACGGGGATTCGAACCGCCGTCCTCCCGAATGCGAGGCGAGAACGCTAACTGTTACACCGCCCCGCTCGGTTTTACCAATAAGTTGAAACGAAACGTGCGTCGTCTATCTGCCAGAGATTCCCAGCCCAGTCTACTAATCAGTTCTGCGACGCTTTCATAAGTACTGTAACAAGAGGTCACTTTCTCTATACTGTCAATCCACCCCTTACGAAACGGATCTCAGATATGAGCTACGCCGGGACGTTCCGTGGTTCTGATTCCACGTTAAACTGTAGGCTCCTGAGGAAAGGAATTGGCCTCCCTGCCTCTGACACTATAGCTTGGTACATCTCCTTCGGGAAGATTCGACCTATCTCCGAGTTCTGGACTAAGTTAGATTTTTAGTTTTTGAATTGAAAACTTCTTTAGACGCGTTGAGCGATTTTTGGATGGATAAAATCTTATGGGTTCTCATCACCGACATGCTAATGTTAACAGTATATATGTAGCGGTCAGGTGGCTCAGTGGTTTAGGTGGACTGGAGAACGAAAGATCCCCGGTACGAATCTCTGTCATGGCGGGGATTTTCATAGACCCTTAACCCGAGCTTCACCTCTGGCACAGCTTGCTGTTTAATGTGAAGTACGGCAGAACTCTTTCGTGGTACGGATTACACGTTAAACTGTAGGTCCCCTGTACCTGGTAGCAATTTCGGGTTAGGTTAAAGCGGCCAAGACAGCGGCGGAATGCGTAGCCAATAGAAACCGTTACCACGTCATTACTATCACACGGAATTATTATTATTTAGTATATCTGTAGCTATGACGTTTTGCGTGTATGATATTCATAGTTATAAGTTTTCACTTCTATCGGCAGTCCCCAGTGACTGCCAATTTGTTTTTTTTGTTTTTGTAACATTTTTAAATGTTTAAAAAATTTAGAACGCCGCCAGTTGTGAAATGAGATTTATTATTCGATTCTTTAACGCAAGAATTGCACGACGAGTTTATATTCGCCATCAGTCTGAAAGGTTTATTAAGACAATGCAGTGAATGAGCCATCTGTTCGGCGATGAGTCAAAATTTTAGCTCGGGGAGATAGAACGTCCATGATGATTATTGATTAAGACTCTCGTTGGTTATTAGTTTATTACTATCGACTTGATGAATTGAGCGTATGAATTTATAAAGACCGTTCGGCGTATCACACTAGAATTGTAAACAATTTGTGCAAGCCTAGCACAACAATCACTTTACTAGCGGTGTGTTCAGGGGTTTCTCAATGCACTAGCGGCAGAGATATAAAAATTAAATACACAGTATGAAAAAAATTTAAATTTATACGGTGACTTTCTAGTAGAGTTAGTTATGTTTATGTAGAGTAAAAAATATTTTTAGAAGTCTTTACTGGATATTTTTTGACTAATAAACTTTCCGGATGATCCTCGCACATAGAAACTAAATTGAAGGGTTCACAGTTTTGGAAATGTTTCTGTTGATTCCAAGGCTGCATGAAAAACATCTCTGGGCATTACCCGTTTTTTTGGTTTTTTTTGCTAAGTGCCTTGTTTGGTTTCAGTCGTCCTATTGACTTGGTACTTTGGTTGAAATTTCTAGTATTACAAAATCTTTGTATTTTACATTCACTTTAGTACGGTGAAGATGATTAGGAATTTTCAAACTAATTTCAAATATAACATTGCTTTCTTATCTGTACATTTTATCTCCGTTTTAATAGAATATCTATCCAAATACCACATCCTCGAATTGCTACTTATGAGAGAAAAAAGTGTATGTTTATTGGGTAATACTGTAGTAAAGATTTAGTTTTCCCATTATTTATGCCCAAACCGTTACTCAAATGTCCGTACTGAAGGTAGCTTACTCATTTCTGTTGTGTGAGACTCTATTTCGCATTCCAGACTTACTTTGCACATCATTCTTTATATGGTAAGATATTTGTTGGTGCACAGTTCATCACCGTACTGTGTCAAAGTGCATGGGTTGAGTCCTCATTATGTAAGGAGTGCTGGCGTTGAGCACTGATGATGGTAATTCGTCCGTTGGAGGGGAATTTATGATTTTGTGGCCTCCTAGATCTCTTTCTGATGAGTAGGCCCGAACGGGCAAGTACCCTCTCCCTTTTCCATCTCTCGAGCACAACATCGAACAACACACCACAGTAAACACACACTCATACAATAACGCTTAATATCAGCATAACCTGAAGTGTAAAGCTACAGAAAGTCACTGTAGGGGTAACGCCTTTCATACTAACCATCGACGCCTGGGAGACCAGTTACACCAAACACTTTAGTTTCCTGTATTCTTGTGTTTTGTCATATCAATTTAGCCCTTTAATGACCAAATTATTTACGGAAGTTGTGGAATTCTTATGAACCACACTTAAAATCATAGTTTCAATCTTGAATGTGAATAATTAGTCTATAGGTACAAAAAAGTTAGTGGGAACTATTGTTCCCAATGAACTCTGGAATAACTCAACTCGGGAATTTGAAAAATAAAATATTTATTTGTAAGTGCAAAAATCATCAGGAATATTACATTTATACATGTATTAATTTGTGTTGTCATTTGAGTTCACTATGGTGATGTGCTATGGAATATAGAAAAGCATGGTGCTATACACAAAGGTACACCACAGTTGCTACACATTAGTTTTGTTCTCTTTTCTTTGTCCTTTGTGCCACATTGAAGGCATCTTCTGTTTGACACGTTTCCAATTTCGCCAGCTTCTATTGTCAAATCGAAACCATTATCATCACTTTGCACAATAATGTTACCACTAACATCGTTCGAAATTTGTGAAGTATTCGCTGAATCTTCATCAGAATCTGAGTCAGCATCAAAATCTGAATCTTCTGCATGTTCTGTTAAGGAGTGCAAAATTCTCAGAATCTCTTCTGGTGTGATCCCAGGCATTCTAAACAATGGGAAACGCACAATAAACACGATGCCGATTTTACAGCTACACAGTTTGCACATCCCACACAGTTCAGTAGGATAAAGAGTTCCCACTAACTTACCTTGCAATATTTATGTGGTTTTCAGTTAAATTTGCTAAATACTGACATATACTGTCTCCTTAGTAAATATGAAAGTAGACAAATATAAAACAAGTCACCTCACTCACAACAGAAAAGCGCTGAATACAAATATAGCTGTTACGGTGAAGTTATTGGCTCCCTTACACTCAGAAACCGCGCCACTGCATTGATTGACTAAGAATGTAGACATACAAACCTCTGCGAGCCAGTTGATAAACTACACGTAGTTATCACACTATAACAGAGATGGGAGCCTAAGTTACACGTGGGAACAATGATTACCACTGAACTTACGTCGAAAACAAAGAAGTGGGAAGTAGCCTATAGTTCCCACTGGTGACGAAAGGGTTAAGATGGGGGTGGGTGAAAATCCGTGCCTGCCTATAGAGGCCTACTTTTCCGTAGGCCACCGAGGGGGGAGGGGGCTGCCAGGCTTTACGGCCCCATCTGACGAACGAATCACCATCAACACTATAGAGCTGTTTCGGACTGAAGCCAGAACTTTGGTGCACAGTGTGGTGATCAGGAATTGTGCACCGCCACCTCTATCCTGCCGGCGTCGTCCTAATGATGAAAATTTCTGCCGCTACCAGGACTGAAACCAGCTAGCCTCGTGTCATACCCGGGAAACATGACGGTACCGCATGTGAGGTACCTCAGAATTTGTTAAATTCGAATCTTTAGTTAGGGGAAATGGAGAACGGGCATGATACAGAAGCCGACACAACAGTCTATAGTGACATACAAGACGATTTCAAGTTTAAAAACTAACTACACACATAATACTAACCTTAAATAAAACATAAATAAGAAAAAATAGTGTTTAAACTCACCTAAATCACTGCAATAGAGAATAATCCATCTTAAAAGGCACTTAACTTTGTTACGAAACAATACCACCATTTAGCAACTCTTTTCGACACAGTAAAAAGCGGTTATAATAATAATCAACCATAAAAAACTGAATTTTGCAATAAATAACACGTGATCAACAGTCTCAGACCGTTTAAAACAAGAAAACACAAGTTTTAGACCCAGTTAGACACACCGGTATTTTCAAACACTGATAACAACACTTTTTAAGCAGTTTCTGACGTCAGCTGATATAGTAATCAAAACCTAATTTCTTCCTGTACATCGTGCTGAAATTTCAAGCAGTTCTGTACAGTTAATCAAGCCTGAGATGAATTTCTAAATTAATTGGGTCTAATTTGACAAGCTGCCTGCTTACATTAATTATCGCCGACAGAGTAAATAAAGTCAGGGAATAAAAATCTTTTTGAAACATGCAATAAAGATCACAGTAAACGATGTCGAAACTCGAAAGCCGATTTTAGAGACAGGCTTTACTTTCAGAGTAATTCAATAAAAACTTTTTGAAATTAGAAATTTACAAAACACCGGTATTTTAGGGAATTAATTACTATACTAGTACACCGGCTAAAAATGAGACTGGGACACAAAGCTGAGAAACAGGAGAATTAAATGGCAATAGTTTTAAAGCCCAAAATAGAGTATTCCCGCAAAGTGTTTGAACAACCAAAATGCAAAGGAAGTCCACGTCACAGCGACAAAACAGTATCACTGCGTAGCAACATATTTTAATTTATTACAGACAAACCGTTGTGTGTACAATAAAAATCATAAGAGGGAAAGTTGTTTCTTATTCACTTCTCTAAACAATATAAAATTCTGAGAGTCCTACGTTGCGTATTTTCGCCGGACTATATTCTGGGTGCCACGTAACTTGGAGGGTTATATTAGGAATTTCTCCGGCATTTAGTCAGTCGAACTGGGATTTTGGTAACGCGCAGACCTGCTGGGGCAAGAGCTATCTCGGACACATGGGTTGGTGACTGTGCCAGCATGCTTTCGGTCGGCCATGGTGAAAAATTTTGACAATGCGCGGCAGTATTAACTTCAGTCATGTAATGAAGATTTATTAAAGAGGATCGGTCCGTCTCTCACTTCATAACTTGCTTTATTTTGAGAAAAGATCTGTCTGATCGCCTATTTCAACTGTAATGTGAAACTTTAAAATTTTGAAGAATATAGTGATGTGTTAAACTTGAACAGTGCTTCTCTTTCGTAGTTAGAACCTAACCTTTTCTTTCCCGAGGTTAATAGTGGAAAGTGGTGACCATAGTACTGTACAGTTGATTTTATCCAAGTTATTTTTCACGGTTTAGTAATTTCGAACAGTTTGACTTTTGTTAGAACTTTGCCTGAGTGTGAAGTAAGTTAAGGTGATGACTGATACTACTACCCCGGTATGCAGTCTTTCCCCTTACAAGCAACTAACTGAGCATACGGGGTGGGTCTAAACATTTTTATTCCTGTAATATTACCAAATTCTTTCTCGAAAACTGACAAAGTAGTGAATTTTGTAATGCTGTTCCGTTGCATGCTTCAATTATTCCCACCAATGAATTCCTCTTATATAATAGTCTACAGATACCTTTCCTGTTTTCTTGCTTTTGACATGGGGAGTCACCCAGAAAAACTAATTTAAAGTATCTCAATCATATATTCACCTTTTCCTTGTCTAATATTCTGGTGTCATCCGAAACACTAGTTTAAAAATACAAACACAAACACCAAAAACTATGTAAATTAGACGTTACAAAATGTCTAATTTGAGGTAAATTTGTCAGTTTTTCTACGCTGCGTTTAGATTCTTCTGGAACCTTCATAGATTTAACACATTGAAGCTGTACACTCCAAGCCATCATAACTTTTTCCTCGACAAGAGATAAAACTGCTGTGATATCGCAAATGCACTGTCAAGATTTGTGAGACATGTATGGAGCTATATCGCTCGTCCCATGAAGCCACTCATCTTGCTCAGATGTGATCATTATATAGAACGTGTGGTACTGATAATATATTGCATATATCAGAGGCGGCCTTAGGGGGTGGCGATCAGGGCAATCGCCCGGGGCCTCGCTCTTGCAGGGGCCTCGCGCAACAACCCGACTAGAAAAAAGTTTATTCAAAACAGTAAAAAAGTTGGTTAATTCATAGTAAAGTATATAGTAATATTAATAAGTGCCTAAATAAAATTTCTCATTTAGATTTATTCAATATCACATTCGTCTGAAAGTAAGATTAACGGTATCAAAATTAATTAATTTAGCAGTAAATAATATTTTTTGTAATTTTACTGTAAAACCTGATTGAAAAATCCATACTATTTGAATTTCACGCCTCGTGCATCAGAAGAAAACTCTCTTGAGAGTTGTTACTATCATCGTGTTTTCGATTTATGCTTGGGGAATTCTCGTTAGTCAACTCTTGTCACCTTACGCTTATTTTCTTAGCAGCTAAGACATTTCGTCAAACTTGTAAGGACAGAAAAATATGTTTTGAAACATAACAAAATAAATATACTCTTTCTATATGCAATGTACTTTGTTTCCGGTATCCCTAAACAAAAAAAAAAAAATAGGATGCTACCTTATTCACAGTATGTGATGGATTATGAAGTGAAATTTTACGAATGCTTTAGAACAGGGTTTCTCAAAGTGGGGTACGTGGTTTCGCGACAAGATTT
Source organism: Vandiemenella viatica (assembly GCA_031002005.1). Classification (NCBI taxonomy): domain Eukaryota; kingdom Metazoa; phylum Arthropoda; class Insecta; order Orthoptera; family Morabidae; genus Vandiemenella; species Vandiemenella viatica. The sequence goes on along the minus strand of CM061921.1, from coordinate 224,357,211 downwards.
ATGTAATGGCGGCTGTCTGGCTATCTCGGGAGCGTAACACGCAACATGGTGAATTGAGGTTGAAAATTAGAAAAATGGCTCCTAAAATCTACACTACTTGCGACAAGAAACAAGCCCATCTATCAAATTAATTAATAACATATTGTTCTTTGTGACTGTATTACTCCTTTTAGACAAAAAGGCCAGTTTCTTTAAAGGGTTCGTCATTGTTTGAGAAATTTCATTGGGATACATAGAACTGTGAGTTTGAGAAACTCTGCTTCAGAATGACACAATCTATATTTTACAATCATCTGATCAACATGGAAGTACCGAACGTGGTGGGCGAGTGGTTAACACACTCGCCTATCATTCGAGAGGACGCCGGTTCGAATCCCCGTCCGGGCATCCAGATTTGGGTTTTCTATGGTTTCCCCAAATCACTCCAGGCGAATGCCGGGATGCTCCCTTCAAAAAGGCCATGGCCGAATTCCTTCCCGTTCCTTGTCCCCAGTCCCATCCCGCCTTTAATGACCTTAGCCGTCGACGAGGCGTAAAGCAAAAAAATAAAAAATAAAGTGAGGTTGAAAAAAAGACATTTTTTAAGGTAATCGATAACACGAAAATAGGAAATTTATGAACTGCTTCCTTATGCTTCTCCATATCCACCAGCCCGACACCAGACCACCCCGTCAGAAAGTAAACCATATCAATGACGGCGGAGTGTCGGCCAAGTGTCGGACGACACGCTGTATCGTTTAAACTAACTTGAATCGATTATTTATTATTATTTTATTTTTATTTGCTTAACGTCTCTCTAACAGCGAGGTCTTTAGAGACGGGAAAGGATGGGGGGCAAGGAATGGGAAAGAATTCGGCCATGGCCTTTTTGAAGGAAGCATCCCGGCATTGGCCTGTAGTGATTTGGGAAACCATGACTTCAATCGAGTGACCAGAAGTGAAGAGAATTGTCGTTGCGGTGACTGTGCGGACCAGTATTAGTATAGTGTGGCTCGACCTGAATGCGTTATAAAATCGTTTGTGGGGCATATATCTTTCGGTAGGTAAATAGAAATTAAGAAATGATATTAAGTTTTAGTGAATCTTACGTTATTAACAGAAATTATAGTAAAGAGTGAGTTGTTAAAAAAAAACTGTGAAAAAGCACTTGTAAATTATTTCTGAGTTAATTTTATGTGCAAAACAAGTTTTATGAAATGACTACTCGTTATCGTGATGCCGGTAGAAAATTTGGGTAGAAAATTTGAGTCGGGTAGTTCAAAAACGAAACGAGCTATCAAAAGAAAGCTGGTGCTTTACTTAAAGATTTTAATCTTAGGAAAGGTCACAAACATTATTTTTAAATCCCTGCGTGCATGTTTCAAGGCATCTATATACCTTAATTTATCATCATTATTAATTTGTCGTTCAGTTAACTCTTACAAATCTTCTAATATAATATTTTAAAATTCAAAATTTAATTACGAGGCGTATTTTTTAAGTAAGTACCGTTTTGTCACACCGTGGCTGCAGCGCTACGGTCGGCGTTCCGCTCATGCGCACTGGGTACCTGCATCTCTTGCCTACGCACTGACGCCATTACAGTCTAATTCTTCCTTGTTTACGTTGTTCAATGAGTGTTTAAGATGCCTCCGATAATCGTGAGTCCCGCCGACTGTGAAGTACGGGCTGTTATAAAATTTCTTTGTGCTAAAGGCCTAAAACCAATCGATATTCCTCGTGAGATCTGTGCTGTTTATGGACAAAACATTATGAGTGATGGAATGGTAAGAAAGTGGGTGAGAGCATTTAAAGATGGCCGCACAAATGTGCATGATTTATAACTTTTGCGTTTCTCGTCAGTCATAAGAAATACCTACTTTCGATTCACATACTTTACACAAAGGACAAGGGCCTCGCGAAAATCTGCCAGCCCGGGGCCTCGCAAAGGTTAAGGCCGCCACTGGCATATATTAATGCAGAATGTAATGAAGAGACCTCAAGAAGTACAGAAAATTTAAAAGCACTCATTATTTTCCGAAATTGTTAAATTCCAGGACACCAACACCCTAATCATTTCGGCATTGCAGAAAATACAAAACAGGGCACGGCATAAAAATAATTAGAGTTTCTCAGTTGTTAAGTGTTTTTCGGTCCAGTAACGCCATCTGAACTACGATTGCAAAGAGAGCCCTGTTTAGGAATCATAAATATTGCTTCCGCATAGCAGGCCTGTTTTGCATCTTTTACCCGACTCCTACAATGTAATATCCAATAAAAAAAGAAAAATACTGCTGCGGAGATATTAATTATTATTCATTTTAATTATTAACTTTAATGTGGTGGGATACCTTCTGTGATGCTACAAGACGTTTTAAATTATAATTAGGAACTTTAAGGGGTAGTATTTAATTAGAATAAGAATAGCATTAAGTAATTTCAATTACATAGCGAGAGTGAGGCTTAGAGATATTATTTGAGATTTTCAGTTGGCCGCAGGCTGCATTCATGGCGGCAAAACCGCAGTAAAGCTCAATCAACCCCTTCCCGCCCACTACGTTGGCGCGCAGAGCTGGCTGCTGTGGTACCACCCCTCCGACGTGAAAAGGTGTCTCCGGGGTGGGGTGGTATCTGTGGAGACCCGTGCTTTCGCTCATAGGGCAGAGAGGTTACACAGGGCAACTTAAAGTTCTAAAGCCAATGTTGGTAGTAACTTCCCTCACAGAAGGTCCAAGCCCACCGGAGTACCGTTAGCCGGGTATGATAAAAAGCCCCAACGAGACGATAGCGAGTTCTGATCAGTTTTGCTCGGTGTTGGGGAGCTGAAGTTCGCGGTTTCGTGATGTAAGTCCGTTTTATGGCTTCCAGCCAGGTGCATATACACCGATGGGTCCAGAAACAATAGTCACACAGGGAGTGCATTCATCAACCCTGACAGTATGGAACAGGGCACGTTCAAACTACCGAGTGAAACCTCTATTATGACAGCAGAACTAATTGCAATTCTAGAAGCCCTTAAATATGCCAGCATCTAACATGATAACAACATCATTGTGCTATCTGACTCGCTCTCTGCGCTAACAGCACTAAACAACCATCATTTAAATCAAAGTAACAACCCAATTGTGTATGAAATCATTAAAATAATCATAGATTTGGAAAACAGTAATAAACGTGTAGTGCTGTCCTGGGTGAAAGGACATTATGAGTGTAGAGGCAATGAATTAGCCGACCAACTGGCAAAGGAAGCAACCGTTACTGGCAAAGCTATCCACGTAAAGATACCCATGTCGGACTTAATCGTGACATTAAAAGACAATCGATACAAAGACTGGGAAAAAGAATGGGAACACGCATCCATCAAGAAGGGCAAATACTATGCAAGCTTACACCCGGTAATTTTAAAACGACCATTGTTCCAAAATGTTCGAAACTATACACCAGCATATCTAGACTAAAATTTGGGCAAGCACGCTTTAAAAAGCATCTATACAGGATCGGTGTTCTAGACGATCCATGCTATGAATGTGGTCAGGAAGAAGACGTTAACCGTATAGTCTTTGGATGTCCGACAACCGAACCTTACTAAGAAACTGGTGCAGCTGGGGCAGCAACTGCCAACAAATGATTCTACTTTTTTAGCCATTAGCAAATACAAAATCTTTTCCCTCATGTATGCTTTCTTACGGCAAATCAAACTGGAATTATAAAAACAGGTGTATCAATAATTGTAACAGACAAATCCCATCATTGCAAGGCTCACTATGTATTATAAAGGTTTTAATTTTTTTTTTTTTTTTTTTTTTTTTTTTTTTTACCCTGTAAACCAGTATTTTTAACTTTTTTTTATGCACCGAAGATAGTATACAATTTATCATGAATCATGTAATTAAAACTGTAATGTAAATTTTGTTAACTAGATATTTTAATGTATAGGCCTATATGCAGTGTAATTTTTAATTATAACGTGTACAATGAATCATGTAACCGGCCACATGACTGTATTTAACCATGTAAATAGAAAATGGCTAGATGGCCTGCAGGGCTGAAAGCCAAATAAAGAATTTAAAAAAAGTCCGGTTTATGTTTTTTCCTCTCTCTCTCTCTGCCATACATCACTTTCGCTACACGTTTATAGTGAAGAAACTAAGAACATTAGGAGTAAATATCTATAATTGGCTTATAACTATGATGATTTGAGGACTGAATATAGGTGTCAGAACAGAGAACTGATAGTGTATAAAAGTGTTCATGTTATCAGAATATAAATTCAAATTATTGTGGTACATCATCCAAGTTTTTCGTTGTAACTATTTCTCCCCCCCCCCCCCCTTTTTTCGCCTTGTGATCTGATATAGAATGAATGCAGTCAATCTCCGGCAATGAATTCCGGTAGCACATAATAAATAAACTAGCCGGAAAATAATTCAAAAGGAGGGGTGGGAATGTTACACTTCGCAGTTTTCATTGAAGAATATAATGTTTGAGATTTCACAATTTATCGTTTACTGTGAAAATCAGGCATTGTATTCAGAGTATCATAACATTTAGTGACATAGCTAATAGGAAAATTCTTTGAGGTAATATCAGAGTAATTAATAAATATACTTATTACTGTGAAAAGGAAAAAACATGAACAAATTTAAATTCTGTCTAACATTAGACAGATATTGCGTAAAAATGATATGCCCCATCATTATTAAAAACAAACAGCAAACTATTAACTGTAGCCACTGAGGAAAAAAAAAAAAAAAAAACTCTTATCAACAGTTTTTCCTGTCATAGCGC